>CM062808.1:350631578-351277342 GCA_031772625.1 Pinus tabuliformis | reverse complement strand
GATGAGATATTGTTGCCAGTTGTTATTCATTGCATAGTGTATCACATCAACTATTACGGATTGTTCTAAACAATGCAATGCATCTTGCTTCTTATGCATAAGTGTCTTGCAAAAAGATTGGACAATGTAAAGTCGCAAACACTGTGCATCGAATTCTGTTGCTACTAAATTGCATTAAAGAGACTGTAATCGCAATTAGATGTCATTTTTTTTGCCATCGTTAATTCATTTAAAAGCATATTATGTGCAATATGCATCCAATGACTTTCAATTTGCAAATAGATGATTGGCATATATTAGATTGTTTAAAATTCGTATCGGAAACTTTTGGTAAATCAATGGTTCATAAAGACCACTAACATGATTTGCATCATGGAAGATAATGCAATATGGAATTGTATTTTCATGTTGATTAAAAAGCAAATATCTTGTTTTCCTTGTCAATGACCAAACTCCAATTGATATATCTAGCCATTTAGCTAACCAATGTATGAAAAAGGTATCCCCCCATAGCCCTCATTTAGACTCCTTTATATTTGTAGATGCAGAACAATGCATTTTATGAAGATATGTACCAATATAATTAACTCCATGTAACTCATATAGGAAGTCAGATGCTAGTTCATATTCATATGACTCTATTTCTTCAACATCATTATTGTTTAAGAAAAAGAAGAAAATGTTCTATTAACCCATTTCATAGTTGATTTGAAGTATAAAAAAAATGTAGAAGCATTTCAAATGAGTCAAATAGACAATCTCCTATAGTATATGAAAATGCATCTAGTCTAAAAAGACCATTTCTTTTTAATACACAATCAATGTTGTCAGGCACAATGCATTGTAATCTGAATTTGTAACTGTCAACGTCTATTATTTCTTCCATCATTTCCAATTTCTTACCAGAGCTGCCTTGTTCAATTGTCTTTATAGAAACTCAATTACTTTAGCAATTTTTACTATTGTTGTTATCTACAGATTTGCAAAAAATATTGATTAGATCAGCAAAAACTGAAGATGATTGTTTCCAAAAAATTATATATATTAAAACAATAGGATCTTGCATTATGTTTCCAAACAAATATCAAATTTATAGAAACAACTCATATTTAGAAATGACAAAGGAATTGGAAATGAGAAAATCACTTTGGAAAACAATATAACTTGATAAAGGAAGTAGTGGAAAGACATAGTGAAAATGACTGGGATGGAATTGAAGTGATCTATAGCTGCGGGTCTCCCTTACCGGGCCAGGCCGGCCACCCATGAATAAAGAAACGAATAGATATCTCATGGGCCTTCCTTCGGTTTGCTATATATAGGATGCACCCATCGCATTTTGTTTGTGTTGCATAGATGGTCAAAGCACACACTACAAAAATTAGCTCACTGCCACTATGTTATTGCTGGGGAAAGAATCTCATATGGGGTGCTGATTCATACAACCTTAATGCTAATGTAACTAGAAACAATGCAGGCACTGATATTAGATAACCAATCCACCCATCACTAGTAGCCCAGTATACCGTAGTGGCAACTAAGGATGCAATGATTATAGCTAGAAATAGGATTATATCATAAAAACGACTAGACCAATTCATCGAATATGGCAAGGTGGCTCTCATATCTATCGTAATAAAAAATATGACTCTAAGTTATAAAAGGAAAGTAACAGTAACCATACATGCTCTATAAGTGAATACAGTTTTAAATATTAGTATGGAAAGGAATAAGGAACAAAATTTTATATCAAGAACAATTTCATAATGAGAGTGATGTGTATGAAGAGGCTGTAAGAAAAGTAGAGTTTCATCAACAAGATTTTACAGATGAAATCCAAAGAATTACTTATACAAAAAGTTATAGTTCCCATGGATCCGAAACTCTGATCAAATTTTTAAGCATCTGGGTCTATTCAGAATTGGGGGAAACCTCTAAGGGCCACGTACCACCATGCATGCCCATGGATCATAGTAGAACTCTACTCATGCCTAAATTATCTGCCAGATTCGAATAAGATTTCCAACCAGAAAGAAAGTCCATTTGTTACATGATTAGCTTACCCCATTTGGCATTTACTCATAGTAGGTAACTCTAAAAGTTGGTCCCCACTTGCAATGGGGTCCTGATTCAGTAGTGAAGATGGAGGCAGGTTGAGTCACCATCAAGGTTCATTTCTACGAGAGACATGAAAAAGAAATAGGGGACACATTAAATCCTAGCTGACTTTGATGGAAGGGTACTCCATATCATGGTAGCCTAGCTGGACAAAAGTGCCTATGTTCAATGGTTTGCCTCTTGAGTGCCATTTTTCCCAAAAAACTAGACCACTTTCTATAGAGATTGAAAGCAGTACTTTAAAAAATAACCGTGGTTGGTCTCAAACCTAACTAACTTTCATATCATATGAATAGAAGGCCAGAGATAGGTGAATATTGTGAAAGAATCAAACATACCAATCCACCCATCACTAGTAGCCCAGTATACAGTAGTGGCAACTGAGAATGCAATGATTATAGCTAGAAATAGGATTAAATCATAAAAACGACTAGACCAATTCACCGAATATGGCAAGATGGCTTCCATGTCTGTCATAATAAAAAATATGACTCTAAGTTATAAAAGGAAAGTAAGAGTAGCCATACATGCTCTGTAAGTGAATACATTTTCAAAATTTGTATGGAAAGGAATAAGGAACAAAATTTGAAATCAAGAAAAATTTTATAATGAGAATGATGTGTATGAAGAGGTTGTAAGCAAAATAGAGTTTCATCAACAAGATTTTACAGATGAAATCCAAAGAATTCCTTATACAAAAAGTTATAGTTCCCATGGATCTGGAACTCTGATCAATTTTTAAGCATCTGGGCCTATTCACAACTGTGGAAAACCTCTAAGGGCCACCTACCACCATGCATGCCCATGGATCATAGCAGAACTTTGCTCATGCCTAAAATATCTACCATATTCTTATCAGATTTGCGACCAGAAGGAAAGTAAATTTGCTACATGATTAGCTTACTACATTTGGAATTTTCTCATAGTAGGTAACTCCAAAAGTTTTTCCCCACTTGCAATCGGGTCCTGTTTCAGCAGTAAATACGGAGGAACGTTGAGTCACCCATCAAGGTTCATTTCTGCGAGAGACATGAAAAAGAAATAGGGGCCGCATTAAATCTTGGCTAACTTTGATGGAAGGGTACTCCCTATCAGGGCAGCCTAGCTGGACAAAAGTGCCTATGTTCAATGGTTTGCCTCTTGAATGCCATTTTGCGAAGAAAACTAGACCACTTTCTATAGAGATTGAAAAAAATACTTTAAAAAATAACAGAAGTTGGTCTCAAACCTAACTAACTTGGATATCATATGAATAGAAGGCTAGAGTAATTAATAAAATAAAAGGTGGAAAGCAATGGGAACCTCATTAATCCAAGAAAAGGTCAAAAACACTTGATAAGAACTTTTAAAAGTAGTTGTAATCACACAAAAAACCCCAACAATCCCTAAACATATCCCTCTTTATGACTACTGTCTGTTTTCTGATACCTCATGCTATGTTATTTTCAGCACCTTTGCAAATTTTCCATTTGACAATGGCAGTCAACTAATACATGGATGTTAAATAATTGATTGAATGGTCATTCATGCCCAACTAACATTCCTAAAAATATTAGATACCCTCCCTGTTGATAGGTGAATATTGTGATAGAATTATACATACCACAATGTTGGGGTTTGCAAGAGATCACCAATTGAAGTGCAAAGTGATCTTAATTTGTTAAAGTATAGCAAATAGTTAAGTAGATAACATTGAAAATGATTAGAATCTTATAGTAACTTTAAAGTATCTCAATCTTAAGAGAGAGATGAAAACCACAGTAATATTAACAAAGCTACTCTTGGCAGAACCTTCGAAAAAATCACTATAATTCTACATAAAAGCCAATAAATGATTCCTATATCCATCACTTTCGGCTTGATATATAAAGGTGAAGGTGGCCCCAATAAATGTTGAAGTTGGTTTTCTATACAGCCACACCACACAACCATACAATTGAGAATATGTACTACAGATGTAGCTACAAATGAAGGAGTATGCATAATCACAATGCCGTGTCTAGTAGTTATTTTAAAGTACTTTAATCCTTCCTTGAATAAATGTATGCAACATATGCTAGTTTGATGTGGAAAAAGTACAATTTTCCAAACTAACTTCTAATGACAGTCAATCTCAAGTCGTTCTGTGTCAGCCAAAATATGATATAATTGAATATAATAAACATTGTTGCATTATACTGAAGCTCCGGTGAAACATTCCTATTGCAGTTGGACCATACATAGGTGGTATACAAAGCAAACAAGCTGCACCCACAAAATTTGACACTGTAACCAAAATAACCATATAGTAAATAGCAAAATACATAGTTATAAGCCTTCAATTTTTTTTTTTTTTAATAAGAATTGTGCAATGGAAACCCTTGGAACAGTAACTTGCAAGCAGCTTATATATGCAGAACATTACATCACTAATGAAATTAGTACCTAACAGAGATGAAATTCATATACATTTCAAGGATTACTACCAAAATGGTGTGAAAACGATGTAGAGAAATCCTAAACAATGCTAAACTGCAAGATTGTCTAGGCAAGCCCAAAAATACCTGTCAAATAAAGATGAACCTCAAAGGCTGTCAAATTAAACTGGACCTCAAAAGCTGTAGCAGTTCATTGCTCTAGAACTATAATGTATAGAAGCAAAGACAAACTGTAACGTATCAAGCTAAAGACAGAGCTTTTAAAAAGACACCTATAACACATGAAAAAAAAATGTATAATACAAAAATATATTTCAAACACATAAAATCCCGTGGGCCCACAATTTTACCACCTGCCTGCCTCTCATCCTTCTTGCACACCTAATGTCTTTACCTCTATCTCTTTTGCATGTCCAACATGTCTACCTCCTAGCTAACCAACTCATTAAGCAAAACCTCAGATGCAGCTAACTCTGGAGAAGTATCTTAGATTCGAAAGGCCCTTGATGAAGACGACCTTAGAAGAAAAGAAACCCACACTTACTTTGTTGAGAATCAAAAACCCACCGTTACACAGATTGGTTTAGTCGACCAAAGACCGATAGGGGATTCAAAGACAGAATTAGCAGCATTTCTCCCTATAATGACATAGCTTCTTTCGACCAAGCCCTATCAATTAGGCGAGCCCTATCAATGTGAAATGGAGAAACTGATGTGTCGGGTTCACCCAAGGCTGGGAGACAGCTACCCATTAGAAGTATTGAAACCAATTGATTGTGCACCTAAGGTTTCCTCATGAACCCACCGTTACATGGATTGGTTTAGCCCAAGATGAAACCCACAGTGATCAGGGTTGGCTTAGTTGGTGTAAAGCTCTTATATACAAACAAGAACCTAGAGAAAAAAGAAAAATGGAGGGCATTCTTCCCTACATGCATAAAGAACTCACTCATCGGTATGGGCACAAGCCTAAACCTCCTAAACCTCCTTATCAGAATCTTCATATAGCAGAAAGCTCATATTTTTGAAAGCTTGGATTATCGCAAAGATGTGGAATCGAACTCGAATTACCTCAGCTCAGATTTGTCAGGCTTTAACCCAACCTGCCTACAATTCCATCTCTCCATGAATGGAGATTGTCACGCATAGCAATTGAAGAATACAAGGATGTTATGAGCCTGAATGTTAAGCTGTCTCACAGATCAGGAGGCAGCCAAGAGAAAGGAGTCAAATCATCAACGATAAAGGGCATTTAGGGTTACGATTATGAAGGAAATTGTGAAGGAGAAAATGACCTATTTTAAGCTACAACAAACCAACTTGATAGCCAGGCTTTACGAAAGCCATGCCAGTACAGATAGGATAGCCCTTACACTATAACCAATACAGTATAGCTAGTACAATGACAGTATAGCCATAAATGGATGATGGGCATGGCAACCACTGGTAGCCAGTAAGCTAGAAGTATAGCCACTACAGTGATAGGATAGCCGTAAATGGACGATGGACATGGCAACGAAATACAACTTAAGAAATACAACTTAAGAGAAAGAGGTGGGTTGCCCATTTAAGCTACAGTAAACAGAGAACTCCTATACCTGCATGGGTTAAAACCTAGCCCCTTGTTAACAACAATGGATAGCTAGGAAGATGTGGAACAAACAAGGGTTTTGCCTCAGCTAACAATTTATGCACAAAACAAGAGGTAAACAAGCAGAAATTAACTCCACATGAACAAAACTAGAGGTAAACTAGCAGAAATTACCTCCACCCTCGACAAACCCCTCCTTGACTGAAACTCCTCCTCTCTTCCTTGGTTGAAACTGAAGCTCTCCCCCTTGAAACCTGAAACTGAAACTCTCTGATTTGATTTGAAACTCACTCTGTACTTTTCTCGTCAAACTCTCTTGAAACTCATTCTCTTCATTGCTCCTCACACTCTCTGCTCTGCTTCTGAAACTAGCTCCAAACTAAAACTCATTCTTTGCTCTGCTGCTCTGCTCCTGGCTCACAACACATGTAGAGGAAGGATTTGTGGACAAACATCGACGCCTGTGCACAACCATTAGACATATGGCACTCACTGCATGCAGGGCACTGAGAACAAGCATGAAAGGAAAACATGCACCGTGAACATGCATGAAAGGAAAACTTTGAGAAGCAAAACAAATAAACTTTGGATAAAATAATGATGTCCATTGTAATGTGCCTTGAAACAAGTGAGGTTTACAATAAGAGGTGTAAGTGAAAAGTTTGGTTAAAATTTCGTTGCGCGAAATTGGAATGCCAAAACCTTAGCTTAAATTTTGGTGAACAACACGATCAATGGAAACTAATATGAATTCAACACGTAGCGATTGCTAATAGTCCCTGCTTTGCTATAGGCAGGGACTAATAATATTATGCGCATATTTTCGCAATAGGAGTTTATATTCTTGATACTTATTCAAGAATTATAGTGTATAGAAAAAGAAATTATATATTTATTTCAGTGGAAGTTCCATTTATTGTCAAGGACACATTAAACTTTTTAGTCACTAGTGAATTTACATTGCTTCTTGATTTAAGCTATGTGTGAGTGAAACATTTTGGGTCGATAGTGCATTTATCCTGAGGATAAAGTACTGAAAGGACACATTAAAATTTTTAGTCACTAGTGAATTTACATTGCTTCTTGATTTAAACTGTGTGAGTGAAACATTTTGGGTGGATAGTCCATTTATCACAAGGATAAAGTAGCAAAAAAAAGATAAAAGGACTATTGTCAATGAGAATAAATAGAAGATTTATCTTAATCATGATCTAGCATGTTTCAATAGTGTAGAATCTGGAAAAAAAAAAATTGTTACATCATTCATCCTTTCATAAATCTTAATGAATCTTGAACATTATTTAAACTATATTTCGAAGACTATATAAAGTACAAAACTAAATTTGTAAGTCCTAAAAAATTTTGTTGGATTTTTGGAGAATTGAACTCTTTAGCCACTAGTGAATTTAATATTTCTTTTTGATTTAAATTGTGTGTGAGTGAAATATTTTGGGAAGATAGCCTCCCTATCATGTGGACAAAGAAGAGAAAAGAATAGAAGGACTATTGGGAATGAGAATAACTAGAAGGTCCATCTTAACCACAAAGTAGCATGCCTAGAGAGTGCAAGATTTGAAAAAAAAGAAGTTACATTACTTTCATCAATAGATAGATCTCAATGAATCTCAAATGGTTCTCTCTATATATACAATGTGTAATTTTTCATTATTTAAAATGTATTTTGAAGACTATATAGAGTACATAACTTAAATTAGTAAGTCCAAAAAACCTTATTGAATTTCTCTATATATCTAAAAATTACAAAATGTAAACTTTTTAATTTTTTTTTCAATTATTTTATATGACATATACATAAAGTTTTTAAAAATATTATATATATATATATATATATATATATATATATATATATATATAAACATTAAAATATTTTACATAAGTGTGTATTGACAAATTTTATCTATGGAGTAGATTGTCCACATTAAAATGATTTTTTTTGGTTAGTAGATTGTCCACATTAAAATGATTTTTTTTGGTTATCAATATGTTTTTAAGTAATCATCAATATTACTTAATTTTGCATATTAAAATATTTTATTGATGAGTCACATTGAACTTTTTATTATTTTTATAAATATTTTCAAATGTAGCCCATCAATTTTATTTTAACAATTGAATGTATTACACATCTCTCTTATTATTGTTATTAAGAAATACTCCATATTTTTTTATTTTATTTTTGAACATTTATTTTTTTCCTTTGGACAATGCATATTTTATTATATACAACATTGAAATATTTTATTTTAATATATATATATATATATATATATATAAAAGTTAATCTAACTTTTTAAATAATTTATTATATTGTGTGTTGATTTATTTTTGAAAAATATTAAGTAAGGCCTTCTTCATTGAAGTCAACTCTCCTAAATCTTAGACAATTAAAGAATAGTCAACCACAAGATTAATAATTAATAATGATTTCAGCTTAAAAAACAATTAATAATTAATAATATTTAACCATTAACTACTCTCCCTTGAGACCTATATGAGCAAGAAGATGAGGAAAGATTTCTCCGAGGTTTTTGTTCATTTTTAAAATTCGATTCTGGGACATGAATCATGAGTAGGCAATAATGCTAACTTCCGCCAGGATGGGATGAAGCCCTAGTTAATGCTTCTGAGACGAATCAGCGAGATGAAGGATGGGATGAGACCCTAGTTAACGCTTCTGACACGAATCAGCAAGATGTAGGATGGGATGAGGCCCTAGTTAATGAATAGCGCTGGAAGCCGGTAGGGTTTATACATTTGGACAACCGAGAGTTGGAGATAAAGAATTCAAAGATTTCATGAATACGAATATTAATACACCTGTGACCAGTTATTTGAGAATGGTGTACTGCAACCACATGATTCAGAGGATTCATACATTTGGACCGCCCAGAGTTAGAGATAGAGAATTCAAAAATTTATTGAATAAAAATCTGAATACACCTGTGACCATGTATTTGAGAATGGTGTACTCCAACGACATGATTCCCATGATTCGATATGATGATGAAGCGCTTCTGTTCAAAACGACATGATTGAACGACATGATTCCCATGATTCCATATGATGATGAAGCGCTTCTGTTCAAAGCATTGTGGGGGCTGCGTCTACTATAATAGCTGCTACAAATAAAAAGTATTAATTTCGTAACATCTTATGTTTTCTTCTTCCCCTCGAAAATAAGTATTGTTTTACTTTTTCTGTGGCTCAATTGCATTCCATACATTGCGGGAGGTACCGAGTATGCAATGTGGGAGGTTGTGCACAGTCTGATCATGCCATACACGAAAGGAAAAGATTTCAGTGAACGTTGGTTCGCATTGTTATTCAGATTTATAGGAATTTTCTTGCCGGGCATCTCTGCACACAATCCCCTCAACAATGTGTATGCAATAAGAGCGCCCATTCTCAGAGAATTTACGATCTGTGTAAAAGCCAAAGGATGCAACAAAACACAACTAGGTCGAGGAATAACTTCCTGCAGGCGATTCCTTTGCTTTTTATGTGTACACTCTTTATAAGATTCTTCTTCCTCGCATTCTCCCCACGTTGAATGGGTTTATAACGTGGTCGAGGACTAACTTACTGCAGGGGATTCCTTTGCTTTTTATGTGTACACTTTTTATAGGATTCTTCTTCCTCGCATTCTCCCCACGTTGAATGGGTTTATAGCTCTTGCGTAAAATGTGAGGATGTTGGGTAAAATGTTTATCTGGTTGCTATTAACTTTTTTTTTTTTAATCTAAAATTTTCTTTGCTTTTTATGTGTACACTTTTTATAAGATTCTTCTTCCTCGCATTCTCCCCACTTTGAATGGGTTTATAGCTCGGGTAAAATGTTAGGATGTTGGGTAAAATGTTTATTTGGTTGTTATTAACTTTTTTTTTTAATCTAAATTTTTATTGATTTAGAAAGCTATGCTATTTCTTGAGGGAGTGTCAAAGGAAAAAGAGGATTGAATAATTAGGTCTGTCTGGCTGAGCGAGGGTCAGAAGCAAAGATATTTGGATTGTACAAAAAAAACCAAAAAATATTCTTTGAATAATCAGGTTGTGGAATGACAAGATAATATTCCTTGAGATTTCACAGGGTTTAAATAATATGTTACAAACTTTGTTGAGAAGGGGTTGGATAAAAATTAAAGGGGAAAAGGGAAGTCACTCACTGAGAATGGTAAGACATTATCATTTTTATTTGCAAAAAAGTAATCATTTGAATTTTGAAAAAATCATATAGCTTTCAGGTTTTGTAGTATAGCAAATTTGATGTACATCATGTGTTTTAGTAAAATATATATTTAGTTGCTCACATTGTAAAAAGAAATGTAAAAGTACATAGGTAAATGATCTCCCCTTTAGATGTATATCAAGTAAGCAACCAACAAGGAATTCAGATACCAACAGAGATCTGGACAACCAACAAGGAAGTCACACCCCAGACAACAAGTAAGTAATTGAATTCATAATTGATATCTTTTTAACTATTTTTATTTATATAATTATGTACACCATTTTGGCAAAATTCTCAATAACATATTATATATTTTCTCCAGTGTTTTTTTTATATGTATTAGAGAATTGCAGAATTTAATTAAAATGGAGTAAAATAATTTAGTTAATTATTTGAAATTCTTTTCCCAAAAAAAATATATAATATCTAAAATAAATATTTTTTTTTAGAGATCTGATATATATAAAGTTTTAAAGTTTAAAATCAATGGATTGTTGTAAAGGTTTTCCAGACTGTTGTTGAATTGATTTATACAAATTGTTAATCCATGATCAAACTTCAATCATAATTACTAGTGAAAAACACTTATTTGCATAATAGAGTAATTGGGTTAATTATCTCGCTCTATTTCATTCGAATTAGTGTTAATAGTGTTTTAAATGAAATATATATTATAAAAAAAATTGAGAGAACATAACTCTAAAATTGCAAATCGTAATTGATGAGTTTCATTTAAAAAGTTGGATGTCATCAATTATTTTCAATGAACATATTCCTTGGGTTTATTGATCCCTTGGGTTTAAAATATCAATACCATTAGTTAGATTTAACATCCAAGGAATATTCTAAACTATTGATAGCATTCACAAATCAATGGTTGAAATTTATCTTCAAAGTAGTTATGCACTTCTTACCTTTTTTATTAAATTGATTAATTACAAAAAAATGTTATATGGACAAGTGTCATATCAAGTAGGTTATGGCTTTTAGGCATGTGCTATTGATAAGCCATGGTATTGTAACACAATGTATTTATAGATTAAGAATATTTATGGTAAAGTGGAGCTAAATTTTGAAGCTTATAATTATGCTTTTAATGTTAATGTGTTGGGTTTATTTATTTCTTAGGTTTGTAATATTAATAATCCCTTGAGTTTTTAATATTAATTCCTTTGGTTTATTATTATTTCTTGCATTTTCAATATTTATTCATTGGGTTTATTAACCCTTTGGGTTTAAAATATTAATCCCATTGGTTGGATTTAACATTCAAGGAATATTTTAAACTATTGATAGTATTCACAAATCAATGGTTGAGATTTATCTCCAAAATAGTTATGCACTTCTCACCCTTTTAATTAAATTGATTAATTACAAAAAAATGTTATATAGACAAGTGTCATATCAAGTAGGTTATGGCTTTTAGGCATGTGGTATTGATAAGTCATGGTATTGTAAGACAATCTATTTATAGATTAAGAATCGTTATGGTAAACTGGAGCTAATTTTTTATGGTTTAAAACTATGTTTCATGGTTTTTTAAAGCATATATGTTTGACTTTTATATTAATTTTTTTATCATTAATATTAATTTAAAATAAAGTCATAACTTAGTTAGTTGTTATGATTTATTTTAATTTTAACAATCGAACATGTATTATAAAGTAAGTGTTTCGATGTTTATTAATTTATATGATTGTGCTAATCTAATTATCAATCATTATGAGGTGGAAGGTAGGGATTTAACACACATAGGATATTCTAAAATATTCTTAGTAAGATAGACAAATCAATAGGTAAGATTTATTTCATAAGTAGTTATGTTTTTTTTTCTCTTTTAATTAAATTTAGTAATTATAAAGAAAGGGTCATATGAACAAGTGTTATATGAAATGAGTAATGGTTTTTTTGGGGATGTTGGATTGATAAGCCATGGTATCATGGTGTTGTAAGAAAGCCTATTTACAAATTAAGAATCTCGATGAAAAAGTAGTGGTGAATCTTCATAATTAAGAATCTAGTTACATGTTTGTTTTACTAAATGTTTTGAAATAGTATCATGTATTATTAATATAAGAATTATTTTGACATAGCATGATGTATTCACCTTTGAATTAGGCTGAAAGACTTAATAGTTATTTCTTAGTTGAGAGTTACTACATTAAGTTTGTATTATAAAGTTAATTTAAGTTTAAGAATACAAAGGGCTATTTAAAAGAAATTAATATTAATATAGTAGTTAAGTAAGGTTTTTATGTGCGTTCTATAAGTTTTACCATATATATTGACAAGTTAGAGAATTGTTTGAAAAATTCAAGTTGTGCTGACCTAACTCTCACTTGCATGGTCATCATCCTACTTTTTATTGAAATGATGAAACATTCAATAAAATAGTCTATTAATTCCACAAATGGTGATTTTACTAATAAATCCATCTTGCAATTATAATCCATGATATAACTATATTATGCAAAATTTAAATTTGGAAAAAATGCATAGAATTTTGACTTCCATCTTCTTCCTTTCCTATGCTCTCTTACCTTACGACGTTCCCATTGCAACATGTGGTGCAATTACTACTTTAACTTTTCTTAAAGTTGATATAAAATTATATTAACTCATGTAGGTATCCAAATGCTTTATCTAGTGAATGAAATATTTTTACCACATTGGGTTGTCATATCAACAACAATATTTTATTTACCATTGAGAGTGAGCCAAATATTTTTACCAAATTGGGTTGGAATATGAACAAAAAATTAAGTGAAAGTAGTAAGGTTAGGATTACTCATGTTCTATAATTCCTTTAATTAAAACTAACAAAACATGCATATTCATTTTTATTTTTTTTTATTATAACCAACATTGTTTTACTATATCAAAAACAATATTTTATTTACGATTGAGAGAGGAAAATATTTTTACCACATTAGGTTGGAATATCAACAAAAAATTGAGTGAACTTAGTGAGGTTGGAATTATTTATGTTTTATAATGTCTTTAATTAAAACTAACTAAACATGCATCTTCATTTTTATTTTTTAATTATAACCAACATTAATTTGATGTTTATTTTTTTAAATTTTAAAAGTGACCCATGCCAAATCCATGTTGAGCACATGGAAACCACACATCTCCCTAAAATTTAAACAAAATTAATAAAATAAAGAATAAAAAAAATGGATAAAAAAAATTAAATAACAACATAAAACAAAAAACCAAAAAAAAGGTGGTTACCATAAAAAGAAGTTGAAGAAGAATTTAAGAAAATATAATAAAATAAATAATAAATTAAACATATAAATAAAGATAAAAATTAAACTAAATAATATTAAAATAACCAAAGGAAGAAACAAATAAAATATTAAGCTACAAGTAAATAGAGAAAGGGGAAGGTGAGGAGGGGGTAAAAAAAGAATAGTGAATGTGAGAGATTATGGGAAAATAATAGATTAAGGAATAAAAATGTGAAGGAGGAAGATAAGTAAAAATGGGAGGGTGAGGCTAAAAATAGAGGATATGGCGAGACAAAGAGGTGAAGGATAGAATTGGAAAGCTCATTTTATAGCCACAAAGGTAAGTAAAAAGGGGGATGGGTGGTTGGGAGAAGAGAGAAGATGAAGGAAATAATATGAAGGCTTCCAGGGCTGAAATTATTTGATTTTTTTTTCCAATTTCAACAACTTCTAAGATGATTAGAGTAGAATAGAAGGGATCTGAAGATAATATTTTATTATTTAAAAGGTCAAATTAGGTTGTATGGTTAATTTGGTGACCCTAGAATATTGGCTTTAGAATGGTTATAGTGGCTAAATCTTTAGATGAGTAGAGGTCTCCAAGTGAATGAATGGCTAAATTTTGGGTAATAATGATTAGATAGCTACAAAGTTAGCCATTCTTGGAAACATACCATTCACCAACTTAGTCACCCCCTTTTACATTTTTAATTATGATATTTTTATTCTCTCCCACTAATTTCCTCCTTTTTCTTTATTCCATATGCTATTGTTATTCTCTCCTCCCTTCCCTCCTCTCACCTAACCCCCTTTTTTTACGTATCCTCCTTCACCACTTCATCTTTTATTCCATTATTTTCTCTTATTCCATCTCCTTCACTTTCTTTTCACCTCTCCTCTCGCCACCTTCTCTCTTCACTCTTTGCATTGGTTTCTTCTTTTTTTCTCATCTTTTGGTCAATTTCATCTCTTTAATTTAATATTCATCTTTATATTAGTATATTATTTTTTCTTAAATTATCCTTCCATTTCTCTCTGGATTCTCAATTATAACTCTTTCTTATTATCTTTCTTTGTAACTTCTCTTGGCCTTTAATTTTCTTTTTGGGTTATGTTTTCATTCTTGGATTATTCATCTCTTTTAATTTAGTTTATTCTAGTTTTGTTTTAATAATATATATATATATATATATATATAAATTTATTAACTTTTCTTAAATTCTCTTTTAGTATTTTATATTCCTATTAGAATATGTATTTAAATTGTAAGACAATTTTTTCTCACACATAGTTTAAATCCACTTGCACACAACTTAAATAAGGAATTCATTTACATATAAGAAAAAGTAATTATGAAATACAGGTGTAAGGTCACATATTTAGTGCCTAACATGGATTTCCTTTTTTATTGGGCAAAAATTATGATTTCCCAATTGAGTACATAATATGTTTTGAATATTACTCTAAATAGATTTGAAAGAACCACCTTTTTTATTGGGCAAAAATTATGATTTCCCAATTGAGTACATAATATGTTTTGAATATTACTCTAAATAGATTTGAAAGAACCACAAGTATGATAACATATGAGCCATGACTCAAAGATTAGAAGAATCAATCTAAAGTAAATTAAGAGAAAAATGAGGTAGCAACATTAGTGTGAATTAAGAGAAGGATGAGGTAGCAATATTCTCCAAGATAGTAAAAGAGATAGTTACACAATGAACACCAAGTTAAATCTCTTAAAATTATTTTAGTAGTAGAATAGAATACTTTTCTAATGTGTTGAAGATATTAGCATTATTATAATAGAAGAAAATAATATTTCACATTGAAGAAATAATAATATATTGGGGAAGAAACTTATGAAATAGAAGAATATATACTATATATATAAGGAAAGTGTGATTCTTATGGCAACATTGAAAAATGGTAGAAGGAAAATGTGCCTCCAAACAAAGGTGAAGAATAAAGTGAAGCCCATTGTAGGTCCATATCATGTAAAAGATGAAATTGAAACCACCATTCGAAGAAAATGAGAAAAACGAGGATAATTTAGCAATGATTTTTTAATTTGATTATGAAGTTGAATTAACATTCTTTGAGGTTTAGATTGACAATCCAACTATGATGGAAATGAAAATTGGTATAGTAAGTAAAAAAAAAAATATCAAAATAGTTGAATCTTTTGCAAGAATGGAAATAGATATAATTTTCTTATGTTATATAAATTGACAAAAAAATTAACAAACAATAGCTAAATTACTAATAGAACCAAAAGAATAATATAAATAAGATAAAGAAGTAGCTAAATTACTAGTAAACCGAAAAAAATAATATAAATAAAATAAAAAGATATTGAAGACCAGAGTAAATCTCGAAGTAAGGAAGAAGAAACAATAAGTATAATATAAATTTTGGAGAAAAAAATAAAAGAGAATATAGAGAAAAAAAACCAGAAGATGCTATATCCGATTATAAAAACAATTTTTTAGACATAATTTCAAATATTGTTAAGGGGACTGTTGGATATCAATATTCTTACTATGTAGATCGATGTGGCTGGATATGATTATTCTGTGTGTATGTAGTTGCATGCAGAGAGTATACACTTAGTAAAGAGTTTAGGGTTAATGTAAGCATTAAAATTATTACATGTGCTTATAAAAATATTTTAAAAAAATTTATTCATAAAAAATTGTATTTAGTTATTTTTCAATTTTTAAATAATTCAGAAATCAATTTCATAAAATTATTATTCATTTTTATTTATAATTATCCAACCATAGTTAAATATTTATTTTATTTCCTTATCCCTAAAAAAAATTTCCTCCCACCTGAATTCTCCGGTAGTAGTTGCATCCAGAGAGTATACACTTAGTAAAGAGTTTATTGTTAATATAAGCATTAAAATTATTACAAGTACTTATAAAAATATTTTTAAAAAAGTTATTCATAAAAATTTGTGTCTAGTTATTTTTCAATTCTTAAATAATTCAGAAATCAATTTCATGAAATTGTTATTTCTTTTTATTTATAATTATCCAACCATAGTTAAATATTGATTTTATTTCCTCATCCCTAAAAAAATGAAATTTCCTCCCACCTGAATTCTCTGGTACTGTCCTGCGTAATGCTTTCAATGTTCATGCATAATGCTTCGAATGTACATAAAAGAAAGTATGACCGATCTTGAATCATGCATAATGCTTCACTTTACCTGGAAAAACATGATTCGTATTAAAATAAATTCTAACCACTTTTCCTCAACTATTCTTACGCTTTCTTTTTACGCTGTAACCTTATCCAGTGTTCTTGATATTGGTTAGGGTTACAAGCTTAAATGATTAGACAATTACCTTCACCATCAGATCAAATCCGATTTTTAGTTTTAAAAGTTTATTTCCTTTCCTTTTATATATTATATATATACTATATACGGAAAATTTTTCTCTTCAATGTTTTTATATCTCATTCACAACACTGAAAACAATGAATTCTTTTACATGTCATTGTTGAATATAACTGGAAATGAAGCAAATGTGATCTTATGAACTTTAACCGATGAAATGGAAAGTAATGTAACATAATACTAACGAGTACAGAATAATTTTATTAAATATATTGATTACGGTAACGAGAACAACATGAAAATGCCTAGAGAAAAACACTATGAGATATAGTAATTATCGTAATTACATGGAAATGGAAAACCTATTTTCCCAGAAGGTTTAGTGATTAATAATAAAATTTATCATTTTGAAGGATTGATCTTGGCAAACTCCAGTGCTTTTTTTCCTGATAGCTTATTGGAAAGATAATGGCGATTGTAGTCTGCATGTTTATATGTTCTGTAG
Source organism: Pinus tabuliformis (assembly GCA_031772625.1). Classification (NCBI taxonomy): domain Eukaryota; kingdom Viridiplantae; phylum Streptophyta; class Pinopsida; order Pinales; family Pinaceae; genus Pinus; species Pinus tabuliformis. The sequence goes on along the minus strand of CM062808.1, from coordinate 351,259,874 downwards.
AGACGTGGATGATCTTCATCTATAAACTGGGGCAAAGGACCTATATCCACATCATAACTTGGAGCATGGAATGTGACTATAGACAATCTTTCTTTCTTCCTGTTTGTCACTGCCCTGTGTTCAACACTCTTTAATTTTCCATTAGTCAAGACCTGCATATAACATTTGCCAATAAAATTCAAATGTCAATGAAGAATGAATTGAGCAGCAAAAATCTCGAAAAGTTTGAAAAGAGTAGACTCAAATGCTGACAAAGACTGAATTGAATAATAAAAGTCGCAAAACTGTGAGGAGTGTCTTAGTTGGTGCAAACCATGGACTTGTACTACTTTGGGTTTCCAAAAGTTTCCTGAGAGTATTAATTGCTACAAACAACATATTTATATTGCTTTTAGGGTCCATAAGAATATATGGTCCTTTTGGGTTTTATAGATATATACTGACCTCTAAAGTGTCACCGATATTGACGACCAGTGCACCGGGGATTGGTTTCACAGAAATCCAACGGTTGTTCTTAAGAATTTGCAGGCCTGTTGGCTCATCGTCTTGGAGCAATACACTGAGAGCACTACCGTCCGAGTGAGCGCTTAAACCTAGAACTAGGTCAGGCCTGGTGCAGGGCGGATAGTAATTCATACGCACCGCTTGTACGTTTTCTCCAAACATGTCGTTAAAGAAATCGGGCTTCAGATGGAGATTCTCAGCAATGACGCGGAGGATGGTTCTACACAACTTCAAAACGTCCCTTGAATAAGCTTCCAAAGTATCCCTGCAAAGCAAGAAGAAGCCAAATAATGATTCCAAGAGCTCACATTAAGCTGAGAGTAAAATGCAAGAAACAAATATCAGTAAGAAGAAGCCAAACAATGAATCCAAGGGCTCACTTTAACCTAAGATTAAAATGCAGGAAACAAATAACAGAGTTTTGCGCGTCTTTGTTATATAAATGAAATGTTCTTTTTCACCTGAATTCTGCCAAATAATTCCAAGAAAATTTGTAAATTTTTTTATTCAAAATACATTTTTGAATTTATAATGGATTTCACATCTTCCAAATCCCTTGTAGAACACCAATTTTATTGGTTAAAAACTTAAAATGAAATTTTTAAAAATTTATGTAGAATTTTAACTACGGAAAAAATGCCTTGAAAATTAACATGCCTTGAAAATTGACGACATGACTTGAAATGCCTTAAAAGGTCATCGCCTTTATTAATTAAACTACCCATATATTTAACGCTCTATGTGGCCTTACTCTATATCTCAATTTCAATTTTTGTGTCAATCGAAAGAGGGTGCTGGACTGTTCACTGTTTAGGTCCGGCAGTGCTTCAAAGTTGTGTGATAAACAAGGCAACCTAATAAATATTAATATAAAATCCATATAAAGTTTATCTTGTTTATCAAATTTAACTGGAACCGATTACTTGTAAACTGATAAATTGCAAGCAATGAGGAATTTTGATTCAGCCCTAATATACTATGATAAATCTATGCTAATATTGATAAATCAATTATTAACATGAATCTAACATGAATCTATGCTAGTTTATGGATATGGTGATCCTATTAAAATAACTTTGCAAATTATAAGATCCGATGATAGTGGAATTATTTACTAGTTGTATGATCATACAAATCCAATTATTTATACTGTTATGGGATCAGTGGCAGCACCTGAAATAAGGAGGTTTGGTTGGCCAAAGGTTTTCCTTTCTGATAGCCTTGGGCATTATTCCTAACGCCATCATATCACACCAGTCCAGCTTCTGGTCCTCCGAGAAGATAAAACCGTGGCCGTATCCCTGGATAGTCCCGGGCTTCATTGGGTACTTCTCCTTCTCTTCCAATGGGAGCTTGAAAAACTCCATGGCCACTTCCATTATGCGCCTAAGTGTTCCTTCCTCAATCCCATGATTCAAGACCTACAGTTTATGTTAATCAGAAAATCAAATAAACATGATTACTTTGACAAATGATTAAACTAACATGTCACAATCTATAATGTCACTAACCTGAAAGAAGCCCCAGTCTTTGCAGGCAGCTAACATCCTCGCCATCTCAGACTCACTGGAGGGGCCTTGGGATAAGAGAAGTTTGGCCATGTCGATGACAGGTAGATGCAATTGAGAGGAAACTGCCAGTACTGTTGCAGGTCCCATGATCTCTTCTTTGGGTCTTATATATCTCTCTGGAACAGCATGAGGGCGACATTTTACCAACTCCTGGACATCATCAATCTTGTAATCAGATTTAGTGGATGAACTGGCAGCAGCTTCTTTCATTTCCTTCGCTTCCATTGCTAACACCGATTAAGGCCCTACAACAACAAAGTATCAGACAAGGAAAATACTGAATGAACTATTACTGCATGATATCAAACACTATAACTGACATAGATATATATACTGTTAACGAGGGAAGCTTCGAGGAAACCAGAGTGAACACGTGTCGCTAGTGGTATCCAGTGCAGCCATCAATGATATGCCCGCATAAATTCTGGGATATAGGAATCTATTACTGTTCAAATGTCGTATATAATTGTCTGATCTGCCTCCAAAAGATCTCTATGACAAATGGGAGGACGAAGCTCGTTTTCACATTTCCAGCCTAGAGCTGAGGGGGAAGATCTTTAATATGCTTCTCTTTTGCTTTAACACGGTACCTTTTTTGCCTTGTGTTGGTGAGACAAGGGTGCAGGGATTTGACCCCCCTTTCATGTCGAGTCCTGAACTAAACATAAGCAAGTCTATCATTTTCTGTTATGTTTGTAATAGCACGCTGATTAATTGTGTTGGGAACATGCGTTGGTAGGTCGTCATCCTAAAGCAAAAGAACATGCCTAAAAATATTCAATATTGAAATCTTATAAGTATATTGGGAATGACTGCAACTTCTATTGATGTTAGTCATATCTAAATAGAGTATTGACACAAGTGCAGACCCGAGGGAAAAAAGGAAAAATGGTATGGGATATACATAGCTTTATGGCTTTACAGGTGGTGTTAATTTGGGTATTTAGTTACGATCCCATAAAATAAAGAATAAAATAAAGAAGGTTGGAGCAGTTATTTATTTTCAAAAGTATTTTTTGGAAATCAATTTTATGAAGAAAATAAAAATATATTATAATTTTTCATTATTTTAAAAAATATTTGTAGAAACCAATTTAGTAGGAATTTTATTTTTTATTATATAATTTTATTTTTATATAAAAAATATTACAATATATTTCTTTAAAATTTAATTAGTGATAAATTTTACAATTTTAATAATGTTATAAATAATTTTTAAAATATATGAGATCACGAAACTCAACATAATTATATTCATGGATATCTTGAGCATATGTACTTTATCATCTCTTTCTCGTGTCTAGTTAAATTGTCTTATATTTCATTTGTAATTAGGAGACTATGCTTGAAATGCTTATCCTAACCACCGTTTAGGACTTAACCTTGATGCCTAAAAAAGAAATGTTTGGTGGAATAAGTGTACACATCCATAGAGATATCTTTAACAAATGCTTGTTACAAGTTTGCAATACTATAGTTAGAATGGACATTGTGAATTTGGTGGTTTGGAATAATATGGTTAGGATGGGCATCCTAAACTTTATTTTTAAAAAGAGGAAAGACATATACTTTCATATTTTGGATATTGAAAATATCATGATTTTTTTAATTGAGGATACAATTTAAAATGACATTTTAATTGAGGAGATAATTTAAAATGACATTCATTGTGAGTAATTTGTTGGGATATATTATAGGGATTATAGCTTAGTATCATTTTGTGATGTAGGGTGTGGTCTGCTTACTCTTGGAAAGTTCAAGGGCCATAAGAATGTGTTTTGTTAAGTTACAGCCAAATGTAATTACCCAGTTGAAATGTCATTGGAATAGGGTGAAAGCCATTAAGATGAAAATTTCTTAATATTAAGACATTATAAACTTATGAATTGGTTAAGTTCAACTTACTATACTGTATATATATATATGTAAAACTATGTTTGTTCAACATGCATTAATTGCATTGTAATTTAACTTTGAATGTATTTTCTATGCATAAAGCTATCCAAAAACTTATATTTTCTTCAATACCAATGGTCATGTAATTTATCCCGGATAATCCTTTTTTTTGCATTAACAAAATTGCTTTGAGCTCAGTAACTATTTCTGTGTTAGAAGGTTTTAACGGTGTAAAAAATATTGGTATTATGATGCTTGATATTTTTATGTGAATGGCTACTCAAAATGTTTATAATGTCTCAAGTACCATATTTTTCCAAAACATGATATCCCAACGTTTTGAAGAGCTACTCTAGTTGTTTTTGATCTTGGACCTTCAACATGTGTTATTGCATTTTTGAGATTTACTAATTTTTACATTTTTGTCTTGAACACATTGTTCCATTGCATCTCGAGAAATTTTTAAGTTGAAAATAAGTTTTGCTTCATTCAAAAATGCGTTCAAAGTTTAATTGAGATACATGATGATTTTCATTGGATTTAGAGTTATATAGTTCGAATATGCTATTTTGTCTAGAAAAGCTTAAAAAATTCATATTTGGGCTATTTGTTTTTATTTCTAGTTTGTAGATGTTTACAATCTATATAATTCTGCTTTGCACCCTATGGGGTATTGAAAAAATTAGAAACACAATGCATACTCTATGTCATTTATGTAAGTCAAAAATAGAGAGAAAACTTATAGTTTCTAGGTAAGCCTTTAGATGCCTAGCTCCATTCTTATTGAGTCTTGAAATTTCTTCCAAGCTATTGTGTATTACTCTGAACAACCTCATTTTCTTTTTAGGTAAGAAGAGAATTCAAGTTGTAACAACAACAAAATCTATCTTCACTACTATAATTACGCTTTTTTCACTAGCTCACCTACATAAAAGTTACTTTATTTAGTAAGAGATCCTGAGCTCTTCTCATGTTACTTTTAAAAAAAGGTTATTCAAACTCAAGTTATTTTATAGCTTTATTGTAATGTTTATTTCACTAATAAATATATCATTATAACCATTTTAACATTTTTTTTAGTAATTTTTGCTTGCATTCACCTCTCATTTATAAAGTAACTAAACTGTAAAAATAATTCTCACTTTTTTAATAAAAGTGGGCCACTTTATAAAGTAATTTATATGTAAAAGTCAGCTTATATAGAAATTTAGTGAGGGAAAATAATATTTCTAGACAAAATGATCATCATGTGGGCCAACTTCTAGTCTACATTGGGCTCTTTGTTATTGTTAATGCCATTTTTTTAACATATAACCTTCACATTTGAAGTTCATTTTCAATGTTTTCTTTTCCAAACAACCTCCTTTTTTGTGAAGAGTTTTCCATATAGGTAGTCATTTTTATCTTTTGAAATAACATTATATACATAATGCTATGGCCATTGCAAATAAATTTTTTCTTATGAGTAGAAACTACTTCTAATGGAAATTTCATAGATGATATACTAAGAAGTAAAGAATATTCTAACGGAAATTCCATAGAGGATATACTAATAAGTAAAGCATTGTAGGAGGTTACCTTGGAAAAATAAAAAACCGTAGGTGATGCTGATAAGAAATATAAATGAGATAATAATAATGACAAAGAATGTAGATTAATTGGAATGTTCATTTCTCCTAATTTGTGATTTCATATAAAAATAATCAATGTCTTGGATGAATTTTTGAAAAAAATGGAATATTTTTTGGTGAATCTAATGTGATTCGAAGTCATCTACTTGAAAATCTAATCGTGATCTTAATTCCTAGAGACTTCACTTGCATTGAAAATTATTTATGTTCAAAACACTCACATATTTACTTAAAACATATCAAGTCAATCTAAATGATGACCACACACACACACACATATTCTAAGCTTCGTTTTGCATATTCTAGTTTTGTATCTACATTTTATGTCACTAGAGAAGCTCTAGGGGATTCATGTCAAAATCTTACTCTTGAATATTTTTTAGCTTTCTCATTAGAAGGAAAGAAAACATCTTTCATATTATGGTGACCAATATTGTAGGTACATCTAATTAGGAAGTAATGAACCAATATAAAGATAGAAAAAATCATCCAAAGAAGCAATATCCTCACAAAAATAAGAAAAACAAGGGTCTCAAACTTTCTCACACATATTATAGTCCAATGGTGACAACGGACCAAAATCAAAGTGCGAGAAGATTGATAAAAATCTCATTTATTGTGGTAAAGACTCACATCTAGAGTCTAAATATTTATTAAAAAGAAAGAGGCTTTGGAATTAGGAATTGTGAAACAATACAATAAATTTGTTTCTTCTTCTAACACTTCTTCTCATGGATATGCATTTTCCACTTCTCGTTGCTTGTTAAATGAAAATTATACTTCTTGATATAATGAGTGTCTTATTCATTATGGAGCATTTCATCATATGGATAAAGCTAAAGTAATATTTTTTATGGTCTTAATGATTGTAACACCAAATGCGCATTTGTTGGTGATGGTAGATCTCTTAATGTTATGGGTTTTGGAATAGGTCAAGTAGATAATGGTAATTTCAATAATGTATTATGTGTTCCTAATATTTCCTACAAGATCCTATCAATATATCATATTACTCTTTCAAATGCAGGTAAAACAATAAAAGTTTCTCCTCACTAAGTTGTAATTAAAGATTTAAGATATCCTTCACATGTCCTTGCTATAGGGATAATTGATGATGTTACTAGGTTGTACACTATTGACAACTTTATATCATCACCCTTTCCCACAATTTTGTATTTCTCATAATGATGATTTGAGGTAATTTTGGCATGAGTGATTTGATCATCTAAACTATCAGTCATTGCAAGAACTATGTACTCAAAATATGGTGACTGGTCTTCATCTCATTTCTTGCTAAGATGGTTTTTATGCTAGTTTTATTCTTGGGAAACATCATTAAGATGTTTTTGTCAAAAATGTCTCTTTCCACACCTAAATTCCTTTGCAACTTATTCATATTGATTTGGTTAGTCGAATTTCTTCTCCTTCATTATTTAGGTTCACAAACTTCTTAACTTTCAACAATTAATTATCCAACTACACTTGGGTTTACTTCTTAAAAATTAAAAGTGAAGGTTTTTACTTATTCTTGGCTTATAATATCATTGTGTAAAAATAATATGGATATCAAATATAAATGATAATAATAGATAACATAGGTGAGCATGTCAACAAAAAATTCACAACTTACAACAATGCACAAGCTATTCAAAGGCAACATACTATTCAATATACACCACAATAAATGATGTTGCTAAAAGAAAGAATTATATGGTAAAGGAAATGGCTATTTATATGATTCAATGTAAGGGATTAAGTGTTCATTGATAGGAAGAAGTAATAAATTATGTAGATTAAATACTAAATCATACTATCACATAAGATTTAAAAAATATAACATCGAAAGAAAGATGGACTAATATTATTCCAAATGTAATCCACTTCTATGTATTTGGTAGTATAGCATGGGCTCACATTCCCAATGTAAAAAGAAAACCCTTATAAACTAAAAGTGAGAAGTGTATTTTTGTTGGATATTTTGAAGATGTAAAAGGTTATATAGTTCTTTGAAATCATTCCAATGAAATAAAAATTATAAGAGATGTTAAATTTGATGAAAACCTTTTTCCCTTTGAGCCTAATTTAATACTTGTTCCCTCCTTAGCTTGCGATCCATATTTGGAGTTTCTTCCACCTTCTTTTCCTATCTTAGATACTTCTTCAAATTATGAAAATAAGGATGGAAATCTGCCCCTGTTATTCACCTTAAACACGATGTTTCCATTGGAATGAGCCTATACTACAACCACAATTTCCCAAATGGGTCCATTAAACATGACAAATAATTGATGATCTTATCGACAACCGTATATACCAAAATCATACTCATTCACAGTTCTAGTGAGACTCCACACTTTTACTCAAGTTTTATTGATTCAAAAACATTTCCATAAGATTTATCCCATCCATATTGAAAACATCAATGAATGAATAATATAATTCCTTGATGGCGAACAATAGTCACTAACTTGTAGATCTTTCAAAAAGAATAAAACTTATCATATGTAAATGGATATAGAAAACAAATAATGCATTAGATGGAAGTGTTGAAAGAGATAATGATTGGTTAGTTATTAAATGATTATCTCAAGATGAAGGAATTGAATATAATGAAATTGTTTCCCCTATCACCAAAATGAATTCCATCCACCTTGTCCCAACCTTTTATTTCCCACATGGATATGAGGACTATCAAATTGACATTAAATCCACCTTCTTGCATGGGGATCTACAAGATGAAATATACATGGAATAAATTTTTAACTATGTTTAAATAATGTTAGGACTTTTTTTCCACCTTAAGAAATATCTTTATGGTCTTCAACAAGCTCCTCAAGCTTGGTATGAAAAAATGGATAGCTTTCTTCTTAAAATTAGTCTCTCTAAATGCCACTTTGACCCCAATGTCTAAACCAAGAAATTAATATGGCATCTCATAATCCCTGTTCGTTATCTTAATGACCTTATCCTCGTTGGTAGTGATCTTAAAAATTTAACTCATATGAAATTGATCCCTAGAAGAAGTTTGACATGAAAATTTAAGGTTATTTGCATTATTTTCTTAGTCTCCAAGCATTGCAAACGAAGGAAGAAATTTATATTTGCCAATATCAATATGTGTGTGGCATTCTTCATGAATTTGACATGGAATATTGTAAATCATCCACCGTCTCCTTTTCAGTTTCGAGTCAAAATTAATACCACCTGTACTACACCCGAAGCTGATTTCACTTTGTACCATCAATTATTTGATAGCATTTTATATATGACTCATACTCGTATTGATATTTATTTGTTGTTGGTCTTGTCTCTTGGTATATGAAAAGCCCCCACAAAATTCACTAGTGACAAAAAAATGATATTTTGGTATATACAAGGTACAATTTAGTTTCATATACATTATTGTTTAGTGGGGACTCCTCTATTCGTTGGTTTAACTAATTCATATTCGATTGGTGACCATGATGATGAGAAGTCTACCTTAGGTTATGTTTTAGTCTTGGTTTTAGACCCATCACTTGGGATTATAAGAAGTAACAAGGCATTGTTATTTAATTAGAAGACGCAGAGTATAAAGTAGTGATTAATGTATGTCAAGGATCCATGCGGATTCATAGATCCATTTAGAGTTTTGATTCTAGTAGAAAATTTATCCACCCTTCGGTTTGAAAAATAGAGTTCCATAAAGGTAATCAATGGCCCAATTTAACATCAACATAGCAAACACATAGAGACATAAATGACTTGATTAGAAGACTCATTCATGATTAAATTATTGAAGTGCCATTTTTCCTACAGATGATGAATTTTCCAACATTTTCATGAAGTCTCTTATATAGGTGAAATTTTCTACAATCTGATCAATGTTAGGAGTTTAGAAGGTTGTAATTATGGGGGCATAGACTCTAATTATTATTTCCTTCACCTATTGTGTCACATTTGTAAATCCCTTAATTCCATCCCAAGTTGTTATTAAGGGGGTGTTAGGATACTTAGACACCAAAAAATTAGTTAAGTTAAACTTGGTATCATGTGTCAATTAAGCAAAATTGTGTTTCTTGAGCATGCATTAGTTTTGTTCCAATCCAATGATCATGATATGTTTTAGAAGAAGAGTTATCCTATGACTCATATTATCCTTTATACTAATGCCAATTGATCAATTATCTTAAAACACGATTGGTCCATGATATCTATCTAAAGAGCATGGAAAGTCATGCCTAATGATAAATTTTTAAACCTCTATTATGTAGATTTTTTTTTTGTATTAATAAAATTTCCTTAAGTGGCGGCCACATTAGTAGTGACCATGGATTGTTTCCCTCTTACAGTGCATTAACCACATAAAATAGTATTTTTAGGATTTTTCTAACTAGTGTCATGAGTTATTACAAAAAAACTGTCCAATTTGTATGAATTCGCTATTTTACCAAACAATTATGAGTCTCATATCATTGTTGATGTTACAACTACCTAGGAATATAACTAGGTAATATTGTGTATAAAACAAGTAGCTTATGTTGTTATTTATATTTTTATAAATTAGTTTCATGTGACAAAGTAATTACACCATAATAAGAAGCAAGGAAATGATAACTAGAATGGGCTTTACATTAAAAAAATCTATTGGAAGCAGGGACACATATATTGTAACTATATTACAAAATATGAAAATATGAGTTCCATTACTTGTTGCACAAATAGTATATATCTGGAGTATGTAGTAGGATTTTACCCTTTAACTTTAATTTCATTATATATTTGAGTGTGGAATTCTATATAAATAAATTTTGTTAACATGATAAATGTCACAATATCTTTTGAAAGGTAGTAAAAGAGTAAGAATCACTCTTGGAGAGAATAATGAGAGGTAGTAAAAAATGTAGTTAATCATGAAGACATAATAATTGAGTAGTTTGATGACTAATTATGGTTTTGATACATGCTACAAAGATCACTATTTTGGAAATGAAGGAAAAATTACCATAATGCAATCATGCTTAAGAAGAGAAAAGACTAACAAAATTAGAATATTGAGATAGATGGGATTACATTGATATGAAGGAATAAGTAATGTGATGTATAAGCCTTATTTTTCATAAGACCTATTATGGTGTTATATCAATGGTCAGAAAATTGATTATATACAATTTGAATGGTTTTCGATTCATTAAAATGAACAACAATAAAAGAGGCAAGGGATTCATAGATCAATAGGTAGGAATCTAAAGTCTATGTACACATGAAAGAGTTATAAGATACACCTAAGACTCACTAACAACATGATAAGTAATGTGGTATTGTTTATTTAAGTGGGGTGATGGATTGCATGAAAAATATGGGACAAATGAAAGGATCATTGACATACAATATTTCTAGTCTTCATAAGTAGAAAATCAAACATTAAAAATGCTTAGTCCTCAAGTACAACGTTTAGTTAAGATATTATCAACACTCTTTTAACTCTCTTTTTATACTTGTTCAAAAAATTAAAATGATATATATATATATATATATATATATATATATAATTCCTATTTGAAATACAACTACTCTTTAATAATGGATATAAAGATAAAAACAATAAAAATAAAAAATTAGAGGATAGTGATTTGTATGGTTACTTTTCCTAGCATATAAGGATGTCATTACTCCAATGGCTCCATCATGGAATAAAATTATATCTTATGTACTATACCACATCTGAAATTCCAAAATTGTAGGTCATAATTGGATTCTTTATTTAAGAACCATTTTAATGGTATAATATGATGAATCTATTCCTATTTCAAAAGGTTGTAGATGTGGAATATTCAAGATCACACCAAAACATAAAGATAATTTTTTTTATTTTTTTAAAATTTTACTGAACTTCTTTGTTAAATTGAAAATCAACCTAAGGGGTAATTATGTAATGCCACGCTAATTCAGAGATGCATTTATTTCAAGTTCGCATAGATTTGGAAAATCCAGGACCAATTCAAAACATGTAGAAGATTTCAATTTTTGAAATCTTACGTCAGCTTCTTTGTTCAGATGAAAATCAACCTAATTAGGTAATGATGTAATGGCCACACTAATTAAGAGGGGTGGGAAATTAATTTTATATAGTAATTCAACCCGTCCGGAAAGAAAAACTTCTCAAATTTTCAAAAATAAAAAAAAATTGGCCAATTATTAATGGCCTGAGAAGGACCAAGATGAATTCTTAACTAATATGTCACAAACCCAACGAAAGGAATGGAGGATTGAGGAAACAGCGGCTTCTTTCATTTGACGTAGAGCTTGTGTGCGTAGACCATGTCAAATAGGAGGCGCACATGTTGTCATGAAGAATTGAATATAAGCACGTTGTGTATTATAATAATGAAATTTTGCAAAAAAACTCCAAATATATTATCTATCAATATTATGAATGCGGCGGGATGTTTACAAGTCAAAAGGCATGATTATCCAATCAAATAAACTAAATTTGGTTGGAATATAATTCACAATGTCCTTGTTACCTATTATGAGATCCAACGTTGTGAAATTCGATCTAGCAATTAAATTATGTAGATAACAAATAATCATTCTTGACAATATGAGCATTATAGCCCTATAATCCATGACCAAATTAATTTTTAGAGTCCCTTTTAGGATAAGTAATGTGTGGATTCACAATGAGATGTGCTAGGTTAATTGTGGTTGTATTTCATTAAAGTATAATTAGTTAATTTTTTTTTGAACATTTTAAGTAAAATTGGGAAAATATATCTTGATATATGAATTCCTCTAAAGGAAATACTCAATTTCAAAAAAAAAATCTCCGAAGTGAAGCCTTGATATTTTTTAAGGGTTTCTTTTAGGATGACACTAAATTTTGTACATTTAATATATTTTAATAAAGTTTCTATATTTTAGTTAAATTAGGACTAGTAGATTTAGAAAATATGGAATTTTGGAATTGTCATATTATCCAACCCAAGAAGTATAATAGCATTTATGTTTATTTTACTTATTCATTCCCAAACTTTGAAATGAAATGTAATTGAATTTTTAACAAATTTTTTTTTCAGACTTAATATGATTTTTTTTTGTTTAATCTCAAAGATTATTGTCATGGTATTTAAGAATACATAAAAAGGGATCAAACTTTGCCCAAAAGAGTAAGTGATTTTTTTAAAACACTAGTTCTATTTTTAGGTTTTCACAACAAAGATGATTTTGTATTTTAATGTGAAATATGATGGACATAGTACTTAAAAATGTTATGGGAAAATTCATGGAGATATTGGGTACACAATAGTTTTTATGGACCTCTATTGTGATTTTCATCACTGTAGGGAGGACATTCAAATCAAGGATATATATTTTTTAAGATAGGTACTTTCATGTTGTGAAAAAGGATAAAATAAGCATTAGACATTTATTTTGACGTGACAACTAATATTTGATGAATTTGAAAAGAAAAGGTCATTTTTCTATTAACCGTTAATCTCACCAATGTTAACTTTGTTGAAATATTGCAAGTACCTATTAGGAATATAAAAAGCTTGTAAGCTAAAAGTGAAACTATTCAAAGTTTAAAACATTAGAGAACAATTATGTATAAAAATGTGTTGTATTTATATTTTTGTGAACTAGTTATTATTGATGTGGATACTATTTTTGTATATCCTTTACGGAATAAATTTTTATAGTTAATATTAATGTTGAAAAGAAGTTTATGAACCTTTGATACAAAAAAAGATTAGCACACTAGAGAAAATGTCTCTTAGTAAACAAGAAAGACCCAAGGGGGACGTGCAGAAGTCATAGAAGAGAAAATAATTGCAGTGCCTATTGACACATAAAAAGAAGACTCCATGGTTGACTCAAAAGAAGAACCTACCTAAGCGCTTGAAGAAACCAATAGGAAGAGCGTAAACATGAAGAAACACATAAGCTAAATGTATCAAATAAAATACACATTGAAGAGTCAATGGAAGAATAATTTATAGGTAAGTTTATTGTATATCACCACCCTCATCGCCCAATAAAAGGGCATGAGTAATAAGAAATTTACTATGGATAAACATGGAACTAGATGAGAAACCGACATTGAGGCATGTGGAAGACTAAAATAAATGGATGGAGATGTCATAGGAACACAATGAAGACATGTATCCTAATAAAAAATAAGAATCGATATCAAGGGAAGGCCACAATTAAACTCCATGCCCATATTTCACTAGTATGGATAAATGCTAGTCCACGGTACTAGTTGACTACATTGCTTGGTAGGTCATATTCTATGTCTTCTTCCCTTTTTTTTATAATGAAACATGCCAATAGAGATGAAATGTGATTAATTTAAGGAGGATAATATAAAATACCTATGGAGGTATCAATGAAGATAATTAATATATTGTAACTATAATAATGGAATAATACAACTATATAACTAGAAGGAAATAAATAATGACCATGGGTACTTGGAATATATGTGAAGGAATATATTTTAGAAAGTATATATACATAAGTATAATTATATTTGTGGTGTGTTGGATTATATTATTTTGTAGTAATTATAACTTATGGAGTTATTCCTTCTATAAGGAGTATTCGTTAGTGTTACATGACTTGAAAGCTTGTCTTATCTATATTCTTGGTGTGGTTCAAGGTGAATGTCTTAGATGTATTTCATGCATAAGGGTTTATCTATGAGAATTTTCATTTATTCTCTCATATATATATATATATATATATATATTTTATTTTTTTTTACTACATATAATGCATCTTTCCTCCATTGTAAGATCTAATTCGTACTTTTTACGGATAACTGCACAATTGAAGAGAGGAGAATAGGTTGGACCCTACATTCTAGAAATGAAAGTAGATGACCTAGTTCACTAAACTTGGATACTTAAATATTTTTTAAATCCCTCATGAAGGAACAATTTGCTTGGATAATTGGCGAATGAATACTATCTCATGCTTTCATAGTCATATATATTGCATTGAATTGTAATGTATTGTGAATTTTAGGTTCATTGTTGAATGACTTATTTTCTACATGTTAGTGATAATTACTTTGATCCACTTATTTTTATTCTCTTATTTTCTCTAAAATTGTTAATTGTGTTTCTTCTCAATCACATTATAGACCCTCTTGTCATTTGGTCAACTAAATCTTACATGGTATAAAATCTTGAGTGAATGTAAAGGAGTAGTATATCGGTTTGTAGGTGGAATACATAAAGAATAGTATACCAAATATGATGGATAAATCTCGATAGATAATTCTTATGTCATTAAACTACCACTAATACAAGACAATGGAAGCTAACACTAGAACAATTTGCATTATTGAAAAGGAAAAATGGTTTGAGCGAATGAATAGAGAATATGGATTGATATGTTTCTCTATTTTTGTTGACATATTATTCCTCATCAAATATGAGAAACCACGTAGTGAGTTCTAAAGCAAGATGAAAGGACTCGTTATGAAGTAGGATGAGTGGTGATGACATCAATTGGAGAATAAATTCATTAATTTGAGCCTCAGTAGCTTTGACATTATCTATGATTTTTTCACCATGTTTAAATAATTATTACTTGAGTTGAACATATGTTTCATAAAAAAGAATGAGAAGAAACTCACTCCCTCAATTGTATCCAAATTAGGCCCAAAATAATTAATTTTCCTTTCTAACCTCCATGAAAATAAATCAATTTTATGAGCTTATTGGAATATGCATTCATTAAATTATTTTGTTACCTCCCTGACCTAGGAGAAATATAATCTTATTTAAATGGGTTCACTTAGGAAAACAATCCAACTTGCTAAGAACCCAACCTTTCATTCTAAGACAAAGCATATAGACATCAAGTACCATTTCACTAAGGACGTGGTATAGGATGAAAAGGTGATACTAGAGAAATTTGACATATTGTAGAATGCTACATATGCATTGTGTAAACCAATGAGAATAAAAAACTTCATGTGGTGCTATGTGTCTCTGAGATTTATGGACATTAAGAATTATCTAGTTGTTTGAATCATTGTCCCTACCACACTTGCAAGGTATATGAGAAGTGGGAGAATATTCAACCATGGGTGTCATACACCATGTAGTGCTTTAATGGAGTAGGGAATAAATGTAGAGTTATATAAAATAATCAATGGAAATCCATGGTAAGGAATTTTTGTTCAGTAGTGGAAAAGAATGAATATGAATTATGTTAGGGAGTTACATGTTGGTAGTTTCTAACATGTACAAATGGAAAAGAATAAATAGTTCATGGTTCTATCATACATATTGTTTTACTAGTAGGGATAGGGGAATACAATGTGTATAAGTTTTATCTTACTATTGTGTTGTTGCAATTTATGTATATCCATGCTACACTAGACACTATTGTTGAGAAGATAGAGACTATATTTTTGTTACTATTTAGTATTTTATAAGACATTGAATGTTCTTTACAGTGTGGAAATTTTCTCCTAAAATGGTTTCCTAAGGACATCATGTCGTTAATGGTTTGTTGTTCATTTCATCTAATTAATACCATTTTGTTTGAATATTTTTCTTAATATTATTCTCCATAACTTGTTATGTGAAATATTAATCTAAAATTATGCTATTGATGAAAACTATTACTGAGAGCATAGATGCATTGTATTGTGATTATTTAATTTCTAGATAAAAAAAAATTGAAAATTCTTTAAAGTGTGGAGATTTCGTTCTAGAACTATTTTCTTGGGAATCATATGATTACTGTTTTTCATTTATTTAGTTTATTTAAAACTCTTACATCTTATGGAATGACCATGACAAAAGATTGTGTAGAAAAAAAAAAATTAGTTACGATCAAATTTAATAAACAACAAAATATTAGCAACATGATTTCATAGAAAAAACCATTATGGGAGAAGACCCCACTTTGGTAGAAATTAGAAGATTTAGTATTAATTAAAATCTATGATAGAAGTCATAGCTAGAGTATGAAAAGTGGGATTCCACTATTGATAGAGAGATCATAAAATAAAACCTTTGAAGTATATTCATTCAAAACTGCAAAAGATAAGCCAAAAATTACATAATAGAGATTGATAGAATAGATTCAGAGGTAATTACCTAACATGAATAAAAAATTACATATCATTTCATGAAATGTCTTAATCAGGGAAGTTATCCAAATCACTAGCCTCCTCATCTTGTAGTGGTTTCAATATTTTCAAGTTTGGGGGATGAATTATTGTAGGAAATAAATTTACTTTATCAAATTGAGGAGATAAATTAGGGAGCCTAGAAGTATAATATATATGAAGGTTGGGAGAATCCAATTAGAGTTAGAGTGAGCCAAACTTTTCTTGTATGCAATTGAGGTCTTATTTCTAATGCATTAGAATGTTAATGAATTAATTCAATTTGGTGGCTAAGCAGGTGAACTTGATTGAAAACTCATTAGAGGATTTTTTTAGTTATTCAATTATCTATATATGTTGACACATGATTGAGAAAAAATCCATTATCTCCCAAAGTGTCATGTAAAGCTAAGGTTAATAATGTGCTAGAACCCATGATAGTAGATAGAAAGTAACTGTTGACTGAGAGGAAGAACCAATAGTTTGTTACACAAAATTAGCAAAAGGAAATGGAAAATAATGATTTATCTACCTTGTCATCAATTTCATATTTTACTTACACCTATGTTATCCCATTGTGAGATAGAGTGCTCATCATATGATCCTAATAATTTTTTCATACGAGTGCTAGGAAAAGTAGATTGTCCTTGAGGTGTAAATGCCACCTTAGGTTGGAGAGAGTCATCGGAATAATAAATGATATATGCAACAGTGCCTTGATGTGCAAGTGTAGTGGATTATAAGATAGTCACCAATACTCATAACCATAATGACCATTTAGAGACGGAATAAATGTTTCATTAGTAAAAATATGTCATGAACCACTAAGGAATGTGATGGTAATGAGTAGTGAGATTCATCATTAAAACCATTTTTCCTCCTTTGGTTTCAAAAATTACTTAATAATGTTCCTAAGAATTGAGATTATAGATAACATATTAAAAATTCACCATAGGGATATACTTTAGGGCCATTAGGATTTCATATACTATGGTGCTTGGTTAGTTGGAAGTATTTTGGATCAGTACCATCCTAAATGCAGAGGCTTATGTTCTTAGAATCACCAATGAGAAGAAGTTGAGGAGGTTTGATAGATGATTCTAGTTGAAATTCTTAGAATAGGTCATAAGGTTATGTGTGATTGTTAGTGACGTAGATATGAAATTGGGAATAAGAGAATTCATTGATTCATCTAGGATTAATTAGAAACCATCCTACTCCTAGAATGTCATGGTTTCTCTTTGATGCGCCATCAAAGTAAATAATATTTGGACCTTGGAATTGCATCCATTTAGGAAATTATTATTTTCAAACTAAATTTTCCAATATGTTCTAGGTTTATATGGAAATGATAAGGAAAAATGGATATTTAAATGATAAAACCAATCTTGTTTTAGCAAATCTAGTTTTTAAGGGCAGGAGAGTCATGGCTTCTAAGAATTGAAGGGTTCTTCAAAGAGAGACTAGACCTTAGCCACTATAATCCTAGGAGTCAACTATACTTTTTGGAGCATGATTTAGTTCCATTAGCCAAATTTTCTAGCAGATGTTAATGGGAAAATCCTATCATACTATTTGAAATAAAATCTAATCTTGGAAGGATCCCTTATAATGATGATGCCAAGTGTCAAGCATTTGCACCCTAGAAGCATATTTTGAGTTATTTTCTTCAATGTGTATATGTCCATATTAAATAAAATACCTAGAAACATCAAAGTACTAGGGTACTATAAGTAAATATAAAAGGAGAAAAGTAATAAGAAATAAAAAAATATATCTTTAAATCACACAAAAAGATATAATCATCGAGGTTGGAAATAATTTTTAAGTTGCCTCTATCACTCATATATTTAGAGAAGAAAATTCACCTGAAGATAAAGTATCATAGGAAAGAAATAACTATGTTGAAATATGAAGACAATTTGTTACTTTCAAGTTTTTTATTTTTTTTAAATATTTTTTTAGTGGACTCCCTTTCTAAATTAGGTGTGGATGAGAGGGTTCATAGAAATATTGTCTTGTGACAAGTCTAAATAAGTTTTTTATGATATTTATTTAAGGGTTTATGTACTCGTGATACTCATTTTCATAATGACACATGTAAAACATGGACGGATTGGGACTATATCACTCAAAAAAAATTATAGACTAGTTTTTATTTAAATATATAATATAGATCTCTTATTTTAGAAGAAAAATAAAAATAAAATGTCTCATAAATTGATATATTCATAATCTTAAAACTTCTTTTGTTAGTTTGTCTCCAGGCTAACAAGATGACTTTTGGCTTGAGAAGATATGACCTAGAGGCATATAGGCCATCTATATAACCAAGAATTGCACTCTTGTGGCTTGAGAAGCTATGACCTAGAAGCATATAGGGATCAATATCACCAAGAATTACACATGTCCTTGACCACACTAATGTGTACTCATGACTAGATTTTTGCCCAACATATTTTTTCCATGAAATAATTTAATAAAACACTATACAATTAACTACTTTATATCCCATAAACTAATTAATATTAATAAATTTACTAAATTACTATTGTAGATATAAATCTATAAATATTGTGAAATATCTCTTAAAATCTATAAATTTTGTTTCTTGTTTTTATAAGACATAAATAATAATATCAATTAGTTTTATAAGTATAAATATATAAATATTGTGAAATATCTCTTAAAATCTAAAAAAAATATTTTTTTATTTTATAATATATAAATAATAACATCAATTACTATTATAAATTACTATTATAGATATAAATCTATAAATATTGCGAAATATTTCGTAAAGATTTTGTTTTTTTGCTTTTATAATACATAAACAATAATATCAATTTAATAAAAATGGTGTAAATTTAATAATCTATAAATGAGTAAATTAATAATTATTGTCATAAACTTTTGATATTTTCAAATGGTTAAAAGTATCTTCTCTTAATAACTCTTGATATTTAAAATTAATACGATTAAATTATAACAAAATTTAGATATTGTTTATTGAGATTTTTAGTGTTTGATTCAACTTTAGTGGTAATAGATTGAACCTTAAATTGCAAAAGCTCTTGTTGGGCTGAAAAGAGTGAGGGAATAAAGTTTTGTCGCAATATTTATCGTTCAAATCACATCTGAATCGAATGTTTTTATGATTTTAGTGACCCACCGTGATCTTTGTATCTATTTTTCTTTTGGTTTTAGTCGGTGCAAATTGAAACATCCCTAGTGAACATGACTAAAATCGTTTGGCGTCCTTTGCTTACATAAAGATAAACAAATCTTCATGTTCTAGATTTTGTGAGAGTAATTTGTTTAAAGTGTTGCCTATATTCTTTTCTCTATATGAAAGATATTGTTCACGATATTGTTCACGGAAGCGTTTTTATATTCGTTGAATTAGTTTCTATCATATCTTTAATTTGAAATAATTTATAAATATCTTATACAAAATATTCACATACTTATTATGTTTATGGAATTATTACATGTCCTTTAACATTGCACTTTCTTCCATGAATGTTGTTCATATATATATTATTATTTTTTATTTGTATTATTAAAATTTGAGATAAATATTTTTAACATTGCACTTTTTTCCATGAATGTTGTTCATATATATATTATTATTTTTTATTTGTATTATTAAAATTTGAGATAAATATTTTTCTTATCCGTATGATTATGAAGATTACATAGGCATAGATATGAGTGTAAAATGTAATTTAATTTTTGAATTTAAGATGGTTAATTAGTATATTGATATAAATATTTTATTATTGTTAGAGTGGAAGGTTTTTGAGATAAATATAAGTAGTTTAAATATTAATCTGAAATATTATTTTATTTGTAGATCTAAATTATTTGATTGGTTAATTTTTAATTATGGTATTGATATAATAAATTTAAGCGTATTGAAGAATAATATTTATTATATTTATTATATTTATAGATTGTTTGGTTGAAAAGTTACTTATTTGTGATGCAGAAGCATTTGGACTTAGCCAACAATGTGATGGTTTGTTCACATGTTGTGGCTAAAAGAGTTGAATTTCACTGACTTGAATGGTCAAAAATCAGTTTTGGTAGAGAGGGTTGGATATCTCGAAGATGAGCTTTGCTTCATTATTGTAATAATTATAAAATTGTCTTATTTTAAACTAAGGGATAAGTTGTTAGCATAGGTGTGTAATAGAGCTTAAAAAGAGAGATTTGATTGTTAGATTGATTAAAATAGAGATCAAGTTGTTGGTGTAGTTAGAATAGGATTTGACTCATAAAAGAGAAGAAAATGTAATGGAAAGGAATTAGCTGAGATGATTGAAAATTGAGTGAGAGGTGAGAGTTTGAGTGATAGATAGGGGTTTGAGATTGAGACAGAGGTCAAATAAATTGATGTAATTGAGCCGAGAGGGCCAAGATTCCATAACTTCTATGATATTGAAGAATTTGATTTAGTGTGCAACTGTGTGTTAATCTTGGTGTAGACACTTGTTTACCTCTCTATATCTGCGTTCTGAACGTAACCGGGTATTTTCTCTATTTTTAAAATTTAATTATAAATCTCAATGTTTGTGTGTTAATGATGGTCATTTAGCATTAATGGGTAATCTTGGAATTAAATCTA
The DNA here is from genome assembly GCA_031772625.1 of Pinus tabuliformis. NCBI lineage: Eukaryota > Viridiplantae > Streptophyta > Pinopsida > Pinales > Pinaceae > Pinus > Pinus tabuliformis. Next base: position 351,238,526 of record CM062808.1, on the reverse strand, counting down.
AAACATTGATTGAGTGCTTTATTTAAGTTTGATTTAATGCATGTGGTTGTATTGGAAAAGCGGGTTTCGGCAGCGAAGGTGGTTATCAGGCGAAGGAAAAGATGTAAGTGGTAATTCGAGGTAGTCACTCGATTCCATTAACCAAGCGACACGTAGCATTCGGGTGGAGAGAGAAAACTTCTTTATTGGGCGGTAATCCCTGTGTAAGTGGCCCACTGGATATCATTGTGAACCGTTGGATCCACCGCACTTTGATCAATGGTGGAGGATCAATGGATTGTTTTGTTGATTGGGTTGAATGATGACCAATAGATCTGGAGAGAGGAGATCAACGACGTAAAATGATCACTGAATTCCTTTGTTGATCGGGATGAATGATGACTGTTAAATCTAGAGAGCAGAGATCAATGACGTAGAGTGAAGCACTATTTATAAAGGGAAAGTCAACGTGGGACCAACACATTTAGGAGAAAAGTAGGACCCTCAGTGTAAAGTAAGCCACATACCAAATCCAATAGAATGCATCTAATTGGTTATAAAGTAACCAATAGTATAGTTTAAAGACTACCACCTTGTTTTCATCAGCCTCCTGTGTCAACTTGGAAAAATTATAAGTCATTAGATATCATATCTTTAAATTTCACTATATCATTCTAGGTAATAGTTTAACATTTATTTGAAGAAAAGATTATTCATTGATTATATATCTAATCAAGGAAGAGTAGTAGAAAACCATTTTTTTAGACAATATTTTATTTATAATAGTAAATAGGTTAATGTTTCTATATGAATTTGGCATTTCTTTTGTTCTATGAAATAAATAAAAGTTAAGGAACTTCTCATGTAATGTTTTTAGGTTCAAAATTCCATGGTTGTAAGTAAAAATTAAAAAGAAAAAGAAAAAGAAAGAATATACTATGGGGAAGAGTGACCTCTTGGGTCTAATAAACAAAACAAATCTTCATGTTATAGGTATGACTAACCCAATGGTTTCAAATACCAAAAAAGGAAATATATATAGTATGGTTATGATTGTCAATATTTAAAAGACTATAGTCATGATAATTAAATCCACAAAAATCATATATGATGTGCATATATATGATAACAACAATTCAGAAGAATATATTTCATACAAATATTTTTGAATTGATATCTATTACATTCTCAAATAGAGTTACAACATTGAGAAAATGATAAATGATGTATAGGAATGTTATTATGAACTTGAAAATAATTATAAGTAATATTACTTTTGGATAAGGGATAAAATTTCTCCTTTTGAGACTATAGTTACCCTTCTTATTTCATATGGATGAGTATTCATGTGATATATTATCCCTAAAGAGTCATGGAGGATGGTAGAATATATCTAAATGTGGTTTACAACCTATAATATTAGGATTAATTAAAAGATACTCTATGTTATACTCCTATCTAATATGTTGCTTCTCACATTAAAACAAGGCTATGATTAGGTATATTGTGTATAAGAAGAGAATTAGCAACATAGAAGACATGATGTTTCCTAAAATTTCTTCTAACTATAGTCAAATCTAAATTTGACTAATGTGGGGATGACATGGATGCCTTTTCTTTGCTAGACCATTAGGGAGAAAGAAAGAGGTTATTTTGTAGAATAAATATAATATTAAAAATATTATTACAACAAAGTTTGACAAGAAATTATGGGGTGATAAAGATTTAGGGGGAAAAGGGAAATTAAGTTATTATAAAGAGGTGGTCAATCCAAATCTCAAAAATTAAAAGTGTTTCTCCATCTTCACTAATGTAAATAAGAATAAACATTGATAAAATAAGAAAATATTCTCATGAGCTCTATAGTAAATTTGTGCATTGAACAATTCCCAGAATACCACCGGATGAAAGAGCTTATCACCTTTGTGACAGTATGAGGGTCTTGAAGATGAAAAACAATTTCTCATAGATTGTGTAGCTTGTACTCAAATTTGGCCTTATTTTCAAAATATTTGTCACACTATGAATCTTGTTGACATTTTAACTCATCAAAATTATGGTGACCATTGAGTGATTGTTTTGATACATTTACAACATAAAAATAAAATTACAAACAACTCTAACCTAGTGGAAAACTCAATTGGTAATCACCATGATAATGTAATGTCTTGTATCTAAAAAGTTTGAAGTTTAAATCCTCCCCATTTACATATCAAAAGTGACCCATATTTCCTTTTTAAAATTACATAAAAGAATATTAAATCTTAATAAATATTAATTATAAAAAAATAATAAAATATTTAATAATAATAACATATTTACAAGAATGAAAAATAATAATATTAAATATTAAAACTAAAAAACTAAAAAATAATATAATATTTTAAATAATATAACATTATTCTATTAAATTAACTATATTGATGAAATAACTTTATTTTAAAAAAGAGAATATTCTTATTTCTAATCTCAATATATGATGAGTACACATTTAATATTATGTTAGAGTGAAAAATGTATAATATCAATAATAATAGAGTAAAGGAAAATACAATAAATAATATTATAATTTATTTCATTTAATATTTTGTATTTAAATTTATTTCTTTTCTTAATAATTTTATTTTAAAACATTTTATTTATATATATATATATATATATATAAACTCGTTTTTTCTATACATAGTGGGCATATAATCATGATAATGTGATAATGTATCTATTTTGGATGGATATGATATCTTCTATCACTAATTTGCACAGAGGAAATCCCTCTACCCTCCATAATAGTGTGCATATATTTCGCGGAGGTGATACACACTTTTCTTTATAGGAACATTGGAGTTGGTGGCCCCGGTCCATGAGAGCTCCATTAACTCGATGGAAGCATGTTTACAGGGGGAGAGGCATTTCATTTATGGTTTTTTTTTGTCAGGCTATTATCTCCTGTCTTTAAACATTTAATATTATGTTAGAGTGAAAAATGTATAGTATCACTAATAATAGAGAAAAAGAAAATACAATAAATAATATTATAATTTATTTCATTTAAGATTTTGTAATTATATTTATTTATTTTCTTAATAATTTTATTTTAAAATATTATATATATATATATATAAACACTATATATATATATATATATATATAAACTTGTTTTTTCTATACATAGTGGGCATATAATCATGATAATGTATCTATTTTGGATGGAATGGATATCTTCTATCACTATTTTGCACATAGGAAATCCCTCTACCCTCCATAATAGTGTGCATATATTTCGTGGAGGTGATACACACTTTTCTTTATAGGAACATTGGAGTTGGTGGCCCCGGTCCATGAGAGCCCCATTAACTCGATGGAAGCATGTTTACAGGGGGAGAGGCATTTCATTTATGGTTTTTTTGGTCATGTTATTATCTCCTCTCTTTAAATGTGTGACGGTTGAATGTAAAAAGGGAAAATAAAATTTAACCATTTTATTGAGGTTTATGGGAAATGTGGTGGTTAGAAATAACAAATTTAAGGGAAAAGTAATATTGAACTTCATGTTTTTCGATTTTTATTAAATTTCAAAAGTTAAGAAATTAAAGTGGTGAGATGAAAACAAGTGAAGATCATATACTATGAAAAGAATATTACAGAATGAGTGTACATATCAATTTTGTCCCTTTGAATATATTAATTTATATTATTCTTGTTTTTCTTATCCATTTTAATCTCATGCTACCGTTTAAAGAACCCCCTTTAGTTATTAGTAAGAATTTAGAGTTATGGAGATCATGATAGTGAAATAATTTGTTATGAAAAAAATACAAATCGTCAAATTGTTTGTTTTCCTCCATGTTATTCACTTATAGCTACCATTTTCATGGAGAAAAATTAATGTTACCCTTCAAAAAAACTCTTTTTAGTGATTAGTAGTAATTTAGAGTTATGGAGATCATGATCGTGAAATAATTCCTTATGAAAATTAAAAAAAAAATCGTCAAAATCATTTGTTTTCCTCACATGTTATTCACTTAGAACTACCACTTTCATGGAGAAAAAATCATTGTTAATTTCTTTTGTATTATTAATAAAACACTATTCCGTTTCTCTTGAATAACTCACATGTTATTCACTTATAGCTACCACCTTCATGGAGCAAAATTCATTGTTAATTTATTTTGTATTATTAAGAAAACACTATTTCGTTTCTCTTGAATAATAAATTGCTAATAGGAATTTTTGTCATTTACTTCATCATGAAAATAAGTATTCTCACATTATTTGCACGATGAAGTTCACTATTAGCTTTTGCAATAAAACCCCAAAATTTGGAAAAGAAAAAAAAACAAAAAGGAGATCACAACAAATTGCCTATCCATTATTCATGGAGTAATAACCTAAATTATAGATTTACAAAGCATCCATATACATATTTTTCTTGATAAAGTCAATATTAAAGTATTCATACACATATCGTAAAGGTTAAAATAAAATAATAAAAGATGCATATGACAACATATGTACACAATTTGAAACATGAAAAGTAACAAATATACATAGTTCCTTGAGATATGTCGTCAAATGAGTGGGTGCACCTTCATGGAGAGATGAGTTGAGAAAGAGTATATCTATGTGTTAAATTAGTTTCACTTTGTTTAGATAAAAATTACCCTTACCTTCATCTCATTTTAGGAATCTTTACACGTAGATGAAAAAGTGTTTAAAAATGTCAATCAACATATGTTTGATATATAAGAATATGTTGATTTGTATAGATATTAGTATTATTTTTATTCAGTATTTATGATTACTCTTATAGTGAGGAGCTTATTTTTGCTTATCAATGTCTGAGATTTGTTGAAATTAGGGTCTCTGTGTTGTGATAGGACAAGGATGCTTCTAATGCAAAATGAGGTATTTAATTGTGAAAAATACATGAAAATAGTCATCCCATATAAGAGATTGAATCGTGATATAAGTTGAAGAATAAATATTAAGACCATATACCTTCATTGAGTTATTTTGTAAGTTAAAGAAATGAATGAGACTAAAGATACCAAATGCACCTATGAGATAGATCACTTTTCCTTTTGATTCCTTATAAGGTGTAAAAGGACTTGTTGATCTCTTCCCTTCAATGATGAAATCATGGTATGCATGACTAGGGAAAGACTCCAATAATGATTGTGCATAACTAGCAAGAATTGTGATGGTGTATTTGTCCAACCTCTAAACTGAAAAATTCATCCTCCTCACTTATGAGTATAAGAGAATGTGGTTCCCAAAGAAAATGATAATCACATATTTTGTTTCCCAATATTGATGAATGATAGCATCTTCCACAATTACTAACCCATGGTTTGAAAAGAATGTTGGGGGTACTAAGATATCCAATGGAACTTGGCTTGTGCGAGATTAGAGATGAAAATTGGGTATATTTGTATGGAATGTTATCAAGGCTAAGTATATAACAACACATTTTTTTGAACCATGGGTTGGAGCATGTGAACATGGTGAACAATTATTGGAGTAGTGTTTTTGGATAACAAGTTCTGGGGATCTATGCAAAGGAGCATCACGTAGGAAGGAAAAACAATGGATAGTGCATGGAAGTGTGAAGAATAAGAAAAGTCACAAGGATAATTTTGTATACACTAGTGTATAGTAATATTTACAAGCTCACAGTAATTTTTACCAACCCGTAGTAAGAATAATTTATTACTAATGGATTTTTGGTTAGCTTGGGTCCAAATGAAAACCTATAAATAGATTAAGAGTGAGGGATAAGGGACATCTTGAGATGAAGACATATAGACTTGCATTGTAATGATAAATTATTTGCTAGGGCAAGTGAGTGGAGATGGAATTGTTTGTAATGAAATATTCACAACAATAATATAAATATTTTTCTTGGCCTACTTTATTTGTCTGTGTAATGTGTAATGGTTGTTTATTTTTCATGATCTTGTTACTTTGAAATATATGCATGATGGGATTACTACACAGAATTGGGGTATAATTCATTTCTTTTCCTGAGTGATAATAAGTAATAATATGTTAAATTAGGGTAGTGCTATGTTCCCATTTCCTTCATCATTTCAAAACTATATAGGTTTCTACAATTCCCCCTAAATGCCTTAAGTTAGACTTCACCTGCTCATAGGTGTTTTCGAAAAGGTTAGTATGTGAAGTGCTTTTATCGAAAAAAAATCTCTCGAAGCCCTAATCTAACCCTTGCATACCAGCAAAGATGATGGGTTGATAGGGAATACATTGCACTTAGGGTGAGTTCATATACCACATAATGCTAAGTGAACCTTGTTATAGCCCCTTTACACTCTACGCAGTGAAGGATATTATAATATATGATGGGAATTTTATGTTTGGATAAGTCCTAGGGATATATAACTCCATAAGATATATTTGTGACATGGTTGATGTGGTATGAATCTATGTTGGAATGAAAATTTTACTCATTTAGTATCGGGGTATGTTGATGTGTGCATAAATTACCAAAAGGTTTGTGGTGCCAATGAGCTGGTCAACCTCCCTCAAAGGTGATAAGTGTAACATACTATATACTACAAAATGATTGTAAATAATGATCAAATTCCAATTATAATTACTTGTAATTAACTATTTAATGAACATGGGAAGCATTGTATAAAGAACTTGGGTGTTATTATTTACGTGGATTTTTTTGTTTGTTTAGTATAAGTAGAAAATAATGACAAAATCAATTATTGTTCTGCATTTCCACTTTTACATACAAGAACGAAAAGAAAGGTTCATTGTTTCTTATATACTTGTTGCACTGAGTGGATGAGAAATATTTATCATCACACGAGGCACTATAGGGATATCAGGGAGTACATTTTGGATGAAATGTATTTTGAAAAATTGTAGTGGTGTGTTACTAACATTTTGATCAAACGAGCTACTACAAGCTAATTGTGAAAAGCATGTGCTATGTGGTTAGTTGAAAAGGAAATATTATGCAAGATGTGGCCTAATTTCGATAATTAGTCTAGGAAATGATGCATAAAAACATGTTGACAGCTTGGTTATATTATGATTTTATATAAATTACTTATTGCCCAATGATTTGGTAGAGGTGTTAGAGATAATTTCATTATAACAAATAAGATCACTAAGGGTATTAGAGTGTGAGGTATAGAGATAGATAATAACAAAAGGGAATCATAGTAACAACAAAAAAAATCTTCAATGGGTCTAAAATAGAGGAAAATAAAGGATGGGATAAGGAACGTGTAGGAAAAGTGTTGGCTAAAACAAGAAAAAGAGAGCGGTATAATACTAGTTTCAAAGAATGAGTAGGATAATTAATATATAGGGGGTTTGTAAGGAGTTTAGTGCAAATGGGATGCGTTAACTTGGTGAGAGGTAAAATAAAGAGAGAGACACATTTACACAAGCTATCTTGTTGTACCACAACATCATGATAAAGAAAAAAATTCCATAAAGTTGGATCCATAAGCCTCTACTCCTTTACATAGATTATAGGTGCTACAACATGCATGATATAAGAAATTATGGTTACTTATACGAAATTTCCAATAATAAATCAAGTACTTTACTGGAGAGACATTTGAATCAATAAAGTCCCATGAAGGACTAATGATAAACGTTTCACAATGCTTATTATCTAGTGAAAAAGGCTGATCCTACTTTACAAATCTTAGATGATATGGATAGAGTGGAGAATGGTGGGAATTTCGTAATGAGTTACAAAGTTATGTTAGATGAGATCCCTTGGCTAAAAGTGTTAGGGATGACCATATTGAGTTGGTTTATCACATGAAAATTGTTAACAAATAACATATATAGAGAATGGTAATAATTCTTTTTAGTTATTAAGAAAAAATAAGGAACTCTTATAATAGGTCATGGAAGAGGGAAACTTTTAGGTTGAGGGGAAAATGTAATAAATTAAGTTGAATAATAAGAATCAAGGGTGTGATAATATTTCCATAATTTCTTTGATCTAGATTTTCATCGTAATAACTTCTCACTTACGCATGGTTTTATGTCTTATCACAGTGATACCAGCATTTATGGAATTATATGTCAATAACCATAATGTATGGATTATAATGGTGCATATAAGTTGGTGGGTACAAATGATTGTGATAAGTTTTTAGTGAAGGATAGGTTTAGGGATATGTTTAAGGTTAAATGAAGGAATGAAGTGATGACATTTATTTAAATTGTATTCCATAACAAGGGCATGGATACAACCTTTTTCTTGTAAGTGTGGAGTATTAAAAAGGTATGTTTTGAATGATCATTTCAATGGTTTTTTAGTGGGACTTGTGAATCTTTTACATCATGAATGTGGAAAACAATAAAGAATTATGACAAAATATGTGGAATTAGTATGCAAGACTTAACCGCTGATAGTTGTCATTCTCCTGGGCAGGAAAGGGTAAAAACGAGGAGCTGCTGTTCCAAAGAAAAAGACAAGAACAGGGTAACTGCTGTCCCTTTGACAAAGGACCGAGTGCAAACGAGGCTAAGCAGGTCGAAGCAAACCGGTCCGGAAAAGGAGGAGAAGGCACCAGCTCGACGGAGGAGAAAAGAAGTGATTAAGGATTAATAGTTTGGAGAATCCCTCAGGATCTTCGATCCTGAGGGATCGTTGCTTTATTTATCTTATTACTTAGACATCTCCATCGTCACCCTTATATAAAGGGACGACACTGTTATCTTTGAGGGATTATGCTTTTATGTAACTTTCTGTTAAATCTTGAACTTTGATCCTCGAGTCTCATTGAACTTGGCTCATTGTACTTTCTGTTTCATGCATTAATATAAACTTGGTGATTATCTTATCTCTACGTTTGGATTAACTTAAAGCGGTGTACCCTTAAGGCTAAGGGCCCGGCCCCGGAGGACACTTTCTTCTGTATCACTACGATTTGATTTCTGCGTGGTTTGCTTATCATCAATAGCGGGTAATCTGATATGCTTTATAAGTTACATCATCTGCTTTGTTAAGATTCGTTCATTAAGGTTTTTATAACTACTATATTGACTCTGCATTATATCACCAATACCTTCAGAGTTGATTGAATATTATGAGACTTGATTGAACATTGTTATTATTTTGTTACAGAGCTCTTATGCTGTATATTCGTGTTGTGGAATTTATCTGAAAAATGTGTTCTTTATGATTCAGGATTAATGTTGTTCCATTTTGAAACGCAGTTGTAATTCCTGTTGATGATGATTGGTGCTAAATCAGATTACTTTTCAAGTGTGTTGTGTGTGTATGATTTCCAAATGCTATTCCATAACTAATTAGTGTTGTTCCATTAGTACATGTTGCTTGATTTTCTTGGAGAATGAAAGATTGGAGTTTTGATTATAATGAGTGTATTTGAGTTGATCGGATAAAGCTTGATTACTGCTCGCGAGGTTTAGTTATTCGGTTGCTGTTCCATTTCAGAATTGTTGTTCCATTTTAAGCATTGACGTTCCATTCTAGATTTGCTGTTCTATTTCCTAGTTTTCGTTCCATTTTTATTTGCTATTTAATTTACTCGCATTTGGTGTGAGAGACGATCTGTGGCTGTAGTGAGCCTTGGCATTTACTGCCTCGCTCCCAGACCCGCGGTCCATGCTCTAATTTCCTTCCCATCAGTTTCCAAAGGGATGGGCTATTGCTGTAAAACCCTTGACTGATAAAGTTGCCTAGCTTTAAGAGTGTGTGATTTAGTCATTTGAAGTAACTTAGTCATAGACAAGAATCCATTTACTCTTGTATTTTTGGCAAAACGCTGTACTACTAGCATTACTCTGACAAATAGCCTCAGATTGAGTCACTCTTTGAAATAACCAAACGCTCCCGGATTGACATATTAATGTGAGGTAATTAGAGGTGAAAGAGACCCTTTTTATAGCTCTACATTAGTGTAGCCATTTGTCTTTTTCAGAGTAGTGTACGAACCTGCTAGGGAAGAGTTGGATCTTAAAAATGGAAGGTAAGAACCTACATGCAGAGCATGTAAAAGCCCTGCTCCACTATCCACTTTCCTAACAGATTTGCTGTTGCTTTGTTTGAATAGAATTTAGTAGTTCATTTGACTGCATGACTAAGCAGAAAAAACCAGAAAAGAACATTAAGCTTCCATCCAAACCAGAAAAAGCTAAGGGGCCGGTGACCCTTGGCCGAACAACTTTAATAGACGAAATCTATAAGAAAACAGAATCTCAGCCATCAATAGGTCCCAGGAAAATCATTTCTAAACAACCTACTAGTTCCCTTCAGGCCACAAGATCACCATCTGTAGCCTTTGCTGAGGTGCAAAGTCAAACTGAAGAGTAGGACTTTCAAGAAATTTAAATTTCTACTCCAGAACTATTGCAGGAAGGGAATTTCAGCAACTTTTGTGAAGGAGAAGGAGAAACAGGGGAAACCAAGGAACCAAAATCTCCCATTGGAACAGATCAGCCATTAAACATCCCAGATAAGGGGAGCACTATGAAAATCATTGTTGAAGGAGTCCAATCTCCTCAGACATCAGGTATTCCTCTTATCCCAAATAAAGGAAGTGCCATTAAAACTATCCCTGCTAAAATCGTTCCCTCTTAACCTAGGAATACCCTCCTAGATATCCCAGAAGGTTATTGGCATATATTCCACCCTATGGCTTAAAACCAGCCAAATACTCAAACCTCTACATTACAATATCCTATAGTGGATTCTGCAGCAAATGCGCCCATGAAAGCTATCCCTCTTCAACATATCCCTACATTTCACGGTCTCACATCAGAAGATCCAGATGCATTTTTATTCGAATTTTATGTGTTGTGTAGGGGATATGACTACACCACCGATCCCCAGAAATTAAAATTATTCCCCTCTACATTAAAGGGGGCTGCTTTAAGATGGTTTATGGGACTAGGTGGTGGGGTCATCAACAATTGGGATCAAATGAAAGAATCCTTCTTAAAAAAATATGAGGATTATTGTAGGTCTAGAGAATTGAAAGACAAAATATTCCAAATGACAGCCAAACCAAACGAAACATTAGAAGAATATGTAGAACATTTTCAATACAATTTACAAAGATCTCCTTATGCATCACTACCTTTACTTGATAATGTGTTAAAAACTGCATTGGTAAGGGGCATGAAGGAACAGTGGATTGAAACATTAAACATCATGGGAAAAGGGGATATTTATCAAGAGAATTTTGGTGACATTATTGATTTATGTATCAGGAGTTCGAGAGGCAGCACAAGAATAAAACTGACAGAATATGATTGGTTTGCAAGAGACAATAAAATATCAACAGAAGGAGTAACGCGTATGGAGATTGGAAATTTATTAGAAAATTTCAAAACTGATATTCTAGGGACACTAACTACACAACTTGATATTATGCAGGCCAAACAGAAGCAGATGGAGGCAGAACAGAATTTGGCAATCTTCTGCCCCCGATGCAGGAAAAAGCATAGTCACAAGGAGTGTCCACTGGATACAGTCCAAACATGTGCCATCTGTACAAAAGATCATCTGACAGAAAGCTACCCCTCACTTCCTGGATTAAAAGCAGTATACAAGGAAGCAGAGGAAGAACCAGAATCGGTGTACTTGATCAACCAGCACCGCCAGTGGCAGCCAAGACAATCTGGTATGTTTTCAAACCCAACCTCTTCTTTTCAGCCTCCACAATATAATGCTCAACAATATAATATGTGGCAAAATCAGTCCCAACCCCCATTTTCAAACTGGTCACCACCATCGTTTCCTTCTTCAAACCCGTGGCTGAATCAGCCAAGCCAATCTGGTTGGCCGAATTTCCCTTATACTCCACCATATTGGCAAAATAGCCCATATCCTCCACAATGGACTCCCCCTACTTCACAAAGTTCACCCTAGCAGACAAACTAGCAAAGATCGATGCAACAGCCAGTAGGAACTATTCCGCTCCCTCAACCTACTATGCCAGCTCTACAACAAAATCCCCAGTCTAATCTGAGACCGCAACTCCCAGCCCAACCCAACCCCAATCCAAATAACAGACCGGTCCAATCTCTTCAAATCATAGAATCACCAGAAATAGGACCCGACCTGCGGGAGTGTAACGATCTTCAATTACGATCTGGACATATCATTGAAAATGAGGGAAATAAAACTGTTCATATTGAAGATCAATTATCAAGAGAACATCAGTTGCAAGAAGAGGATGTAAATAAGAAGCAGACTCATAATCAAGCAACCACATCCTCTCCTCCATTCCCAGAACGATTAGTCATACCTCGACCTTTACAGTATCTTAACTTTGACATTCTGGGAGAATTACAAAATTTGTATATAAAAATCCCGTTCCTCCAAGCCATTCAAGATATTCCTATATACGCAAAAACTATTAAAGAATTGTTCATAAAGAAACCAAGGAGGAATATAACAACTAATCCAAGAGTCCAAGTAGTCGGTACTTTATTTGATCTATTATCTAGGAAAGAAACACCCATTAAATATGAAGACCCAGGAAATGCAATTGTAACTGTTCAAATTTACTGTCAGACCCTGTCTAATGCCTTAGTTGATCTAGGAGCTGCAATCAATATTTTAACAACCACTACCTGTCAAAAGCTCGGCATTACATATGTAGAACCTACCTCTACTTTGTTAGAATTGGCCGACTGATCTGTGGTTAGACCAGAAGGTACTCTTCACGATGTCAAGGTCTCTGTAGATTCCTGGGAATATCCAACCGATTTCCTGATAATTAATCCAAAAACCCGACTTGAGGGACATCTGCTAATCCTAGGTAGACCTTGGCTTGCCACCGCTGATGCTTACATTGGTTGCCGGCAAGGAAATATGACCATAACCAAAGGACCTGATATCAAGAATTTAGTTCTATACCCTCCAGCGCAGCCAAGTGTCACAATAATTAAAACTCACAAGTATCCTGTATCATACCTTACTGATAACATTAGATCTCCATTGACTATACAAGAGGCACTTGATTTTAAAGATCAAACAGAAGATGATGTCATTAACAACTTCATTAGTCAAACTGAATCCGGACTCTGCACACAATGTCACATGATAGAAGCGCCATTTGATAATGAATTAGAAGAAGATCCTCTGAAAGACACACATGATCAAACAATACCTGTTACTTCTGTCGCAAATAGTAAAATTGTGGAAATTGAATCGGGAAAAACTTTAAATATCAATGTCAACCTCACATCTGAACAAGAAACTAAGCTCATACATCTGTTAAGAAAATATCAACAAACATTTGCATGGGATTACCTTGATATGAAAGGAATCAACCCACAATTGTGTACACACCACATTTATATAGAAAAAGATGCTAGACCTGTCCGTCAACCGCAAAGAAGACTTTATCCTCATCTAAAGGATGTGGTAAAAGCAGAACTTCAGAAACTTTTAGATGTCAATTTTATTTATCCTATTTCTGACAGTAAATGGGTCTCTCCACTTGTGGTGGTACCAAAAAAGAATGGGAAATGGATAATTTGTGTGGATTACAGGGAACTCAATAAAGAAACACAAAAAGACCACTTTCCTCTCCCATTCATAGACCAAGTGCTAGATACTTTGGCAGGAAAGAAATTATTTTCCTTTCTGGATGGCTTCAGTGGATACAATTAGATTTAGATTGCCCCTGAAGACCAGGACAAAACTACTTTCACTTGTCCTTGGGGAACATTTTCCTACCGAGTTCTACCTTTTGGCCTATGTAATGCTCCTGCCACATTCCAAAGGGTTATCCTTAGCATTTTTGCAGATTTAATAAATTATGGACTTGAAGTATATATGGATGACTTTACACCCTATGGAGATGATTTTGATCCAGCACTAAATACCCTAGAAAAAGTCCTACAACGCTGCATAGCTACCAAGCTTTGCTTAAGCCATGAAAAATGTTACATGATGATGACTGAAGGACTTATTCTAGGACACTATGTTTCAGTAGCCGGCATTCAGGTAGACCCGGCCAAAATCCAAATACTTTTGCTTATTCCTACTCCTACTACTCAAACATAGGTATGCAGCTTTCTTGGATTTTCTGGTTATTATAGACGATTTATAGAACATTATTCACACATTGTTGCACCTTTATATGCACTAACTGGTAACGTTGATTTTCATTGGACAGAAAAATGTGAACGTGATTTCAAGGATTTAAAGAAGCTCGTATCCACAGCCCCAGTCCTTCGAGGACCAAACTGGGATTTGCCATTTCAGATATCAGCTGATGCCTCAGATACAACCATTGGCACAGTCCTTGGGCAGGAAGAGGATAAAAAACCATACGCTATCTATTACATCAACAAAAATTTATCCCCTGCTGAATTAAATTACATTGTTACTGAAAACGAATTCCTAGCTGTAATACATGCTGTCAATAAATTTAGACATTATATTACAAGCTATCCTATTATTTTGTATACGAATCATTCCGCCATAAAATATTTAGCAAATAATCCTGTCACAAATGCCAGAATAACTAGATGGTTGATCTTATTGCAGGAATTCGATATCATAATCAAGGACCAGCCCGGCAAAGAGAATCCTGTAGCCAATTTTCTCTCAAGAATGCCAAAGCCAATCGATGTAGCACCAGTTGAAGATCGATTTCCGGATGAACATCTGTTTGTTGTTTCCGTTCGAACACCCTGGTATGCTGATGTTGCCAATTACCTTGCAGTAGGTAAACTACCAAAACACTTAACCCCTAATGAATGAAAACAGATTGTTTAGAAGAGTACTTGATTCTCCTGGAATGGGAGCTATTTGTTTCACACAGGGGCAGACATGCATATCAGGAGATGTGTTCGAGAAGATGAAATCTTTGACATCCTAAAATCTTGTCATGACAGACCATGTGGGGGACACTTCGCTGAGCGTAGAACTGAACACAAAGTATTACAGACAGGATATTATTGGCCCACGATTTTCAGAGATGCAAAGAAATTTTTCCAAGCCTGTGACAGCTGCCAGCGAACAGGACGTCTTGGTCAAGATGACGAGATGCCTCTGAAACCACAGTTAGTCATCAAACCATTTGAGCAATGGGTTATTGATTTCGTTGGACCCATCAACCCTTCATCAAATCCGAAAACATATATCTTGGTGGCAACAGAGTATGTCACCAAATGGGTTGAAGCAGAAACATTGCCAAGAGCCAGAGAGGACTCTGTCATACAGTTCCTGTTCCATCTATTTGTA
Source organism: Pinus tabuliformis (assembly GCA_031772625.1). Lineage (NCBI taxonomy): Eukaryota > Viridiplantae > Streptophyta > Pinopsida > Pinales > Pinaceae > Pinus > Pinus tabuliformis. The sequence goes on along the minus strand of CM062808.1, from coordinate 351,223,315 downwards.
CGTTATGGCCTTCCAAGGGAAATAATTACAGACGGAGGACCACAATTTGCTGGCAATAGATTAGCTGCAACACTTAATAATTATCATGTCCAGCACAAAATCACTACTCCATATCACCCACAGGCGAATGGACAAGTAGAAAGCAGCAATAAGGTAATAGAATCAATCCTAACGAAAACCATTGCGTCACATAGGCATGATTGGGCTTCCCGACTACCTGAAGTACTCTGGGCCTATATAAAAACATGGAGAAGCACCACTGGTTACTCACCTTATCAATTAGTGTTTGGAAAACAACCCATTTTTCCTATAGAATTTGAAATCCAAACATTACGAACAACACAGGAAGTTGGCTTAGATCTAACCGAGGCACAAATTAATCAACTACAGCAGATCAATGAATTGGATGAAATGAGGCTCTCTGCACTACAAAATACAGCATTGATTCAACAGAAGCAAGCTAAATGGCATGACGCGCTCATCAAAAACAAAGTCTTCCACGAGGGAGACTGGGCTCTGTTATATGACTCTAGGTTTCAGGACTTCCCTGGGAAACTCCAGACTCGTTGGTTGGGACCATACGAAATCTAGAAGGTACATGACAATGGGACCATCACTTTAATCACCATTGACGATTCTGGATATGCCTTCACAGTGAATGGCCACCGAGTTCGTCTCTATCATAAACCACTCACTCAGGAATCCTTCTGCCAACAGCTACGCAGAGACACTGATATGGAGATTTTAGGAGAGGAAGAGAAGTCTTCCTCACCTGTAATTCATTAAGGAATTCATTTCTTTTCACAATTTGTACATAATTTCTTTTCTTCAAACTCGTTCATGTACATATGTTTGAACTAAATGTGTTCTTTTTCTCAAAGATTTCAATTTTTTCCGTCCTGAAACAAATGGCATTTGCGTTTTTCTGTTGTTCCTTTTCAAAAGGAACAACATTTTTGATTTCTCGATTTTTCTGCTGTTCCTTTTCAAAAGGAACAACACTTTTAATTTTTCTGCTGTTCCTTTTCAAAAGGAACAGCACTCTTGATTTTTTTGATGTTCCTTTTCAAAAGGAATAGCACTCTTGATTTTTCTGCTGTTCCTTTTCAAAAGGAACAACACTTTTGATTTTTCTCGTTGTTCCTTTTCAAAAGGAACAACACTCTTGATTTTTCTGATGTTCCTTTTCAAAAGGAATAACACTTTTTATTTTTCTGCTGTTCCTTTTCAAAAGGAACAACACTCTTGATTTTTCTGCTGTTCCTTTTCAAAAAGAATAGCACTTTTGATTTTTCTGCTGTTCCTTTTCAAAAGGAACAACACTCTTGATTTTTGCTATTCCCTTTTCAAAGGAACGGTGTTTGCTTGTTTTGCTGTTCCTTTTCTAAAAGGAACAACATTTTGATTTTTGCTATTCCTTTTTCAAAAGGAACGTCATTTTGAGTTTGTTGCTGTCCTTTTCCTTTTTTTTTTTTCAAGAGAAATAACATTTTTTTTATTTTCTGTTGTTCCTTTTTCAAGAGGAACGACATTGGTGTGTTTTGTTGTTCCTTTTCCAAAAGGAATAGAATTTTCACTTTTGAGACCTATGCTCCTTTGTTGTTCTTCTCTAAAAAAGGAACACTTCTAGCTTACTTTTTCTCTCCTTGTGAAACAGCTTATCCCTTTTGCTGATCCAAATTTGAGGATGCTTCTTGCTCCTATTCTTTCACAGTCTTTTAGAGACAGCAATGCACTTATGCAATGAATACAAAGTCACAACATACTGAAATCAAAAAACTATAAATCGCTATCTTTATAAGGCTTTGTATTGGTAAGAGGACAAAAGGAAGGACATACTTATCTTTTGTTGTCATTGTCTTACTAATTTTGCCCTGATTGGTTATCTTTATCATGCCATTCTTTTTAATCCTCTTTAATTTTTGTTTAGGAATAAGAGCAAAGGGTTTATATCCTCCTATTGAGATGATAAGACTTCTTTCACCATTCCTACTCTTAAGGAGTGTTGAACCACCCTTTGTGTATATATAAGGAAAAGTGCTTTATGAAAAAAGAAAGTAAAAAAAAATGAATTATAAATTGTCAAATGCAAGATAGGGGGTCTCATCAAGAGCCAGCCTACCCTGATCATGAGGATGGAAGTGAAGTGGCATTCCCACTATGGCCACCACACCAGGGATATGGTCCAAAAGGTATATCAAATAAAAAAACCTTGGAACAGGAGGTCTCATCACGAGCCGGCCTGCCCACTCTTCGTCCCCTCCTCGTGAATGGCATTATGGCTAACTGGTTACCAAGGCAGCATAATGGCCTACAGTTTGACATTACATTCCTTAATATGCACATAAAGGATCATGGTTCGAGGGGTGAAATAAACAACTCTGCCAAGGTTATGGACACCTGTCGGCAGCAGCGCACTGTTAATGGTATCGAAGTCACATTGATTACACCAATAGGTAGGATACTAATACTCTTTTGTTTCTTATATCCTAGGCACTAATCATACATTATTTCCCAACTTATATACCGCATGTTACACCAATCATGGCAAAGGAGGTGACAATGACCACTTGAGATTTGGCAAGTACGACAGACGTCCTATCCCCCGGCCTCACATCATATCACAGTAGCCTCTTACGTAATACGCGATCCAACTTTACGCCTCGATTTCGGCAATCCGTTGTTTTTCTAAACATGGCATATTTTCATACGCTGTTCCTTTATGACTTGGTTATAGATCGGGTGTCGCTCCTTTCTTTGATGGCTGGGACAGCCTATCGCATTGTGGGGGGGGAGGTTAACCTCATTATTCCCCGGGTTATGTGTCAGCTCACTATTCGGGAAAGATAGTGTACCAAGAAATGGCACGCTTTAACGGCATGATATTTCTATTTTTTTCTACACAAGTTGATGTTCATAAGTCATTTCTGTTGCATACTCTGTGTTTTTTTCTAAATCCTACGATTATTACCCTCTCTGTGTTTCAAACAGCACAAGCAGTTGCTGTTCCATTGAGAATCCACAGTGAAACCATGGGAGGCAGGGCAATTCGAAGCGAACCACAGGAGTTGACAGTCTCCGCTGCTGCTCAGGAGATGCTGGAAAGAGTAGGATGCCTGACTTATCTCAGTCGCCTGCAGGAGTCCAATGAAACAGTGGCAATGGAATTTCTGTAGAACCTACAGGAGGATCACTCCACAGTGAGGGGGAAGCGGATAGCGGTCACCGACGATATAATCGTAGAAGTCTTGGGACTACTAGCCACCGGACCTGTATGGACACTAAAGAAGGAAAGACTACAGAAGGCCATGGAAATTTTCCAGGACGAAGGCCAGAGCTTGACGATTAAGGGGAAGGGAGTTCTGCTGGTGACGCTAGGAGAACCCTGGGCAGAATTAGCAAGAACAGTACAAATCTACATCACCTGCGAGGGGAGAAAAGACATGGTAAGGCCACAACATCTTAAACTCTTAGCTATTCTAAAGCAGAAATGCTCTGTAAATCTTCCTGCACTTTTGAATTCATTACTTCATGACGTCGCACGAAGCCTAAAAAAGGCACAGCATGTAGAGTCAGTTGTCAGCCACCATGGATTAATCCGACTAATAGTTAGTCATAGCCTCGTTGCAATAATTGAGGGGAGGGCGACAGTACCTTCCCCAAAACATAAAAATATTACAAGCACACCAGAACGTCCAGAAAAACGCAGAGAATTAGGAAAACAAAAATATGTTGCGAGCACATCTGAACGACCAGAAACACACTAGGAATCAACAAAGCGTAAGCATGACACTGATACACCGGAACAGCCAGAGAAACGCAGAAAATCAGTCCGGTTAGCCCGGATAAGAGGAAGGTTGGAAAAACTCCAGGAAAGCACCAGCCAGCCAGTGGTAATTGAGGACGAGCAACCCTCACGACCAGAAGTAGAAGAAGAACAAGTTGAAGGAGAAAAGGAAGGAGAGGCCGAGGAGGCCGAGCAATCCGAAGAGGAAAATGAGGAAGCAGCTGAGCCTCCTGAAATAGAAGTTGAACCTCCTGAAACAGAAGCTGAGCCTCTTGAAATAGAAGCTGAGCATCCTAAAACAGAAGCTGAGCATTCTAAGGCAAAAGTTGGACAATCCAGGCAGGAGGAGGAAATGGGACAACATGAAGGTAGCCCACCACAGGACTCACTGGGAGAAGATGAATTGGCCGCAATCTTGGCCAATATGGGTGAGTATGGCCAACCTTCCACTCCATCATACCTCCACGACAAACCCCAGGAAGAAGATACATCCGAAATACCACATGCAGAAGAGGAAGAAGAAGGAAATCTGCCTGTTCATGATGAAAAGGAGATAGGAGACACTGAACGGGAACAATCTGTTCCCAAGGCACCAGAGGAAATTTCGGAGGAAGTAGGGATAGAAAAAGAAGTCACAGAACCAGTTAGGGTTCCTACCCCAGAACAACCAGCACAAAACAGTGAAGAAGCACCCCAGGAGGAAGATCCAGGGACTAGTAACGGCCCAGAACGCAGTAGAAAGCCTGTTGTTCCTTCTAATAAAACATTGGAAATTAGGAAATTACAAAAGGAACAGCGGAGGTTATTGAGCATAATAGCCCAGCTCCACCAGCAGATCAGGATCCTGAAAGCAAGGCAGAGGGTAAGGAAGACCGCAGGGGAGAAAAAGAGGACCACTGCAGTAAAAATCCGCAGGATAAAAAGGCGGAGGACCAAAAATCGCCCTGCTGATCAAAACCCTGCTAAAGATCCAACTGCAGTTCCAAATGATGTTGAAGATCCAGCTGCTGTTCCAAATGACGCTGAGGGACAGACTGTTGTTCCATTTGAAAAGGAATAGCAACAAGCTGATATTCTTGTTAAAAAAGAGATGGACAACAAGAAAATTCAAACGGAGGCACCACCCTCAGGGGTGATAAGGGTTCTGAACTCGAAACAACGCAATAAGAAAGTTCAGGTAAAATTCCCGGCCTCCACTACTGCATGGAAAAGAGATCCAAAAATGAGGACCTTGCACAAGGGATTGAAACAGGCTCAGCAAGAAATGGAGAGGCTTAGAGAGCAAACAGTCCCTCGCGAGAAGTATGAGGAACTACAATAGCAACTAAGGAACGTCAATCAATCCGAAAGCCAGGCCTTTGAAGGGTGGCGAAAGGAACAAGAGAAAGTTGTAAAGGTAACCCGTAGGCTAGATACTGTTATCAAACAGATGGATACCTTGTGTTCTTTATACAATGACGTTTTAGCATGTAGGGCCCCTGCCAAAAACTATGCTCTGTTTTTATTGGAACGGTACTTACAATTAAAAATAAAAGTTGTTAAAGCAGGTGCCCCGATACAAATTAACACTGTCAATGACTTTATAGATTGTTGTAAACATTATGGGGTGAAGGTCTAGAGATTGCTATGTGAATTTTATTTGCATAACCTCGTGCTAGATCAGGAGACTGAACTGAACCCTGGCCCTTTTGTTGGGGACATTCAATTGCAAGCATTCATCTCATTCAGGGTTAATCAGATTAAATGGCTCAAAGCCTATAACACTTTTCAAAGGCAGGAAAATGGCCTAGACTTGTGGGTAAGGGCTGAGCCTAGGGACCCAGTACGGTTATGGAAAGCACATAGAAACCTCATGAGAACTTCGGGTGTCATTGAAACGTTAGGACCCATGCACGAGGCACTCATTCAACAAAGTTTAGAATATTTTCTTTCTATCAAAGACCTCGCCATTGATGTAGCCAAATTCCGGTACCGAATCTCTAATCCAAACATCCAACTCAGGGAGCCATTTAAGTATGAGAATTTTCAATTAGCTGCCAACTGTTTGAACCTCTTTGGCGAAAGCATTTTGAGGGCAGGGCCATCTTGGTTAGGATATAGATTCCGTAGTCCAATTATCTGGCACCCTGCACCCGGATATCAAGCCCTATATGAGATGCTTGAGGGTCAAACAGGCCAGTTCTTTGACTACCTAGTCACTCACCATGGATGTAGGCCTCCGCATGAGATTCCTTCTCCAGCCTATTCTCTCACTGCTTTGCATGTCAAGTACAACGTTTTCATGAGGGCATGAAACAGGGTAAGCAGGGTGGTGTGTGGAGTACTAAAAAGGTATGTTTTTAATGATCATTTCAATGGTTTTTCAGTGGGAATTGTGAATATTTTACATCATGAATGTGCAAAACAATAAAGAATTATGACAAAATATGTGGAATTAGTATGCAATACTTAACCACTGATAGTTGTCATTCTCCTGGGCAGGAAAGGGTAAAAACGAGGGGCTGATGTTCCAAAGAAAAAGACAAGAACAGGGTAACTGCTGTCCCTTTGACAAAGGACCGAGTGCAAACGAGGCTAAGCAGGTCAAAGCAAACCGGTCCAGAAAAGGAGGAGAAGGCACCAGCTCGGCGGAGGAGAAAAGAAGTGATTAAGGATTAACATTTTGGAGAATCCCTCAGGATCTTCGATCCTGAGGGATCGCTGCTTTATTTATCTTATTTCTTAGACATCTCCACCGTCACCCTTATATAAAGGGACGACACTGTTAGCTTTGGGGGATTATGCTTTTATGTAACTTTCTGTTAAAGCTTGAACTTTGATCATCAAGTCTCGTTGAACTTGGCTCATTTTACTTTCTGTTTCATGCATTAATATAAACTTGGTGATTATCTTATCTCTGCGTCTGGATTAACTTAAAGCGGTGTATCCTTGAGGCTAAGGGCCCGGCCCCGGAGGACACTTGCTTCTATATCACTACGATTTGATTTCTACGTGGTTTGCTTATCATCATTAGTGGGTAATCTGATATGCTTTATAAGTTACATCATCTTCTCTGTTAATATTCATTCATTAAGGTTTTTATAACTGCTATATTGACTCTGCATTATATCACCAATACCTTTAGAGTTGATTGAATATTATGAGACTTGATTGAACATTGCTATTATTTTGTTACAGAGCTCTTATGTTGTATATTCGTGTTGTGGAATTTATCTGAAAAATGTGTTCTTTATGATTCAGGATTAATGTTGTTCCATTTTGAAATGCAGTTGTAATTCCTGTTGATGACAATTGGTGCTAAATCAGATTACTTTTCAAGTGTGTTGTGTGTGTATGATTTCCAAATGCTATTCCATAACTAATTAGTGTTGTTCCATTAGTATGTGTTGCTTGATTTGCTTGGAGAATGAAAGATTGGGGTTTTGATTATAATGAGTGTATTTGAGTTGATAGGATAAAGCTTGATTACTGCTCACGAGGTTTAGTTATTTGGTTGCTGTTCCATTTCAGAATTGCTATTCCATTTTAAGCATTGCTGTTCCATTCTAGATTTGTTGTTCAATTTCCTAGTTGTCGTTCCATTTTTATTTGCTGTTTCATTTACTCGCATTTGGTGTGAGAGACGATCTGTGGCTGTAGTGAGCCTCGGCATTTACTGCCTCGCTCCCAGACCCACGGTCCATGCTCTAATTTCCTTTCCATCAGTTTCCAAAGGGATGGGCTATTGCTGTCGAACCCTTGACTGATAAAGTTTCCTAGCTTTAAGAGTGCGTGATTTAGTCATTTGAAGTAACTTAGTCATAGACAAGCATCTGTTTACTCTTGTATTTTTGGCAGAACGTTGTACTACTAGCATTACTCTGACAAATAGCCTCAGATTGAGTCACTCTTTGAAATAACCAAACGTTCCCGGATTGACATATTAATGTGAGGTAATTAGAGGTGAAAGAGACCCTTTTTATAGCTCTACAGTAAGCTTCTCTCAAAATAATTATAATTCATGATTGAAAATGAAATAAGAAACCATAATTATAGTTGAGTACATGTACCACTTTTGGGGTCATGGTTCTACAATTGGATTTGAAGATTGATCTAAATCTTAATATAATGTTCCATGTTTTGGCATGTTTAATTGTGAAGATATGACCACCTATGTATCTGATAGGATAGATAACTTAAAATTTAAAAATAGTATCTAAGATAATCATGTAAGGCTTTCTAAGAAGAAATTCACTTTTTGTTAGAACTAGTAGAGCTCACTTCATTTAGCTTAATGTAGATTTTTGGTGCAAAATAAATAGTACCATAAATATTAACTCAAACCTTCTATATGGTTGTTGATGATGAGAAAAAACTGAGCTTGTTTCATGTGATGTAAGAATTAAGGTATTTATTAATAATACATATCCATGAATCTAAAAATTCATCATGAATTTTGCAAAGATATTTAGAGAATTAGATATGCATGTTGCACTATAAAATCAAAGTATTACGTTGGTGACATATTTCATTAGTGATGAAAATAGATATTACTTGGAAAATGTTATTTAAAGGGAAATATGAATCATTTGAGGAAGAGTCTTTATGTGGACGAATTCCTTAGAGGTATACACTATAACCGTAATAACTTATTTCCAAGAGTAGAATGATTGAATGAATGAAGCCCTAGTTCATGCAAAAAAGAAGAAATATGCAGAAGGGTAACCTCCATAAAAGTATATAATCAAAATATGGAATTTGGGGTGGGAGGGATGATCCTAAAAAACCAAAATATTTGTTTTATATGAATCTTTAAGGTGAATATTAAGCGAAGAAAAAAAAATCCTAAAAATAATTTTCCTTAGGAAGAAAGTCCTTTAGGGTTCATTACAAATAATAGATATCAGTAGGAGAGAATTAGGGGTGGTATCATGGCCTTCAAAGGAACCCAAACTTTTCTGAATGTTCAATTGGAATTAATCCAATGAACCATTTCCTAGCAAGGGAGAAGGGTTGGATGATAGGAATACATAATTATGGAACTCACTATCAAAGATTGTAAAAGAGATCGATAGCTCAAAGAAACTAAAACAAGAAAGAGATTAGAATATATTTCTTACCTTTATTCATTGAAAAATATCCTTATATTTTGTAAAGGATCTAAATATATTATTGCTTGACATAATACCTAAAGAATGCATGCATGTGGCTCAAAGGATAAAAGAAAATAATAATGTATGCATATGGAAAATGCTATAAGGATGAACCATGCAACTTAGTAGCAAAATATAATTAGGTTTTTGAAATATTCAGCTTCTTGAAGGGGTGTCCTATCAAGGGGATATATCATAATGGAGAGGATCTGTGTGTACTATATTGTGGTAACTTTTTTGTTTAAATTTATGTCAATTTTTCCTTTGTCAATAAGCATGTGAATGAGGGCAAAAATCTTGGGGATTCCTAAATTTTTTTTGGTAGATCCAACATGCATACAAAACTTCTCATAATATCATAATCTATGACCTAAATCTATATAAAATTTCCTCATTGCAAGAACATCATGTCTAAGAAACCTTAAGTAATATCAATCTCAACACATATTCCATTTATGTTAAAACAAATAATTTATAAACAGATATCAATGAATTATGAGTCTAAGAAGAATATACTAAAATAAACTATGCAACGATGTTAGATGAAGTATTAAGTAACTCGCAATATATACTAAAATAAAATGTTTAATGATGTTGCATGGAGTATCAATTGAGTAAAAAACACACTAAAATACAACATTAAGTGATGTTGCATGAAGTTCCAAGTAATGCACACATTGGAGCTCCTTGAATTTCAAGATGTGACAAACACTATTTTGAGGAGTCCAATACATAATTTTAAGCAAGTTCTTACATGTTGCCATAAGTTTTTAGTACAAGGTATTGAATTCAAGTATTCCTCTACAATACCTAAACCACTCAATCATACTGTGCAAAACCAAGGTTTAAGTATTTAATACTTATTATAAAAAATAAAATGTGTATGATTCCTTGTAAAGTGAGGTAACATCATGCATAGGTATGAAGAAATGTTACATCAATCTAAAATTTCTTATATATGCTGAGTAAAATATATGTATTTTTTATTTGTTTATATTTTAACAGAGTCCATATAAAAACAATGGTAGATAGTCTTAAGAAATAAAGTGAAACATATTCTATTATGGACTTTTGTAACTCAAGCTTAAAATAATTGGCCTTCAACATAGGGAAATAAATTTTCAAGTCTCCATTTTAAAGATATTATGGTATCGCTCTACTCCACTAGTAGTGAATTTCATGGAATGCATAATAGAATTGCACAAAATTATGACCAACATTACTTTATGAATATTAAGACATATCAACTTCATGATTGGAAAATCGCTAGAAATTCTCTATAATAATATGAAATCCTTAAAAATTGAGAGAATATGAAGATTTCTTCCAAAATTCACAAAACCTAATAAAAGGACTTATGATAGTATCATACGTGCCTATAAAGTTGGTAAAAATTAGGTATCACCCCACTTTATAATTGGGATCTCACTTAATAATTAGGACTACCTTGACAAATTATTGAGTATAATTAGAAGACCTTTAAGTCCATAAAAAGTTCATAATTACTTCATGTTTTTCTAACATTATTATAGAAAAGTCCGAAAAATGAAATATAATTTCTTGAAATACCTTAGATGATGCTCTCTAGCATTAAAACATATGATTTCTTGCTGGGTGGTTTTGAAACTCTATTCAAAATTTTAAAATATGTGCCTTGTAATGAACCCTAAATTAAGTGTTGGTCATTAAATTGGAAAGGCCCAACCAACATCGTCAAGATATTCCATAGAATGGGAAGAGTCCAATCAATGTTCTCAAGACATTCCATAACTTTAGAGGAATTATAGAGAAATGGTACATAGAAAACCAACATATTCTTATAAGGAAAGGTGCTACATGAAAAGAATGGTTAGCAATTAAGATATAAAGATTGCATAAATAAATGCCTTACAAATACAAAATTTCTTTAACGAAACAAAATATTGAGGTTTTTGTAACCACCCTATTATAATGACTTGGTCTTTGGAAATGAGAATAATTGAATTTCTAATAATGAATAGCATTCAATAATATAGTTTTGAATTGTTAATCTAACGATGAAAACATTTTTTTGTAATGCAATTATTTTAATTTTATAAATATGTTTCATAAATATTATAGAAAAAAGAAATGTAAACTTTCAACTTTACTTATATCATTATCTATATTATTTTTAATCCAGATATATATATATATAGATATATATATATATAGATATATATATATATATACTTTTAAAAATATTTATTATTAAATTTATGAAAGTAATACCCAAAGAAAGTTGTATAGGCAATCATAGCTCTCACACAGATACGAATTTGAATATACAAACATATAATGATAGATTTCTCAATAATGTCGACAAATATATAACGTAAGATTTGTCAATAGTATCAATTAATATATAAAATTTCTTACAAAAGTACCTATGTGAAATAAAAACATACATATAACTTACTCAACTTCCTTATTGAATTATTTTATTATTAAAAATAACTTTAATGCTGAAATAAATGTTTTATTTAAATAATATTAAATTTAAAATTAAAAAAATAAAGTAATTAACAAATTTATAATAATGATAACATTAACCAAAAGTTTATATATAAATATCACGTCACTCCAAAAGTTTATATATATATATATATATATAAATATAATATCCTTCATAGACATGCTGAAGAATGTTGGTTAAAACCCAAAAGGATTAAGCTGCAAAAACGTTTTTTTCACTTTGTCGTTGGTTGGCCGGGAGTATAGATTTGTCTGCCATATTTTGAATGGTGGGACATATAGAGTTTTTAATACAGTTTTGAGTGCAGCTGGCTGATATCACGAATTTTGCTACGGTGATTAATGATTTATGAGTAGGTGTTTTTTATTTGTTGGTTGGAATTTTTTTTATAATTTTTTTTCGATTAATGATTTATGGGTAGGTGTTTTTATTTGTTGGTTGGAATTTTTTTTATATTTTTTTTTTTTTGAGAAAGTAAGTTTTTGTTGTTTAAAATATATTTTAAAATTTATAAATAAATTTAAATATCTCAAATATCATAGCGACACTTCTATTTATAAATTACAAAGTTAAAACTTACTATTTCAAAAAACCCTGGAAAATTAAAAAAAAAAACTCATCATACTTAGTAAAATTAGAATACTCGTACTTATAGTTCTTAAAAAACCCTTATCATACTTAAAATACTTGGATTGATAGTCTCTCCAGTGGATATCACCAGGTTGGATCACGATTAGAAGCTCGTGTACAATGGCGTCTGAACTGTGATATATTTCTTCGTCTGTTTCAGTAGTTACCGAGATTATTCATTTATAGGTGGTTTATAAAGAAGATGAGGGTGGGTGCCTCATGTTTTCACGACATTATGGCTGAGGCTCTGGTCTGACCTCATCTCAACTGTATTCTGGCTGTGAACATATAATTTTAATTGGTTTTTAATTTTGTTTAGAAAATTATAAAAATTTAGTAAGATTTTGATAAAATTCAGCAAGAATTTTGTAAATTCAAGTTATAACAGTTAAATTTAGTAATTCAATTTTCTTTTATGATGTTATATTTATTTTCCGTATCAAAAACGCAATTTGGTTGACGTAGTAATTACAGTAAAATACATTATTTGGGATTAACTATTTTTATTCTAAGACTTGTCAAATTTGACTAGATATGGAAAAAATTGACAATATAAAATTTAATAAGATAAAAATTCTACAATATATATCTTATAAAGTTTAATAAATTATTATTTTTTCTAAAATTGTAAATAATTAAAATGAATGTTTTCTTGTTTGGATACTCTTATATATTGTTAACATTAATTTTTTTATCTCTAATTTAAATGATTTCAAAATAGTGAAAAAAATACATCAAATTTATTAGTATTGTAAGATTGGAAAATGTGCAAGTCAAATGTTACATATTGTCAACATTAACTTTTTATCACTATTTCAAATGATTCCAAAACAGTGAAAAAAAATACATTAAATTTATTAGTATTGTAAGTTTGGAAAAAGTGTAAGTCAACTGTTACTTATTGTCAACATTAACTTTTTATCTCTATTTTAAAAGATCTGAAAACAGTGAAAAAAATGCAATGAATGCTAAGTAGACTATTCAAAAATAATGAGAAATTAGTCACTTATGACTACATCTTAGGGAAATGGCCATAGATGAATGATTTTCTTAACATAGGTGAATCTCGAAAATTGATATCTAATAGAATGCACTGTGAACCTCAATACTAAAGTACATCAAATTTATTAGTATTGTAAATTTTGAAAATGTATAAGTCAAATATAATAATATTAATAACAAAATTTCAAACTTATATTTAATGTAAAAAATAAGATATTGTGATTACCCTATACCAAAAAACCTATATTTCAATCTTTATCATTGTTAAATCGAAATTTAATCAACAATGTAAATTATTATTTGTGAAAACGGAAGAAAATGAACCCCTTTAATTGAATTCTAAACTAACTATTGCGGTGATCGACTATCCTCCAAACTACTAATAGCTATCATTCAAATAAAAATAAAAAACTATTTTAACATTTTTATAAATTTTTAAATATAAAACTTAATTGTTATGTAACATTTTAATATTAAATTTTAACCAAATTCTAAACTAACTATTGCAGTGACCAACTATCCTCCAAACTGCTAATAGCTATCATTCAAATAAAAATAAAAATAACTATTTTAATATTTTTACAATTTTTTAAATATAAAATTTACTTTCTATACAACTTTTTAATAATAAATTTTAATTAAATTATAAACTAAACTATTACAGTGACCAACTATCCTCCTGTAACGTACCCTGATAACCTCACATGTAAAAGCAGGAAGTTAGAATTTTTTTTTTATTCAAATTACCCACATTTAATTATCCCATTCACAACTCCACAAATCTTCATTAACCATTAGATATAATGTACATTAGTACATCAAGTAAATTGCAATAAAAGACAGTAAGTTGCATAACCATTTGCATAGCCATTAACCACCACTGTGGTAGTGTAATAACATAAACTATCTCATGAACCTTGCATCCATTTCACGATTTTCCTTAACCATATTAATTAATCTCATACTTTGGACATTATGATTATCACATCAAATAAAGAATCATCATCATCAACGATTCAACATCATCCAACTGACACAAAAGGCAATCACACCATTGAACACCGATATACCATGGAAACCTCGTAGGGTGAAACAGCAAACGTTTAATCTTATTATTAAATGCTCGTGAGGGATTTAACCCCTCACTAAATGGCTTATAAGGGATTCCATCCCTTAACAATTGTTATAAAAGTATTACAATGAATTATCATTAAGATGTCACATAACTAGCTAAAAGCTAATACAATTTCCATGTAATCTTTTACTTACATACCGCCACATGCAACATTCCTTGTGGCATGATTGTTCTAGCAATGTACGATCCTGCAACTTGAACTCATCTGCATGGACCATTAATCATTTTCCTGCCACAATGTTAAACATCACTTTTCTTTGGCAACAACCTCCATCGTTTCTTGTCAATGTTGTTGTCAACAAGCTTTGGCAACAAGATTAGATACCATATTAATGAATCAATAATCAACCTCTAAAAGAGATCTTTTAACATCTACTCATATGCATGAGCAAGCATGACATACTATTTAACTAGTACATATACTCAAGTAAATATTGTTTTACCTCCACAATGTTTATTCACACTAATGCATAATTCTCTTTAAGAGATCTAACTCATTAGTTCTACTAACATGTATAACACAATCGTTATATCTTCATACATGTAATAAATTGTTGTTTCTATGCTTAAGCACATATGTTCTTTTCACATAGTTATTTTTCGAGAACTCAACATAGTTTCTCTATCATACAAAGAACATAACTCTTATATCACAATGACTATTCTTTGTGCATACATTATCTTATCATAATAGCCCTTCTTTAATATATGCAACACATATTCCCTTCACTAGAATACTACCATCATTTCATGTAACAAATCAAATACTTCTTTCTTAAAGGAAGTCATTATAACCCCATTTCTTTATCTTTCTATAAGTAAGTTCCTCATGCTTTATCTTTCAAGAAAATATTGGGAATACCCATCTTTATGCATAAAAATCAAAAAACAATAACAAGGTTAACTTACCCTTTTTATGCACCAAACTAGAAATTGACCCAACTCATCTAGCAAGACAATATTTTCAAGAGATTAATATTTCCAAGAAAGTTAACTTAATACTTTCTCTACGTACACCCGAAATCATATTTCCAATGTCACAACAGCTACCCTTATGTGCATGCAACATGTGTTTTTTCTTAACACAATTACTTTTACTTCAATGCACATAATCTTTTCATGAAACAAGTATGGATTCTTGATATGATATGAACATTATTCATATGTCTTTTAAGGAAAGAACCTTTACTTTTGTTTCCAAGAAAACTCTCATAAAAGCCTTCATCTTCATACATGAAGTATGCACTCTTTTTCCAAAAAGAAACTATAGAAATGAATATCTATGTGCCTAGAAACACATCATTAGCTATTTCTATCATGCATGTAATGCATAATCATTTCACAAGAAACTTAGAGATTAGCTAGTATCACAATGCAATAGCATATATCCCTTTTCAAGAAACCTTTATTAAATAAAAATACATATTTTAATTCAAGAAAACTTGGCCACTTTTTACACTATGTCCTCAGGAAGTTTAAATGCCTCACCATCTTTTTCTCAAGAAGATATTTTGGCTATATTTAGCAAGGATTTTACTCCAAGAAAAATGACAAGAGACGAGCATTTCCCACACAAGACTCGCATGTAGTCTTTCTAAGGGGAACTACCTATTTTCTTTACCAAGAAAAACATAATCAATCTTTAACTGCATGCATTAACATATTTTCTTTACCAAGAAAACCTATAAAATAATCAATCTTTTACTGCATGCATTAAAATATTTTCTTTTACCAAGAAAACATAAAACACATTCAATCTTTAACTGCATGCACTAACATATTTCCTTTACTAAGAAAACATATAAAATAATCATTCTTTTACTGCATGCATTAAAATACTTTCTCTACCAAGAAAACATATAAAATATTCAATCTTTTACTGCATGCATTAAAATACTTTCTTTATAAGGAATGCAGTTACTTATCTTATCCTGGAAACCTCCTTGCCTCCATCACCTTCAACAGGGAAAGGAACTTCCTTTCAATAATAATGTGTGAGAAAGTTTGATCCTTGTACTTAGATCAGTAGGGCATCCGGAAAAGCTCCGAGAATAGGTAAAAAGAAGCCCCCAATTATATCATGTCCCATCACAGTCAACAGGAGCTCGCTTCCATTTGACATAAATGTGGCCGATTGGAACAATAGGCCCATAAACCATCAGCAACAACAAGTTTCCCACTAATGATGTAGTTCAAGGCATGAAACAGTAAATCTCATCGCAACTACTCGATTACAAGGCCCGTTGCAGACTAATCTACAAGTTGGTCTTCACTATAAATCCTCGAGGAGCCATCTCCCGAACTCCATCGAACACCAAATCCGCCCCTCGATCGATTCCCGTTGTAGATCTCTGGAGAAAAGTGGCCTCTGTACCATGCTATGGACGCATACCCATTGCAATAGCTGCCACCAAAAGATTACCGTGAGTCCCTTTATTGGAGAGAACTTATGCTTGCTCCCCCGGTCACAGTCAATCTCCCGGTGAATAAAGAACGTTGAGGGCAGTTATCAAGAAATGAACCCTAACTAAAACGGCAAATGCTAAACTTCATTAGTTATGAATATTTTATTTCACTTAAGGAATTGGCTGAACAATAATATCTTCCTATTTGAAGGTTTCTCCCCGGCCATATCTTACAGTTATTACAGGTGTAGAGGACCAATGGGCTCCACGCACAATTAGCCAAAATATTCCCCTCAATCAGTTTTTACGAATAACAAGAATTAGTTTTTGAAACTAATTCGTAATCTTTTAAAAAAATTACTATTTCATAAATGATTTTACCTTTAAGTTATTTTAGGGATGTTACATACTCCCTGCCTTAACAGGAACGCATCCTTGGTGTTCATCTCTCGTTGGGACTTAGATTGTACTCATGGTATAACCATCTAAACCACACAAAATGTGATCCTTCCTCTTTTAAAATCAAAGATTTCATTCCAAGAAATGGAAACAAACAAAATAGTAATGATATAATCATAAGAAAAATCAATTGTCATAAGCATTCATAACTGCAAAAATATGCAAGTTCTAATTGCCAACACCTGGCCCTTATTCAAATTCAAAAACCAAACTTTATATCAACTTACCATTACTTACCATCCACTCTTGAAAATCATGAGCACTTTCACGTAAGCATTTTAATAGTGGTTGGACAACCCATCAACCCTCCATGGTAAGTAATCCTGTAATGTATGACAAACAAATTCAATCGCATTAGTCACAATATTCTGAGTCAAATGAAATACTTTTAACTATCCATCAATTGTGCAATGTTAGATGATATTTAATTCATAGTACTTTTACAAGTACTTAGGAGCTCATCACTACTCCACATGCACACTGAATTAATTCTCACTAGAGACATCCATCGGGTACTTCTAAAAGTACCAAAAGAGCACCTAGCTCTCTAATCATCAAAACAGTCAATCATTGCATCAAGTAAAAATTGTCTTAGCCCCTACTAAGACGTTCATAGGATTAGTAATACGATAAAGGAATTAAAATTTCCAATAACTCCTTATTGTGCACTAAGCTCATTTCCTGTTAAATGTGCATGACATTATTACGCATCTATATATGAAATTCATTTTTAACATAACATATAGCTGATTAGTTAATTACTTTAGCTATGAAAACCACAGTAGGCTAAAGAATTCCCAACCCAAGGGAACTGGTTTCCACAACCCGGTCGAGTCATTTTCACATATAAACAGTTTCTTTGATAGAGACCTTACCAGGTCTAACATGGAATTCCACTGGCCAACCAGCTCAAGAATTCCAATGACCACATAAACTCTTTTCCCTTATTGAGATAATTTATCTCTAGGGAGAGGAAATCCGGGCAAACAAGTACCATCAACCCCTCCAAGCAGGTAACTACCATCAATCCAAATCTAGGCAGACAAGTACCATCAACCCCTCTAGGCAGGTAACTGCCATCAACCCAAATCTGGGCAAACAAGTACCATCAACCCCTCTGGGTAGGTAACTGCCATCAACCCAAGGCATTCTAGCCTTTCACAACTATCTGCAACTGTCTGGCATGTTGAATTTCTCTTTTATCACTATCCCCAAAGTAATTTACATAATGAACCATATAATCATTATCATTAACAAAACAAACATGCATGTATACCATGCATCTACACTTAACCCTCAACATGGGTCCACAACTTGTAGATTGTTAGGAAAAATAATTGGCATACATGTTGTATGCATTCTGATTTCCAAATAACATAATCATGCATATCATATAACATTATTCTTTCTCAGTTATGATTGCAATTCTCATTGCAACATTTTACGTGACGATTTTTCTTGTTGCCATCAAGCTACCACTACTTAATCCCATTAGCGACATTAGTTATACATATGCATCATTTAACAAGTATTCACTTCCCTAATATTTTTAGTTTGCGGCACAATACTATCATGCATAAAAGTATATGCAAATATTCATTACTGTGTAAATGCTTATGATAGTTGAGGTAACAATCTAAACATTTCCAATTTCCCACAATGTATTGCCATCAACAGACCAATACAAGAAGTAACTACCACAATCACTTGTTTGCAAATTGTGATAAGCTTAAATCAAATTCAATTCATGCACATAAGTGATATTAGTTAGTCATACAACACTAACCAATCACAACTACCAATCATCTTAATGGAACCATGGCAAAACTTATTCAAAAATTAGTTTTACCATCAAGTCTCACTACTTGACTCATTGCATATTTTCAATATCTAAGGGGTTCTTCTAATGTCCTTTTAAAACAATTTGTCATCCTATTCAAGGATGTTCCCCATAATTTATATTCATGCATTGACTCATTAAATTTCGTTCATTGTAACTTCAATCTTGTTCAATAAATGCATCATTGTTATTGCCATATTTGCAAATCAAAAGTTGGTAGTTGATTGTCACTTTCCTCAATGAGTGTTCAATATTGTTCTTAAGTGCGACAAAAGTTTTATTGTCTTTTATCCTCATCAAGAATCCAATGTCATGAACATAGTTATGTAGCAACTTTATTACTTACTACTCAAAGTAGTTTAAACACAAATCACGCATATCATGCTGAAAGTAGTGTACTACGTAAATCAATATGTGAATGGTTAAACTCATACCTGAGTTAATGCCCACTGGTGGTGTACCTCAATTTCTTTTCTGCTTACCAATTCCCAAAGGCACCAGTGCTACAACCTTTAGCTCTGATACCACTTGTAACGTACCCCGGTAACCTCACATGTAAAAGGAGGGAGTTAGAATTTTTTTTATACAAATTACCCACAATTAATTATCCAATTCACAACTCCACAATTCCTCATTAACTATTAGATATAATGTACATTAGTACATCAAGTAAATTGCAATAAAAGACAGTAAGTTGCATAACCATTAACCACCACTGTGGTGGTGTAATAACATAAACCATCTCATGATAACAATGGTGGGCTTCTATGTGGCATAATAGTAACCTACTAAGATTACATGGAAGCCCACCATTGTTATCATAACAGTAACCTACTATTATGCCACATAGAAGCCCACCATTGTTACTATTATGCCACATAGAAGCCCACCAGTCACAGTTGATCTCCGAGTGAATAAAGAATGTTAGGGGCAGTTATCAAGAAATGAACCTACCTAAAACGGTAAATGGTAAACTTCATTATTTATGAATATTTTATTTCACTTACGGAATTGGCAGAACAATAATTTTTTCCTATTTGAAGGTTTCTCCCTGGCCATATCTTACAGTGATTGAAGGTGTAGAGGACCAATGGGCTCCACGCACAATTAGCCAAAATATTCCCCTCGATCAGTTTTTACGAATAACAAGAATTAGTTTTTGAAACTAATTCGTAATCTTCTAAAAAAATTACTATTTCATAAATGATTTTACCTTTAAGTTATTTTATGGATGCTGCACCTCCAAACCGCTAATAGGTATCATTTAAAAAAATATATACGAATTTTTAAATATAAAGCTTAGTTTCTCGATAACTTTTCAATATTAAACTTTTATTTTTACTCTCATTTTTAAAATTTAAATTACTGTTTTTTCACACTTTCTGATACAAATAGTTTATTGATAGATAAGAATTAATTTTTAAATTTAAATTATTATTTTTTCACACTTTCTAATACAAAATTTTTAGTCTATTGATAAGATAAGAATTATAACTCTCAAACGGTGAATACCCAGTGGAATGGTTATGTCTATGTATCTATTTTACCGTGGATGATCGCTAAGCATAATTGATGGTAGGAGACTAAAAAAAATGTTGCGAACCGCCGTGCCCTCTACTAAGCCTCTTTGCCTATACTCACAACAGGCCGTTTGAACATAATAAGAAACGGAGAAGCATGGTAACTGTTAACTTAATTGAATCAACGAACCAAAAAATCCTCCGTACCCTATTAAAATTATCGTCTTGTTATACGAACCGAATAGTATCGATGAATTTCCATTTCTTTTTAGATATGGCCGAACTGGATTAAAACCATTTTCTATTGTATAGATATGGCCGAAGTTGGTAACTATGATTAACATCATTCTCTATTGTATTGTTACACTACTAACCGAATGTATCGATAAATTTTCCAATTTTTTTGGTCAATACAACTGAACTATGTTAAAACCATTTTCAATATAGCTGGTATTCTTACTTAACAAAGTAAAATAATATATTATTCAATCTCAATATCTTTGGTGTGGTCTAACAAGGTGGAAGAATTACCCGGATAATTAAAAGTGGAGGCCGAACTTGGTAACTATTATTAACACCATTCTCTATTGTATTGTTATACTACTAACCGAATAGTATTGGTGAATTTTCCAATTTCTTTTGCCAATACAACAGAACTATGTTAAAACCATTCTCAATATAGCTGGTGTTCTTACTTAAGAAAGCAAAATAATATATTATTCAATCTCAATGTTTTTGGAGTTGTCTAACAAGGTAACAAGGTGGAGGAATTATCTGGATGGTTAAAAGTGGTTGGAATCCTGACAAAAAAATTTCAAAAAATCTTGTAGAGATAGTGTTTGAATCATGTTTTTGATGGTGGAAATAGATTCAGCACCATCAAAAACATCTAAAACACTTAAAATTTTGAAATTTAACAATTATAACTTGGATTTACAAAAATCCTTACCAGCTTTTCTCTAAATATAATCCAAATTTCCATAACTTTGGAAACAACTCCCGCCGAGTGATTAGGCGAATGTTTTTTAACATATTAATGTAAATGGTTTCTTGAACAGATTTTACGGTTCAGCAATTCGAATTTCTGATTAGATATGCCTTGCCAGGGACTTTGCCACTCTCATTCCTGTCACGCCTAAGAAATTGGCAGAGACGTCCACAACTGTTAATACGGCTCAGCAGATATGCATAAGAGACAGGTTCAGATATGCATAAGTTACAGTCATAAAGACCCTATCAGTGTAACATGGGTACCGTGGACATACACTATACAGTCTCCGTGTGTATCTGTTTCTGTATTTATTAAACTGTAAGCCATTGATAAAGTTTGAATTTTTAAATCTGTCTTAAACTAATTGACCGTCCTGCTACATAGCAGTGTTACCCAGGGTGGGGTGCACATGAACTCTAAGCTACACACACATGGGATAGGGATATTTGGGGAAACGTTTCCCTGCGCTCTATTTTGGCGAGACGGGTAGACGCACGAGAAACTTTTCTCAGAGTGGGGACATATTTCTTTGGGTGTACCTTCAAAAGGGTATCTAGAAGCACTCATTTAAAAGCATTTTTTTTTTTGAGTATCAAGAACTTTTATGTTGGAAAGCTTAATATTGAAGTTTATGGTTTTGTTATTGTTATGTAATTCATGGTAAAGATATTCTCATTAAATAATTTAGGATATTTGAAAGTGATTCTAATCTTATTGGATTTCACATGGAGAAAATAGAATTTTAGTTCTCACTCAAAATCCAGTAGATTTAATAGTTTTTCAGGATAATTGTAAAAATTCCATTGGATCTTTACATGTACAAAGGTATCGAACTACTATTTAATCAAAAGCACATAGCACTCTATGTATCTTGATGTTCTTGATGTATGGATTTGGTTGTAAGTCCTCTATCATGACTCTACTAAAAATATACCCATCACTCAAAAAAAATCTTGACTTGACATGTTACATTTTTGCTATCTTATTTTAATGCTTAGAGGATGATATTGACTACTAAGATCACAATATAGGTAATGATTTTGATGATATGTTGGCATTTGTTGTGGCATGATTGTTTTGGATGGTAGAGGCCATCTAGAGCCTATTTGTTGATCTTTAGATTTAGACATGGATTGCACTCATGTTATTTTGGTTATGTGCATACTTGCATGCTCTATAAATGAGAAATTTTTTTCTTATTTGTGTATAAATTATTTGGATTCATATGGATGTACATGTATATATATGTTTTTCTTTAAAATTTGAATATTTTAGGTGATTTTTGTCTACCAATTTTTGGATCCGGTTTTTTAGCAGTTCCATTTTAGTTCATATCAGTACTAGTTTCATTCGGATAGCATTGATATCTACTATAATCTATTTTGCTTGATACTAATTAGATTTTAAAATGACTAATTATAAATTTAAATTTTAAATCAATTTAGATTTTAGAATGATGAATGACAAATTTAATTTTTAAATCAATATCAACTTATAAAATAATAAACACAAGTTAATATATTTCATTATTAAATCAACGGATGAATAAATGATAAATATGAATAATGTACCTGTATAAATAATGAATATGATTATGGATCATTATATTTCATTATTTAATTTAATTGTATATAAATCAATATAATTATGATTTATGAATATAAATTTTATATATATTAAAAATATAAATGTGTTCCCATCGGAGAAAATAAATTTCTCTAAAATTTGAGATTAATCCCACAAGTGCCCGTTCTGTCTGGTTGCATCCTCGTCCTGGAGTCTTAGTGGAAAATTGCTACATAGTGTTGGCATCTTGTTTCATTATTTGAAATGGCATTGACTTATTGTAAGGGAAATGATATAATATTTATATAATTTAGTTTATATATACGTTAATGAAATAAAAAATTATATAATATTTATTATTTTTGTGAATTTTTTTGCTGAGGTTAGGCATTGGATAAGATGGTTGATTATTAGTTATTTTAGTTTGGGGAATTGGTTGAGAATACATTAATTGTGGTCGTTCGCATTTGAGTATCATAATCATTTTAAAATTAAAAATAAATTGATTTATTTATTTTGTATTAACTTTTTCATTATTATTAATATTTTTTTTAAATAAAAATTTTAAATTTCTATTTGTAATTTTTAATATTCAAATTTGGGAAATTACATATGGTAATTTCAAACATGATGTACTTTAAAATTATCGAAAAAAAATATTAGAATATTTTAAATATGATTTGGGAATTTTTATATATTTAATTTAATATAGTAAATGGATTTTGTGATCAACTTCAATCCACAAGTAGTTGCTAGGAAAAAAATTCCTATTCATCATAAAATCATATTTTTTTTTCTTTGTACATATTATGAAGAAAGTGACATCTTATGATATTAATTTCTTTTCTTTTCTTACCACTCTATTGCACTATTTTAAGTCAAACTAATAGAGATTTTATTATTAGATTATATTATTTTAAGATGTTACGGGAATAGTTTCACTTCTTTCCTTATCTTCACTTCTTTCCTTATCTCTTTATTATAGTATGTTACATTATTTTGAGTCCAACCTATAGAAATGCTATTATTATATTATATTCTTTTAAATTAATTTAATTTACTTGCTAAATTAATTTAATATTAAATTATTTTCTTTTGATCTAGAAGAATAAGCAATTAGATCTAGCTCACACTAATGTTACATGAGATTGATTCCAATTGGTGCCAGTATAGCATATATTTCCCACAGGCACCCACAAGGTAAAACAAAGAAATTTGAACCTCAAACTTTTTCATAAAGCTTTCGATCATAACTATTACCAATCAAACTTCTCCAAAAAACCCAATCTTAACTTTCTAGAAATTTGAACCTCAAACTACATAATTTTCATAAAGCTTTCGATCATAACCATGGCCAATCAAACTTCCCCAAAAAACCCAATCTTAACTTTCTTTTAAGTGCAAACACTTTTAAATTTTATTTTTATTAAAGAAAATATTATATTAATTTTCTTGTACTTTTATAATAGTTTAATATTAATATTAACTTCAGCTTTCTTTACATACACATAATTTTATATTTTATTTTTATTAAAAAAATATAATACAAATTTCTTTTACTTTAAATAAAAAAATACTCTAATATTAACTTTCTTTGTAACATTCTTATATCATTATTATTATTTATAACACCCTTCCACCCTTAATCTAGTTATCCACAATGTCTTTCAAACGATTAAGTTTTCCTTCTCATCCTAAGTTATTTCATATTTATGAAGATCTAAATATATCTTCTCCAAATATGAAAAATGAATGGCACCTTTTACAAATATATTTTGTAATTTTTTAATGTTGTACACAACAAAGTCATTCGTGGATAATCTAAATATCTCATATAATGCATAGCATTTAACTTATGTTTGAATGTTTACTAAATGATTTAGTTTTTTAAGTTAGGTTTT
Organism: Pinus tabuliformis; assembly: GCA_031772625.1. NCBI lineage: Eukaryota > Viridiplantae > Streptophyta > Pinopsida > Pinales > Pinaceae > Pinus > Pinus tabuliformis. Next base: position 351,198,453 of record CM062808.1, on the reverse strand, counting down.
AATTATTTAATGTATGTTTCCTATAGTTTTAGGAGAAAATAAGAATTATTGTAATTAGGAGAAAGCTTGATAGTATTTTGGAAGAGTTGAGAGATTTGAGGGTCACTTAGATCTTATCTAAAGATAAGAGATTAGGTGAGAAATGTTATGGATCATGAGAGATATTATGGGAGTTTGTTTAGAATCTAAAATCTATTTTGGGTTCACATCCACTTCTATAAATCTACGTGAGCCCATGAGGCATGGAAGTGACTTAGAGGGAGGAATGAGAGACCAATGACTGTGCCAATAGTTCTTTTGTAAATATTTTATTTATTAGTTAATTACTTTTGAGATTTTATGGGCATGTGTATGGTGTGGATTTAATTTTTATGTTGTATGTTTTAATTATTATCTTTCCAAATATTTTTTTGGAAGTTTTTAATGTTAGTACACAACAGAGTCAACGATGGATAATCTAAATATCTCAAATTTAAATACGAAAAATGAATTGCATCTTTTCCAAATATATTTGGAATTTTTTCAATAGTGCACACAACGGAGTCAACCATGGATTTAATGTAGTTGGTTATTACACACACTCCTCACTTAATCTTTGTAGCTCGATTAAAAAATGGGATCTGAGTCAACTAGCTAAAATATTACTGAGAATTTGCCTTCAATTTGAGAAGTCTATTTGCATTACACTTCAACCTTTTCTATAAATACAAATTCCACACTCTACCCCTTACAAATAGTCAATGAATTCTATTGTTGATCTATAATTGTAAATATTACAGTGAAGCTTGATAATCCAGTTTGTTGATTTGTTCAAATCCCAACTAATGATTATAACCCTAACATAGATAAAGTATGAACACCATGATATCTTATAGCATAGACTACATAGGTTCTCTTTGTTGTAAAAGAATGTATGCACAAAAATTAACTGTAAACAAGTATTAATTGATACAATAGATCCCAATAATGGTTACCGACCATCAGATCATTTGAACCACGAGTAGTACAGGTTTCCACATGTACTAAATTATGCTATTGTAATGCATAAGTGGGTAGTCATAAAGCAGTAATCTAGTCTTGTGTCAGATGATTCATGTCTCAAGATTGGATTAGATTAGATTAGATTATATTAATGATGTCCACGAGACTCAGTGGTTTAAGGGACCCAATCTCCACATTAGACAAGACCTCAAACTCTCGAGTTCCCTCTAGAACAACCACTTTTCTAAGAATTTTGATAAAGAAATTCACAGTTTTGTGAAGCTTTGATTCCTCAAACAATGTGTTGAAACTATCCACCTTTAGAACATTTTCAAACTGATTACAAGTGTCCTCATAAGCCAAGCATTCCATGATGAAGTGACACTCGGTTTCAACCACTCCAATCCTACAAAAGATACCAATTCATTCTTCCTACTCTTCCTTGGGGATTATCCATCTACTTGCTTCACACATAAGATGGTGAGATCCAGTACTCAACTACACTATTAAAATTTTAGCCTTTCCCTTGATTGCAAAACTCAAATAAGTATTTTCTTCATGCATTGTGACGGGTTGATGTTTTTGACGTATATCGCTTTTTTGGTCTACCAACCTTGTTTTCCCACATGGAAATCCTGAATTTTTCAAACACTCAAATTTTTATCTCCTCTTTAGAATTAGGACAATATTGCTAATAATTCCCCATTTTCTCATCCATTTGTCATTTTTCTTCCTCCAAGTTTTCTTCCTACGCTTTAACTCCTCTACGAAAATCATCTTGGTCCAACGATGTGTCCCCATTCTTTCCACCTTTTTTAGATAACTTAATAAACAAATGATTGTTGAAAACTCCATTGGGAACATTCCAACCTCAACTAGCAAGCTCTCATATGGGACCATTGACTTGACTTTGAGATTGCTAATGATTAAGTTCTTTTGAATTCTTTCTAGCTATCTTCACTTGTGATTTGACATGTTGCTCCCCCAAACTTCACATCCATATAGGAAAACTGAGGTAACCAACACTCCAAAAAGAGTTTTCTTGGTTCTCCAGGCCCATATTTATGCTTTCTTGCATCTTTTATGAGAAGGTAAGAAGCTATCCAACTGCTTTAGCTCCTTTTAGTTATGCATGTCTCCCAACTGATTGATCCAGATTTATACAGTAACACAATGAATTACAGAGATAACCATAAATATAGAGATGCAACAGAAATAATACTTCTTTTCATTAGTGTAAAATACTAAAATATTCTTACAAACAAAAATAGAAATAAACTAGCTCGAGTGATGGTAGCTTATCTCTGAGGAGAGATGTGGCAGATACATACCTCTGAACTGTCTTAAAATGAGGCTGAAAGGCCTATTTATTGTTGAGAAACAATGGAAAAACATAAAAGTCCAAAAACCTAACCCTAGGAGATGAAGCGCCAAACTATGGGCCCCATTTTGGGTAAATTGGTAGATCAACTTCTTGGGGTAGTAACTTTGTCATACGATCTCTGTTTGACACACAAAATACCTCGTTAGAAAGACCTATCTGAGGAATACAACTTTCATATGAGAAACATTGGTGCATGGACCCATGTTTCTCCTAGTTGTCCCAAAAAACGCCATTTAGGACCTCAAAATGGCTCTGAAAGTTCAGGACCCAAAAAACTGCTAAAAATATTAAACTGTGCTACAGTTAAGGAAACTAAAAAACTGAAAGAGATAGTTGTGGGGGTCTAAGTGGGATAGGCGGTGGCCACCAACATCCACTTGGATCATTCCTCTCCACTTAGGAAGCAATGGTCCCCATCGCGTTGAGTTTCTGCATGAGATGAGGAAACTTCTATTGAACCTGGTCCCTGGTGAGCTGTTCAACAACCTATGATGTGTCCAGTAATGGTGGGAAGTGTTATGTTCCTATACCAATAGGTGTCATAATTTTTGAATATTTGAGGTTAAAACTATGTACATGCCTTTGCTTTCTGTAAATGTTTTCCATATTCGAAAGATCAAAAAAATTAAAAGATGTAAAGAGGGTATGTCCTAAAAAAAAAATCAAAGGACAAAAAGAGTGAAAAGGTAAAAAAAGATGAAAAATGAACCCCAAGAAAGAAAACACCATGAAAGTGTGCAAGCTCAAATGCCACTACTATTTACTTTTCTGCATAATAATGATTGTGTGCAACTTGTTATGCATGCCACAATCCATGGTAACCAAACAGTTTAATCTTGGTTGTTCCATGTTTTCAATTTCATGTTTAGAGATAGAGAATAAGATTTGACCAAACTATTTAATCTTGGCAGGTAAGTAGATAGGTGGAGTAAATAAAAAGAGCTCAACAGTTTAATCTAAGCCCTTGGATGTAGCAAGGATAGACTTAGATAGTTTTCTATTGTAAAAGAAAGAAAAATGTTTTGTTAAGGGTTTGCCAGCTGAAGTGCACCCTAATAAAGAGTAGAAAAAATGGTAGGATGAGTAGATGGGTAAGTAGTTGAATGGTTGCAGAATTGTGATGAATGATTAGTTAAGATCATATCATTTACTTTCATCAACAACTTACTAAAGTATGGATGATAATTGGACATTTACACAAAGTCAAGTGATTAATTTCTCTAAACATTTTACCTTTAATTTTACTAATTTCCCATAAGCAAAGTCAAAAGAACCTAAAACCTTAAGTTAAAGGGACTCAGAGCATTTCCCTGACTTCTGGAGGGATCGGACCCTCGGCCCAATAACTTATAGGGTCTAAGTACTAAAATGCCCCTTATATTCACCCCCTCCATAATTCACTCATCTCCTATAAAAAAATCCCTTTTCCTAAGGTAAAATACCCATTTGCCCAGGAAAAGTAATCCCCCCATGTAAAACCCATCTTTCTCACAAAAACCCACAAATACACATTTGGCCTAATTTAAAATGTTTAACGCGAAAAAAAAATTAATTCTTACATTATACTTAGCGCACTTTGTTTTCTACTTTCCTTTCATATTGACTTCTAACATTATTTATTAAATCCCAAAAATGCCCCTTTATTGTATGTTTTATTAAAAACCCCTATGTTAATAATATCCCACCCCCAAAGTTTGAAACATAAAATTATTAATAAACTAATTAATGGGATTAATTAAGTCGATCAACGACTAATTAATAACCATGACCCACCGTGGAATGAAGAAATTAATTAATCAATCAATGATTAATTAATAATCTATCCCCGCCAATGAAATCCCTCCTGGTGTCATTAAAACTTCCTAATCCGCAGTTAATTAATCCTTCCGCTCATTAAAACCCCATCGAGCCCCTCCATTAAACCTCACATCAAATCATTTCCCTGATCACTGTGCGATCTGATCCCTTCAGATCCAACTGTCAACGCTCATATTAAGCGACCTTCGAAGGCCGACCTTTACCTGCCCAAGATGGGTGGTTTCACTAATCACCCTGCCGCTACGTGGCGCCCGATGAATGGCGTCGGGCGGCCTTCCCCCAAAACCACTTTATCCCAAAAGTTGTGCGATAGGATCCCACTTATGCCTTCCACTAAACGACAAACTGCCACATTTCCCGCTTAACACCAAGTGTCCTTTTCCCAGTGTACCCGCTAAAATCATTGACTTTATGAATAAAACTAAAAAACATATTGTTTTTTGTTTTATTGTGAAAAAGAGCACTCTGACGTCCATGCAAGCACCAAACTACGTGCAATCGTCAACCTATGTCTAACTGCCAATTTACCAAAGCTGCTGAACTCCAAACCATCTTGCAGACCCGTGCGCTTTCTGAAAATAGTGCGCAGTCACCGTTACTAAGTCCAAAAGTCGAAATTAGGTATTTTGTTCCACAACCTGGACTAAATTGCTTCCAATTCCTAAGTAATTTAGCAAAAAAATTGCTTGATGACTGCAAAATACCTGAATCAGACTAGTTTTTCCCAAAATTCAGTGAAAACCGTTCACCGCCATCCTTGAATCCACAAGAACCAAGGATGTCTGCCCCAATTACATTGAATGTCATGCCCATTTCTACTTCTCGCAGGGATTTAGACCATCTCCCACTAGCAGACAGAGATTTCCAGATTAAAGATACTTATATCCATGAATCCCCTTTGAAACTGTACTGCAGGTATAGAGACTAGTACCTAAACCATGCAGACTGTATAAGGCTTTGGGAGTCAGGTTTACCTAAATATTAGTTCCCCAGAGTCATTATCTTCCCAGAGATTATACATTACTACCATATGAACTATAATGCCAACCAAAGGGCAGTGAGGACCCCTGACTAGTCTGTATTATTTACCATCACTGCTGAGTCCATTAACAAAATACTACAGTTACAACCAAACCAAAGCCTGATCCCTCTTTTTGTTGGAGATTTTCTGAACAAATACCCTACACTCACTTCAATCAAACTTGCTTAATTATACCAGACCTCTATTAGGGAAGAACAACACATTCCAAATGATTCTCCACCATACATATGTACTATATTCTCTGACCTTGGTCGAGACATCATAGACATGATATCCAATGTGTTAGGCTATACTACAAGTGAATTTTTTGATGAAATCATTATAGCCTTTATGTCCATCTACTCACCTGGGCAACCGCCAACCATCATGTTTGACTATACTAAGTTCATTGCTCATAAAATGCATGATCAATTCACGAGGTTGGATAATGAAAGGATGTTTAAATATTCTTCAGTTTTGTAGCATCTTTTCCTGTATTATTAAGATGACAAATTCTCAATCACACTCCAGAAGCTTGATACCAGAGGCAACCCTAGATCTGTGGTCTTCTAGACTTCATTAATCCACCAATATGACTCTCAATATTCTTATACTGATTTCATAGATCTCTTTGTGTAACCGGCGACAACTATGCTATTAGGAAGCCCTCACCCCAGAATTAGTGTAGAAATCAGGAGGGTCCTTCAGTTATCAAAATAGTATAGAGTGGGGGATTGGTACCTGTACCAAAACCACAATGAAATCAGAATCTATGGATGTGAGCTGGCTCCCTACAAACTGCCTAGATACCTCTCTATGAGATTGTTTGCCCTGGAGTACTACAGACAAATGATCAATTCATATGAGGTGCATTTTGTGAAAGCCAAGATGAAAGCTTAGCTTAGGATAAAATATCAGCTTGGCCCTTTCATATGTAACAGTAAGGAAGCAGGGAATGAAGCAGACGAAATCCTCCAAAGGTTGAGACAAAAACAAAGTTTCATCTTAAATTATGACCCCTTAGAATTCATTTGCAATAGGAGACAAAAGAATAAATTATCTCCTTACATCCACCATAGAATTCCTGAAATTTAATAGTATGTAAATCGGCTTGAATGGGTGGAAAACACTTTGGTAGATCGGGATAGCACAGAAACCATTTTCAATAATGTATTGATTGGTTTAGATAAAATAATTTATGAAGATTCATTTGTACAGGTGCCAGGAGAAACTCAATCTCAAAGACAATCACAGGAACATAGTGGACAAACAGCAGAAGAAGGGCCATCAGAGCAACCAGGGCCATCAAAGTAGCGAGAGGAATCAGAATAGCATGAGATTTCAGAAGAACCTGCTCAACCAGAACAAATCATGAGCAATCCTCCTACTTTACAGACTCCTATAAATGAGGAGAGGAATCTTAAAAGAGATAGAGAAGAGGCCACTCCTTCTAGTAGACATGTTGCCCAAACTTATGTCCAGAGGCAAAGGTTGAACCCATTTTTAGAGCAGGAGTATACTGAGGAGATAGCAGGAACTACAGGAGCATAAAACATGCATACCACTCCTTCAGGGGGTACACAAGAACCTTCCACCTCACGGGCTCAAATGCTAGAAGGCAACAGAGCGTGGAAATATCCTCCTTCAGGGATCCTACTAGCCAGAGCCAAGATATAAAAAAAAAATACAAAGAAATCAAGGTAAGAAATGAAAGATTAAAGGCCCAAATTTATGCACACTACCTGAAAATGGATCCAACAAATCAAACAAGACTAATGTCAGCCTTTGGCATAAAGGAAGGAAGGATGCCGATAAGATTTTTGAAGCCAACCACACAACAACCCATATCAATGGCAGATTATCTGAAAATAGGCTTTGAAGTATTGGCAAAGGATATTCATCCTGTTGACCAAATAGAACTACACAAGCTGACTAGTGAAATGTTTTATTCCACCTTGACTAACAAAGAAATTGTAGCCCATCAACTCCAAAATTCTCTGAATAATATATCAGCACAGCTCCAGTTGGAGAAGGCCTCTTTACAGGCCAACGACACCAGAATAAAGTCCTTAGGGTACTTGTTCATAGAACTGGGACATGATCCCAAGGATGTGAAAGTTGCAGAAAATCTTATCAAGAAGAAAAACGATGACATAGTTGCACTGAAGAAGCAGCTTAAAATTCCTCCTCTACATCATCCTCAGACAACTGAAGTGTTGGAAACACAGAAGGAGGAAGAGCTTATGGACTTATTCATCAAGCTGAATGAACAATTAAAAGAGAAAGAGAAGGAGCTGGATAACTTGATATAGTCTAAGCAGAGTGAGTTGGCCACCACTCCTCAGACTGTAATTCCTATAGTCTCTACAACAGTACCCTCCACATTGGCTACTGCCTTAGCACCCGTAGTTCCACCAGCTACAACATTGCCAGTAACAGGTACATCAGCAAGCACAAGGGCATCTACAAGCACAAGTACTTCCACAGAACAAATAGCTGAATTGGTAAAGGCCATGGAGGAAATGAGCATTCAGGCCAATGAACTTAAGAAACTTAAACATGAAGTGTCAAATCTGGAGACTGCCTATAAACTTGCCCAGATACAACAAAAGGAAGAAGTTCAAAAGAATCAAAGAATGGTAGAAAGAATAAAATTCCTTGAAAGGGACTTGACATTACAAGAGCCATTGGGAGACATGAAAGAAATTCTTTGGGTCAACAACATTGGTTCCATCAATGATGTTTGGCATTCTATTCAAGTCAATTTTGAACAAACTGAATTGTTAAAAATTTCTATAGAGGCAGTCCACAAGATAAGAGTAGAATTGGGGGATATGCCTAAAGTAGCCAACCTATAGATCACATTTTGAAATAGCAGAATTAGGTACCAACTTGATGAGCTAGAAATTGATGATAGAGTAGAAACCATCATTGAAATAAAGAAGGTTCCCACCAAAAGGAACCTGATGCTAAATCTGGAGAAAAGGTGTCAAAGCATCTAAGGGGACATTGATAGTTTTATGAGAAAGTATGGCATCTTAAGAGAAAAAGGACTTCCCAGTACTATGGTAATACATGACAAGCTGATGACTCAAGAGGATTATATTGAAAGATTAAACAAGCTAGCCAGAAACCAAGCTAGTACTTCAAGGGTGAAATCTTTAGCCACTTGGAAGGTACTATATGATGGTCTTGAAAATCTGTTTTACATAGAGCATGAGGTCAAGCACCTATTTACCAGCATGCCAAATTTTGCTAAGTATACAAAAGCTAACGAGATATACAGAAAAATGATAAGGATGAAGTTACCTGACAGTGAATGTTGGACAAAACTTACGGATTTACTATAAAGTTACTACAGAAAATCTACATGATAAAACATGGCTACTAGGTAGAATAGGTAAGATAGAGTCAAAGCAGAATAGGTAAAGAGTATCAGTAGGTAGAAGATAGAAAGTGATTCTAGCACACAACTACAAAGCAACTGAAAGAGCCAAATCCGAATTACAACAGCCAGCACAATCACAATAAAAGGGACAATAAGAAGACAGTTCTCCATCTGTCTCTATCGTCGTGTTGAAGATATTTTCGATTTCCTAGAATAATTCTCATATTGTTATGAGATATTTTGTATCATTTTTTATTAATATTTCGCAAATTGAAGTAATTAGTGTGGATTAAAATACATTTCTGTAGACATTTTATTTTGAGCTAAGGAGTTATTGTACTAAAGACTAGACTAGTTTTGCTGGATATGAAATAAAGCTGAGGACATTTCACTGGATTCTTATGCATAGTTGGAACAAATAATTATTATCTCTTCATGTTTACATATTGTTTTCTCTTCATGTTATAAATATTCATATGTGTCTCTTATGAAATCTTAAAAGAAAACAAGAAATGATATCATTAGAATTAGCTTAAATGCTCTATGTTTTAACTGTTTGCTTTATTTATGTTTTCTACTAAACTATCTTGGTCTGGGAATTCTTAATTGCTCCCTTAATTCCATAGTTTACCCCCCCTTTTGGTCCATAGTAAAGGATTCTTCATTTCCCTTTGCCACTGATCATCCTTCCTTTCGTCATCTTAATCCCGGTTAAGGATCCTTCATTGCCCTTTTCCCTGGTTAAGACTACCTCATCCATTTGAACCTGCAAATTTGCTTTTGCTGTGCTAGCCTACCCTGTGAACTCTTACCTTAGTGATTGATCAGATCCAATTTAGCCACTCTTGATTGAATCCATATCCCAATGGCCTGAATACTTTCTCTTAGCCTCCCATAGTGGCAACGGCAGGTAAAGTAAACATGTCTACCTCTAATCCAGACTGGACCCTTCCTATGAGCCCAGCACATGCTATCACCTCACCCCAGATACCAACACAACAGGGCGGGTGAGAACCTCAGTAACGGCAGCGATGACTTGTGGCTGGGGTGAAAGGCCAACCAAGATCAGATATAGCTGCTTTTCCGTGAAGAGAGGGAGACTAAAGCTTGGCGGTAGGTCTTGGCGGTAGCAGGCAACCCTACAGCATTCCGCATTCCCTCATAGCGAGCCCCAAAGTAGGAACTTGGTTCTGTAGCGAGCAGTGCCTTCCTTCCCTACGGTTCCTTCTCCCCCAGAAAGAAACAGCTAGTTAACCATCTGTTTTCTTAATTCCACCACCCAATCAAAACAAAACAATCATGAACATTAAGAAGTAGCCTGAAATATTACCTAAAACAAAGTTAAATTATAAAGAGAGAGCCCTCTCTGGACTTAAGTTGGCTACAACCCGAGTCTAAAAGATTAGGTTGGTGGTTACTTCAGACTATTCCTTCCTTGATAACTTCTAAGGAAAACATCTGAGTGATAACATAGTGGCGACCACACTGGGGACTCAAAACCCTCAGTCTCAATAAACCTTTGAGAAATTCAATTTTTTTAATTTTTAAGCCTCTTAAAGGGTTATTAGAAGTTATTTCAAAAATTCATAAAAAAGCAAAATAATTAGAAAAAGCTCGAAATCTAGCTTAAGGGAGAACTCACTATACTAGGGCCAACCCTGATCCAAGTCCTCCCCCTGTATTTGACCCTCCAAACCTTATTTAGAGAATAATCAGGAGATAAGAAAGTTCAGTGAGCCTAAGACCTTTATTCAGATCCAATTCATACCCTGTTGAGTGGCTGTTCCTAGAAGACCTCCCTTTTGACGAGTATTTTGACAACTCGCTATTTAGATCCAAGTCGAAAAGTGAACTTGATAACACAGTTTGAGATCTAGAATTTACAGCAGAACTTGAAGTCCAACGAGAAAACTTGTCAATTGATCAGTACCTTCTGAACTCCCCTTAGTCATCACTTACCACTGATAGAATCCTTGAACTTTCTGAAATAGCTTCAACTTCATTTAGCTCACCATCATTTCCCCACACCTTTGAAGATCATACCTCATCTCCATTCATACCTTCACTCCCCCATCAACCTATCACTACCCTTCAAATACCCATTACCCCTGTCACCCCAACTCCCCTTGTTGCCCCAAATCCTCCTGTTACCCCAACTCCTATTCTCAATCCTATCAAACTTGGAGCTATGGCACTTAGATATGCCCCCCTTGTGATGATTGTTCCTCAAGGTGCCTTACCAATAGATTATAGAGTAAAATTACCTTATTTGATGGCACTGGAACTTACACAGCATAGCAGCACACAAAAAAGATGAAAGATTATTGTGAACTTCATGAAATTGACATGGGAGATGTCCAAATGAGAATCTTTGTCCAAAATCTAGTTGGAGAAGTGAGAACATGGTTTAGATATTTGGCTCCTTAGAGTATAGATAGTTTAAAAGTTCTTTACCAACAATTTTTAAATAGGTGGGAGAAGAAAAATAACCCCCTTTAAATTCTTTCTGAATACGAAAACCTCAAAACGGGACCAAATGAAACTGTTCAGGACTACTGTACTAGGTTTAATAATGTATATAACGCAATCCCACTTGACCTTAGGCCTCCAGTTGGCTTAGCCCTGATTAAGTTTCCAGACAGATTTGACATAGATATGGCTTTCCAACTTAGAGAAAGGAATCCCCCTACACTTGAATATATGCAAAGTGTAGCAGTTAGTGTAGAAGCTAATCTACTATCCAAAAGGGCTATGGTTAGAAACAAGAGAAGAACACCCTTGAAGGATGACACTTTACCCTTTGATTAAAAAATGGATGCTTTAGCTAAAGGAATGGAAAGGTTGATGGATAGGATAGAAGTCATTAAAAGGAAACCTCACTGGGATAACCAGCAGGCAAATCCAGTAAGGAATCCAAATTTTAGGAAGAACTAGAACCAAAACACTAGTAAAAATGGGCCTGATCAGAACATTAGACCACTTTTCCAAGAAAATTATGTTGAAACTTTCCACCAAGAAGACCCTGAGATAGACACCCGAATCAACCTAATGGAATTAGATGATCAATAAACTATCTTTCCAACTCAGGATGATCAGGAATCATACATGCTTTAATAGTTAAAGACCCAAATTGGAGAACCTTTTGACTATAAGCAAGGGTATGACTATGCTATCTTCAAAGTGAATAAACAATACAATTTGAGAAGCAAAGAGAACATTAAATGATCCATACCAGAATAAAAAAGTAGTAGCTAATCAGCCTAAGAAACCAAAAGCTGCAAATTAGACTCCTCAAGTTACAAAAAATCTACAAATCCTTTCTAGACCATATCAAAACCCTCCCAGTCCCACCATTGAAGATGTAACCAATGACCAACCTTCTAATGAGCAACCTTCCACTTCAGTCCCCCTTAAGGGAATAGTGGAACAACCTCCAGAAATCATATTAGAAAATCCAATTAAAAACACTCCAAACAATGAAAAAGAAGAAAAGACTACTCAGAACCTTGGTGCTAAAATTTCAAATGTTCAAACAGACAAATCCCCTCTGCCTTTCAATTTGGGAGCAAAGGTGGCCAAACTCAAAATCTCAATGCCTCTGACAAAATTGGTTAAACATGAAACTTACAGATCTCAAATAAGTAAATCTTTAAACTTTTTTGAGAATGAAGACTCTGTGAACCTATTTGATGATCAACCTGAGTTAATTTTTGGACCTAATGTTAATGGAAAGCTAGTGGAAGGAGGGATACCACCCTTCTACATTAGCCTAAACATCCATGATAAAATCCTACATAATTCCATCCTAGACTCTGGAGCTTCGCATAATCTTATGCCTAAATATGTTATGGAGAAGCTAAACTTGGATATCACTAGACCTTATAAGGACCTGTTCTCATTTGATTCAAGCCAAGTTAAGTGCCTAGGACTTACAAAAGATTTGTGTGTTTCCCTAGTGTAGTACCTTGCTAAGACCATTCTTATGGACATAGTTGTTGTTGATATACCACCTAAGTATGGTATTCTGTTGTCTATATCTTGGGGTGCTAAACTCCAGGGATCTTTGCAACTTGACATGTTGTATGCTACCATATCAATCTTTGGACATCCTAAGAAATTGTATAGAGAGAATGTGATGAAGTATGTAGTGAGTACCCAGGAGAGACCTCAAAACTTTCCTATATATTTAGTGCATTCTGATATTGATTCTTTCATTCTTTACAAAGTTGAAAGTAATCAAGAAGACACTTCAAACAACATAATAGCAGAACCAAAAGAAATTTCAGTATTAAAAGAAAATCAAAATGTCGAAATTCATGAGATTTCGGATAATAAGGATGACCTAGATGCCTTAGTCAAAGAAGATTTTGTTCCCCTAGACAGTAAGAATTATGAACATGAAATTTTTTGGCATCTTGAATTCGATGGGTCAGTCAACAAACTAGGTGTAGGAGCAAGTGTATGGATTTACAACTTATAAAATGATCATTCAAAGGGTCATGTCTACAGATTAAACTTTAAATGTACAAACAACATGGCCGAATATGAAGCAGTTTTGTTAGGTCTGAAACTGGTCCATAAGAGTCTCTATTATGGGAGATTCTGAGTTGGTAATAAAACAAATTAATGTTGTTTATATGACTAGGGATCCTAGGTTAGGATTTTATATAGGCACAATTGTATAAATACTTAATACTTTTTTAGAAACCAAGATTGCTGTTATTCCAAGAAAACACAATATGCAAGCTCATAGTTTAGCCATGTTCGCTAGTACTTGCAAGTTTCCATTTCAGCCCAACCATCAGTACACTATTGAGGTTAGGCATAGATGTACTATTCCTGACAACTTAAGGAACTGGCAAGTATTCGAGAATGATCAACAAATTAACAATTTTTTGACTTTAGATGAGGAATTTGTAAATAGTAACATATACACAGACATAGCATTAGATTTTGATTGCACTGATAAAATAGAAATTAACAAAGTAGAACTTTCAAAATCATTACCTCCCAATGAAAAAGTGAAATATATGGAACTGTTAAGGGAATTCCAAGATGTTTTTGCTTGGAATTATGAGGAACTTAAGTCCAATGATACCAGTATAATACAACACACCATTCCTTTAAAAGAAAACGAGAAGCCTTTTAGATAGAAGCTTAGAAGGATTAACCCCATTCTATTTCCTTCCATTGAAAAAGAGTTCAAAAGAATGTATGAAGCTAAGATTATTGCACCAATTAGATTCTTAGAGTAGGTTTCTAATTTGGTACCTACAAGAAATAAAACTGGCGAAATTAGACTATGTGTTGACCTTAGGAATTTAAATAAAGTTTCACTTAAGGATAACTATCCTCTTCCTAAAATGGATCACATATTGCAGAGGGTAGTAGGTTCAACCAGAATCTCACTGCTAGATGGGTTTTCTGGTTATAACCAGATCCTAGTCCACCCAGATGATTAGGCAAAAACTGCATTCACTACACCATGGGGCACTTTCATGTATGTGAAAATGCCATTTGGGTTAAAAAAACGCAGGGGCCACCTTTCAAAGAGCAATGGACATAGCCTTTTCTAAGGAAATCCATGACTTCCTGGTAATATACCTAGATGATATCACAATATTCTCTAAATTAGATCAGCAACACCTGGATCATCTTAGGCAGGTCTTCACTAAGTGTAGGAAGTATGGAATTTCTCTGAATCCTAAAAAATCTTTATTTGGGTTGGAAGAGGGGAAATTACTAGGCCACATTATCTCCAAAGATGGTATCCAGATTGACCCAACAAGAATTGAAGCCATTTTGTAGATACCACACCCCAGGAACATCAAAGAAATTCAAGCATTTTTGGGCAAAATAAACTTTTTGAGAAGATTTATCTCTAACTTAGCTGAACTGATTAGATTACTAAACAACATGTTAAAGAAAGATTCGACTATTAAATGGACTCTAGAGGCTGAAAATTCATTTGAAGATATAAATTTAGCCCTAACGCAAACACCAGCTCTCATCAGTCCAATGTTTGATAGGGATTTCATCATTTTTTCTTTAACTTTAGAACATACAATTGCTATAGTCCTACTGCAGAAAAATGACCAGGGTTTTGAACAATCAATAGCCTTCTTTAGTAAATCCCTGAGAGATGCACCTTTAAAGCATAATATAATGGAAAAGCAAGCTTTTTCTCTGGTTTAAGCTATTAAAGATTTCAGAGTTTATATCTTGTACTCTCATATAATAGATTATGTCCCCAATGTTGTAGTCAAAGACATTCTAACACAGGATGGACCTGATGGAAAGACAGGGAAGTGGATAGCTACCATATTAGAATATGATTTATAAATTAAACCTACAAAATTGATTAAAGGCAAAGGTTTAGCCAAGCTCATGGTTGAATCAAACTCTGAGGCCCTAGACATAAATTTCATTGTAGAATTGGATAACGAAGAGGAGATGGCGACTCCACAGATCAGCCAGGCCTTTATAGACTCACCATGGTATGTTGACATAATATACGTTCTACAAAATATTCAAGCTCCTCCTATGTTTTCCAGAACTAAAAGTAGGTTCTTAAAAATGAAATCTTTGAAGTTTTGCATAGTTAACAATGCTTTATTTTGGAAAAATCATGAAGGCATCCTTCTGAATTGTTTGTTAAAGGAAGAATCTGATAAAATATTGCAAGAGTTTCATGCAGGTGACTATGGGGGAGATCTTTATTGGAAGACAATAGCTGACAAGATCCTAAGTGCTGGTTTTTACTGGCCCACTCTGTTTGTTGATGTGAAGAAGTTTGTAACCTGATGCCACAAATGTTAGATTTTTGAAGGAAAAAGAAAATTGTTGCCATTACATTTGAAACCTATATCTACTGAAACACCATTTCAACAGGGGGGTTTTGACTTCATTGGTGAAATTCATCCCCCTTCCTCTGCCCAACATAGATGGATCTTAACCGCCACAAACTATTTTACAAAGTGGATAGAAGCCATACCCTCAAGACAAGCTACTGATACTGTCATAATAGGTTTCCTTGAGGCCAACATTTGGTCTCGATTTGGTTGCCCCACCAAAATCATCACAGACAATGCAACAACCTTTAAATCAAAGAGGATGATTGATTTCTGCAACAAATCTCACATAACCCTTGGTCACTCCACAACTTACTATCCCCAAGGAAATGGACTTGCAGAGTCTTCCAATAAGAGCTTAATGAATATCATCAAAAAAATTTTGGAAGATAACAAGAAAACCTGGAACAAGAAACTAGTTAATTCCTTGTGGGCAGACAGGCTGACCATAAAGAAATCCATTGGTACTAGTCCTTATTAGCTAGTCTATGGAATGGAGGCGGTTTTCCCATCTTATTTGGGAGCTCCAGTGATGAAATTGCTCCAAGAAGCATAGGTTGAGCCTAATGATGTTCAAAGGAGGATCAACCAGACAATCCACTTGCATTAGACGAGGGAAGAAGTGTACATCAGGTCCCAAATTGTACAGGAAAGAATCAAGAAAGATTTTGACAAAAGAACCAAGGTAGAATATTTCTATTTAGGAGATAAAGTTTTCAAATGGGACTCAAGAAGGGAAGATAAAGGTAAACATGGGAAGTTTGACTTCCTATGGAAAGGTCCTTACATTATTTATGCTTTTAGAAGTAATAATGCTTATTTCATCAAAGAATTGGATGGTGCAGAAGTAGAAGGAGCACTAGTCAATGGTCGAATGCTTAAGCACTCTATAGATCCCAATCACCGATTTCACTAATCACCTATACATAATATATCCTTCACAAAGTTTAGTGTTTATTGGATAGTAAATTTTGGAGTTGAAGCCCGAAGAGAAGGCCCTAAGCTTCAAAAGTTTCACTGTCATAAATATCAATAAAGCAGCAAAGTAAAAGGGAAAGTTGGAGAGTAAAATCACAGAAATTAAGAATGCCATTAATATAGTAGTTCTTGACATTCCACTAGGAAATGCCATCCTCAAGTGGAGCCATTTTTATGTTCCTATACCAATAGGTGTCATCATTTTTGAATATCCGAGGTTAAAACTATAAAATGTACATACCCTTGCTTTTTGAAAATGTTTTCCATATTCAAAAAATCAAAAAAATAAAAAAATGTAAAGAGGGTATGTCCTAAAAGAAAAATCAAAGGAAAAAAAGAGTAGAAAGGTCAAAAATGATGAAAAATGAACCCCAAGAAAGAAAAGACCATGAAAGTGTGCAAGCTTAAATGCCACTACTATTTACTTTTCTGCATAATAATGATTGTGTACAACTTGTTTTGCATGCCACAATCCATGGTAACCAAACAGTTTAATCTTGATTTTTCCATGTTTTCAATTTCATGTTTAGAGATAGAGAATAAGATTTGACCAAACTATTTAATCTTGGCAGATAAGTAGATAGGTAGAGTAAATAAAAGGAGCTCAACAGTTTAAATTGAGCCCTTGGATGTAATAAGGATAGACTTAGATAGTTTTCTATTGTAAAATAAAGAAAAATGTTTTGTTAAGGGCTTGCCAGCTTAAGTGCACCCAAATAAAGAGTAGAAAAAATGGTAGGATGAGTAGATGGGTAAGTAGTTGAATGGTTCCAAAATTGTGATGAATGATTAGTTAAGATCACATCATTTACTTTCATCAACAAGTTGCTAAAGTATGGATGATAATTGGACATTTACACAAAGTCAAGTGATTAATTTCTCCATTCATTTTACCTTTGATTTTACTAATTTTCCATAAGCAAAGTCAAAAGTACCTAAAACCTTAAGTTAAGGGGCTAAGAGCATTTCTCTAACTTCTGGAGGGACCGGACCCTCGGCCCAATAACTTATAGGGTCTAAGTACTAAAAAGCCCCTTATAAACATTCAACCCCTCCATAATTCACTCATCTCCTCTAAAAAATCCCTTTTCCTAAGGTAAAATCACCATTTGCCTAGGAAAAGTAATCCCCCCATGTAAAACCCCTCTTTTTCATAAAAACCAACAAATACGCATTTGGCCTAAGTTATAATGTTTAATGTGAAAATAAAATAAATTCAACTTACATTACACTTAGCGCACTTTGTTTTCTGCTTTCATTTCATATTGACTTCTAACATTATTTATTAAATCCCAAAAATACCCCTTTCCCATATGTTTTATTAAACCCCCCCCCAAAGTTTGAAACATTAACTTATTAATAAACTAATTAATGGGATTAATTAAGTCGATCAATGACTAATTAAAAACCATGACCCATTGTCGAATGAAGAAATTAATTAATCAATCAGTGATTAATTAATAATCTATTCCCGCCAATGTAATCCGTCCCGACATCATTAAAACTCCCTAATCTGCAGTTAGTTAATCCTTCCGCTCATCAAAACCCCGATGGGCCCCTCCATTAAACCTGACATCAAATCATCGCCCTGATCACCGTGCGATCTGACCCCTTCAGATCCAACGGTCGACGCTTATATCAGGTGGCCTCCGAAGGCTGATCTTTACCTGCTCGATATGGGTGGTTTCACCATTCACCCCACTATTCACCCCACCACTACGTGGCACCCGATGAATGGCATCAGGCCACCTTCCCCTAGAACCAGTTTATCCCAAAAGCGGTTCGATATGATCCTGTTTACCGCCTTCTGCTAAACAACAAACTGTCACGTTTCCTACTTAATGCCAAGGGTCCTTTTCCTAGTGTACCCACTAAAATCATTAGCTTTATGAATAAAACTAAAAAACTCATTGTTTTTTGTTTTATTGTGAAAAAGATCACTCTGACCTCCATGTAAGCACCAGAGTACGTGCAACCATCAACCTACATCCAACTGCCAATTTACCAAAGCTACTAAACTCTAGACCACCTTGTAGACCTGTGGACTTCCTGAAAATAGTGCACAGTCGCCATTACTCAGTCCAAAAGCTGAAACCAAGTATTTATCCAAATTCACTGAAAACCCTATTTTGTTCCACAACCTGGACTAAATTTCTTCCAATTCCTAAGTAATTTAGCAAGAAAATTGCCTGGTGACTGGAAAATACCTGAATTAGACTAGTTTTTCCCAAAATTCCCTGAAAACCCTTCACCCCTGTCCTTGAATCCACAAGAACCAAGGATGGCTGCCCCAATTACATTGAATTTCATGCCCATTTCTACTCCTCACACGGATTTAGACCATCTCCCACTAGCAGACAAAGATTTCCAAATTAAAGATATTTCTATCCATGAATCCCCTTTGAAAATATACTGCAGGTACAGAGACCATTACTTGAACCATGCAGACTGTATAGGGGTTTGGGAGTTAGGTTTACCTAAATATCAGTTCCCCAGAGTCATTATCTTCCCAGAGTATCCATTACTGCCATATGAATTATGATCCTAGCCAAAGGGCAGTGAGGACCCCTGGCCAATTTGTATTATTTACCATCAGTGCTAAGTCCATTAGCGAAATACTACAATTACAACCAAACCAAAGCCTGACCCCTCTTTCTGTTGGAGATTTGCTGAATAGATACCCTACACTCACCTCAATCAAACTTTCTCGATTATACCGGACCTTTATCAGGGAACAACAACACATTCCAAAGGATTCTCCACCATACATATATACCATATTCTCTAACCTTGGCCAAGACATCATAGACATGATATCCAATTTGTTAGGCTATACTATAACTGGATTTTTTGATGAAATCATTATAGCCTTTATGTCCATCTACTCTCCTGGGCAACCACCAGCCATCATGTTTGACTATGCTAAGTTCATTGCTCATAAAATGCATTATCAGTTCATGAGGTTGGATAATGAAAGGGTGTTTAAATATTCTTCAGTTCTATATCATCTTTTCCTATATTATTAAGTTGACAAATTCCCAATCACACTCTAGAAGCTTGATACCAGAGGCAACCCTAGATTTGTGGTCTTCTGGTCTTCATTAATCCACCAATATGACTCTCAATATTCTTATACTAATTTCATAGATTTCTTTGGGTACCTAGTGACAACTATGCTATTAGGAAGCCCTCCCCCTAGAATCAGTGTAGACATCAGGAGGGTCCTTCAGTTATCAAAATAGTATAGAGTGGGGGATTGGTACTTGTACCAAAACCACACTGAAATCAGAATCTATGGATGTCAGCTGGCTCCCTACAAACTCCCTAGATACCTACCTAAGAGATTGTTTGCTCTGGAGTACTACAGACAAGGATCAATTTAGATGAGGTGCATTCTATGAAAGCCAAGAAGAAAGCTCAGCTTAGGATTAAAGATTAGCTTGGCCCTTTTATATTTAACAACAGGGAAGTAGGGAAGGAAGCAGAGGAAATCCTCCAAAGGTTGAGACTGAAACAAAGTTTCATCTAGAATTATGACCCCTTATAATTCATTTGCAATAGTAGACAGAATAATAAATTATCTCCTTACATCCACCATAGAATCCCTGAAATTGAACAATATGCAAATCAGCTTGAATGGGTGGAAAACACTCTGGTAGATCTGGATAGCACAGAAATTGCTGTCAATAATGTATTGATTGATTTAGATAAAATACTTTTTGAGGATTCATTTGTACAGGTGCCAGGAGAAACTCAATCTCAAAGGCAATCACAGGAACACAGTGGATAAGCAATAGAGGAAGGGCCATCAGAGCCGCCAGAGGAATCAGAACAGCCTGAGATTTCAGAAGAACTTGCTCAACCAGAACAAATCATGAGCAATCCTCCTACTTTACAGACTCCTCTAAATGAGGAGAGGAATCTTAAAAGAGATATATAAGAGGCAACTTCTTCTAGTAGACTTGTTGTCTAAACTTATGTCAAGAGGCAAAGGTTGAACCCATTTTTAGAACAAGAGTATACTGAGGAGACAACAGGAATTATAGGAGTAGAAAGCATGCATACCACTCCTTTCAGGGGGTACACAAGAACCTTCCACCTCATAGGCTCAAATGCTAGAAAGGCAACAAAGCGTGGAAGTATCCTCCTTCAAGGCTCCTATTGGCCAAAACTAAGATATCAAAGAAAAATACAAAGAAATCGAGGTAAGAAATGAAAGATTAAAGGCCCAAAGTTGTGCACACTACCTGAAAATGGCTCCAACAAATCAAACAAGGCTAATGTTAGCCTTTGACATAAAGGAAGGTAGGATGTAGATGAGATTTTTGAAGCCAACCACACAGCAACCCAGATCAATGGCAGATTATCTAAAAATAGACTTTGAAGTATTGGCAAAGGATATTCATCCTATTGACCAAAGAGAACTACACAAGCAGACTGGTGAAATGGTTTATTCCACCTTGACTAGCAAAGCAATTGCATCCCACCAACTCCAGAATTCACTGAATAATATATCAGCACAACTCCAGTTGGAGAAGGCCTCTTCACAGGCCAAGGACACCAGAATATTGTGCTTAGAGGACTTGGTCATAGAACTGGGACATGATCCCAAGGATTTGAAAGCTGCAGAAAATCTTATCAAGAAGAAAAACAATGACATAGTTGCACTGAAGAAGTAACTTAAAATTCCTCCTCTACATCATCCTCAGACAACTGAAGTGTTGGAAACATAGAAGGAGGAAGAGCTTATGGACTTACTCCTCAAGCTAAATGAACAATTAAAAGACATAGAAAAGGAGTTGGATAACTTGATATAGTCTAAGCAGAGTGAGTTGGCCACCACTCCTCAGACTGTAATCCCTACAATCTCTATAGTAGTACCCTCCACAATGGCTATTGTCTTACCACCCACAGTTCCATCAGCTACAACTTTGCCAGTAACAGGTACATCAGCAGGCATAGGGGCATCTACAAGCACATGTACTTCCATAGAACAAACAACTGAATTGGTAAAGGCCATGGAGGAAATGAGCATTCAGTCCACTGAACTTAAGAAACTTAGAGAAAAAGTGTCAAATCTGGAGACTGACTATAAACTTGCTAAGATACAACACAAGGAAGAAGTTCAAAAGAACCAAAGAATCATAGAAAGAATAACATTCATTGAAAAAAACTTGACATTGCAAGAGCCACTGGGAGACATGAAAGAAACTATTTGGGCCAACATCATTGATTCAATCAATGATGTTTGGCCTTCTATTCAAGTCATTTTTGAACAAACTGAATTGGTAAAAGTGGCTATAGAGGTAGTCCACATGACAAGAGTAGAATTGGGGGATATGCCTGAAGCAACCAACCTATTTATCACATTTTTAAATAGCAGAAACAGGTACCAACTTGATGAACTAGAAATTGATGATAGAATAGCAACCATCATTGAAATAAAGAAGGTTCTCACCAAAAGGAACCTTATGGTAAATCTAGAGAAAAGGTGTCAAAGCATCCAAGAAGACATTGATAGTTTTGTGATAAAGTATGGCAGCTTAAGAGAAAAAGGACTTCCCAGTCCTATGGTAATACATGACAAGCCAATGATTCAAGAGGATTATATTGAAATATTAAACAAGCTGGCCAGAAACCAAGCTAGTACTTCAGGGGTGAAATCTTTGGCCACTGGGAAGGTACTATATGATGGTCTTGAAAATCTGTTTTACATAGAGCATGAGGTCAAGCACTTGTTTACCAGCAAGCCAAATTTTGCTAAGTATACAGAAGATGATGAGATATACAGAAAAATGATAAGGATGAAGTTACCTGACATTGAATGGTGGACAAAACTTACAGATACTATAAAGTTACTGCTGTAAATCTACATGGTAAAACATGGCTACCAGGTAGAATAGGTAAGATAGAGTCAAAGTAGAACAAGTTAAGAGTATCAGTAGGTAGAAGATAGAAAGTGATTCTAGCACACAACTACAAAGCAACTGAAAGAGCCAAATCCGAATTACAATAGCCATCATAGTCATAGTAAAAGGGACAGCAAGAAGACAGTTCTCCATCTGTCTTTATCTTCGTGTTGAAGATATTTTCAGTTTCCTAGAATAATTCTCATATTGTTATGAGATATTTTGTATCATGTTTATAAATACTTCACAAATTGAAGTAATTAGTTTGGATTAAAATACATTTCTGTAGACATTTTATTTTGAGCTAAGGAGCTATTGTACTCAAGATTGGACTGGACTGGTTTTGCTGGATATGAAATAAAGCTTAGGACATTTCACTGGATTCTTGTGCACAGTTGGAACAAATAAGTATTATCTCTTCATGTTTAAATATTGTTTTCTCTTCATGTTATAAATATTCATACGTGTCTCTTACGAAATCTTAAAATCAAACAAGGAATGATATCATCAGAATTAGCTTAAATGCTCTATGTTTTAACTGTTTTCTTTCTTTATGTTTTCTACTAAACTGTCTTGTTCTAGGAATTCTTAATCGCTCCCTTACTTCCATATTTTACCCCCCCTTTTGGTCCATAGTAAAGGATTCTTCATTGCCCTTTGCTATTGATCATCCTTCCTTTCTTCATCTTAATCCTGGTTAAGGATCCTTCATTTCCCTTTGCCTTGGTTAGGACTACCTCATCCATTTGAACCTGCAGATTTTCTTTTGATGTGCTAGCTTGCCCTATGAAATCTTACCTTAGTGATTGATCAAATCCAATTTAGCCACTCTTGATTGAATCCATAGACCAATGGCCTGAATACTTGCTTTGCCCATCTGTTTTCTTAATTCCACCACTCAATCAAAACAAAACAATCAAGAACATTAAGAACTAGCCTGAAATCTTACCCAAAACAAAGTTAAATTATAAAGAGAGAGCCCTCTTTGGACTTAGGTTGGCTAGAACTCGAGTCTAAAAGATTAGGTTTGTGGTTACCTTGGACTATTTCTTCTTTGATAACTTCTAAGGAAAACATCTGAGTGATAACAGGAAGCATGGTTGAGGGCAGTCCACATTGAACACTTGATGCAAGTGAAGGAATGTGGGAATGCTATGCTCCAAAGTGTTGTTTCCCACAACCTTGGTAATGGTGTAAGGACCACATCAAGGTGGTCTAAGCTTCTGATGGGATCTTGTAAGGCGTTCTTTCTGTAGATGAAACCAGATTTCATCACCCACTTGAAACTTGTGTGGTGCCCGATGTTGACCATGTCACTGCTTTTACTTGGCATTTTCCAGAATGGAGCGATGATATATTGACCCGTTGGGTAGAGGTGCTCTAGGAGTCAGATAAAAAAAATTCTTGACCGGAAAGTGCATCGGTACCCCTGTGGGTGAGGAGAATATGTTCATCTATTCTTTCATGACCATATCCCTCTGCTTCTACTACTTCATGGAGGAACCCTTCACGAGGGTCATGGATGTGGTGACGATCTTCCCGTTACTTTGGGAGTGAACCACATAGAAAATGAATTTCCTAGTCTGGGAGATGAGCTTGCTAAATTTATTAGCAGTGATCAAAGAGGTGGCAGTAGGTGGGGGCTACCTCTGGTATCATTTATAATGAATTACCCAAAGAAATAATAATAGTGTGAGGCCTTGACTCATACACAACATGTCGTCTTCATAAGTATGGTTGGCCTAATAGTACATCACAAACATCAAGAGGTGCAACATAACACAATACCTCATCTATGAAGGGCTTGATGATGTAGGGAAGGCAGCACTATTGGAGGACTCAGAGATCTTTTCCTCAGTGGAGCCACCCGATACTGTATGGCTGTGGGTGTGGTGTAGTCGATAGGCCCAACCGCTTCATGACCTCTACTGAAATAAGGTTCTTTTGGCTACCACTATCGACAATGAATTGCAATGGTGAACCCTTCACCCACATTTGTGAGTGGAAAAGATGCTCCCCCTCCTCTAGATCTTTGTGCTCATTCTTCTGGACCTTGGTAGTGGCAACAGTGGCGCTGGGCTTCACATCAATGATTTTCTTCCCTTTGTCATTCCCCTTGTCAGGTTCTGACTCAGGGTCAGAACATGCATCTAATTCTGAAGCCTTCAACTTAGCCACCAGCAACTGCTTGGTCTGTCACTCACTTGTGTTATGAGTGGGGCTCATGATCAAAATGGATCCTAGAAAACCCTCTAATTCTTATAAAGATCAAAACTATTGCAAAAGAAGAATTCATAGAAATAGTGGATTACACTATCAGGAGGAAAAAACATGAAGAAAATAGTGAAATAAGGCCTATCGAAGGCTTAAGATAACTTTACATGAGAGCCGTTGAATTTGGCCAATCAATGGTCTAGATCTGACCAGCATATCGCAATTAGCGGAGGCTATCAGAGGCTACCACATAGATATTGTGACAACAATCAGTGCAGTCAACAAGGACCATCGACCAAGCATGTAGATCGATGACCCAAGTTGAATTGCGATATCATAATTGGCGACTACATAGGAGCGCTTACAAATGGCCTGGGGTTATATGCGATATGCGATTGCGATCAATCGCATCGCAGTATTGCATCGGAGCTATGCAAAGGAGTGGGGCCAATAATAACTATGACTGTGATAGCCTGACCCAATAAAATTATGAATTATATTTGATAATATTTCAAGTCCAGTAAAAGGGTTTTTTCAATGTAAATTGCACTTTTGTTAAATGAACGAAAAATGAAAGAAATTTGAATAAAGCGATAAACCAGACCTGAAAGGATTTATACATGCAGGTATATATGTTTTGAGATTCGAAGAAAGCGGGATTTAGGACGGGCCATAGGCGGTAAGTTGTTTTGGCTGGGCTCCCCCTGAGCCCATATACTGGCTACCACATGTCTAGGCATCGGAGAGAGAAAACCACCCTTTTCAGGTAGTTAACCCCCGTACGCAAGAGCCGCCCAAAATGAACCTCAGTCATTGGATCAAGATCTCTCAAATCAATGGTGGAGATGCGGTAAGCGGTGTAAAGGTGAACCCAATAAGAGTTATAAGGTGGAATTTATATTATTTCAAATCCGATAAATGACAGATTGGCAGATTTTCAAAGTCTCATGTGTATTTCTCTATGTAAACAGAGAACGAACATTTTTGGGATTTCAAAAGCATCGATGGTCCGTTCCGTTACAAAACAGGTGGCCACCATCCCTGAAGGCATTTAGCAATGATTGCTAACAGTCAGAGGGGGATTCAAGCGGACAGAGGCCGGGAGCCAGAGAGCCCAAGAATGGGAAATGAACAGACAGCGCCGATTGGATTTAAAGCCATAGAAGACAAAAGACAAAGACAAAAAGTGCTGAGACAGAGAGTAAACAGAGACAAAGAGTTAGTGAGGAGAGTCTGCGTACTCTAAAAGACTTGGGGGATCCAAGTAAAGCCTTCTTGTTTTGTATCTGTTGTGTGAGACTCAAATTGAGCTCACTTTTGTAAAACTCTATTTTCAAAGACATAATAGAGAGGTCACCACTGAAGGCTAGACTAGGAGACGTAGCCCAAGAGTGTTGGGTGAACTCCATATTAAACTTGTTATGTTTATGTGTGTTGTCTATTATGTTTCTTTAACTGCTTCATTGTCTATGTATTTCTCAATCTTATTGATCCATTGCACGAAGTAATGTAGGCAAATCCATGCACATGAGTCTATAATACCTTAATAATTTTCTAAGATCTCATTTTCCGATCAAGTGGTATCAGAGCTTTAGGTTTCCTAA
Source organism: Pinus tabuliformis (assembly GCA_031772625.1). Classification (NCBI taxonomy): domain Eukaryota; kingdom Viridiplantae; phylum Streptophyta; class Pinopsida; order Pinales; family Pinaceae; genus Pinus; species Pinus tabuliformis. The sequence continues at coordinate 351,172,305 of CM062808.1, read as the reverse complement.
GGTTAGACAAACTTGTGCTAGATTGTTGAATGCTAATTAGGTCAAAGCTCAAATTAGGAGAAGGAGAACTCGTTGAGGCTAACCCAAAAATTGGAAGAGTTTATCCTAGATGGAAAATGGCAGAAGAAATTCCCTTGGAATCAGACTCTCAGTTCATGGACAGTTTCAAGACCATGAGAGCCATGGTAGAAGAGATGTATCGAGAACTTAAGGAAGGTCTAGGTGAAAGTACTTCAACCTCGAAACAAGACAAAGGAACAAAGGAACCTATTCTAGATGTCCATTCAGAAGGTAAAAGGAAAAGGGAAGAGCCTCCTCCATCAACGCCTCCTTCTAGCCCTATGTTACACAAAATATTGTCACCATGACTTTCTACAGTCAGTGTGAGTCTATCACCACTCATACTGTCCTCCTTTGCAAGTCTCAAACCTCAGATCTTCATGTCAAGCTTTAAAAATGAGAGAAAGTCTTTAAAAATCTATAAAACTTTGGTTCTGCACTTTCTCTTACCATTACCTGCGGTCCTGCACCCCTTGGTCATGTTACCTGCGGACCTGCCCACTCTATCTCTAAAGGAGTGGGTGCGGACCCCTGTAAAAGTAAAAAAGTTGCAAGTTTATTCTTAAAAACTCACTTTGGGTCAATTCTGGACGCTTCTAGAAGGAATCTTGACGTGGTTGGTTCGCTCCTAGGTGGTTCATGCATCCCATAACTAAAGGAGCTAACCCCTTGATGAGAGGAGCTTATCCCTTTGAAGGAGGGCTCTATCCCTTTGAAGGTGGACCTAGTAACTTCCCTCCTCTGCACTATAAATTGAGGCATTGGGCTGGTTTCTAGGGAGGTTGAAAGTTGAACATTTTTTAGGGTAAATGTTGTTGGAATTGAGACTTTCTAGTTAAGCTTGAGAGGACAGATTACATACCTTTTGGCTTCTTTGGGAAGAGAGTGAAACTTGTCAAAGTAAAGGAGATTCTTGCTGGACCTTGGGAGGAGCTTGTACAACATCAAGGCACCAAGGTTATAAAGTTCTTCTTTGATTAAAGTTAATACAATTAGATTCATTTTTCTCAATAAATTGTCTTCTATGATTTATTTCATGAATTCCTTGATCATCATGATAAATATGCTTTATTATATTGGCTATGTAGGTGCTATTTAATATGTGTGCTTGTTTGTGTTTGCAGATTCTTTGAAAGGGAGCTCATTTGGATCAACAGAGCGTGGCTTCTACAAGCTAGCACTGGACCTGAGGTAGGCCTAAAACACCTATTAGCCTTTATTTATAAATTGCATATCTAGAGAAAGATAGAATTTGTTTGGTTTGCTTGTCGCTAGATATCATTAGATACTAGGGAGATCGCTCTTGTCTGCAAGAATGATTCATCTGCCCAACAAAATGGCGACTCCACTGGGGACTTGAATCTTTGGTTTTTGCCTTTGCTTTTACTTTGACTTAAGAAACTGTTTCTTTGTTTCTAGTTTTTTCTTGCTGTGTGGGATTGGGTAGGTTCTGTAGATCTTGAATTATTTTTTGTTTTTCACACTTTTTGAAGAGGACCGCACTCTCTATTTGTAACACAGTGCGGACATCCCCGCACTTTTGCTTTACACACAGAGTGGTACCGCACCTGGTTGTACTGAGAGCCTATGGACCCTGTCAAAATTTTGAAAAACTTAAAATTTTCTCATTCCGTCAGCTTTAGGATTTGTTTATGTGTTTTAGCCTCTACCTAGATCTGCACGTGTCTTGTCAAAAACTTTTCGTAGGTTAATTCCATTGGCATTTAGGTTTTAGGTGAATTTCTAGAAGTTTTGTGTGCCTGGCTTGATTTTCGTTTGGTCTTTGTAGTAACTCAAAGCTTAGAAGCCTTAGAAACCTCAAATCACCCTGGTTTTTGTTGGTCTTCTTATGAGTCTGACCGATTTGTAAAATCTGCCTTTGTTGAGGAATACATCTCGTTTTTCTCTTTGCGAAGCTTCGAAAGAACTTGTTTTGAAAGTTTTGGATTTCATTTTTAAAAAAGAAAACAAAAGCTAGTTGTTTTTTGATTAATTTGTGATTCTAGACAAATTAGTCCTTAGTTCGCTCATAACTAAGTAAAACATCCTTGAAAAGAAATCTTGTAAGCTTTTACTTCAATTAGCTTTTTAGAATTTATAGATCTCAAGATTAGATTTTTCAATAGTTTTGAGTGTTTTATAAAACTTAAAAAAAAATCTCTTTTGAAAAAATCTGTTTTTGTAGTATTTGAGTGTTTGAAAAGAAAGGGAAATTTTAGTGAGCATAACTAGTTGTCTCGTTTTTTAGTTTATTGCAAAAGACAAAAAGTTCTTCTTTTTATTTGTTTGTTAAGGAAAGATTTGTTTTTACAAGCATTTGCATTCTTAACTCTTTCTTTAGCTAGAAGTTCATTGAAGAAAAAGGATTGTTTATCATCTTAAGTGCATTTTTAGTGTTTTGGAGTCGCATTTTCACACCATAAATTTTCATCTCTGCACCTTTTGACTTAAGAAAAAACCAATAAAAATAACGCTTAAAGTAAAATCTATCTAGCAATCTTTTTATTTCTAGGGCTCTTTATCACCAACATATCTTAGGCTAGTATCTTGGAGTAGGGAGTAATTAACTCTCCAAGATAGTAAAAACAAACAAGTAGTTGTATCTTGCGGTAGGAGATAAATTCCAATTGTTACATCTATGCTCTGGGAAGCTCCTCTTAAAGGAGTCAAGCAAGAGATCATGTCTGAACCAGTGGGGTAATCAATCTTTCCTCATTTGGAATGATACAAGATATACACGTATTAAAAACGGTAAACCTCGGATTAACCATTGTCGAGGAGCCTGGGGTCACTTGTTGGTAAACCTTGGATTATGTCAAGGAGCCTTCAAGGGGATTGAGCTTGCTACTCTGCCCTTGCGTGTGTATCAGATCACAGACTATTCCCCCAGGTATATTTGTTTCCGTTGGTAACCATAGTGACCATAATCTATAGGATTCTTCCCTAAGGTGACGGTGGAGGGAAGATCCCACTGTACCTGGAGCAGACATTGGCTAGACTCACTTGGATTTTTTGGGGGGTTCTGTTCACTCGAGATGGTTTAGTGGAGAAACTTGTGCCAGTCTATTCATTAAGTAGGTTGTCAGGGTAACTGTTCCAACCAACATTTCTGTATTGAATTCTGCGACATTGGATTTCATCACCAACTAGTGTTTTCGGTATGGAAAGTTACTGTTTGTGTGTGGTTTGACCTCCTAGATTCTTTAGGCATGTGATTCAAAATTGTTTGGTTCTTTAGAGACTTTAGGTGGTTTCCATTGAGATTTTTCTTTGTTTGCATGTGAAGTAATTAAAATTTTTAATCGTGGCTAGATTACCGAGGAAGTCCCGTAGACTTCGGGGCCAACCTCCTGAGTTTTCACCAAGCCAGCTTGAAGGGCTACAAGCCCTTGTAACTCCTAGTGACAGTAGAGTTGGGTCACTTGAAGAAGGAGAGTCTTCTTTAGCTGTACATCCTGATTATCAAGTGCAAGCACTAGAGTATATTATTGAACCTGTTTCTTTTTCCGAAGTTACTGGTAGTTTTTCTTCTACTAGTGAATTAACTGAGGAACCTGAAATTTCTGAACCTGAAACTGAACCTGCTGCTACTCCATCATCAGGATTTGCCTCTCTAACTTCCAGTGGTCCTGGTTCACCCAGGGTAGAAAGAGTCATTACCCAAAATCTTCCTTCTAGACTTATTGTTATTGAAGAACTTGTTACTCCGAAAGAAGGTATACCTATCCCTGAAAATCAACCAGCTATGGAATTTAGGGAGTGTGAATCGATCTTTTACAGTCCACCTAGGAGGGATGCTTGGTATCTTTCATTGACCAATTTTTTGGAAAACCCGGGACTAAGTTTTTCACCACCTCGCATTCCTTTTCATCCAACACCTAGGGGTTATTATCCTCCTTTGAATATGTCGAGATAGTCATCCATGTTTTCTCAATCTCCAGAAACATTTTTATATGGTGGTCCTTCTGTTCCCTCTGGGTATCAGTCACTTACTGGTACTTTTTCGGGAGCATCTCCTCAAGCTGTTGAACAAGGGTTATTAATTGGTAATAACGGAACTAAGCCATTGAGTGTAGAAGATATTCTTATGATGTTGGGTACCATTCCAAATCCGCAACCTCAAGGTCCTCACTTACCGCCTGGGGGGCGACCTCAAGGACAGTACATACCTACGGGACAGTACATTCCTCAAGGTCAACCCCAGACTCAGTATGTACTTCAAGGTCAACCCCAGTATCAATATGTACCTCAAGGTCAACCCCAGTATCAGTACGTGCCTCAAGGTTATCAACCTCAAGGTCAGTACCCAACCCAAGGTTTCCAACCACCTTCAGGTCAAACATTTGTCTAAGGAGCTGAAAATGTACCTTTGAATTATCAACCCTACCCTCAACCCGGTTATGGTCCCCAATATGCTCAACCTTCTATGGGTCCATACCTCGGAATGAACTTAGTGTGGGATCCATCTCAATCTCAATAGATCTTACAATAGAATGTGCAGTTGTCATCTCAATCTGGACAACCCTTGGTTTTTGGTTCAACCCAGCAACCTATCCAGCCTACTATTCAAACTTCTGCACCTTCTGTAGTTTCTCAGCTTGGGCCTAGTTTGCCTCGAACTCCGCCTCAAATGACTGCTGCAACATTTGTTCCATCTACCCCACCTACTTTTGGAGTATCGACAACTCCAGTTTCTACTGTTCCTGCATCAATTCCTCAAGCATCTTTACCTCAGTCTGGACCCACAATTTAGACTTCAGTTCAAATGCTTGTAGGACAACCTAGTCCAAGTACGGTTGTCACAAGTCAACCTCAATTTACTTATCAACCGTACCAGGGATAGTACCAATTCGGTCCTGCTGTGCAGAACCTAGTCTATCAGTATCAACCGTACCCTGGATATACTTATCAGCAACCTCAACAACCCTAGTACGGTCCTGTTAATCCTGGTTTTCTAGGAGGATATAATATCCCAAATGCAATTTCAATTCCTAGTTATCCTGGGTATCCTCCTCCTGGGGCTGGTCTCATGACCCAAGGTTTCATAGACCCTAATCGTCAGTTACCGTTCATTGCAACTTTGGACTTCCCTGACTTGTCGCGCCTTACGAACAATCCGATTAATTATCTTCCGTTTTGGCCGCCAATTCCGAATAAGTTTCCTAGTGATATTCCTAAGTTTGAAGGTAAATCAGGAGAGGATCCATCGAACCATGTGATGACTTATCACCTCTGGTGTGCATCTAACTCCATTTCAGATGATTCAATTTGTTTACAGCTTTTTCAACGCACTCTAATTGTTCTTGTGGCCAAGTGGTATATTGAGTTACCGCAAGCCACCTTTTATAACTTTAGCCAGTTAGCTACTTCGTTTTTAACTCATTTTCAGTTGCCTTTCAGATATGAAAATGGCACGGAATTATCAACTTCATTAAAACAGTCAATGTCCACTTACATTTCAGATCACATTCATGAATGGAGATGTCGACGGCGTTTAGTGAAAGTTTTTATTTTGGATCAGATCTTAGCAGAATGGTTTGTCAAATCTTTATTACCGAAAATCACTGAGGATGTAGCTAAGGTAAGAGTCGTTACTGAAGAGCAAGTAATTGCTCAAGCTCAGTACCTTGACCTTGTTTATATGCAGTCAGGTACGTTACATGAGAAAATCCCCGATCTTCCTAAACAAAATCAAATAACTGCATCTCCTTGAGGGTCTCATGCCGCAGATGGTATGATTGGTACAATTAATACCAAAATTAAGAAGAAATCTTCCAAGAATTCTTCTCCTATCACAACTTTACCAGATTCCTCGACAGGAGATTCTTCCATGGAAATTTCTGCTGATATTCATGCTGTAGAGTCATCTACGGCCAAATCAAAATCCGGTGGTAAGAGGAAAAGGAAGAAGAAAAATAAAACAGATAAAAATTCGAAAGAGAAACCAGAAAAAATGGAATCTACTGATGAGAAACGCAAACCTTGTTATCCTTGTCTCATTTGTGATGAAGAGCATTTTACAAGAGACTGCCCTCATCGCGCTGAGGTTGCGAAAATCGTCAAAGGTTCTCAAACGCCTGCTGTTTTGAAGGATCCTTTTCCTAGTCAAGACAGTAAGATGATAGGTTCTTCCTCAAATGCCTCAGAAGAACCCATAATGATGATGTCCCATGTTAGGATTGCGACACGATCGCAAGATTATGGAAGTAAAAGTCCTGTTGGTGGTAAGGAAGCAGAATCTTCTAATTCGAACCCATCAACTTCAACTCCCAGTTCCAATCCACTACAGATCGAGAAACCTAACCCAGACTTAGTAATCAAACCGCTCGCCAAGGGTATACTTCGAAAGTCAGCTTTCAATCCACATGCAAGAGCTGCTCAGAACTATAACATTATTGAAGATTTGGCTATTTAACCTTCAGCAATGTCGGCTTTGGAGGTGCTGCAATCATGTCTAGCACAACGTAAATTGCTATTATCGGCTATAGGAGCTGTTGATATTCAGGACTCGAACCTTATAATTTTTGATCTAGAAAATAGTACACTCACTTACCTCATCAAATGGCTTTCCAGATTCTAGTCTTAGTCAAAAACAGACCTTGCTATAGGACTGTGATTGATGAGGGAACCTCAACGTGTATTATGTCGATCCAGTGTTGGAGATCGCTTGGTTCTCCTACACTTAATCAATCCCCGACGATTCTAAAGGCTTTTGATGGCTGTGGGTTCCATCCTTTTGGCATTCTACAGGATTTACCTATAGGCGTTGAAGGCAAGACTATTAATCTAGATGTGGAAGTGGTCGATGCCCCTCTAGATTACAACCTTCTCTTGGGTCGTAGTTGGTCTTACGCTATGACTGTTGTTGTTTCATCGGTCTTTCAGCTCATAAAGTTTCCTCATAATGGAAAGATCGTAACTATAGACCAGCTAACTTACTTTTCATCCGACCCAGCCTCTTCTGAAAGTATCCAGCATGTCGGCAAAACAACTATCCCTTATAAGGATGTTGGAGTAGAACTAGTTAAAGATTCTAGTTTGCTAGGAACTTTTTCGTTTCCTCCTCCCAATGTATCGCCTTCTACTACAACCATTCATATGATTTCATCAGACACTATTGTTTATGATGATCCTTGGATCATACCTTCCAAATCTGAGATAGATTCATTTGGTGATGCTATGCCTTTGAGTCCATATGAAATTGCGTATGAGGCCATACAGTCGTTTTCCGACCCTTCTTCAACCGAACTTGACTTAATGAATATGGTCCATGAAGAATCACTTTCAACACCAAACTTAGATTCAACAACTTTTTCCGAACTTGTTCACACTGATGAGCAAATTCGTGAAATCTTGTCTGTTGATGATTTACCATGGGAAGATCTTCATCATAGATCTTCATTTTTACCTGAGATTGATCACTTTGAAAATGATTTTTCATCTATTTTTACCATTGATTATGTCAAGTAACCTCAGAATCCATTGCAAAATCCTGATTCTGAGTTAAATTTGGGAAATATTTCTCGAACTATCCCTATTGACATTTCGGTAAAACCTAGAATTGTTGAAAACATTCATATAGGTGCCTTTTGTATGGAAGATGAAATTCAAAAATATAAGGCCCTATTTCAAGAATTTCGTGACGTGTTTGCCTGGTCATATGAGGAAATGCCAGGAATTGACCCAGCAATTGTTGTTTATGAAATCAAAACTTACCCGGATGCTAAATTCGTTCGGCAACATTTGCATCAGATTCACCAGTGAAAAGTTGCTGCTATTAAAGCAAAAGTTGAGAAATTACTTAAAGTAGGTTTCATTTATCCAATTCCCTTAACGGATTGGGTACCGAATATCGTTCCTATTAACAAAAAGCAAGGAATGATAAGAATATGTATCGATTATAGGGATATTAATCGAGCCTGTCCAAAAGACAATTACCCAACTCCCTATATTGATCAAATCATTGATGATTGTGCTGGCAGTGAAATATTCTCCTTCATGGATGGTTTTTCCGGTTATAATCAAATCAACATTCTACCTACTGATCAAGCAAAAACGACTTTCATTTGTCCATGGGGGACATTTGCTTATTGCAAATTACCTTTTGGGCTTAAGAACGCCGGTGCAACATTTCAGAGGGCCATGTCTTACACTTTTCATGACATCAAGAACATTGTGCAACCTTATCTCAATGATTTACCTACTCATTCATTACATCGAGCCAATCATCTCATCCATTTACGAGCAATCTTTATGAGGTGTAGGCATTATCGAATTAGGTTGAATCCACACAAGTGTGTTTTCTGTATAGAAACAAGTTGGTTACTGGGATTTGTTGTTTTGAAAGCTGGCATTCGTGTCGATCCCTCGAAGGTTGAAGCTATTGTCAAATTGCCTCCTCCTTAGACTCTTCGCCAACTCCAAAGTTTGCAAGGGAAAGCAAACTTTTTACGTCGATTCATTCCTAACTACACCGAGATAACAAAGGGTTTTACCAGGTTGTTGAAACAAAATACTCCATTCTTTTGGGATGAGATAGCTAATAAATCTTTTGATGCATTACAACACGCGTTGACCCAAGCACCATTATTGCATCCTCCCAACTACAACCAGGACTACTTCTTATATCTCGCCGCCTCACATTCCACCATCGGAATGGTATTAGTTCAGGAAGATGAATTCGGTAGTGAACATGTGATATATTACCTTAGTCGAACCTTGAATCTAACTGAGCTAAAATATTCACATGTCGAGAAATTGGCCCTGGCAGCTGTTTACGCTGTCCAACGTTTTCGTCATTACATTTTACTATGCAAAACTACTGTAATTTCCGATTGCAACCCTATGATCTATATTTTGACCAAACAATTGCTAGGGGGCAAGTATTCCAAATGGATTGTTATCCTACAGGAATTCGACTTGGAGTTTGAAAAATCTAAGTCAAAGAAATCTTTAGTTTTTGCGGAGTTTATGTGTGACTTCCCGCATGCTGATACTGAAACTGTGGCGGAAGAGCCCAGTGCGGATAAATCCTTATTTCTAATTAGCACTCTTAATCCATGGTATGGAGATATCATAGTTTATCTCCAAACCCAATCCTTTCGGCCTAAAATTTCAAGATCTCAGCATCGGAAAATACGATTCCAGTCCCAACAATTCAAAATTATTAGAGATACACTTTATCATCGTGGGGCGGACTCTGTTTTCCGACATTGTTTAACTCATGAGGAAGCTGAAAGTGTTCTAAATGACTGTCACTCTGGAGCGTGTGGCGGTCATATTTCTTGGTTTACCACAGCCAAAAATATATTGCGTGCTGGCTATTTTTGGCCGTCTTTGTTTAAAGATTGTATTAACGTGGTTCGAAAATGCCACAACTGCCAAATTTTTGATCGAAAGATTCGCACTCCACCTGCTCCTCTCCACCTTATAATTGTCATCGGTCCTTTTGTGAAATGGGGTTTCGATTTTATTACATGTAACCCTCACTCGGCTGGGGAGCATGCATATATCATCCTTGTGGTAGATTATTTTACCAAGTGGGCTGAGGTGATGCCTACATTTTCAGCAGACGGCAAAACTGCTGTGATTTTCATTTTCAATCATATAATTTCTAGGTTCGGTGTTCCACAAGTGATTATCACTGATCATGGGTGTCATTTTCAAAATATTGTGATGACTGAACTAACAGACCAACTTGGCCTACATCACGATAGTTCAACTCCATATTATCTATAGGCTAATGGTCTGGTTGAAGCCATCAACAAAGTTCTAGTCATCATGATCCGACGAATCATTGTGATTCATAGGTCGAATTGGCATAACATGCTATTTTCAATGCTTTGGGCGTATCGAACCTTAGTAAAAACATCAACTCGTTTCACTCCTTTCCAACTAGTTTACGGTTTGGAAGCTGTGTTACCCATTGAATGCGAAATCCCGTCATTGCAAATGGCCATAGAATTACTTCTAGCCACTTTCGAAGAGGAAGAACGTTTATTGTACTTCGCTCAGCTAGATGAGAATCGACGTGATGTTGCACTAGCAATCGAAGCTCATGCTAAACATATTAAAGCTCAGTATGATCGAAATGTTACACCTCGTAATTTTTCGGAAGGAGACCTAGTCTTACTATATGATCAAGCAAATGACAAATTAGGCGCGGGAAAATTCATACCCATGTGGCATGGTCCTTATGTTGTTAAGCGAAAGTTGGCAAAAGGGGCCTATGAATTGGTAGACTTTGACGGGGTCTCTTTAGGTAAACCCAGGAATGGTATTTACCTGAAGAGATATTATGCTTAAATCTGGGTGTGGAGATTTTAGTTAGGTTAGTTTTCTTTCTAGCTGGTGTGTTTTAGATTAAAAAGTGTGCTTATCTTAGAGAGTGTTTTTGTCATTATTCCTACTTATCTTGATTTTACTCTTGATATTGCAGATGTTGATGTCTCTCCAAACACACATTAGTTTTGTTGATGGTGCTTGTCGTAATAAACATAACATTTCTTCCGTAGCTTGGGTTATCTATTCGCCCTTTGATGAGTTGGTATCTATGCATGGGGTAAGCCTCGGTCAAACAACGAACAACATTGCAGAGTATAGTGCAGTGATTGAGTTATTATGTGAATCCATCTCATTTGGGATTCAGAGTTTAATTGTGAGGTTAGATTCTGAACTCATTGTATTGCAACTTAATAGAGTTTATGCCATTAGAAATCCAGTGTTATTGAGATTATTTTTGAGAGTTTGTCTCTTGGAACGTGAATTTGACTATATTGAATATTAGCATATTCCAAGATATTTAAATACATTAGCAGATGCAATTGCTTCTTGAATGTTAAGTAGACATTTTCAATAATCAAACAGTAAATCTAAAAACATTCCATAAACATGTTTTACAAGATAGCCAGTAATAGTGATATAGCATAGCATAGGAGTGTGTCAAATATACATTGTCTTCAATCATAGGTTGAAAAACATCTTGTGATCGGCAAAATGATAGTACAAAAATAAAAAATGTCATATGAGTCTACAAAAGGCGATCATCCTATCAGTGGTGATGATCTCGATAAGAAACCACTGTATGGGCCACCCTACAAAGGAACCTCCTGAAAGGTCCTGGGATTCCAATCACATAGCACTGTAGCCTAAGAGGAATGTCATCTATGCTAGTCTCTGGAATGTCTGCTGTCAAATGCTCTAGATGGTTTTCCAATTCATCCAAAGTCTTTGTAGATTCATCCCGTGGGGTTGGTGCTACTACAGTTGGTTGTTTCCTCTCATAGGGCTGAAGAGTGGCTGGTCGCCGTGGACCTACATCTGCATTTGAAACTTTTTACTATCAATTTTGGGATGATTTAAAAACAAAAAAAATTAAATTAGAAAATGTTGAAAATGATTTTACCTGAGTCATCCCATTGCTCTCCTGGTGGAAGAGCTATGTCTGGGTCACCACAATAATCCATCCCAGAATAAGGAAAATCCTGAATAGAAAAAACTTGGTTCTCCAACCAATGAAAATACTCAAGAGGAAATCAAACAACTTATGAACCCTCCTTAGGATGACGGGCCATAACTACAACCCAACGCATCAGTTTGGGTTCTTAGGGAAGTCCATCTCCAATGGAAAGATGCTGTGGGACCAACATTGGGACCCTCTCTAGACCAAAGCTCACAACTAAAAAACCATATCCAAAGTTTTTCAGTTGTCCGTTCCTTGCTCTAGTTAGTTGGCCTTTTACATTAGCCAACACAGCTTCGCACCAGTTGAAGATGGTGCCTCGAAAGCAGTTTACTGCCATCCGCATTTGGGATCCGATAGCCATATGCAGTGCTGCGCTTCCGTAGAGCTTGGTGACAGTAAATGCAATCACTTTGAGTTCAGGACGGGAGATGGTTTTGATATCAATCCCTTTGTCCTTGGTTTGGTCGTTACGAAACTCTAGCCAGACGCTATCGACAGACTGGCCACCTGGCCTAGCCCTGAATAGAGTCAATTGTTCACCTCTCTTAGGCAAACTAGCCCAAAAGTAAATGTCTTTCGGCTCCATTTCGAGCTAGTGGCCACCAATAAAGAAACATTGGTCCTGTACATTCCACTTGTCTACCAGCCACTGCAAAAAGTCCACCTGGGCCCTCATGCCAGGTATGGCCCAGAATTTGAATAAACCACATGCCTTCAATGCATCAATCGAAGGTTGATGATTAATCACGGCGAGGTCCACATCCTTGTGCTCCTGTTCCCACCAGTCAAGCATGGTGTATACCCTACATTCAAAGAAAAGGCGGATTAGAATATCTTAAATCGAAGATTTTGGGAAAAATTTGAAAAATTTGGAATGTTAGAACATATGTCGCGGGGACCGCACCATCTATGTTAGAGATAGTGTGTTGGTCTGCACTCTACCTATACAGACGGTGCGGGCCCCTGACTTTTTTATACATATGAAAAAGTCGGGGTCCGCAGGTTTCCCATGCTGCACCTGCGGACCCTCGCGCACGGTCTTTTAACCTAAATATTTCATAAAAATCAAAATAAAACCCTAAAAACAAATTTAAAACGGATGAAATGCAAAGAGTAAGATGATGTGGGTTACCTGGAGGTGATGGTGTTCGATTCTAACGGATGGATTTTCCGCAATCTTCACGGGAAGTTTCTTACCAAAAGCTCTCTTTTCTCACTCTGAAGTCAAACGGTAAAAATGAATTTACAAAAGCCCTTTTTATAAGCTTTTTTGAATAAATGAATTTTTAATTTGTTTATTTTTCACTTTAAAGAGGTAACTTTTGAAGCATTTTTATTTATTTTAAATAGGTATGAGTAATGTTTGAGTTTTTCTGCAGGATAACGGATTTTTCAGGCAAAGCTGATCATTTTTGACAAAAAACATTAGAGTCACCTTTAAGCTCTTCTCTGACTCCTAAAATATGAAAATATTGCCGAGTTTTTCCTTTTAAGCTCATTAAAACAGAATTAAAAAGACAGTCCACTTACAGCCCTTTTCTGACCGTAAAAACATGAAAAGATTGCCAGATTTTTGTCGTTTCAAATTTGATATTGGTTATAAAACGACATGTCATTGATCGCTTTTTTACTTTTCCAGATCAGAGGCACTAATTATGAAAAGTACTCCTTGATCGTAATGGTCAAGCAGTTCTCACAAGTATTATTTTATACTTTTTCAGGCTTGGGAGACACAAATTTATGAAAAAGGACAACCATGGAGTTTTCTTAAGTTTTTTCAGACTCCCTAAAATTGAAAAACGCCAAGTTTCTCCTATGCTGGACTTGTTAAAACTTAACAATAAAGGACCTGTTCAATTACAAACAAGAATGAACCACTCCTTCTTAGGGTTTGAATTTAAACTAAGTTGGACTCATCCGAAGGATGAGCTTATAATCAAGAAAATGTTATCCTCCTCAAGCTTGTCAAAAATAAAGAGGTACTTGCCAGAAATGGTGGGGGAAAAGAGAGAAAAATGAACCTGTTTGTCATACTTTGGGTCTCAGAAAAACATTTAACCACTCTTGAACACGACACTTTTTGTTCACCTGGGTTGGGAAATCCTTTGCCTAACAGTTAATCAAACCATATTCGAAAGTCTTTAGCCGGTTTTTGGGTATTAGCTTTGGGTCAATTGTCACCAAACCATCTGTAGTTTCATTATGTGTTCAAGAGGTCAGTGCAAATAAACCATTCATCTACAAAATATCTGTCATCCATCTTGACCATCCCTGAGTCAGTCCTTGCAACTATATTTCTTCAAACTTGATCTATGATTTCGTGTTGTGGGCTTGCCTACGATGGATCGCTTTCTATCAAATTCAGCTCATTATCTAGAGAGATGATCTAGAAATCATCAGTACCTTGGGATCTGCATGCCTCAATGGCAGGTTTCTCACCTTCGACGATAGGTTGCATCATTGACCTTCGATCAAAGGATTCCATGACATGTTCGACATCAACACATCTATTCACATTTCATGGATTGTACTGAGTACTTTGAGAGCCATTGACATTACTGGTGGTTTCTCTCACACTTGTTAACAATTTACATCATTGACTGGTAATCAAGTGGTTTCTACCATGTTCGACTTTGACACATTCATTCACATGGATAGAATTGTACTATTTCGGGAAGTAGAAATCAAAACCCTGGATCTAGTTTCTACCATCCAGGCTGCGAGGAATTTTGTATTCATTATACAGTGGACTATTCATAAACAGATGGCTGCGTCCATACTGTGTCTACATGTGTCTATACTTGTGATGTATTACAAGATCATTCCTATATCAGAGCAGTTTAGTTAGTTTTCTAGTCAGTTTTGATCTGAGTATGGGAATGCCTACCTCAGCGATGATATGATCTCATATATATATTTTGTATTGAATGTTTTTACAGGTTCCAACTAGGCTCTCCACAAGATGATTCTCAAAATGATAAAGTACTTCACTCTTCTTAGATGATAAATTAAATCCTCATCTACTACAGACTTCACACTTTAGGGGACAATCTGTTACACAAAATATTGTCACCACGACTTTCTACAGTCAGTGTGAGTCTACCACCACTCATTTTGTCCTCCTTTGCAAGTCTCAAACCTCAACTCTTCATGTCAAGCTTTAAAAATGAGAGAAAGTCTTTGAAAATCTATAAAACTATGGTTCTGCACTTTCTCTTACCATTACCTGTGGTCCCGCACCCCTTGGTCATGTTACCTGTGGACTTGCCCGCTCTGTCTCTAAAGGAGTGGGTGCGGACCACTATAAAAGTCAGAAAGATGCAAGTTTATTCTTAAAAACGCACTTTGGGTTAATTCTGGATGCTTCTAGAAGGAATCTTGACGTGGTTGGTTCACTCCTAGGTGGTTCATGCATCCCATAACTAAAGGAGCTAACCCCTTGATGAGAGAAGCTTATCCCTTTGAAGGAGGGCTCTATCCCTTTGAAGGTGGACCTAGTAACTTCCCTCCTCTGCACTATAAATTGAGGCATTGGGCTGGTTGCTAGGGAGGTTGAAAGCTAAACATTTTTTAGGGTAAATGCTGTTGGAATTGAGACTTCCTAGTTAAGCTTGAGAGGAGAGATTACATACCTTTTGGCTTCTTTGGGAAGAGAGTGAAACTTGTCAAAGTAGAGGAGATTCTTGTTGGACCCTGGGAGGAGCTTGTACAACATCAAGGAACCAAGGTTGTAAAGTTCTTCTTTGATTAAAGTTAATACAATCAGATTCATTTTTCTCAATAAATTGTCTTCTATGATTTATTTCATGAATTCCTTGATCATCATGATAAATATGCTTTATTATATTGGCTATGCAGGTGCTATTTAATATGTGTGCTTGCTTGTGTTTGCAGATTCTTTGAAAGGGAGCTCCTTTGGATCAACGGAACGTGGCTTCTACAAACTAGCACTAGACTCGAGGTAGGCCTAAAACACATATTAGGCTTTATTTATAAATTGCATATCTAGAGAAAGATAGAATTTGTTTGGTTTGCTTGTCGCTAGATATCATTAGATACTAGGGAGATCGCTCTTGTCCGCAAGAACGATTCATCCGCCTGACACCCTAAAAGTAAGAAGAAGAAAACATCTTTGATTAAATTAGATGTAAAATTTGATTTGCTAATCTATGATGGATAATTAAATGCGGAGACGCTAGATAACTAGATTAGACAGATTGATGTATATTGCAAGGTGCAGAACATTGGTTCAGAAAGGAGAAAGATTCAGTTGGCTAGCCTTCACCTTGGAGGAACTGTGCTAGTGTGGTGGGAAGGCAGGACTCAAGTTGATTTGAAGAAGCATGGTAAAATTCTTTCTCCTGGAGTGAATTTGTTTCTGCCATTAAAAAACAACTCTATCCACTAGCTTATATGCAGCAAGCAATGATGAGTTGGCAAACTCTTTGCCAATTAAATGGGCAAAGTGTACAAAGCTATACCCATGAATTTAGAAAAAGAGCTTTAATTCTAGACATTTCTCTAGACTCACCTAAAACTTTGTTGAAGTATATATGTGGTCTACGTAGCTATTTGAGGCACACCATTCTCATGTTTAACCCTACTATCATAGATGAGGTATTAGTTCAGGCTATACATTTAGAGGCTAGAGGCAAGAATGTGAACCCAGAGATTGGGGGATCATCAAAACCCACTGCAAGCAAGAAAAAGGAAAAGAAGAAACAGAAATGGAAAGAGAGGAAGGAAAATGTTGTACAAAAAGACAAACCTTCATGCACTCACTACAAGAAGGATGGACATGATGATGCACATTTATGGTCTTTGCATCCAGAGTTGAAACCCAAGAAGTTTGATGGAAAGAAGAAGAAGATTGTTGTTGCTATTCAGAACGATTTGGGGTCAGACTCAGGGGAGGAAACAACAGTCATAGCCACAAGTATAAAAGGTAAAAATTTTGAAGAATCTACTAGTAATTCTACACAATCTATTGATAATGAAGAAAATGAGAGGAAAATACATGAGATTTTCCATATTAGAGTTATTTCCAAGCATCAAAAGATTGATAATTTATTTGATAGTGGATCACAAGTAAACTTGATTTGTGAAGAAATTGTAAAGAAGTTGGGACTACTAACCACACCTCACAAGAAGCCATATCCATTAGGTTGGGTATATGATAAAGCAAAGCTACAAGTGACTAGACAATGTAAACATAGGTTTGCTTTAGGGTCAACATTTGTAGATGAGGTTGAGTTAGATATAGTTCCCTTGGATATATGTGGTATTGTTTTAGGAAGTCCTTACTTGTATGATAGAAAAGCCATTTTCTATGGAACTGAAAATAAGTATCAAATCACCAAAGATGGAATAGAATATATTGTAAGAGCTCATCAGCTCAAAAATAACTACACTCTCATTAACTCAGGGTAGATGAAAAGAATTGTAAATTCATGCAAGCAATTTTTACTAATGGTTGTAAAGGAAAAGAAACCTGATAAAACCAATGTATTTGAAGGTTGTGATGCTAAACAGAAAGCTAATTTAGAAAAAGTTGTTTCAGAATATGTTATCCTATTTCAAGAACCTAAAGGTCTGCCACCCAAAAGGGAAGTAGTACATGATATTCATTTGCAGCAAGATGCTCCATTGCCTAACATCGGAATGTACAGGTTATCCACTTTAGAGAATGTAGAGATCAAGAAGCAGGCACAAGAGCTGCTCGATAAAGGGTTCATAAGACCAAACACATCACCATGTAGATCTCCAATCGTGTTGGTGAGAAAGAAAGATGGTTCGTGGAGGATGTGCATTGACTACAGAGCACTGAATAAAATAATGATCAAGAATTGGTATCCTCTTCCTCACATTGATGATCTATTAGATCAACTGAAAGAAGTTGTTTACTTTTCCAAGTTGGACTTGCATAGTGGTTATCATCAGGTCAGAGTAGCAGAACAAGATGCATGGAAGACTGCTTTCAAGACAAAGAAAGGGCTATATGAATGGCTAGTTATGCCTTTTGGCTTAACCAATGCTCCTACCACTTTCATGAGAGTTATGAATGATGTACTCCGACCTTTTATTTATGATTTTGTAGTTGTATATTTAGATGACATTCTTGTTTTCAATAAAACATGGGAAGAACATTTGAAGCATGTAAAGCAAAGTGTAGATGTTTTGAAGAGAAAAAATCTCTATGTTAAGTTATCAAAATGTGAATTTGGCAAAACATATTTAAATTATTTGGGTCATATTGTAGGGGGTGAATTGAAAATAGATCCCTCTAAGGTCGAAGTCATTGTGAATTGGCCTAAACCCAAATTTGCTACAGAAGTTAGGAGCTTCATTGGAGTACCACAATATTGGAGAAAGTTTATTACTAACTTTTCCTTAATTGCAGCTCCCTTACATGCTTTGACAGGATTGAACAAGGTGTTTCAGTGGGGAGGCAAATAGTAGAAAGCCTTCGACACCTTGAAAGAAAAAATTAGTGCAGCACCAGTACTAGCATTGCCAGATCTTCAAAGACCATTTGAGATCGAAACAGATGCCAGTGACTATGCCATGGGAGTAGTGTTGATGCAACATGGTAAACCCATATGTTATCATTCTGAGACATTTAATTGTGCAGTATTTAGTTATCCCACAAATGATAAAGAATTGTATGCATTAGTATAGAGTGCGAAAAAGTGGAAACATTACCTATCGGGCAAGGAAACAATTATACATATAGATCATCAACCACTTCAATATTTACACTCACAAACTAAATTGCAGCAATCAAGACACTATAGGTGGATGGGTTTTCTACAATAGTTTCATCTTGTCATCAGATATAAGAAAGGAATACACAATAAGGTTGCAAATATGCTATCAAGACCAATCATAAATGCATATACTATACTTAAGCATAACTCAGTATTGCATGAAAGCTACATTAAACAATATGCTCAAGATGTAGATTTTAAAGATGTATATGCAACTTTAAGTCAGGGAAAAGAAGTAGAAGAATTAGATTATCATGTCAAGGATCAAATCTTATATCATTTGGGAAAGTTATGCATTCCTCAAACTGAAAGATTTAACATAATCCGAGAAGCACATACTTCTCTAATATCAGGTCATTTTGGTGTAAGTAAAACAGTTGCACGGCTGCAAAGGTTCTATTATTGGCCAAGAATGCATGAAACAATTTCTAGATATATTAAAGTGTGTACCATGTGTGCTAAAATCAATCCCAACAATAGAAAATTAGGCTTGTACACTCCACTTCTAGTTCCTTCTCATCCTTGGGAAAGTGTTTCCATGGACTTTGTTGGGGGATTGCCCAAATCTAGAAAAGGTCATGATTATTTATATGTTATTGTGGATAGGTTCAGCAAAATGTGTATTTTAATACCTTCTAACAAGCAAATTATAGCTGAATAGACAACAAAGTTGTTCTTTCAGCATGTATGGGTTCATTTTGGGTTACCCACTTCTATTGTCTCTGATCGAGATTCCCAATTTGTTGGAAAGTTTTGGTCAAGTCTATGGGAGTTGATGGACACTAGATTGAAGAAGAGCACAACATTTCATCCACAAACAAATGGTCAAATACAGGTGGTCAACAGGACAGTGATCCAGTTGCTCAGGGGCTATTGCAGCAAGCATCCCAAGCTTTAGGATGAACATTTGTGTTATGTGCAACATGTTTACAATTGTGCCAAGCACTCTTCTACATAGAGATCTCCTTTTGAGACTTGTTTTGGTTTTATACCAAGGTCTCCCTTGGATTTTGTCTTTAGTAAAGCCATAATAGTTGATGGACACAGTGATGTGGACAAAGAAACCAAGTTCATTGAACAGATCCAAGAAATTCACCAGGCAGTGCAGGAACAGCTGGAAAGAAGCTAGGCCAAGTACAAGGAAAGACATGACAAGCATCAAATTGAGCATAGCTTCCAAGTTGGTGATCAAGTCTGCCTGTACATAAGTAAAGATAGAATGCAAGGTGAAGGAAAGAAGCTGAAACCAATAAGGTATGGGCCTTTCAAGATACTTGAGAAAATTGGAGAGAACACTTTTCGCCTTGATTTTCCAGCTTATATGCATATCTATTCAATCATTAATGTAGAGAGATTGAGACAATATGAACCTTCAATGATTGAAAATCTCGAAGAGAAAAGTTAGTTGCCTTCTATTGATGATTTGTTGCCTGAATATCTCAATGAGTTGTAGGAAGATATAGTTCTAGATAGGAAGGTGAGAACTATTCGCAGAGAGGATGTTGAGTACCTAAGAATCAGACTCAAGGGTTCAAAACCAAGCAGTGCAAGATGGATAGATACTGGACAAGTGAGGAAGCTATATAATCACTTGATTGATGCTTAAACACCAACGTTTGGTGGTCCAAAATATTTTTTCAGTGGGAAGGCATGATCCAAATGGATCCTAGAAAACCCTCTAAGTCTTCTAAAGATCAAAACTATCACAAAAGAACTCTTAGAAATCACGGATTACACTATCGTAAGGCAAAAACATGAAGAAAACAACAAAATAAGGCCTATCAGAGGCTTAAAAGAACTTTGCACGAGATTCGTCAGATTTGGCCGATCAACGGTCCAGATTTGACTGGCATATCACAATCGGCGAAGGCTATCAAAGGCTATCAGAGGCTACCACACAGATATTGTGACAACGATCAATGTAGTAAACAAGGACTGTTGAACAAGTGCACAGATCGATGGCCCAATTTGAATCATGATATCACAATCGATGATTACGGAGGAGTGCTTACAAACGACCCATGGTTATATGTGATATGCAATTGTGATCAATCGCATCAGAGCTATGCAAAGGAGCGGGACTGATAATAGCTATGACTGTGATAGCCGGACCCGATAGAATTATGAATGATATTTGATAATATTTCAATTCCAGTAAAAGGGCTTTTTCAATGTAAATCACATTTTCGTTAAATGAACAAAAAATGAAAGAAATGTGAATAAATCAATAAACCAGACCCGAAAGGATTTGTACATGCAGGTATATATGTTTTGAGATCCGAAACAAGTGAGATTTCAAGCGGTCCATAGGTGGTAAGTGGTTTTGGCTGGGCTTCGCCTGAGCCCATACACTAGTTGCCACGTGTCTAGGCATCGGAGAGAGAAAACCACCCTTTTTTAGTGGTTAACCCCTGTACGCAAGAGCCACCTGAAATGAACTTCAGTAGTTGGATCAAGATCTCTCAAATTAACAATGGAGATGTGGTAAGCGATATAAAGGCGGACCCGATAGGAGTTATAAGGTGGAATTTATAGTATTTCAAATCTGATAAATAGCAGATTGGTAGATCTTCACAATTTTACATGTATTTCTTTGTGTAAATGGAGAACGACCATTTTTGGGATTTCAAAGGAATCGATGGTCTGTTCCATTACAGAACAGGTGGCCACCATCCTTGACGGCATTTAACAATGATTGCTAACACTCAGAGGGGGATTCGAGCGGACAAAGGCCAGGAGCCAGAGAGCCCGAGAAGGAGAAATGAAAAGATAGCACCGATTGGCTTTAAAGCCACAACAAATAGAAGACAGAGATAAGTAGTGATGAGACAGAGAGTTAGTGAGGAGAGTCTGTGTACTCCGAAAGACTTGGGGGATCCTAGTAAAGCCTTGTTGTTTTGTATCTATTGTGTGAAACTCAAATTGAGCTAACTTATGTAAAACTCTATTTTTAAAGACATAATAGAGAGGTCACCACTAAAGGCTAGACTAGGAGACGTAGCCCAGGAGTGTTGGGTGAACTCCATATTAAACTTGTTGTGTTTATGTGTGTTGTCCATTATGTTTCTTTAACTGCTTCATTGTCTATGTATTTAAAAATCTTATCGATCCATTGCACAAAGTAACATAGGAAAATCCATGCACACGAGTCTGTAATACTTTAATAATTGTCTAAGATCTCATTTTCAGATCACTCTTATGGAACTTGTTAGCGCTTGAGATTTCACCCTAGGCTGAGGAAGGTAAACCTTCAAGGCAACATCAAACCATTTCACCTCGTAGCTAGCCCTACGGGGTATGAGAAGGCTCTCTCCGGTCAATCTCAATAAAATCTTCAATGGCGAGATGACCCACTAGGTAACACAGATGTTAGGCTAGTAAACTGATAAGGAAGTTTGATTTGGGGTTTTTAATTAAATAACGGGGTTTTTCTGGGCTGCATGGGCAAAATCACAGCTTCAAACAGAGAAATATAATGAACAACACAGGTTGACGACTGAGGCAAGGTAGGCAAGGAATTTAGCATCAAATATAGATTTTAAATGGGATGGCAAGACTGGTGAGGAGCTAAGGAGGGCAAACAATAACTTTGAATCCTCTTTAGACAGTGGAAAACATAAATATTAAACAAAATTGAAAGCTGAGCATGGCATGCATGAATTCAAACTTTATCACTTCTTTTGTTTAATTAGCAGCAATAGAATAAGATATGGAACACATAAACACACTTACAATGACAAGTAGGAAACACACCATCAACACAATAATCCACAAGAATCCACAATGATGTCTGCAAAACCCTGGCCTTCCTTTTCCTCAAATTGCAGAGATACAAGTAAAATATACAATAGAGCTTCTCCCTCAAGAGTCCAACCATCAAAATGAGGATGAGAAGGCATCATATAGCTGATCTAACTCCTTTCCCCACCTCTAGGGGTCGAGCTCAGCTTCCTAGGAGCAGTTTGAACTAATTCTAAACTAAGAACTAGATAATAGGCAGTCAAAACAACTTGCCTCTAAAACTTAGGAAACTAATCCATGCATTAAATTTTCACTATTTACATCAAAGAAAGTTCTAGAAGTGTCAAAGGAGAGTAAATGCATCCATGTGCCATGAAAATTACACCAAAGTATCTTATTTACATGCCCAAAAGTCATCCAAGAGTAAAAACAGTGTTTTGCTGGCCGAAATGGTCAAATCTGGCAATTTTCCCTGAGTGGTCGTGCCCCTGATCCTGAGTGGTCGCGCCCCTTTTAGTGGTCGCGCCCTTGTAAATTTACACAGCAAAAATTGCGCTGAGTGGTTGCGCCCCACCCAAGTGGTCGCACACCCTGCCTGAGTGGTCGCGCACCAGGCAAATACCCAATTTTGCTGGAAATCGCCTTCTTCGACCTCTCAAGTGTGTTTGCTTGCTCTCAAATGCATAATGAGGCTCCTTAGAGGGAAATTTGGCCTTTATATGCCCAAATTTGAAAAAATTAACTTACCAAACCCACTTTGTAATGTTTTTGCTTTGGCATTCATTTTAACACTGTTTTTGAGTTCATTTTGTCCTGATTTTGGCCTTTTGAATGTTTTAACTCCGTTCTTTTTGCAGGTTAGCCATCTGAGGGATGCTAGTGAGGAGACCAGGGTTATTGCCGGCATTTTGGAGAATTTTGAAAATTTTCTTTATTTTTGCAAATTTCACATGACCTTGGGTTTAAAAACAGAGTTTTTAAAACCAAGGTATAAATGAGTTGCAACTGATGAAAAATATTAATGAAACATATGTACATGCTTCCTTCTGGTTTGCTGGGCACATGAACCTTTGACTCATGACCTTGCAGTGATTTTTGACTTAAAACCCTAGACCTAAGACTTGGGATCTCAAGACCAAAATAAACAAGTATAACACAAGCTCATTAAATGACATGACCTGCTCCAGCAAAACCAAGAAGGGAACAAAAGACCAGCTCCTCCATCAGTGTTATGGCATGCCTAATGGGATGCAAGACTGACACTGATGAGACACCTACTTATGCAAAATGCAAAGAGCTTTTGATCACCGATGAAGGGCTCAAGACCGACACTAACAAAACTCACACCACTTTTCTGTGTCCTTCTTTGACTTCTTGGTGTTGTTCTTTTCTTGCGGCTTCGACAGGTTGTCTTGCGTCACCCTGCCTTGGCTTTTCCCTTTATTCTTTAGATTCATAGATCGAAATTCTCTCTTCTTTTGTTTAAAATTCTGCTTAATCTTGACAACATATCGGTATGATGTGCCGAGCGAGGAGATGTTTAGGAACTCCATCTCATCCTGAATGTACTTGTGTAGGCAGCTGTGGTATTTGATTACCAAATGCAGCTTAGAATCCTTGATACCAAACTTTGTACGAAGGGTATGAAAAATATTTGTGAACTCCGACACATCTTGGTCCCTTCTGTGTTGTAGTGTGGTACACTTTATGTATTTGTCCTGATAGCTTTTGACAGGGTAGTACTACTCCTTAGTGGCATCCCAGAATGAATTCCATGTGGGTGTAGGTGAAAACAGTGAGTTTGTACTTTCATTCTTTTGCTCGCAGTAGGTTTCCCATAAATCCTTGACATGGGGGCTGCTTTGAGGAGAGCGAAAGTAATCTTTTCCCGGTTGGAAAAATCATGATTAGAAAAATACCCTTCTAGTAGATTTAACCATTTATCTACAGCATCTACATCTATCTGACCCTTGAATATGGGCATTTCAAAGTTAACTTGTACCTTAATGATGTGGCACTTCTCGAGTAGCTGCTGGAAGTAGATGCATTGCCCATGGGTAGTCGCTGAAGGATCTAGGCAAAGTTGTCCATCATCGCATTCCTCTCTCGCTCGAGGGCTTCTTTGAGCAAGATTTTGATTGGATCTCCTACCCCCTCAACTTTCTTTTCATCCGCCATGGTAGCTCGTTGGGATTTGTGAGGATGGTCTTGCAAAGGTTCGACTGGTTCAAGCCCTAACTCCTTATATTCCAACCTCGTCGAGGACATGCAAAGAAAAATAGAGAAAGAGAAGACCACTCTAATACCAATGATCCAAATTTAAACAGGAACGCAAAAAATTATAGAGATAACCATAAATATAGAGATTTAAAAGAAATAATACTTTATTTCATTCATGTAAAATACTGAAATATGCTTACAAACAGAAATGGAAATAAACTAGCTCGGGCGATGGTAGCTTATCTCTGAGGAGGGATGTGGTGGCTACATGCCTCTGAATTATCTTACAATGAGGCTCAAAGGCCTATTTATTGTTGAGAGACAATGGAAAACCCTAAACATCCAAAAACCTAACCCTAGGAGATGAAGTGCCAAACTATGGGCCCCGTTTTGGGTAAATTGGTACATCAACTTCCCGAGGTTGTAACTTTGGCATACCATCTCCATTTGATGCACAAAATACCTTGTTAGAAATATATATCCAAGGACTACAACGTTGGGTTGAGGAAAAATAGGCCATGGACTGATGTTGCTCCAAATTTTCCAAAAAAATGTCATTTAGTGCCTCAAAACGACTTCAGAAGTTTAGGATCTGAAAAACTACTAAAAATAGTAAATTGTGCCACAATTAACGAAACTGAAAAACTAAAAGAGGAAGTTGTGGGGGTACAAGTGGGATAGGTGGTGGCCACCAACATCCACTTGGATCATTGAGGCTATTTTGAAAAAATATTCATAGGTACTTGTACTCTTCTACTATCTACAAGGGGTTTTCCTCAAATATGACACTAACTTGTCGCTTTTTCCATTTCAATGAGAAGATCATGAATTTGGTTTTTCTAGTGTTTACCTACATCCCATAATCCTAACAGAATAGCTCTAAGGCCTTCAAATTCTATCTCAAACCATGGGTAGATTTTGCAATTAAGATAATATTGTCAGCATACAAAAGTCATTTCACCAAATACCCCGCTAGTTGAGTACCCTCTCCATTGGTGTTGTTTTTCCATTCTTCTAGCTTATCAATACAAATATAGTGGGGAAAATGGGACACCCCCGGCTGACCCCAATGTCACTACCAAAGAATTCCAAAAATCCCTCTTTATTTTTTATTTTAGCACTAAATTTCTCATACAATTTATGGAAAACAACTCTATATTCATTTGGGATTCCAATATCTTCCATTCTTCTCCAAAGCTTATCCCTAGGAATAGTGTCAAAAGGTTTTTTTAAATCATCATTGAAAGAAAAGGCTTCCCCACCCTGAATGTCCCATACTTTTTTGATGAAATGCCTAAGAGTGATGCAATGATCAATTTTATAGTTCCTTGGCCTAAAACCAGTGAGTCATTTTGCTCTTTTACCCACTTTTTCTTCCCAACTGCTGAATTTTCGCTCCATCATGCTCCCAAACAATTTTCCAAGAAGAAGATTGACCATAATAGTGCAATAATTATAGTGATTATTGATGTCTCCACGTTTGTGAAGAGGGATAGCAGAACTTGTTATCCATTCAACTAGAAAATTGCCTTTCATGATGTTTTTGAAGATCCTTTTGATGGTTGGGGCCAAGATCTCAACACCCTATTTTACAAATTCTTCTTGTGACCCATCAGTGTCTTTGGATTTACCACTTGCTAAATATTTGACACCACAATGGACATCTTCCACTGAAAATAACATAGTTGTAGAGTTGATTATGGGGGGGCTACTGTTCCCTTGATTTATCTGATAGAGAAGCTTTGCATATTCCAACCAATGAGTGTCGAAGATATTATTATCTATTTATTTTCTCTTTTGTTGTAGTTCCCACAAAAATCCTTTGGGGTTTTGTTTTCCAAAAGAGATTAATTCATTTCTTCTTGAAGTCACATAATTCTCTTTTTTTTTGTTTTTCCATATTTTTATACTTTTTCCTACTTTCACTATCTTCCTCTTTCCCCTTAAGGGATATTTTAGCAGCCTTGCACTCTTCATCATACCAAGGATTAATTTGAAAGGTGTTTGAGACCCTCTTCTTAGGCCGAGATATTTTGCACACCTTTAAGGCTTTGTGGATTAGAGGGATCAACATATTGTTGCCAATGCATTCTATTTCTGCATTGTTTTCTTTGTTTTTTGTGTTTTTTTCTCTCACTGAAAGTGTTTTTCTAGAGAAGTAGAAAAGAGCTCTTGGGTTTCTTGATTTATGAGGATTATTCCATTTGCATGCACTTTCTTATGGAATTATTGGGTATTAACTTCATGTATCCCACTTGAGTGTATCCCCAACTTAATACAGAGAGGCATATGGTTGGATTTCATCTCAATAGGACAAGCCTCAATATTGAACTCTAACAAATTACAAATAAAGCTGTAAGAGAATATTACATAGTCCACCACACTTTGACCGTTGTATGTTTTACACGTGATGCCACTGGATGTTGGCCAAGATTTTATGCCATTTAATATTACCATGTCATAGAGGCTACATAAGCCTAACAACTCATCTTGAAAGTGCGATACACTCCCATTCCCATCTTGAGAAGTCCTTCTCCACATGTGTTCTTCATTCTTCTCTATCTAAAGAGGATTGTTGTCCAATTTCCCATCACTTCCTAAATAAATGCACTGATTGTTTGACGTCTTGTCATTAAAGTCACCAATTATAACTATACCTCCTAAACTCTTGAAAACAAAAATATCTCTTTCTAGAGTAACATAAGGGTATTCTTTATTTAAATTTATCCTCTTGTAGAAATTTGAGTTTTTTGGGGTGAAGTAACATGCATCCAGCCTTAATGTTACTTTGTTGTCTGTTATATTTAGCCATTCAAATTGCTTATTTGGATCCTGTTTTTCCACTTTAACTATTCCTCTCCACATTTCTCTTATTAGAATGGTGATCCCTCCATGCCCTTTCCCTATACTATTCTCTTCATTCCACACGAAAATTTGATTGTATCCTTCGAATTATGGAACCCTACAACCATCATGATCATGAGTTTCTATAAGGATAATGATGTCTTTCACTTCTGCTATGGGCCCTAATCCCAGTCATGTCCTTTATGGCTAACCTATACAATTCCAACTCACCATGTTTAAATATGCCTGTGGAGCCCTGAATCCCTATTTTTGATTTGTTAAGCACTCACTAACTTGGGCTTTCCCATTTTTCAACCATGCCCATTTTTTTGCATCTCTTGTTCATTTCACTTTTTCCCATTCCTTCCTTCTCTTGTCTTGTTGTTCAAGTGTCAAGTCATCATCTAGGGAAATATGAGTGCCTTTAAGTAGCCCTCTATTCTTTAGGATATCCATCTTGTCTTCTATAATTTTTCATGAAACTCTGACATGTCTATCCTTTCCATTCTCTACCTTCCTACTAATCATATTTTCCTATTGAATATAACCTGTCCAACTCAACTTGTCCTTGAGAAACTCCCTTGCTAAAATATTTGTTCTTTCAGGCCTTTGATGATGACATTTGTGGCCTTGTCTAGCCTAGCTCTTTCTTCTCTTATTTGCCTCTTGATTTGTTTGTCCATAGTTTCTTTTTTCTCAACCAATGGTTCCTTTACCACTTGAACCTAACTTTTAGATTCTTCTATTTGTTGATTTAATTTGTTTTCTTTCATTTCCATGTTTGCAAGTGTTGACTGAAATTCTTCCATCTCATATGATCTGTTATTTTTCCTTGTCCCTATGTCTTTTTATTCTACTACATTCATTTTCTCTAATTCTTGTTTCAGCATGATCAACCCTTACAACCCTCTTTACATATTGTATTGTAATCTTATTACCTACTCTTTGAGGACCTTATTTTCTCTTTCAAGTTTTTGACCGACTTCCATTTTTTTTTTTTTATTTGACAACTTCATGTTGTGCCTTTAGCTCAATATACTCAATTCCTTTTTTCATGCTCATGAATTTGGTTACATAGATCTTTGATGACCATAAAAAAGATTTGGATGTGGGGTTGTGTGTGTCCTTAATGTTCTCCTCTTTGTTTGCTGAAGTATCTTCACTTTCCTTTTTCTTTGACCTAAGTTTCTCTTGTTTTGTTAAGACTTCTTTATTCTTGCTAAAATCCCCATCTTGGTTTGTCTGCTCTGCTGCTCACAAAATAATTTTCATTGTGAGATTTGCATTGTGTTATGAAACTAGCTCACAAAAAGATAGAAAAGAGAGATCCACGCCTTAGAATTCAGCCTCTTCGAGGGGGCAACCTCTTTTACATTACATAAATGAGAAATTCTTGGATGATTCAAATGACAAAACCTCCTTTCTATATATAGGAGTCTAAGGAGTCACAATATAACCCAGCCAACCTAACAATAATAATATAAAGCCACAAAAATAACAATAGAGGGATTCTATGGGGCACAGTAATAACAATATGGGGACAATAGGGGCACAACAATATTAATAAGGGATACAACTACAATAGTAATGGGGTAATCACTAGTATTATAGGGACCCAACATGCCCCTCTCCTTTAAAAAAGTGTTGTCCTCAATGCTTCAGTAGTTCTGGATGCTTCTGTATAAAATTCTCATCCTCCCATGTGGAATCTTCAGCGGATAAGTTCTTCCACTTGATAAGATACTCCGAAATTGATTGATTTCGTAACTGTCGAGTTCTTGTTTCTGTGACTGCTTCTGGTTCCAATATAATTTTTCCTTCCTCGTCAAGTTCTGGCAATATTGTTTGAACTGGGAGCTTGTCACCTATAACCTTCTTTAAACATGAAACATGGAAAACTGGGTGCAATCGAGAAGCTGCAGGAAGCTCCAATTTGTATGCCATAGTACCAATCTTTTGCAACACCTTGTATGGACCATAATACTTTGGTGATAATTTATTATCCTTCTTAGCTTTCTTGAGGGACATTTTCTTATATGGTTGTAGCCGTAGGAATACCCAATCACCTACATCAAAACTTCTTTTGTTGCGATGTTGATCTGCCTGTTGTTTCATTCTATTCTGTGCCAACACGAGGTTATCCTTTAAGAGTTGGAGGACTTGTTGTTGATGTTCGATGTGATGTTCCACTGCTTGAACCTTAGAATTTTCTCTTAAATATGATGTGATGGATGGTGGCTGATATCCATAAAGTGCCATAAATGGGGTCATTTTTGTTGCTGTATGGAAGGAAGTGTTATACCACCATTCAGCCAGAGGCAACCATTTGACCCATTGTGTCTGTTTATCAGATACAAAGCAACGAAGATATCCTTCCAAACATTTGTTTACTATCTCAGTTTGCCCATCAGATTGAGGATGATAAGATGAGCTATGAGCTAACTGAGTACCAAGACAAGAAAATAATTCTGTCCAAAAATTTCCAGTGAAAATGGGATCTCTGTCACTTACAATAATCTTTGGGTTTCCATGTAGCTTTTGAATTGTTTCCATAAATGCAGTAGAAACTGTACTGGCTTTAAATGGATGTGATAATGCACAAAAGTGTGCATACTTGGTAAGTCTGTCAACTACCACCATGATGACACTCTTTCCCTCAGACTTGGGTAAACCTGTGATAAAATCCATTGAAACCTCCTCCCAACGTTGGCTTGGAATGGATAAAGGTTGTAATAGACCCGGTGTCTTAATTGTTTCAACTTTATTTTGTTGGCAAACCAAACATTCTGCCACAAACTTTTGAATATCTGATTTAAGGCCATCCCAAAAAAATTCCTTCTTAACCCTGTGGTAAGTTTTTAAAAATCCTGAGTGCCCTCCTAAGGGAGAAGTGTGCAATTCCATAAGAATCTTTTGTTTTAGCTGGGAATTCTTACAGAGGTATAAGCGATCTTTGTACCATAACGAATCATTTTGCCAGCTAAATGTATCAAATGTACTGGAGTCTTGTTGTAACTTTCGAATAAGTGCCCACACTTCTTCGTCATTCTTCCATTCCTCCCTTGCTTCGTTTATCCAATCTGGTTGGATAATAGAAATGGCGCACAACAATGCTTCCACATCCTCATCCTTTCTTGAGAGTGCATCTGCCACCACATTTTGCTTCCCTTTTTTGTAGATGATTTCAAAGTCATAACCCAACATCTTTGTGACCCACTTTTGTTGCTCTTCAGAGGATAATCTTTGTTCTAAAAAGTATTTAAGGCTATCATGATCCGTTTTTACCTTGAAGTGTCTTCCCATTAGGTAGGGTCGCCATTTCTTAAGTGCATGGAGTATTGCCAACATTTCCTTCTCATAAATAGCTTTGTGTAAAAAATTTCCCTTGATTGGACGACTTTCAAAAGCAATGGGTCTTTCATCTTGCATTAAAACAGCACCAATTCCATTTCCTGAAGCATCACATTCCACAATAAAGGTTTTTGTGAAGTCTGGTGTAGCTAAGACCGGTGCTTGGCACATTGCCTCTTTAAGATGTTCAAAGGCCTTTGTTGCTTCTGGAGTCCATGAAAATGCATCTTTCTTCAATAATGTTGTTAGAGGTGCTGCTATTCTCCCATAATTCTTAACAAACTTGCGATAATACCCTGTCAACCCAAGAAATCCTCGCAGATGCTTTATGGATGTGGGGATTTTCCATTCCTTAATGGCTTTAATTTTGCTAGGGTCTACCTTAACTCCTTCATGAGATACAATATGACCCAGATATTCCACCCCTTGTACTCCAAAGAAACATTTGGATCTTTTTGCATATAATTGTTTCTCCTCCAATAGTTGTAGCACCCTGTCAACATGTTCAACATGATCCTTCCAAGACTTGCTGTAGATTAGTATATCATCAAAAAATACTAACACAAATTTTCTAAGGAATGGTTTGAAAATGGAATTCATCAAACCTTGAAATGTTGAAGGTGCATTGGTAAGGCCAAAAGGCATGACCAAAAATTCATAATGACCCTCATGAGTTCTAAATGTTTTTTTTGGAATGTCTTCAATCTTCATTCTGATTTGATGATATCCTGAACGAAGATCCAACTTGGTGAAGTAAATTGATCCATGCAATTCATCCAGTAATTCATCAATGACAGGAATGGGAAACTTATCTTTAATAGTGAGCTTGTTGAGCTCCCTATAATCTGGACACATGCGCCATGATCCATCCTTCTTGTGCACCAATACTACTGGAGCAGAGAAAGAACTTTGACTTGGTTGAATTATACCAGCCTCTAGCATTTCTGCAACCATACGTTCAATTTCACTCTTTTGGGCATAGGGATATCTGTACGGCCTGATGTTTGGAGGAACACTTCCTGGAATCAGATGAATAGCATGATCATGATCACGAATAGGTGGGAGACCTTTGGGAGTCTCAAATACCTTGGAATGATTGTCCAAGACTTTTTGGAGATCTGGAGAAATAGATGATTCCAATGTGAAAACATCTAGCGAACATAATTGTGAAATTACACCTCTTTGTTCCTTTTTTAGAAGCTTTGTCATACCATTAGAGCTGATTATCTTTCCTGGTTTCCCTGCAATACCCCTTAATTCAACTTCCTTCCTTCCACAGAAAATTTCATGAAAAGTTCTTGAAAATTAAAAGCTATTGTACCCAAGGATTGTAGCCATTGGACTCCTAGTACAACATCAACACCTCCCATTGGAATGGAAAGCATTGGGCTAGTCAATACATATTCTCCCATGGATAGCTTGATATTATGGCACTTCCAGAGCAATTTATTGTTCCTCCATTTGCAACCATCACTTGACACTCTGGTGCTGGATATAAGAAGCAATTCAATTCTTTTGCTACCTTACAATGAATAAAATTGTGGGTACTTCCTGAATCAATCAACACTATTACCTTTTTCTTCTTGATTTGTCCTTCTATCTTGATGGTTTGAGGAGTGGTAATTCCTGCCAATGCATTACAAGATATGGTTAGATTCATTTCTTCTTTATCTAGGCTTTGTTCCTGGAGTATATCCTCTTCTTTTGACCTTTCTTGCTCCTTTTCTTCTTCCTCTTCACAATCTATGTAGAATAATTTCTTCTCAGCACACTTATGACCTTTAGTGTATTTGCTATCACAACTGTAACAAAGCCCTTTTGCTCTTTTTTCTTCCAATTTTTGTGGTGTCAACCTTATAGGTTGTGGAAGACTAGGGGCAACAACACTTCCATCTTTATAGTTGTGAGTGGTATGCTTCCTGGTTGCCATAATTTTGCTTTCCATTTTTCTTGCTAACCTGAATGCCTTCTCTAATGAATCAGGTTCCCAAAGGCGAACATCATGTTGGATATTATCCTTTAAAGTCCCTATGAACACATCAATCCTATGCTCCTCTGGAATATTTTTTACCCTTATGTTCAATTTTTGGAACTCCTCAATGTGCTCCATTATTGAACCCTTTTGTTTGAGACTTATCAATTGGCTAAAAAAAGTGTTGCTTTTTGTATCCTCATAATGTGCTGTCAATTCTTCTGTAAAAATTGTCCAAGTGATAATTTTTTTACGAGAGCAAAGCCATTGATACCATACAAACTGATTTGGTTCCAAATATAAAGTTGCAATACGCACCTTTTGTGTGTTTTGCACATTATTGAGATTAAAAAATTGCTCCATCTGTAATATCCATGTTGCGGGATCCTTGCCATCAAACTTCCTCATATTGATTTTTGGAATATGGTGGGTCTTCGATCCAACATTAGAGTCTATGGAATCATGATTAACATTTTTTTTGTTCTCATCATGAGTTTCCTTTACTACCCTTTCACCATTAGTGACCATTTCTTGTAGCAACTTATTCCTATTTATCTTCAATTCTTCCATCTTATCATCCATGCCATCAATTTTAGCGTCCATGCCATTCATCTTAGCTTCCATGCCATCCATCTTAGCTTCTATGCCTTTCTTTAAACAATCCACCTTAGCTTCTACACCTTTCTTTAAACCATCCATCTTAGCTTCTACATCTTTCCTTAAACCATCCATCTTACATTCTATTGCTTTTTGTGCAAGTGACACTTATTGTACTTGGTATTGCAATTTTGATATATCATGTTGCATTTCTTCCTCTTCTTCATATGTCATGCTAGAGATTTCAGGTTGCTTACTAGGTGTTTGCATTTTCTTTCCTCTGGGCATCAATTACTGATTCAAACTAATTTTTCAAACCAAGCTTATGCAAAAATTTAAAAAAAACTACACACCTTTTTTCACTTTGTAGAAGCTTGATATTGAATCCGATGTATCTCTGCAATTTTGGATCATCCAGTTCTGAAATTATGATCTGTAGTAGCTCTCTATGTCCTCTTTCCAATTCCACCAGTTTGATCCAAGTTGGATTCTCCCAGGAAGAGTTATGCACAATCTCCCAAGATGACCTGATTACAGACTAGTTCAGTAGAGCAAACTTGTACGACGTGCCACAAGTCACTGTTTCGACCTTTGGATCTAAAAAAGATATACAAGAAACTACAGTCCGTCCTCTTTTTGTAGCTTCTTACAAAATTTCAATCCGATGCCCAGAGAGAAAGTTATGATTATTTTCCCCAGGTCACTTGTTTGGAATGTAATTCAAAATTCTGAAAAAGGACCAACTTCCTCAGATCATATCTCCGCAAATATAGTGCGAAATGCTCTAAAATTTGGACCCGAGATTCGTTGTGATTTCTTATCAAATGGGTTTTTTTTAGCTTCTGAAACGTCGCAGAAAAAAAGTTATAGCGAAAATGCCATGATGACCTGTTTGGACCAGCGAAACCCTAGAATCCAAAGCTCTGGTACCAAATGTTATGAAACCAGTTCACGAAAAGATAGAAAAGAGAGATCCACGCCTTAGAATTCAGCCTCTTCAAGGGGGCAACCTCCTTTACATTACATAAATGATCAATTCTTGGATGATTCAAATGACAAAACCTCCTTTCTATATATAGGAGTTTAAGGAGTCACAATATAACCCAGCTGACCTAACAATAATAATATAAAGCCACAAAAATAACAATAGATGGATTCTATGGGGCACAGTAATAACAATATGGGGACAATAGGGGCACAAAAATATTAATAAGGGATACAACTACAATAGCAATGGGGTAATCACTAGTATTATAGGGACCCAACATATTGCTTTTATATGTTTCTAGTAAGATCCATGTGATTTTTTTTCTCTATGATTGTCTCATCATTTTGGCATACTTGCGCAGTAAAATACCCTAGTACTGTTTTGCATTCACAAATATCAATATTTCATTTATGCCAAATGCATTGGCTTGATAAAACTCTAGGATAAAGGGATTCAGTTCCCACTTATATTCCCTAAAATGGTAATAAGGTTCCCTATCTCCCCCCTGAGATTTGGAGATTGGGATTCCAAGATGTGAACCCACTTTCCTTCAATAATCTCCTTATTACTCAACTTAGTATTTGCCTTTGATGGATTCTTGTTACGTCCCACATTCTTGAAGTGGTTTTCCTTCTTAACTCATTATTTCCTGGGTATTTAGTTTCAAGAAAAACCATAATTTTCATTGCATTGGCCCCCCTGTCCCCATATCAAGTTATCTTAACACTTCCTTTCCTATTGTGAAAGTTTTAATAGAAGTTTAAGGGTGCAAGGATTGCAAGGTTCTTGTTTTTGTTTTCTGGTTTGAAACACCAGCAATTCACAGAAGAAAATATACAAAAAAGGGGTAGATTTGGGTGTGAAACACCCATGCACATTGTTTTGGCATTTTTTTTGAGAAAATGTAGCTCCCTTGTTTTTGAAAAAAATAAAAATCCCCCAATTTCTGCTTCCCGTCACTCGCCTGCTATGCTAGTCCCACTACTGCTTTGCAGGTCCTTCTCACTATTCCCACAATTTTCCCTCACTGGTTGCTTTGCAGGTTCCTTTCTAGGGTTCCTCATTGTTCCCTCACTAGTCACATTGAAGGTTACTCTTTGTAGGTTCCTCGTTGTTCCCTCAATTACAACTATGCTACCAATTTCAGTTAAAAGTGCCAAACACTAATTACCAAATATTTTCATATGAAACAATCATATTTTAACTAAATTGGCATGCCAATTCGATGAATTTTTGTTCAACTGCCACTAAATCTAAAAGTATAACACACGAAAACAAGGGTAGTATGGATTTTTCTCTTAAAATTCCTTGATAAGATTCAATCCTCACAGTGAAAGGGCTTTGACAATGCCATCCATCCATGGTTCTAATGGTCACATCCAATACTGAAGCCCCCTTCTAAATTTATGGATGGAGAAGGTATAGGAAATATATGACTTAAGAATAAAGACACAAGGGAATTTAATTTCAACCTATAGTAATCATAATTGAAATGATAATTTCCTTTACTGGAGTCCATTATGTATATGACACTTCTCGATAGCAAGATTCATATTATGGCTTAAAGCTTCAATTGAATTTACCTTGATAAAATTAATTCATATACCTTTTGTTCATTACTGACTCTATCTACAAGCTTCGTGGAAAGGTAAATGTGAGAGAGAGATTCGATTTATCTCTCCATATGCTCTTTGTTCTAGTTTAAAATAGTTTGATTTTGAAAGCAGTTCGATAAGAATTATTAAGAGTTAGATCATTGTATATATATAAAAATATTATAATACTTAAGAGATTATAATATATGTGTGTGTGTGTGTGTGTGTGTGTGTGTGTGTATATAATCTCTTAAGTATGATAATATTTTTATATGAATATGAAAACTCTTTATTAGGTCCCAGATACTGAGTGATTACACTTTTTTTTTTATTGTTATGTAGGCTATAACCTCCCATCGTCCCATTTTATTATGATTTTACGATATGTCTCCTCTGTATATAGTAAGAAGATCTAGTCTTAAATCATCAAATATTGTACTAAGGAGATCTAGTGTTAAGGTCATGAAATACTGTCTTGTACATTGTATTCATTGTCCAGGGAGGTCCCCCGTTAGAGATGAATATAATTATTGGTTTCTTATCATTTTTAAGGCACATGGTTCATAATTTTTTGAATTACAGCTCATGATCCTAAAGTTTTTCTACTTCAAATAGGTTGTAGTGAATGTTTCACTATAATCTTTTTTTGGGAAGTCTAAGAGGGTGAAGCTTAGAGAATACGAAGAAGAAATTTTTGATAACATCTATTTTAAATTCCAAATGTTGGTTTTCTATATGTTTGAGGTATCATATGAGGAAGTTAGGCTTCCTAAATGACTCTAATATCAATTTAAAATAGGTTAGTTTGAAATTCTTGCTATAAATTCTTCTCTAGGTGGTTTTAGATAGTGAAACTTGAACCATATTGAAAATAATGTTTGGTGAATATATGGTTTATGTTTCAGATCCTGGGCTTCTATAATTTTTTAATATATGATCTAATAAAATTAGTTTCTTTTTATTCTCCTCAAATAAATTAAAACTAGGCCAGTCTATATCTTTTGCAATAACTTATTTTTTCAAGAAGTTTTTTATAGTGAAACATGTACCGGTGAGAAATCATGATGAAAATTTTATTCAACTTCAAGAATTTTGTTTTCTATAATTTTAGAATTATATCACATGAAAATTAAGTTTTTGTGAACAATCCTAAAATAAATTTTAAATAGGTTATCGTGGAATTTGTGGTATATATTCTTCTCTCGGATTTTGTAGACTCAGAAATATTCATGTATTTTAGGAAACCTATAGAATTACCTCATGTACAAATTTCATAATCATATTTGAAGAATTGGACACATGTCATGCTATAGAATTTTTTCTTGTAGGAAAATACCATTTTTTTTTCCTTTTTTGTGAAAGTTGCTATCACTTTCTCTTGGAATATCAAACTGTAGTAATACCTATGGCATTGCTGAGACATATATATACTAATGTTTCATATCCAAATAGACTCAAATCTAATATATATATACAGAAAAACTTTATCCATTTAGATATTCTTCAAATTAAGGTTTTAAAGGTAGATAACTTACAAGTGACCTTATTGTTGATTAGAAAATCTCATTTTTTTGTGTTATTGACACTGGTAGTAAAGAGGAATAATAATATTATTTTCCAACAAGCCTCTAAAAAAGCTATTATACCAATTAAGCCTACTAGAGGCTCATCCTTGACTCATGAAGAAAGTGAATAATTAGAATTTAGGTTATCTCAATTAGAGAAGAACATTAATGACTTGGATGGTAGTATGTTGAAAAATGTTGATTAATCAGGTTTTCAAAAAAAAAATTGAAAGAAAAATGGAAAGAATAAGGAAGGAATATAGAATAACACAAATTAAAAAAAGGAAGAAGTGAAAAATTTCAAGGAAAATTAAAACAAAACCCATCAGAGAAGAAATAAATGGATTACAAAACATTATATTCAAACATCCCCCTTAAAGGGATGAAAAGAATAAAGAAAATCATGAACATAAAGAGAATCTTGGTTTTGAGAATGAATATCATATAGGGAGTATGTTATCACAATTAAAGAGAATAAATATTGAATCACAAAACCATGTGCATGAATTTTCAATTCAAGGTCCACATCATCAGGGCTTCAAGTCAGTGCCAAGTAACTACTACATTATAATATTTAATATGAGGAATTTTGATGGTAACTACCCTAAAATATGGACATTTGAGATGGAACAATACTTTGATCTATAACAAGTGGCATCCTTATAGAATCTGTATATTGAATCCATGTTTTGAGAAAAAGACCAACATGTATTGTATCAATGGCTTTGTGAAAGGAAATATAATGTTGTTATATCTTGCTCCATTTTTATAGAGGAATTGATAACATGTCATGGGGATATTAAGAGAAATACAATATTTTGTCAATTATTAAATATTTAACAAAAAGGAAGAGTTACAAAGCATATTCAACACTTCCAAAGGTTGAGTCTCAGAGTAAAACATATTTTGGAGGATAATTCATTAGAACTATTTATGTGAACAATAAAGAAAATTATCCAACATGAGGTGTGTCTCTTTGAAGCTAAATATGTTCTTTCAATTTAGAAAGGAAAAACTAAATTAAAAATATGGCCACTAGAAAGTTGATCACTAAGAGAAAAGCATGCTCTCTCTTTTAAACCAACAAGGTTGACTTGTTATGAAATGGATGTAATAAATGTGGAGAGAACATGATTCAACTATGAAACAAAGTATAGTAAGGGGCATAAATGCAATGATATACTATTCTTCATAGGGTGTGAATATGAGGAATATCAAGAAATGGAAACTTCACAAGATCTAGAGTTAGAAGAAACTAGTCCAATAATCTATTGTCATGCATTGGTCAACATTAGTACTCCAAAAATGTTGAAGATAAAAGGATATATCAAAATGGAAAAGGTAACAATATTGATTGGTTTAAGTAATACTCATAAATTCATCAATTTCAAATTGACAAAATTTCTTAATTGTTTTGTATTTTCAACATCAAAATTTTGCGTAATGATTGTAGATGATGGTATGATAAATTGTTCAAGGAAGTTCCATAATATTAATATGAATATGGGGGAAGTATTTTTTAGTTAGTCCCATGACTACAATCCAAATGGATGGTGTCAATGTTGTAATAGGGGTCCAATGGTTAAAGTCATTGGGAAAAACAACCCTTAATTATCAAGATATTTTCATAAGATGTTTCTCGTAAAGAAAAAAATTGAGCATAGAGGTATCTGAGGTAAACATAGTAAAGTGATAAGCTTTGATAGCATGCCAAAAATGTTAAAAAAGGGATACCAAGGTGTAATTTCACTATTGTGTTCATTAGATGTTTAAACATATATATCAGCCACTCTAATGGACCTCCAAAATTTTATCAAAATTAATTTTAATGTATTACGAAATATGCCTAAGGGTATTCCACCTCTTGAAATCATAACTATGCAATTGATTTGCAACTTTTAAGTGTGCCACCTAACATTAGGCCTTAGAGGTATCCATGTGGATAGAAGAGTGATATTGAGTGCATGGCTGAAAAATGTTAGATGAAAGCATAATTCAACCTAGATATAGTTCTTTCTATTCATCAATGATGACCATTATAAAAAATGGATATGGCATATGTGTCTATAATATAGGAAGCTCAACAAAATGATAATAATATATAAGTTTCATATGCTTGTCATTGATGAATTATTAGATGAATTAAATGGTGCAATTTTCTTTACTAAGTTGTATCTTCATTTTGGATATCGTCAAATCAGAATGAGGTATTAAGATAGTCCCAAGAAAACATTAAGAATGCATGAAATTTATTATGAGTTCTTGGTTATTCCATTTGGAGTCACAAATATTCCTTCATCATTTCAAGGCTTGATGAATTGTATTTTGAGACCCTTCAGCATGTACAACATGTTGATATGGTTGTCAAGTGATAAAAAGGTGTCTTTTTAACTCCTATTTACCTTCACATTAATTGTCAACCCAGGGACGACTTTTTATTTCAAGAGTGTACTCAGTCTGAGGTGGCTATTTACTCAAGAGTAATGTTTTGCAATATAGTGCTTAAAATCCAAAATTAAATGAATGCTTGAAACAAAATCTACTTACAATTAAAAGAAACTTAACACTCTGAAACTTAAATCATTCACTCAGAAAACTACAACAATTTATCAGTCGAGGGTATAGTAACAGTAACTCTTCCCTCTGTAAATTGATGCAATTAAAAAGGCACTCAAAAGAAGGTTCATCAAACTGGGAACTAGACAGCATATGTCAATGTTCACTACAGTCTCAGACCTTCTGCACACCAAAGCAATGATGATTTTCGAATGACAAGAAATGGAACATCATCTACTTCTATAAATAGGATTGAACAACAAAACTCTATCCTACGTAAATGAATGCAGAAATAATTATAATCTTCAAGAATTAAGTAACAGCATTTGAATTGAATAGCAAACAGAAATGGAACAACAAATTATCAAAGATAAAGTATAGAACAGTGGATTAAATCTGAATGTACAG
Organism: Pinus tabuliformis; assembly: GCA_031772625.1. NCBI lineage: Eukaryota > Viridiplantae > Streptophyta > Pinopsida > Pinales > Pinaceae > Pinus > Pinus tabuliformis. The sequence goes on along the minus strand of CM062808.1, from coordinate 351,132,177 downwards.
CAACTCAAGTCAAGCACGCAACACATTTATCATTAAAAGGGACAATAATCTGAGCTTCGATACAATATGAATGAATCATGGCCATGAAATAACAACAATTGTAATGGAACAACAATTGTTTTAGAATAGCAATGATAATAGAACAGCACTTCCGAATAAACAGCAGTCACGGTGTACGAATAAATCATATGGTAGTACCAATTCTAGAATATACAGCACGGTTAACTTGTAAGCTATAAGGAACAATGATGCTATATGATTTTCCAAAATAAACAATAATGTGATGCAGGGTTAGAATGGTAACATAGCATTCCTGTTGTAAGTAACAATAATATTCAATCAAGTATAACAGAGCCAATATGTGAAACAGTAAAGCGCTTCAGATTGCTGATCAGAGTAAAAGAAAGAAATCAAACCACACATGAATCGTGAAGATATAATATAGCAGCAGCTTAATCCACCAGAGGCTGGGCCCTTAGCTGCCAGCAGATGCTGCTGGGCTACTTCAGATGAGAAGAATGATCAGCAACCCTTTTATTTATTCATCATCAAACTATGAAATCATTAAAACAGCAGAAGCTTTGAAGATTACAATGGAAATGCAACAATCTCTTTTTCCTCCTATTCTATCCTATCCCATCATCATTCTTGAATTTCCAATTCTGAATCCTCAATTCTCCATCATTTTTCCATCCCCATCTCTGATCTTTGTTTTCATTTAAATAAAGAGAGATCAGAGAGAAGCTACAACAAAGATAGTTACAGCATGATTTCTATTACAAAATTGGATTGTTTCCAACCAATTAATCAACAAGAAAATATATTTTCATTCATCTTCCAACAAGAGCAAGGCGAATTTGGCTTTGTAGCTGAGATTTGGAAAATGTCCACACAGCAAATCTAAGAAAATCGTTCTCAAAGAACCCTGCGTTTCTCTCAATAAAAGTCGAATTTTGGCAAACCATTTTGTGTTAAAGTTAACTTGGTCTGTTCTGGACAAAACCCATGTTCCAGATTTTCCATATTCTTCTTCATTTGCTCAGAATCTCAACCGCAAAACTGTCACTTCTTATTCTAGCGAATTTCTGAGTTGGAATATTTAATGATCAAATCTTCAATCTGGAAATTGTATTGGAGGCTAAAAATGGTGAATAATGTTACAATCACTTTATTAAAACTATCATTGATAAAATCATACATAATCATCAATTTATTAGAAATAAAGGAGAATAAATAATATTAATTCATAAGAGCATAAATCATTATAAATTGGATTTATATAATAAATTATAATAAATGACATGATAAAGAAGAGTAAAAATGGATAAAATAAGTGTTTAAAAAGTGGTCGTATTCACAGCCCAACATACCCCCACACCGAATATATTGCATGTCCTCATGCAACCCAAAGACAAAACCCATGTGTTAACTAAGCAATAAAAAAAATTGTTCATCTCAGCTCATAGAAGAAATGAATTCTTCCTTAATTAATGAATATTCAATTTTAGCAATCTTGATGAAGGCATAACAATGAAGTTGTAGCAAAATATGATATAAGTGGCAGCAACCTTCATTAACCGTTTTCCCAAAAACTACAAACCAGCTTTTGTTGAAATGTTGCAAGTAGATTTGTAATATGTGAATGCCTCTATGATCCAAAAATCAGATCGTTTTGATGCATGGATCATGAGATGTAAACAAAATGGCTGTAGGTGAGAGTGCATAATTCCCGAAATTTTATGAACCAATTTATCTTGACATTATCCGGGTATGTGTATTTTAATAATACGTTTGTGTTTTCCAGAGATCACAAGAATTGAGTTCATAGTTTTTTAAAAATATTATGGAAATCAATTTCTGCACTGAAATTGTATGCCTTAAATGAGAAAGAAAATAGAAAACATCCATCATGTGTAGCAATTCCTCCCCCTCTCTAAAAAATTAGCATGCCCTCATGCAATACTAGAAAATAAATAGAGGTAGTTGCTACCAACTGTTGAATGCTATGCTTGGTGTAAAACAACATGGAATAAGGGAGGTGTTGAGAATGAATAAGAATATCAATGGATGATAAAGACATGGTCATGAGAAAGAAATGAATGAAAGGAACACTCCCCCAAACTGAAAGATGATATGTCGCTGAAAAATGGGAAGTGGTAAAGATGTGGACTGAAAGATGATAAATGATGCTCAAAATGGATGTTCATGAAATTCTCCCAAATTCGTAATAAATCAAAAAAGTATGCTAGTTTACCTCAAGTTTTACCTCCAAAAGAAAAATGTGGAATGACATATATGTACTGGCATTTGTTGAAGCTGATGTAGGCAGGGTGGGTGCTGAAAGTGATGCAAAAGGTGGAATCCAGGTAAGCACATATGTCTTAAGAATTGTTCACATTCACGAGTTGCTCGAGCCTCTTCTATTGGTTGCAATAGTGTGGTCATGCTGCGAATAGAGTTTCCCCCCCCCCCCCCCCCCCCCCATACTTGTTGTTCTCCTGTAAACAAATCACTATTTTGCATACAATGTTCTTGAATCCATAGTGTTAGTTATGAATAGAAATAGATAAGATGCATGCAAAACTTTCAATTAGAAAATTTTTTGTCAAATCAACATGTTATGGCAGAGTGCAGTAATCATAGCGCATGAAATCCCATAATGTATACATTCCCCCCTCCAATTGGAAAAGGAATTCCATGACCATAAAGCGTATGAGAGGGGTTATGCTGATGGCAAGGCAAGGGAATGGACAATATAGCAGTAAATGAAGCAGAGTACACATATCAATGATAGGATAGTGAGAGTTATGGTTATAATGAGAGTAGACTGTGTAAAGATAGTTATGAATAAAAGATAGGATGCTTTGGATTGATGATAAGTTATGCAAAAAAGAAAAAGAACAACAATATGCCAAAAAGATGCTTTACTAACGGTATTCTAGCTGAAAATGATGTGAATGATCAGAAAATAATTTCTCATGCGTAAAGGTTCAAAACAGGGAAAATTAAGGAAGTAACTTCTCTGATAAAAAGAAGAAAATAAGAAAAGGGTATTATAGTAATAATTGACGATAAGATATAACTTCAATACCATAAGCAGAGCCTTTGCTACCAGCCGACGTCCATAGCCTCGACAGGGTTGCTTTTTAACCCATATGAGCTAGGATCCTCAATTTATAAATGGAGTGTTACAGTGCTGTTCTACAGAAGAGATCAGTGTTCTGGCGTGGTAACAGATAACCACACTGCCATTCACTGGGATGTAGCAAAAGTGATCAGGCCGGCTCGTGATGAGACCTCCTATTCCAAGGATAATTGGGCTATCCAATGGATCATAACCCTGGTGTGGTAGCCATAATGGGAATGTCACTTTGTTATAGCCTTATGAACATGGTAGGCTGCCTCGTAATGAGACCCCCTATCCTCCATTTGAGAACAAAATTTTGTTGTTATTACACATTTTTATGATAAAAAAGGGAGGCTTAGTACTCCTTAAAAGTAGGGATGGTGGAAGAAGTTGAACATGTCAATAGAAAAAAAATATACCCATGATCTCATTTTTGATAGACAGAGAAGATTATAACCAGGAAGAGTGGAACCAGCATGGTATTAAGATGATCAATCAATATCATGTACAGTAGAAAACAATGCAGTAAAGTAGTATATAAATAACTGTGTCCCTTTTGAAAATAAGCTATCATCAAGTAGATGTCATGTTAAAGATCATAACATGAATGATATTAACTCGCTTCAAAAGAATCCATAATTCTTGTCTTCATAAAAGTAGTGTACTTCATGCCATGAAAGAGAATCAGTAAAATGTGGTTGAGATGAACTAGGAATAATCCCACAAAAGGAAGAAATGATTGCTCTCGAAAATATTCCCAAAGTGTTGTTTTTTTTGAAGGAACAGCAAAAACACTCGAAAAGTGTTGTTCCTTATAGGGAACAACAAAGGAAATTCACACCAAAAAGCAAAAATACACACGAAAAAGTGTTGTTCCCTATAGGGAACAACAAAAAAATGCATGTGAAAAAGTGTTGTTCCTTAAGAGGAACAAAAAAATGTGAAAATGTTGTTCCTTTGAAAAGGAATAGCAAAAATGTAAAAGTGTTGTTCCTTCGGAAAGGAACAACAAAAATGTGAAAGTGTAGAAGTGTTGTTCCATTTCGAAAAGGAACAGCAAAACGTGAAAGTGCAGAAGTGTTGTTCCATTCAAAAAGGAACAGCAAAACGTGAAAGTGCAGAAGTGTTGTTCCATTCGAAAAGGAACAACAAAACATGAAAGTGCAGAAGTGTTGTTCCATTTCGAAAAGGAACAGCAAAACGTGAAAGTTCAGAAGTGTTGTTCCATTCGAAAATGAACAACAAAACGTGAAAGTGTAGAATTGTTGTTCTATTTCGAAAAGGAACAGCAAAACGTGAAAGTGCAGAAGTGTTGTTCCATTCGAAAAGGAACAACAAAACGTGAAAGTGCAGAAGTGTTGTTCCATTCGAAAAGGAACAACAAAATGTGAAGGTGCAAAAGTGCTATTCCATTTCGAAAAGGAACAGCAAAACGTGAAAGTGCAGAAGTGTTGTTCCATTCGAAAAGGAATAGCAAATCGTGAAAGTGCAGAAGTGCTGTTCCATTCAAAAAGGAACAGCAAAACGTGAAAGTGTAGAAGTGTTGTTCCATTTAGAAAAGGAACAACAAAACGTGAAAGAGGAACAACAAAATGGACAATCATAAAATGAAAGCATGCAAAAAAACAAATTAGCTGTTCACGGCATTGATGCTAAGGATGAGTTACACTTTGAATGAAGCAACACTTGAAACACAAAATATAAGAGAAATTAGAAAAGAAACAACAAAAAATAGTATGTAAATAAATAAATTAAGTTACAACAGCTATGAGATTATGTAAAAAAAATTGATATCTTTGAAAAATGTTTTGGCAGCAGTGATGAGACATGAATCTTCAAATTGAAATCAATTCTTTATTTGTTCTATTATAAATCTGTTGGGTAATGAGTTGGATGAAATTCCTTTGTTTCATAAAATTTCTTTCAAAAATCACTCGTCCATAAATTGACCTTCTTTATTTTCCAAAGACCCGCAAAAAATGAGTGTCTACCTGCAATAAAACATTAAATCTTGGATAAAGAGAGGTGATAGCGCTTTCCTAATCCAATAATTATGCAAGAAACAACAAGTAGTTACTCTGTATAACAAATCCACTGAGAAAATAACAAAGTAAAAGTTATTTGTCATCTGCGGGAGAGCAGTGGTCGACCATACTAACCAGCAGTGTTTTAATCACAACTTCTTTGCTTTTCGTCAAAATTGAGTGATTCCAAAGATATATGAGAGCTAATTCAAAGGTGTATCTCCAATAGAAACAAGTTTTAAAGATTCAATGATATGATATGTCAATTTTAGTTAGAACAACCTGCATAACAGAGTCATTTTCGTTTACCCCACTTAAAACAACAGTTAATGTTTTAAGCATAGATTCTTCGTTTGATGTTAGATTTGAATGATTCAAATTGGAAATGAAAATATATTCATTTATTTATCTCCAATAGAAACAATTTTTTAAGACAAGAAGAATTGATAGGTCAAATACTGTAAGGAACAGCCGGAAAGAGAGAGTTTTAAGACTGCTGATTTACGATAGACAATCAGTGTTTTGATCATAACTTCCCCATACGACATTGAAAATGTGTGATTCCAATTTACTTTTAAACTAAATTCATAGGGGAAGCTACCATAGAAACAGGCTTTAAAAATTCATTCATTTAGGCCTCCAAAAACTGACTGTCCCAACTCTGTGCCTTAGCTGCCTGCTAGACATCCGGTCAATGTTTTGGTTCTAACTTTTTCATTTCAAATCTAAATTGAGTGATTAAAATATGGTTGGAAAGTAGAAATCAAGCTCTACTTAGGATAGAAACATGTTTTAAAAATATTCCATTTTGGTCCCTCAAAACATAACTGTCCCGACTGTGTTTTCGGTAATGTCATCAAGCCCGCAAGCCAAAAAAAATATGATATTCAAGAATTTTTTCAAATTGGTGATAAAAGTGAATATAAGTGTTTGTAGAATGGTTATTTCTATTATAATTCATCTACATACACAAATGAATTGAAATATTTATCACCGATGTTGATTTCGATAGCGTGTTGCAACAAAAAAAAACTAGTTTTACAAAAATAAAAAAATGTGTTTGTTTTATTTCTTCATTTATTTTATTTTCTCCACTATCCTACTCTTCTTTGAGAATCGAATATGTTTATGTATAATAGTATTTCCAATGGAACAATTTTTGAAATAGGGCTTCATGTATGCACATACCCATTTTTGAAAAATGCATATTAATGAACATTAGGGTATGAGAAGCCAACTTCCCTTGAAAAAATGGTATCAAATATTGTTGAAGCATAGAGTGATGTTGCAAACAAATGATAGAGTGAAACCAATCTTCAATGTATCCGTTACTTTCTTGATTTCCCATATCCATGATATCATGAAGTTCTTGAGCTTTTAAAATGGCTTGTTGATGCAAACTAAAAGGAATCTCATTTTTTCCCATAACTTCTACAATTTTTGAATTTGAAACATTCTGAATCTCATTGTAAGTTTTCTCTAATGGTGCATGTGAGATAGAATGGGTGGGAAGGGTGGGTAAATTTTTCAGTTCAACATTGTAAGCATGTTGTACTGGTTTATTATGGTAAGGGTGTGGAATTAGTTGAGCAGGAAAATGTGCTAGGAATGGAGCATTGTGATGATGTGGTTGGATGGGTTGAGTGGATGAATTTGATATGCAAGCAGGATGTTGTGGAAGAGCTGGTGAAAAATATGGAGAATATGTTTGTGCTACAAGATGAGGGAGAGTAGTCATGCAATCATAAGGTGAATAATGCCAAACTTGTAGACAAGATTGGTGATGGTTATATTGAAATTGACATGGCTGCCCTAACACATTAGTATTCCATAATGGATTATGTAAGTAAGAGAATGGAGAAGAAGCGTTTTGAACCATACTTGTAGGCTATGATTTCCATCGTTTTGACCTTGTTGTAGCTTCCTCATTTCTTTGATATGCTACTTCCATCCTAGATAAGGAAGAACAACTATTTATGGTATGCTCGTTTCGGTCATGAGGGCAAAACACTTCATCAAATTCTTGATTTTTATGAACCTACAAAGCATCCAATTTTGCATTTAGAGAGCTAATAAAATCAACTTTAAAATTTTCAAATAAAGTATTGATTTAAGCTCTTATGTCTCTTATTCTTATAGCAGATTTAGAAAAGAAAGAACAAACATCTCTAGAATTCTTACCAGCCTTGGAGATTCCTCTTGAATACCTTATGCACAACTCACAAACATCATCATATGATAACTGAAAAACATCACCTTTTCCTATCAGATTTAAGAGTTTTAAAAATTCATCTTTGATTCCTTTGAGAATGAGTGTTTTTAAGATCTCTTTTTCCAAATGCTTATATTTTGATTTTTGAAGGTTGTAATGAAATCGATCTACATAGTCCTCCAAGCTTTCATCTTCCCCTTGTATCATATTGAAAATATCTTCATTGGCCTTGCAATAGTCTTGGTACTTCTTCAAGAATATGTTCTTCATGTCCTCCCATGTTTGGATGCAGTTCCCACCTACACTCATGAACCATCGGAGAGCTGCTCCTTTTAGAGTAACATGAAACACTTTCAACCTTTGATCGTTAGTGTAATAATCATATCCTCTACAAAGTATTTCGAACTCAAATAAGAATGTATCTGGATCTTCATTTGTCAAGCCATGAAAATTTGGTAGAGAAGATGGGGGAATTATGTGCATTTGTGTCACCCCTCCTAGATCTTTGATAGGAAATTCAAAAGTAGAAATGTGAGTCATTTCTTACCATAATAAAAGATGTTCTTCATGTGTTTCTTCGAGGCTCCTTCCTCAAATGTTCCTGTCAATCAATTAGTGAAATGGGTGGTGCTTACATCACCACTTGAGTGAAATCATGAGATTTGTTTTTTCAAAATTTCTATTTGTCTTTTTTTTTTAGTCATTCACACAAAAATTCAAACATTTACCCTAAGTTCATTAACAATTCTGTTGGAAAGCGAGCGAGGGAGCAGGGCTTCTACATGCTCCATACGCAGGTTCTTACCTTCCATTTTTAATACCCAATTCTTTCCTAATAGGCACTCATCAGATGCACACTACTCTTTAAAAATGGCTACACTCTCCCCGGCAACGATGCCAAAATGTCCAGCGATAAAAAGGTGTATTTTTAACTCCTATTTACCTTCACATTAATTGTCAACCTAGGGACGACTTTTTATTTCAAGAGTGTACTCAGTCTGAGGCGGCTATTTACTCAAGAGTAATGTTTTGCAGTATAGTGCTTAAAATCCAAAAGTAAATGAATGCTTGAAACAAAATCTACTTACAATTAAAAGAAACTTAACACTCTGAAACTTAAATCATTCACTCAGAAAACTACAACAATCTATCAGTCGAGGGTACAGTAACAGTAACTATTCCCTCTGTAAACTGATGCAATTAACAAGGCACTCAAAAGAAGGATCATCAAACTGGGAACTAGGCAGCATATGTCAATGTTCACTATAGTTTCAAACCTTCTGTACACCAAAGTAATGATGATTTTCGAATGACAAGAAATGGAACATCATCTACTTCTATAAATAGGATTGAACAAAAAAAATCTATCCTACGTAAATGAATGCAGAAATAATTATAATCTTCAAGAATTAAGTAACAGCCTTTGAATTGAATAGCAAACAGAAATAGAACAACAAATTATCAAAGATAAAGTATAGAACAACAGATTAACTCTGAATGTACAGCAACTCAAGTCAAGCACGCAACACACTTATCATTAAAAGGGACAATAATCTGAGCTTCGATACAATATGCATGAATCACGGCCATGAAATAACAGCAATTGTAATGGAACAACAATTGTTTTAGAATAGCAATGATAACAAAACAACACTTCCAAATAAACAACAGTCACGATGTACGAATAAATCATACGGTAGTACCAATTCAAGAATATACAGCGCGGTTAACTTGTAAGCTGTAAGGAACAACGATGCTATATGATTTGCCAAAATAAACAATAATGTGATGCAGGGTTAGGATGGTAACATAGCATTCCCATTGTAAGTAACAATAATATTCAATCAAGTATAACAAAGCCGATATGTGAAACAGTAAAGCGCTTCAGATTTCTTATCAGAGTAAAAGAAAGAAATCAAACCACACATGAATCATGAAGATATAATACAGCAGCAACTTAATCCACCAAGGGTTGGGCCCTTAGCTGCCAGCGGATCCTACTGGGCTACTTCAGATGAGAAGAATGATCAGCAACCCTTTTATTTATTCATCATCAAACTATGAAATCATTAAAACAACAGAAGCTTTGAAGATTACAATGGCAATGCAACAATATATTTTTCCTCCTATTCTATCCTATCCTATCATCATTCTTGAATTTTCAATTCTGAATCCTCAATTCTCTATCATTTTTCCATTCCCATCTCTGATCTCTATTTTCATTTAAATAGAGAGAGATCAGAGAGAAGTTACAACAAAGATAATTACAACATGATTTCTCTTACAAAATTGGATTGTTTCCAACCAATTGATAAACAAGAAAATATATTTCCATTCATCTTTCAACAAGAGCAAGGCGAATTTGGCTTTGCAACTGAGATTTGGAAAATGGCCACACAACAAATCTGAGAAAATCATGCTCAAAGAACCCTACGTTTCTCTCAATACAAGTCAAATTTTGGCAAACCATTCTTCATTAAAGTTAATTTGGTCCGTTCTGAACAAAACCCATGTTCCGAATTTTCCAGATTCTTCTTCATTTGCTCAGAATCTCAACCACAAAACTGTCACTTCTTATTCCAGCGAATTTCTGAGTTGGAATATTTAATGATCAAATCTTCAATCTAGAAATTGTATTAGAGGCTAAAAATGGTGAATAATGTTACAACCACTTTATTAAAACTATCATTGATAAAATCATGCATAATCATCAATTTATTAGAAATAAAGGAGAATAAATAATATTAATTCATAAGAGCATAAATCATTATAAATTGGATTTATATAATAAATTATAATAAATGACATGATAAATAGGAGTAAAATGGATAAAATAAGTGTTTAAAAAGTGGTCGTATTCACGTCCCAACAATGGTATTAACACTATTGGAAGATAAATAAATATATGGAAATCCTTTCAAGTGTGCCTTGGGCTTCAAGGAGTGGAATATTTGGGTCATATTATATCATGAAAAGGTATAAAGGTGGATCTTAATAAAATCAAATATATGATGGAATGGCCAATTCCAAAGACCTTCAGAAAATCAGAGCATTCTTGGGATTGGTAGTATATTACCACAATTTTGTCAACAATTATGGTCAAACATAAAAGCCTCTAACAAAATTATCAAATAAGGAAGAACCCATTTTGGAGTAGAGAACAAACCAAAGCTTTTGAAGAACTTATAGAGGTCATTTCTATAACTCCCATATTGATGAAACCTAACATCACAAAATCCTTCATCGTGGAGTATGATGCCTCAAGCTAGGGAATTGATGTAGTTTTTGATGTAAGAAGAAAGGCCCATTTCCATTAGAGGTAGTGAACATAAAGGAAATAAATTACTCATACCCATGTTTGAAAAAGAAATGATGTTCATACTACATGCATTGAAGAAATGGTGTTCATATCTAATAGGAGGATACTTCAAAGTAAATATAGATCATGATAGTATGAGGTACTTCCTTGAGAAAATAATATATTTAAAAGAGAAACAAAAATGGTTCTTAAAGGTGTTGGGTTATTACTTTGAAATTATCTACAAAAGGAAAAAGAAAAAAGAATATTGTAGCAGATGCACTCTGATGGAAAGAGGAAGACTCAAATAATTTACTATGTTTTGTTTCCATTCGACTATATGACTTAGTCGAAGAAGTGAGGATAGAATGAAAAAAAAATTAGAAGACATGAAATATCATTGAACAAATATATGAGGAACCTAATTTAGTGAATATATTTATGGGGAAAATTTATTTGTTATGGTATCAACATCACACATACTTATGTAGGAAATATCATCTAAAAAAAAATGTCCTTTTGTAATTACATACTTCTTTGTTAGGAGGAGATTCAAGGTTCCTAATCATGTACCATAGGATTAAGAAATATTTTTTGTGGAATATCTGAAATAAAATGTCCACAATTTTGTAGTTGAATGTATGTTCTGCGAATAAAATAAGGGAGATACAATCAATACCCTAGGGTTCATTTAGCCATTAGCAATACCAAGCCAACAATAGGAAGAAGTTTTAATGGATTTTATTATAAGTTTACCCAAATACGAAGGAAGGAGTGTCATTATGGTAGTGGTATAGAGAATGGAAAAGTATGCCCATTTTTATTCTCTTTCTTATCCTTTTAAAGAAATTAATGTGGAAGAAGCATTCATGGGGAGATTCCAAAAGCTACATAGAATACTAAATATTAAGAAACAAAGATCCAAATTTTTATTTTTATTTTTATTTATGTATTTATTTTTTAAGCCATAATGAAAGTTTATGGAAAATTGATTACTTCGAAAGATTACTTGCGACTATTACACCATGTACAACTATTTTATAAATACCACAAACGATCCAGTTATGTATGTGTTTTTTGACTTCAAAACATGTAGTTGGTGAAGTGATTTGTTCACCAAACTATTTGAGCTAAGATCCTTTGATAACAAAGGTCAAATTTTCATTAAAAAAAATTACTAAACTATTTTCTAGTTTAGGTAGTGAATTGGCTCACAACTCATCTTATCATCTTCAATCTTATGGAAAAAATAAGATTGTGAATAAATGTTTAGAAGGATATCTCTAATTCTTTTCATATGATAAATAGACATAGTGGGTTGAATGGTTACCCTTGGTATAATGGTGATAAAACAAGTCCTTCCATATCTCATAAAAATTATGACCATTCATGACATTTTATGGATATCATCCTTTGCTTGTCACATCACCCTTAAAAGGGACTATAAATGGCCAATAATTTTAGGATCACATATAGCACCAACAAGAGGTTATCAAACTATTGAAGGACAACTTGGTTATGACACAATATGATGAAACAACAAGTATATCAACATCATAGTGAAAAGGGATTTGAAGTTGGGGATTGGGTATTTGTGAGACTACTACTATATAAACAGATGCCCCTCAAGTGACAAAAGAAGGGAAATAAATTAGCACAAATTTATTATGGTCACTATAAGGTGTTGTAGAGGATTGTATGTATGGGTTACAAATTGGAGTTACCTCGCTCTACATATTTATATTTACTATTCCATGTTTATGTCTTAAATAAGGTAATTAGTGACTCGATCCTAATCCAAACTATTAATAGAACTAGAAATAATATTGGAAGCAATGACTAATTAGTGGAGAAATTGAGAAAATAATAAGAACCTACCAATGGAATAAACGACATTGGAAGATGAGATGTGCATGTAGAAACAACCACTGATAGTCAAGTGTTGATAACTCTCAGCGCTTCCTTGAATGGGAGTGACAAGTTAAGCCCCATATAATCCTCATGTTAAACCTAAAATCCTTATTAATCTCTAGATATTGATTGATTGAATTTCTATTATTATATTGTTATGTATGCTATAACCTCTCATGGTCCTATCTTATTATATTTGTACACTTTGTCTCTTTAACACTCTCACACACACACACACATAGAGAGAGTAAGGAGATTTAGTTTTAGGATCATCAAATATTGCATTATGCCTTATATTCATTGTAAAAGGAGGACTCCCCCATGAATTGGATTGTAATTATTGGTTTCTTATCATTTTTAAGGAACATGTTTCATAACATCATCTTTCATATGAGTTCGACCATTGATAATAATGGAACAACATGATTTTCATCATTGAGATCCGTTCTTCCTACTATTAAATGAATAATGATGATTGCAAACAAGCTATTTAAATATGAGCGAATCACATTTATGGGAAAGACAAATCATTTGAGGTATGGAAAATTTGTTAACCAAATAATATTTTATATATATACAAGTTATTTGGTAATACGTGAGCACCCAGGGCGAATCCCAATTGAGATTACACAATATTGAATTTTTATCACTACTAAAATAAAATATAATAGAGGTAATACAAGTATTGAATATGGTCTTGGTTACCTCCTTTTATGTTAGTTATTGACTTCAAAACTAGAATATTGAAGAACAATACTTATAGGATTATAACCATTTTCATTTCATGACAACATAACAAATATTGTTGACATGATAACAATAATCTTTCAGTTGACATGCAATTTCATTGGTACACAATCAGTAAATATACTTGAATTATTGGACTTGATGATAATATTATTATTATTTTCAGAAATATACATATATGTTTAAAAATATAATAGAGATTTTAATTGCTTCATTAGAGGAACAATTCAATAAAGGTACATAACTAAAATTTAGATACTTGTTACATATTACTTTACATAATTGTTGCATACCTAGCAAAGAGTGTGGTTGCTGCTAAACAAAGAGTCTGATTGCTACATATATTCTTAGCTTAGGTGTTTCTTTTAAAAAGAGTTTTCATTGTTTCTAGATGTCTTTCAGTATAAAATTATCACTTTTTAAATTTAAAAATCCTTATTATTCACCCAACCATGATTCAAGCATTTATCGATGTGATCATGAATTTGATTTTCTTATTTTATTTAAAAATACTGATTTCCTTCATGCATGAGTAGTTTTCTAAAATTTATCTTAATTATGGGAATTGTAAGGAAAAAAAATGGGTCTCAAAAAAAAAAGTACTAACATAATTAACTTTAAGAGAAACAATAGGATTCAAGATGATGATGTCATTCCGAGGGGTAAATATTTTAGAGGGAAAATATGGCAACTAATATTTTATTTAAATTATATTTTCGGCTTATCCCTTTATAGGTTTACTCAAATTTTGAGTGTATATAATCTTTAGATGTGGAACTAAATTTGACATCCAACAAGTACCCAAATCGACATTCTAAAGAAGTTGAAACTACATGAAAAAAATGTATTCAACATGATTTTTTCATGTATTTTCATTCTTTTTCGATGTGGGTCTACTAAGAAGTATGAAATATGGGTTCTCATTGTATGTGGAATTTAATTTGGCATCCAACAAGTGTCTCTTCTTGAAATTTGCATAGACATATAAGGAGATAAGACAGAATTACAAAAAAAACACTTTCTCTTCTTTTTTATTTAAAAATTCATAAATCTTATTTTATTATTTTTACTATTATTTTATTTTCTTTGGGAAAGCCAATTTAGACCTAAACATTTCCCTAATATAGTTACCCATTGATCTACTTTCACATTTCATATTTTTATGCTCATTAGTTTATTTAACTTAAGTTAACTATCTCTATTTCAAATCATATCCTTAGCATCTCATTTTTCCTCTCTAAATTCAAATTTGGTTGTGATTCTATTTCTATGCCTCCTCTACCATAAGGTCTTATATTGAAAATAATATTCCTAATTATTTAGTTAGTTTATATTAAATGTATTCACACTTTGCCTTTAATTTTGATGCCTTAGCGTATTTGTATATTTTCTTTCTATTCAGAGGGATGTCTTTATGGTTTTTATATTTACTTGAATATTTTAGCTGGTTCATTTTAAATCATTCAAAAAAATTCTCTTTGATATTGTTTACTAACATCATCATATTTTCATAGTCCCCTAAATTTTTATTATCTAAAAAAATTACTAGAATAAAGTTCACTTCCAATTTTACTTGTGGATTTATAGTTTTAAATCATTTAAGTTCAAATTAACTTTTCATTTTCCTGGTGCTAAGTCTTCCAAGTCACTTGTGTACTTCAAGAATTACATTTGATAATTCCAAGAGTGTAACAGTTATTTCCCTTTAAACATTAAATTTAGTGTCACTCTTCTTAGAACGATAATGGTGAATAAGGATTAAGGTGTCCACCTTAATGCAAATTCTCTATTTATACCTAATAAGTGACCAAATTCATAGTCCAACCTTACATGATTTTGCAACTTCAAGGTGAGGTTACCTACACTTTCTGCCCTTGTCCACAATTGGAGTGTTACTTGGTAGAATCATGGACGGTGTTGCACCCCTCCATGATAATTGAAATTGGTTTGTACAAACCCAACACCCATATGTGAGTAGTTTAGACAAACAATTACCCTGCTAATGCATCACCTATACATATTTTCAATATCTTGTAAGCATATTTTCAACATTAAAATCTTTCAATAATCAAACCAAAATCAGTGCTAAACCTTACACCTATGCACCATCATGGTCACCTGTCATGGTTATAATATCATTAGTAACACCAAATCATAATGAAAAACTATAATAAAATATATGTGTGAGAAGTTATTTTTCCATTAACAAGTAATATCATTTAATATCAGATTAATTAATATCATCCATCACGATAATCAATAAAATGCATAGAAGTGTTATCATCATATAAGGTACATGTAAAGACCATCAATGTATCCTTAAATATTAATAAATTAGTCAAAATATTAGTGAAAAATGGAATGCCTAACTATATTCTTGTCTTCACTATTGTTATGAAACATTGATTGTTTTTTATTCTTATAACGTTAAACAATTCATAATTATGGAATACGCAAGTCGACAGACATAGTGTGGTCGTACTGGATCAATGAAACCAAGTGGTTGAGTCATATATACCTCCTCAATGAGATCACCATGTTCCCGAAAATTGGTTGTTGTTGGAGCCTTACCTTAAGACTGTGGTGTTGGTATGTTCCCGCGGTGATGGGGAATTCACCAGTACAGTGCCAGATTCATACAGATCCATTGACTAACTGATGACTAACTTACACTTTTTGCCCTGGATAGATGATCTGCTAGACCACTTGCATGGGGCTCACTTCTTTACCAAGATGGATGTGATTGTTGTCTACCATCAAGTTCAGATGGATGCTTCTCACACTTGGAAAATATTTCTACATAGAAAGAACATAAGTTGAATGAGCAAGCATAAAAAAGGCAACTATTGAAGAAAATCCATAAGCAACACTCACATTGAACCCTACCTCCACCTTAATCCAACATAGTTCATTTATGAGTCGTGACTTAACTATATATATATATATATATATATATATATATATATATATCTATATATAATTGTTTTAGAATATTTAAATAAAACTTTTCCACATATTTTATTCAAAGTAAATACTTTTTATTAAAAATAAATAATTTTAAATGTTAGTAAAAATACAAAAATAAATTTATCGTCAAAATAATAGGAAATTGTAAGTATAAAAAAAAAAATAATCACATCAAATTAAAAAGCATTGTGAAAAGTAAAACGATAATAATGCTAAAATTTAGATTAAAATGCCTAAAAATATTCTGAAAATCTGTTATGTAACCATTTTTGTTTTTTTAGTTTTTAAACTAGGGATTTTATATTTCCTCCCTGGTCAACTCAGAATACAATTCTGTTGAGAGCCATATCACTTTTCCACAATGTAATTGAAATTTAACAATAAGCTCATTTGAAAAAATAATGGTTTTACTTGTTTGTGACTCAGTTAGTAGTGGTGCTGAGTGGTATGAACTCGAAGGTTACATGTTACAACAAAATTTAAAAAACCCAAGAAACTTTAGAAAAATCCCAAATTAGATGTAACACGGGATGTGCTCAGGTTTTGTGTGTGACCTACATACTTTTCAACGCGGATATTAAGAGTGTATGATCACATGTTTTTTTTTTATGGTTACTAATGATTGGTTAGTATGTATAATGGATGTCATTGGTCTTTATGATTTGGAAAATTTAAGCCATAAAGATGTAATATACCTATTATATGATGTTATGAAACTAGATCACAAAAAGATAGAAAAGATAGATGAACACCTTAGAAATAAGCCTCTTCGAGGGGGCAGCCTCATTTACATTACACAAATGAGCAATTCTTGGATGATACAAATGACAAGACCTCCTTTCTATATATAGGAGTCTAAGGGTTCATAATACAATCAGAGTTGACATAACACTAATAATGTAAGGGCACAATAATAACAATAGTGGGCTTCTATGGGGCACAATAATAATAATATAGGGACTACATGGGCAGAACAATATAATAAGGGGGTTGTACTAATAACAATAAGGGGTTACACTAGTAGTATAGGGACCTAACATGCCCCTCTCCTTCAAAAAGTGTTGTCCTCAATGCTTGAGTAGTTCTTGATGCTTTTGTATAAAATTCGTGTCCTCCCATGTGGAATCTTCAGTGGGTAAGTTCTTCCACTTGATGAGATACTTTGAAATTGATTGATTTCATAGTTGTCGAGTTCTTGTTTCTGTGACTGCTCCAGGCTCCAATATGATGTTTTCTTCCTCGTCAAGTTCTGGCAATATTGTTTGAATTGGGATCTTTTGCAACTTTTGAATGAGTGGCCACACTTCTTCATCCTTCTTCCATTCATCCCTTACTCTATTTATCCAATCTAGTTGGATAATAGAAATAGCACAAAACAATGCTTCCACATCCTCATCCTGTCTTGAGAGTGCATCTGCAACAACATTTTTCTTCCCTTTTTTGTAGATGATTTCAAAGTCATAACCTAACATATTTGTGACCCATTTTTCTATTCTTCTAAAGATAATCTTTGTTCTAAGAAGTATTTAAGACTATCATGATCCATTTTTACCTTGAAGTGTCTTCCCATTAGGAAAGATCGCCATTTCTTAGGTGCATGTAGTATTGCCAACATTTCCTTCTCATAAATAGCTTGCTTGAGATGTAGCCGTAAAAATACCCAATCCTTTACATCAAATCCTTTTTCACTGCAATGTTGATCTTCCTGTTGTTTCATTCAATTCTGCACCAAAGTGGCATTATCCTTTAGAAGTTGGAGAACTTGTTCTTGGTGATCGATGTGATCTTTGACTTCATGAATCTTTTTCTTCTTGATATGTCCTTCTATCTTAAGAGTTTGAAGAGTGGTAATTTCTTCCAATGCATTACAAGATATGGCCGAATTCATTTCTTGATGCTCGATGTGATCTTTCACTTCTTGAACATTTTTCTTCTTGATATGTCCTTCTATCTTGATACTTTGAGGAGTGGTAATTCTAGCCAAACCATTACATGATATGGTCAGATTCATTTCTTCTTTCTTGATTTGATGTTTCACTTCTTGAACCTTTTTCTTCTTGTAATGTCCTTCTATCTTGAGAGTTTGAGTGGTGATTCTTTCCAATGATTTACAAGATATGTTCAGATTCATTTCTTCTTTCTCTGGGGTTGGTTCCTGGTGTATATCCTCTTCTTTTGATGTTTATTAATCCTTTTATTCCTCCTCTTCACAATCTATGTAAAATAATTTCTTCTCAACACACTTATGACCTTTAGTGTATTTGCTATCACAAATGTAACAAAGTCATTTTTCTCTTTTTCCTTCCAATTGTTGTCATGTAAACCTTGTAGGTTGTGGATGGCTAGAAGAAAAAACACTTCCATGTTTATAGTTGTCAGTGGTAGGATTCCTTGTTTCCATAATTCCGCTTTCAATTTTTCTTACCAACCTGAATTCCTTCTCCAATGAATCAGGTTCCCAAAGACGAACCTCATGTTGAATGTTATCCTTTAAAGTCCCTATGAAGACATCAATCCTTTTCTTCTTTGGAATATCATTTACCATTATATTCAATTTTTTGAAATCCTTAATGTGCTCTGCCATTGAACCTTTTTTTCAGATTTATCAATTGGCTAAAGAGGGTGTTACACTTTGTATCCTCATAATGTGCTATTATTTCTTTCATGAAAATTGACCAAGTGGCAAGAGCTTTACGAGAACACACCGCTTTATACCATAAAAATTGATCTAGTTCTGAATATGAAGATGAAATACGTACCTTTTGTAACAATTTCACCTCATGTAGATCAAAATATTGCTCCATCGATAGTATACAATTTACCGGATCCTTACCATCAAACTTCCTCATATTGTTTTTTCTTGATTTTAGGAGCTCAATATTGAAACGATTGTAACTCTGTAATTTCAGATTTTCTAGTTCGGAAATCACGAATTGCAGTAGCCCTCTACATCCTATTTACAATGCCACCAGTCTTATCGAAATTCGATTCTCCAAGAAAGTGTTATGCACAAACTCCCAAGATGACCTGATTATATACCTTTTCAGAAGATCGAACTTGTATGAAGTGCCATGTGTCACTTTTTCTACCTTTGGATCTGAAAACTATAAACAGGAAACTAAAGTCTGTCACCTTTTTGTAACCTTTTATGAAATTTCAATCCAATGCTCGGAGAGAAAGTTATGACGATTTTCCCAACGTAACTTTTTTAAGATGTAATTTGGGAGTCTGAAAAAACCATAACTTCCTCAGATCATATATAAGCAAATATATGGAGACAAGATCTGAAATTTGGACCTGAGGTTCAAACTTCTTTCCTTGTAAATGGGTTTTTTTTAGCTTCTGAAACTTTGTAATGAACATGTTATAGTGAAACATACATGATGACCTGTTTTAGATGAAATTATGGAGCTTGCAAAAACCCTAACTTCCTCATATCATATAGTCGAAAATATAGCGAGACAAGATTTGAAATTCAGATGAGAGCTTCAGTGCAATCTTGGCTCAAATGGGTTTTTTGGTTAGCTTCTGAAACATCACAGAAAAATAATCAAAGTGAAAATTCCACGATGACCTTTTAGGAGCAGAGAAAATCCTAGAATCCAAAGCTCTGATACCAAATGTTATGAAACCATCTCACGAAAAGATAGAAAGGATAGATGAACACCTTAGAAATAAGCCTCTTTGAGGGGGCAACCTCCTTTACATTACAAAAATGAACAATTCTTGGATGATACAAATGACAAGACCTCCTTTCTATATATAGGAGTCTAACTGTTCATAATACAATCAGAGCCGACATAACAATAATAATGTAAGGGCACAATAATAACAATATGGGGACTACATGGGCACAAAAATATAATAAGGGGGTCATACCAATAACAATAAGGCGTTACACTAGTAGTATAGGGACATAACATACAAGAGGTCTATTTTTAGATTGAATTTTTAAAAAAATTGGGGAACTTTTTTTTGTTGGAATCCCAATTTTATGTTGTAAATTCTGCACAAAATTTTAGTGTCTTTTAGATTTTTAAACTATTAAATTTATATATTGAAAATTACATTTTCACCGAATTTTTTTTCAAAGA
This sequence comes from Pinus tabuliformis, assembly GCA_031772625.1. Classification (NCBI taxonomy): domain Eukaryota; kingdom Viridiplantae; phylum Streptophyta; class Pinopsida; order Pinales; family Pinaceae; genus Pinus; species Pinus tabuliformis. The sequence continues at coordinate 351,111,797 of CM062808.1, read as the reverse complement.
GATTTAAATCAAAAATCCAAAGCAATTCCATGAAAAAACTGATTCAAGGATTATGCCATTTGACTTAGTAGCTACGGTGTCTAAACTATTCATTTATCAGTGGTTGATACAAATTATGACAAATAAATGGTATACCAATATGAAAACATTTTGTGGCAGAGGATATTATCTCATCTTGATCTCCATCTCCATCTCAATGGTATTTTTGTTGGAAATCTCGTGTCCATGTCCATAGTTGTGGAGTGGAGCCCATGGTTGCGATAACTTATTGATGTTGCTGCCCAATGACCCATGGAACTAAACCTAGCCCCTTAAACCCTGGGCCAAATTTCACAAAAATCGTAGTTACTAGTGCTCAATAATAACATTAACATATTTTTTTTTTTTTTTTTTTTTTTAAAGTATGAATTTTTTTTATTAGATCTTCACAAAGTTACATAGAATACGAGCACAAGTTAACATGTGCAGACCATGTCTGAGGAGAGTATCTTCAAGATGCCAAAATGATATTAGCTAGGTGAAAACTAAGAAGAGACCATCCAACCTTGAGAGAGAAACCAAATGGTCTCCTGATAGGTATGAGCATAATTTTTTAGTTTAGAATATAGTGGCAAGAATAACATACATATCAAAAGGGAATATTGAAAACTCTAACAAAGAAAAAAAATAGAACTCCTTCCATTCGACTTGTTGGTGAGCCTAGTCATCCTTGGTAGGGTACTGAAAGTGGTTATCATGGCCTTTTGTAAATCTAGTAGGGTGCTCCAACTCAATGAACACACCATATAGGATGGTGGTGGTCTTATGCTATGAAGTCCCACCTTTACAGGTGGGTATCGTAGTGTTTTGGTTGGTATAATTTGGACATCATCCGCTCGATTGAAGTTTTCACTTTCTCCCCTGAGTCACTTGGTTCTTTCTCCTTTGATTTTTGAAGTCTAGGAATCTTAGGGCTAAGAAATTTTGAGCCTTAAACACAAGAGTCTAAACTGTGTAATTGCACTAGGTCATTAGGTGAGCCAGGAGGAGGAGGGGGAGGCAGGAATTGAATTCCCAAGTCCCTAGCTAAGGCTCTCAAATCTGAATGATCTTGAATCACATGGGAGTCCATATACATTATTCTTCCTTTAGCAAGCCACAAGGCCACTTCCTAGTCCGTGAGATGTCAACCCAATAGATTCCTTAAAACGCAATGTCCATTGCTCGTATTTCTGAATTCTTGGGCTTCCATGGTAGCAATATGGAGCCTAATTTGTTGAAGCATTTCCTCGTCGTATTGATTCATCCCTGGAGCACATTATGTTTTTACAGGTTGACTATGCTGAAGTCCACATACGCCATACCAAGATCACCCTCTTTCATGAACCATGGATACACTGGAAGGAGGATTACTAAACATGGTTCTGCATTCCATGGCCTTTGTTTCCCAACAAATGTAGTAGAGGATGATAATAGAGACCTGCAAGCTAGATGAGGACTTGAAAGAGTTACTAGAAAATCCATTTCAACAGAAAATACAACATAGTTAAACATTGGAGTCATTGAGCAACATAGCGAGGTGACCACAACCAGTGGCTATGGTTAGAGAGCAAGCCAAATACTAGCTACTGAGGCTGGTAAGGGTGATAGAGCTTCGCGGTGGAGACCAGTGGATATGGTGGAGATATATAACTTACAGAGTAAAGTAAAGATATGAATGATTTTTCTTCTAGAGATTAAGAAGAGAAACTATGATTTTAGCATGGTGAGAGTGTTCAAGTGTCATTTGATTGACACTTTCACATGTACATTAAATGTGCTCAACATAAGAACATAAGTAGGATTGTTGCCCCACCCAAGCCATTATTGGACTAAATCATGCTCACATGGGTCACAACATGCTATTTTCGTAAAAGAGTCACTCAGATACAAGAAACATTAACATTAATATGATTTTCTTTTCTTAAGTTCTGTTGTTGAGACACGTCCATGGGGATTGAACTTTTCATCACTTGGATACACAAGGGGTTGCCAACATGTTTTTTTCCAATTGTGCTACCCTTGTGGACATCAACATTAATATGTTAATGTAAATAATAATGTGAAATTAAAATTTTAATGTTAATATTAATATTTATATAAGTATTATAATGTTAATATATGTGAAATATTATTGATAAACATTATTAATAGTAATATTACTACTATTAATGTTATTAAAATTAATACTAATAATAATATTTTTATTAATATTTAGCTTTATCTATATTAATATTAATATTATTATTAAACATTTTCAAATCTGGATTATGACCCACTAAGGTTGGTCTTGGTTGAAAAAAAACGACAATAATTAACTTTAAACAACCATGGTTGTCTTAATTGAGTATGATTAATATAGTCAATTAATATTAATATTATTATTAGTAGTATTACTCATTTTCAACTATATTAATATTAATAATAATGCTATATGGTTGATCAAGTGTGATCATGGTGAACTATTGATATTATATTCAATCATATATAATAATAATATAGTAAACCTTATTCTTGTTGTTATTAAACATTTTAAATATTGATTGTGACTAACCAAGGATGACCTTAGTTGACTGAGGTTGACAATATTTAACTTTTCTCAACAATGCCTGACTATAATTGAATATGGCTGAGTTGCATTAAATGAGTATAACTACAACTAAACAAGGTTGACAATTCTTGAATATGGTAAACATAGTGCTCACCGAGTTTGATCATGCTCAACTATTTAAACATTGACTATAATGGTTGACATTGTTTGGCTAATGTGGCTGACTGTTTTTCAATATTAATATTAATCAATAATATTAGGAGGTGAATATGTTTAACCAAAGTTGAAGCGTGATGACTGTCAAACATGGTCAAACATAGTCAACCACATTAGTAAATGTAGTTGACTAATTTTGTAATGTCACATTACAATATTGCATAAATTGTAATGTAATGTAACATTGCAACAATGTTTGCAAAATGCGATGTTTGATAGACTTTTGTACCATTTCGAGTGAGAATATTAATATTAAGATTATTAATATTAGTATTAGTCAACTTTATTGTTATTAATGTTGTTGTTATTATAAATAAATAAATATCAATAGTGACCAACCAAGGATGACCTCAGTTGATTATGTTTGACAATGTTTCACATTGGTCAAGCATTATAGACTATAATTGAATACAATTGACTTACATTAGATGACTATGAGTGAAAAAGGTTGACTACTGTTAAATATGATACACATAGGGTTGAAAATGTTTGATCATGGTTAACTATTTAAACATTGACTTTGTTTGACTATGTTTAACTAATGTGGTTTACTATTAACATTAATTAATAATAATAATAGGAAATTATGTTTGACTAAAGTTGAAGAGTGTTGACTATGAGTGAGCAATGTTGAATATTATTAACTATGGTAAACATAGGGTTGACCGAGCTTGATCATGGTCAACTACCAATGATATATTCGATTGTATAATAATAATAATATATTCAGCCTTAACATTATTATTAGTTGTTGTTTTTGTCCTCTACTTTAATAATATTAATATTATTATTATTAAACATCTTTAAGTCTTGACTATGACCAACCAAGGTTGTCCTTGGTTGACTAAGGTTGACAATGATTAACTTTAGACAATCATGGTTGCCTATAATTGAATATAATTAATATATTTAAGATTATTATTATTATTAGTAATTAACTTTATTAATATTAATGTATGTGGGTGGTAACACAATTGGCAAGATGCATGATGGAAAACCCTTGTGTATCCAATTGATAATTAAAAAGGTATTTAAAAAAAAACATTTTTCGAAAAAAAATGTTCACGAATTAAAATATGTAAACGATTTGTTGATTTCAATTCTTTTAAAACATTTTATTTTCATTTTTTCAGTGCACTATTTTTCTTAATCTTGGTTTAAGATGATTAACTTTAAAAAATGTCCGATATTATTATAGATGTAAAATATATTTTTAATCATGTTTATGAAAGTAAGTACATATAGAATAGTTATCCATTTAGTCATTTTTAGTCATTTCTATTAGGCTTTATTGTGTTAATACTAAACTTAGTTATAGCTAGGTTATTTTGAAATTTTTTGGCTATGGTTCGCTTTTGGGGTTTTTTTGCACGTTGGATCCTTCCTTAGCACCACCATGGAACACCCGTCAAGGGGGCGCAATACCATCCTATAGAAATGCAGTCTGTAACGATAGTAATGTACAGGGGTCCGCAACTACAACACCTTGTAGCTCACCACTAGATATCAATGGCCAAACTACAAATCTTGATTCGCGGGATAAAGACAAAACCCCAATGGGAGATTACTAGTAGAACATGAATTTGGGTAGATGTTTAGCAAAGGCAACAATAGACCCAGAATTTGAAGTTTGATCTAGAATTCTAGAAAACTACGTCTAATATATGAAAAATCACGTCCGAATATGTAAATTCATAGGCATATGGCCAATAAAAAGAGCGTTGAACAAGTGGATAAAAAAAATGGCATCCTAAGGGAAAGATACATCTTGAGCTCAGGGATAAAGGGTTCTTGATAGTAATGATTAGAAATTTGCAAGATAGAATAAGGATTTTTTATAACAACCCCAACATTTTCAACAATGTAGTTCTATATATGCACTTTTGGAAGGAGAGATACAACCCTAATAAAAGGAAGAATTCTTGGACGCCCTCATATGGGTTAAATATTTTTCACTCCCAAGGGAGTTCTAGAATGAGGAAGCTGTGGAAGCGATAAAAAATATAATATGTAGCTTTTTCAATGCCTTTGAAGCAACCAAGAGATGTAGATATAGATCATATGTTTGCATCTTCACATATATGAACATTTCAAAAATGCTTCTAGCTTCCATTGACATATATTATCATGATGAGCTCCACCAACAAATCATGGACTATGAGCATGTCCCATTCTGGTTTCAAAGATACCATGAATATGACCATCTATTTAGATAGTTCTCTTGAATAAAAAAGAAATCCTCTAGGAGAAACTCTCGCAAAAATATGTAGAGGGTTTTGAGAAAGTTGTGTCCCATAAAATGAATCAACAACAATAGGAGGCTCCTCATCCAATACAAAACTATAAATCAATAAGAAAATTGGTTTCCCTTTATTAAGAAACAAAAATGCTAGATAATCACACATAGGAAACTTAATCTACAAATCCAAAATAAGAAAGGAGCTTCATCAAAAGAAAAGTGCCAAAGGCTAGCCAAGAGGAACCATAGAAGAACATCCAAGAATCAAAGGAAGTAGCTATTCAGGACACTCAAGACGACCTAGAAGAAATGGATGTGGAAGAAGCCATGTTAGCAATTTGTTGGAAGCAATGTTTAATATTGAGAGTGCGGGAGGGGGGGAAATCATTATTAAGGATAATTTAAGCTTTTATGCCAATTTGTATTTTTCATTTGAGCTTAGCATTCATCATGTGAGAAACAACTACCATAACATGTGTAGCAAATTAAAAAATCATCACATGAACACATACACCATGAGAAACATACACATAAGATATAGAGGTTTAATGTGGAAACCCTTTTGGGAGAAAAACCACCAAAGCTTGTTTGTGTTATGATTTAAAATATGAGCTCCTACTCTATTACATCAAATAGTTTGTGAGCCACCACTCATAGGAAGCACCAACACCCTTATATTTTTTTATAGCACCTACTAGAAGGAAGCACCAACTCCCTTCTTTTATAAACACATGACAAAATTACTAGAAGCACCAATTGAGGAAATGACTTCTTGAATTTGTTGCAAGCACCAACTTGTAGCTTCTTAGATTTATGCAAGAACCAACTTGCAGGAGGAATGAACATCCAATCTCTCTTCAGATATCCACTAAAATGGAAGCTCAAATTCCTTGTTTGTAGGCTCTAACCCACACTCAATAAGGAATCCCTTCTCTCTGTTATGGAAGCCACTTGTTCTGATTTTAGCTTGGAATTCACCACATCTTGGCACTCTGTTTCCTTAAGAAGCCCTTAATCATACATAGCCCAAAGATCACTCAATCTCCTGCTCATTCTACTCACTATGTAACAACACACATTTAGCTCTCAACAATCATATACCTCTCATCCCCTGAGGTATTCCATAAGAAATCTTGACCTCTCATGGCATCACACTCTCATAGAGCTCTCTACTTTGCACTTAAAAATTTTTCACTCTCCCACTGTGCACAATTCCCATCCATGGTTTTTTTCCTCATCTACAAAGGGAACGATGTTGTCTCTTTCAAGTCATCACTCTGCTTAAGAATGTACTGCAACATAGCTTCTCATTCTACATAGGATATCAAATTACTTTGCCACTCCAATAACATTTTCTTATCGAATGTGAAATGGAGTGTTTTTCATGATGAGAGTCAATTCTTAGTCAACCTGTTCACTCAAGTAAGGCATCTCATGCTTATTAATTTCTCACAGATCTCATATTGTACTTCACGCATGGCTCGGTTGGTCAATGATCAGATTTTCTACGCCCAACAATACTTTTCATTGAATTCTTCATGGAATGATGAACACTCTCATGTGGCTTATTCATGTTGATCTTGTCACTTCATTAGATTTCTTTGTATATTGTCTTCCTTGTTGTTTTAGTCACATGGTGTGAGAATTCTTCCTTAACGCTAGTTTTGCCAGTGCCAGCAAGTCTTTCAAATTTAGATTCTGACCTGTTCCATGCTTGCATAATGCAACTATGGCTCTTAGTGAATTTTGGCATAACTCCCAAATATGGAGGAACCTTGATAAAGATTTTTCTACCCATTATGGCTATTAAATACATGGACGTGGTTCTTTGTATATAGCCTGAAGGATCTTTCAAATCATATGTCACCACACCTTTTTTTTGTTAAAGTTATCCTGAAAGAACTTGCTTGGATAACACACAAAACCAACACAAAACCATTCCTTGGCGTCCATTTTTGCAATAGATGTTAGAAAATTATGTATATTATAGCGTAATGGAACAAATAAAGTATTGTGGAAACACAAATACAGAAACACATAAAACAAGAGAGACATAAAGATATGTGGTTCACCCAATTTAGGCTACGTCAAGGAGAAACAACCAATACTTCTTTTTATATTATCTAGCAAAATGAAGATATATAACCTACAACAAATCCATTGTAATTTTGTCTTCGCTCTCACAGAACCTTCTCTCCCTCTCTCAGAATAATCATCCACAACCACAATATAATTCCCTCATATAAATCGAGGGTTTCCTTCTAAGGAAAAAAACCATAAATTAACATAACTTCTACTATCAGATCATTCAACTAATGAACGACTTAGATTAACTACAAAATTACAATATTTCAAGGAAAATTTTCATCTATTTTGAGCTTTGGGGGCATTGTCCCAGAACCTCCACTCGAGCGAGGGGGGAGGGGTGGGGGAATCTTTAAAATTATTTGTTGCACCCTTCGGACCCCATTGGTAGCTATCATATTTTCTACCCCATTTAGGAGCTAGGGTCCAATGTGGTTGAGATCTTTGAATCAAGAAGATAAATAGGTTCCACACCCAATAATCTCCCACTTGGAGACTGGTTATAAAAATTCCACCGCTACTTCATTTGCTGGAAAATGCTTCCACTTTGGACCTACTTTTTTCTCATCTTCATCACCATACCTGAATACCAATTAAAACTAAGTAGGATCTCAGTTTCTCCATAGTTACAACTTTTGTTAACATGTCTGCAGGATTTTGGCTAGTGCGTATCTTTTCCAGCTTCAGTTATCCATCTTACAACACTGACCATAGGAAATGGTACTTGAGCTGTATATGTGTAGTCATTGAATGAATGACACTCTGGATGTTGTTGTATAACCTGCCCATCTCATGATTCTTACCCAGCTCATCCATAAACCTTTGTAACTAAATCATTTTTTTACTAGCCTCCGTACCAACAACATACTCTTCTTCTATTTTTGAAAGTACAACAATGTTTGAAATTTTGAAACCCAATTGACAGTTGTTCCACCTACAGTAAATGCATACGTTGTGGTGCTCCTCCTCTTATCTTTATCACCTGCCATATCTACATCAATGTATCCATGTAGATAAATGTTTGAACTACCAAATAATAATGCTTGATTTTCGATACCTCTCAAATATTTTAGAATCCACTTCATGGTCGTCCGATGCTCCTTTATTGGATTTTTCATATACCTTCTTACAACTCCTATTACATGTGAAATATCACATCTTGTGTAGACCATTACATACGTTAAGCTTCCAACTGTTGATGCATATGGAACTTTACACATATAATCCATCTCTTCTTGGGTCTTGGGACAGATCTCCTTTCTTAGTTTGAAATGGCTAGCGAAAGGTGTACTAATTGGTTTTTCATTATGTATATTAAATCTTCCCAACACCTTTTATATGTACTCACTCTGAGATAATTTTAATTTGTGATTTTTCCTGTCTCTAGTTATTCTCATATAAAGGATTTGTTTTGCAGCACCAAAATCCTTCATTGCAAATGAATTTTCCAATTTTCCTTTGAGAACATTTATTTCTTATATTTTAGACCCTGCAACAACCATGTCATTAACATACAATTGCAATATCATATAGCTACCATTACTTTGTTTCTTAAGATAAACAAAATGGTCAGAATGACATCTAGTATAAACCTTTTTCATACATAAACTTGTCAAATTTTAGATACCATTACCTTGGAGCATGTTTTAGGCCATACAAGCTCTTCTTCAACTTGCACACTAATTTATCCTTCCCTTTACCTCATACCCTTGTGGTTTCTTCATATATATTTCTTCCTGCAAGTCGCCATGGAAAAATGTTCTCTTTACATAACTGGTCAAGATGCATACATTTTGTTGTCATTAGACTTAAGATAGTTCTAATTGAAGTCATTCTACCAACTAGAAAAAAAAATTCGTGATGTCTATACCTTTCTCACTAGGGGAGTTTTGAGGTCTAAAATGGACCTTCTAAGGAAATTATAAAATAATAGTGGAAATAATAAAAGAAGATGAGATTACATCATCAAATTTTAAAAGGAAAAAGGAAAAAGCTATTTTTTCAACTAATATTTTCAACTTATCTCCTTGTGGGTTTACTCAAATTTCGAGCGACAACACTCATTGGATGCAGAATTTGATTCTTCATCCAAGGAGTACCTATTTTGCATACTTTCGATGGACCCTGCTACATGAAAAATGATAAATACATGGAAAACTTGATTGCAATCACGATTTTTCATATATTTCAAATTTTTCATCTAGCAGGGTCCATCGAAAGTATGCAACATGGGTACTTCTTGGATAAGGAATTAATTTTTTCATCCAACGAGTAATCCCACTAAAAATTTGAGTAAAGCCTTAGGGAGATAAGTTTAAAATGCATGTTGAAAAACCAACTTTATTATTTTATTAATTTTTAATATTTTTTCCTTTTTACTTCAAAAATGGTGAATCAACCCCCATGGTTGACATCATCATCTTGAATCCTATTGGTTCTTGTAGAGTCTATTTTGGTTGTACATTTTTCTTAGGAGGCCCATTGTAGACCTCAAAATTCCCCTAATGTTTCTGCAAACCTCTTCACCACAGGTCTAGCCTTATACTTCTATTTTTCTCCATTTTTTTCACTCAACCTATAGACCCATTTATTCAGAAATGTTGTTTTAATTGCGAGAAACTTGACTAAGTCCCAAGTCTGGTTATGCATCAAGGAGTCCATCTCTTCTTCCATGGATTTCCCCTACTCCTTCGTTTCTATCTGGACTTCTTCTTCATATATTTCTAGTTCACGAGAATTAGTCAACAATACATAATATAATGAAGGAGAATATTGTTTAAGGGGTATATTTAGGTAGATCTTCTAACACCACTTTCAGGTGTTGGAGGTGCCTATGGTTGTTGTTGTGACTTCTCGTCATTATGATTTTTAGGTACCTTTACTTTTTCTATGATCTCATCAAGCACTGCATATTCTTTGTTTTCCTTTTGCTATTTCTTTTCCTGCATCTGATCCTGGTACAAGACCTTTTCATTGAATATGACATATCTTCTCATAATGATTTTATGATTTTCATATTCATATAAGCGATAACTAAAATCATTAACACCATATCTAATGAAGGTACATTTATTTTATTTTTCCTCAAGCTTTGTTCTATTTTCTTCATTGATTTGGACAAAGTCTTCACAATCGAAAGTCTTTAAAAATGAGTAGTTTACCTTTCTACCTACCCATGCCTTCTATGGAATACCACCATCCAAAAAACTTGAAGGCCCTCTATTTATTAGATAAAAAACAATATCTACAACATCTTACCAAAATTGTAATTGAAATCCCGCATGCAATCTCATGAACTTTGTGTGCTCCATGATTATCATGTTCATGTTTTCTGACACATCATTTTCCTATGGCATTCCTGGAACTGTCTTCTATCTACGTATTCCATGTCATGAATAATAGTTATCAAATATTTGCTGTAATATTCACCTCCATTTTCTGATATGAGACACTTCAACTTCTTTCCTATATCATTATCAACCAAAGCTTTCCATTCCTTGAAAGTATCAAATAAACCAGATTTATTATGAATACAATAAATCCAAGTTTTTCTAGTTGCATCATCAATAAAACTAACATAATAGTGAGAGCCACCAAGGGATGATACTTAAGTTGGTCCCCTTACATATGTATTTAGAAGCTCTAATTTTTCTCTCTTATTTTCCTTCCCAACTTTGATAAATATGACTCTCTTTTGTTCTCCGTAAACAAAATTCTCACAAAAATCCAAATCAACATGCTTCAAACCTATCAAAAAATTTCTTGAGTGAAGAATCTGCATCTCTTTCTCACTCATGTTCCTAAGCCTATGATAACACAATTTCGTATGTTCTCCTTTAGAGGTTAAAGTATTAACAAAATTAGATATATCATCACATAAATAAAATGTGCCAAACTTTTCTCCTTTTTCTACTACCAGGGATCCATTAGTGTGCTTCCAGGTTTTGTTTGTGAATGTAGTTACACAACCTTCACCACCTAACTTCCCTATTGAAATTCTATTTTTCTTCAAATTTAGAACATGCCTTACTTCCTTCAACAACCATTTGTTTCCATTTGGTTTCTTTATAAAAACCTTACCCATTCTAATTATTTTAGATGGTTTTTCATCACCCAAATGAGCATGTCCAAAATATCCTTGAACATAGTCACGAAAATGTTTCATATAAGGTGAAGCATGAAATCAAGCCCCTAAATCAACCACCTAGGCATTAATTATATCTTCTAATGAAAGAATCAAAACATGTTGCAGCACATCACTTGTCACATTTGGTTCATGATTGTTCTCTTTCTATCCATCTTCTTTTTTTCCTTTCCAAGATTTCCAGTCCTTCTTCAGGTGTTCTTTCTTCCCTCATTTCCAGCACTCTATCCCTATTCTAGATTTGGATCTACCTTTTGTTGACTTAGTACGATTTTCTAGGCTCTTTCCTCTTTCCATTTTTCTTCCCTATTATATGCAGTCAAAGAATTACAAGAGCTTTTCCATCGTATTTCCTCGCTAAGGATGGCACCAACAACATCATCAAAATTTAAAGTCATATATCTATAGATAAAGGTTTTAATAGCCATAACTAAGCCATTCCGAATTTCTAGCAATGAACATATAAAAAATAGATCCCTAGAATCATCATCAAAATTTATGCCTACAAAACCTAACTGACTCGTAATTGTGTTAAATTAATTTAAATGATTAGCAACAAATCCGACTTCTAACATCTCCATATTAAATAGATGCTTCATAAGAAATAACTTATTTGTGGCTAAGGGTTTTTCATATAGTTTGGCCAATGTTGTCATTAAACCTTCTATTGTTGTTTCCCTTGAAATGTTGAATGCCACCAACGCTGCCAAACAGAGTCGTATTGTTCCTACTGCCTTTCTGTCAAGAATCTCCCATTTTGTGTATGTCATACTTGTAAGAATTTTTTATTTTCCACTCAATGTTAGGCACAATTTTTTTTTGATACAGATAATATTCCATCTGCATATTCCATAGCTGGTAGTTTTGGTCGTTAAATTTCTCGACCCTAAACCTGCCATCTTCTACCATTACTCCCACTTGAACCAGGAACCCTTCTCTACTATGAGTTTATCAACCAAATAAATCTTTCTCTCTAATAAGATTTTTTATAAAATTATCTCTCTCTCTCTCTCTCTCTCTCTCTCTCTCTCTCTCTCTCTATATATATATATATATATATATATATATCTATATATATATATATATATATATATATTACAGAACAATGGAACACATAAAGTATTTCATAAACATAAATACAGAAACATATAGAACAACAGAGACATAAATATACATGGTTCACCTAATTTGGTCTACATCCATGGAGAAACAACCAATCCTTCCTTTTATATTATATAGAAAAATGAAGAGATACAACGTACAACAGATCAACTGTTATTTCCTCTTCTCTCTCACACAAACTTCTCTCTCTCTCTCTCTCTCTCTCTGAGAATAATCATCCACAACCGCAATACAATTCCCTCATATAAACCAAGGGTTTCCTTCCATGGAAGAAAACATAAATTAACATAACTTCTACCTTCAGATCATTTGCCTAATGAATGACCTAGATTGAATACAAAATTATAATATTTTACAAGGAGATGTTTCATCTATTTGTAGCTTTAGGGGCAGCACCCCCGAACCATGGCCAAGCAGGGGGGGGGGAGGTTAAATTAGTCATCACTGCCCCTTGGACCCCCCCTGGTGGCTATCATATGGGCGACGTTGTTTCTCGACTTAGGCGCTGGGGTCCAACATGACTGAGAGCTCTGAATCAAGAAGATAATTGGTCTCCACACCCAAAAATAACCCCAAGGGCTTATTCACCATGCATTATCCTTTTATGCCCATGGTCACCACACACACACAACCATGTCCACACACTTTACCTTAGCCCACAATGTTTCTTTTAGGATTACATGCCTTGTGGTATCGTACCTTTCCTTGTGCACCATTCAGAATTGTCCTCTACTGCCTATTTGTTTTCCATCATGTCCGGAAGCCTCGTTAGCCCAAAAATTTCTCCTTGGATCCCTTTTACTTTCTTTCAGGGTAGCACCTATGGGGTGACATGTACTGCCTGACTTCTAATTGGTTCTTATCTTTGCTTTGTGCACCGCTATGTATTGAACCTACCTAGTGCTTATTCAACCCAGATCTCCCTCTCCTATGCTCTTTCAAAACTTTCTAGGGATGCTGGTATGTGATAATGCATACTAATGGGACCTCTGTTGAGCACTTAACAAATCAGATACCATCTAGCGTGAGCTTTTACACCATGTCTTTTGCACAATTTCGTGACACTGAATAATTTCAAACGCCTTCACATTGTGCCCCTTTCAAATCTTTCAGTGTCAAGCCTCCAGGGTGACATCATGCTTACATCTACACCCACATGGTTCCTTCTAAGTGGTGACACATATAATGTAGATTTGGCCCCTCTGATGACTTAAAATCACTGAAAATGCATGTCACGTATCCCCTATACCAACGTCATGCTGATGTCATCATACACAAATAAAATAATTCCATACATTTACAAGTGAGGAGAGAGAAAAGGGGTTCTTGGGCCTTGGTTTTTAATTAATTAATTTATTAAAGAATAAAGTTTCTCGGGCCTTACTTCTTCTCTATATCAATATTAAGACATGTTTCTGAACCATGTTTCATCCTGGGAATTTCCTCCAAACTTTGTCACACCTTTCTCTACTAGGGAAGGACCGTGTGGGTAATTTGTTGTAGATGGGTCCAATGCTAATCCTCTACACTAATTAAATCTTGTTTTCTCCCTCACAAAGCCTTGTCATCCTAAGATTAAAATCTTGTGTTCCCTTTGGTCCTTCCAGGGAAGTCCTCCTAGGTTGATGTGGCTGTGGGACCTCCCCCTGCATAAATTTTGCTAATGAAAATCTTCATGATTGTTAACATCATCTTGGGCTTGTAGCATCTTGAGCACTCCCTTGTGCATTCCCTTAAATATCTTCTAATGAAACTTCATCGGGATGAGTTGTTTAGTGTGGGACCACTGCTGGCTAATAAGAACTCATTCCCCCATTATGTTATCTACCCACATCTTCCTAGATCTCTATTAGTATCTCTGCCAAAAGGCTCCATTGAGTTTAAAAAGAATGTCAAACTTCACACCAACAAAAGTATAATTAAAATATATTGTTGCAATCTTTGACTTGCAATAACTTTTGATCTACGAGGCATTTTTCAAAATAAAGCATACTGTTGGAAGGATATTTCCGAGCACTATCCAAATATTTTATTTTGAGGAGTATTAGATTTGGTATTATATGGAAGAAATTAATTCAAATTCGAGTCCCTCAACACCATAGGTATAATATCTTAGCTTCTTACCTCATCTTCCTACTATGATGGTTCTATACTAAGGATTGCAATAACTATGAGACTCGACATAAGCTTGACACACCATGAACACAAATGTTAGCCTAGTTGCCATCAATGCTAACCTATTTGACATCAATACCAACAAACTTGTTGCCATCCAACCAATGCAATTTGTCTAACAAAAGCATGGGAGACGAGTTCAAAGGAAAAGACTTGCAAATAGTTCCAGGAGAAAATGTACATATACTTGATTAGGCCTATAGGAATCTTTGTAATTGCAAAGGTTCAACATCACAAGGCTCAAAGTCATTAAGGAAAAACATACATACACATAGCTTCAAGGAAACCACAAAGGATTTTCGGGAAGGAAGGGAGAAGGGGAAAATTACCAATAAAAATATCATTCAAAAAGTGAGATAAATGCTATGCAAATCAAGTAAAGTTACACCCATGATGGAGGTATTTTCCTTCATTTCCCATCCCTCTAAATGAATATTATTACATGGAATATTAGGTTTCTCAATTGTGAAGGAAAATAAAGGCTCTTACTAGATCCAATATGAAGGGAAAACCCTCTTATAATTAGGCTTCAAGAGAGACAATTCTCAAGTGATTGATTGGAGGAACTAGCTAATAAGTGCAAGAAGGGTTTCCCTAGAAACTTTGGATGCAATAAGAGAAGAAGGGGGCCTCACACTAATTTGTAACCCTGCATAAATCCACATAACTAATTTGATCAAAACTTCCCAAATTCTCTCAAGTTAGTTTCAAATCACTAGATTTCACATCATAGGTAGAATTACCACAATCTATGGCCTAATTATCCTAAATGAAAAAATAACTTTTTTCTAGGATATTTCACATATCATTCTCTTCACCATGAAGATCCTTGGATTATTGGAGGATATTTTAACTTAATCAAATCATTGAAGAGAAAAAAAGAATCTTGAGAAGACTTGATGTAGATGCTTGACTCTTCATGGATCTCTAATGTATTTTCATGTTGTTGGTTGTTCAATCTGCCCCCGTTTTACCCACGTTTTTATCCCTTTTTTGCACTCATTTCATATCCTTATTGGTAGATTTGTAGATTTGTATTCTAAATAGAAAAGGTACACCTATTATCATGTATTTGTGAATTGTTAATCAATGAAGCATAGTCATATGTGATTATTGCCTAAAGCTACTTGTTAACTTAAGTTTTCATGCAGATTTAGAGGATTGATGATCAAAAACATGATTCAACATATGATGACTATCAAGCTGGTAGTGTTATCTTTGGATATCAGTTGCAACAATGGTTGAACCTATTAACCACCACAACTACTATATTTGTATTCTGTTATATCTCAAGAATCACTATGTATTTGTAGGCAGACAACTCTCGTAATCTCATGCCTTGTTAGCTATTAATGAAATGTATAAGTAGTGATTACGGGGTTGGGAAAGTCACCATTAGGAGATATATGAGATTTTTGAGCTGTAATAGAAGAAATCTATAATGATATTTTGATTAATACAATTAATGATATTTTGATTATTTTATAGATCTTCCTCTTGCCACAGCCATAATCAGGGAGTTAGGTCCACTCTCCTGACTAGGCGTTGTTAGATTAGATGTGTGCATAGGTTTATTTTATGTTGTGTTATCTCTTTGCTATGTAATGATTTCAGTGTGTCGCTATGAGCCTTAACTTGTTGTTACTTTGATTGATTTTACTGTTATAACTTGGTATTACACATTGTTATGTTATGATTAAATGTTCAATAATGGGTAAAGAAACTGTGGCCTGTATACACCTTGCATGATAGCCTTGAAATAACTAGTTGAGCCTTCGGTTGACAATTAATGTGGAATTGGGTGAATTGCATGATTCATATCTAAAAACTAACATTTTGGTGCCATTGTTGAGGAATCTATTAAAGGTGCAAAAGTACGACCACTATTGCCCATTAGATCATTCTCTCATCCTTAGGAGGGAATTTTTTCACCCTGCTCTAGGTCTTGAGGATTAGATTGTTTTGTTTCCTTCAAAGGAACCACTCTCTCATATTGGGAAGGGAAGTTTTTTTTTCTTTTTTTCACCTTGTTTTAGGTCTTGAGCTTAGAAATTTGTGGTTCATTTGCTTTCCTTCTTTTGCTTTATTTTTAAAGGCCACTCTCTCGTCCTAGTGAGGGAAGTTTTCACCCTGCTCTAGGTCCCGAGCTTTCAATTTTCTTGAATGTTTTCCTTTTATTTTCTGATTGCATGAACAAAGATAAAAATAGGATCAGAGGAATACCCCCAAAAGAGGAAGGAATGATCTAGCCAAAATTACCTATATCCAAGGAATCATTTCAAAAGTTGAATCAGGAGCATCGTCGCGAGCTGCTATTATGGTGAGATCTCATATGAGATCTAGGGGGTAGTTAGTTTCAAAACCAAAACCTCCCCCAATAATAAAAGCACAATTCAGGGAAGAAGAAGTAGAAAGGAGAGGATGGGGGGAACTAAACATTGTGAGTTCAGAGGAAGAACAAGACTTGGGGGAATTCATTGCACCATTTGATGGAGGAAGTGTTGTTAAACATACTCAATTGTGCATTATAGGACAACCAGAACCAATTGAGATTCCAAGTGAATATTGTAATATATTCATGGCTCCTGCAACTTCTTTGATCGAGTTCCCTATTGGAGATATCAGGGGTGGTTCCTATGAAGCCTATTCCTTTGAGAACATTACCTAACTTTCATGTTCTTTGTTCTGAAGATCTAGACAAATTCCTATTTGAATTCAACGTTGTCTATTGGGGGTATGACTATATTTCTTATGCCCATAAATTGAAGATATTCCCCGCCACTTTGAAGAGAACAACTTTGAGATTGTTCATGGGTTTAGGGCGGGGAATCTATTACTACATGGGATTATATGAAGATGATTTTCCTCAAAAGGTATCAAGACTACTGCAAATCTCGAGATGGTAAGGAAGAAATCTTTAAGCTTATGTAGAAAGAGGATGAGAACATGGAGGACTTTGTGGAACGTTTCAATACAATTTACATAGATTAGGGCTTAGTGTCTAGATAAGGACATTTTGAAGATAATTCTTCTCCATGCATTAAGAGAGGAGACTTTAGAACTTTTGAACATAGTAGGAAAGGGAGATATATCAAAGGAAGAATTCGACACCATCTGCAAATTGTGAATTAAGTGTTCATGTGGAGATGTGAGGCATAGGCAAGGGATCTAAACCCTTAATACATCCAGTGGTGGAGTTACAAAAGAAGAAATTGGAAACCTGTTGGAAAACTTAAGGATTGATATTTTGAGAACATTATCCTCATAGCTAGACATTTTGCAGGCAAAACAAAAGTAGATGGAAGAAGAGAAGGCTATGTCCATTTTATGCTATGAATGTAGGAAGAAAAACCCACTGAAGGAATGTCCACTGAATACTATATAGACCCGTGTGATATGAAAACAAAGACATTCAACTAGCACCTATCCATCTCTTCCTGTGCTTAACACAGTTCTTCAGGGATAAAATGAAGAAGTAGATCAACTGTACTTCATGTGATCAAGGAAATCATGGCAACCATGGCCACATAACATGAATCAAGGTATGCCTCAAAACCCTTCTTAGCATTTTCATAATTTGAATTTTGGACCTCAATCTGTACCTTTTTCACCTTGATGGCCACAATCCTATCAATATCCAATTCCATGGCAACCATGTTTCCCTCAGTCTGGTCCAACTCCTTCATGGTCCCAGAATTGGTGTGGACCTCCTCCTCCTTCAAGACAATTCTCCCAGCCTATGCCACAAAAAAAGTTACAGCTTCCCTCTAATGCCTCCACTAGTAATTCTCCTCTTCATCCACAACTGCCTATTCAATCCAACCCAAATCCAAACAATAGGGGGTCTCAACAGGTTGAGACACTCAACCTTCCTACATACAATGTTGGCACCACATAATGTAATGAATTACATCTCTGGTCCAGTCGAGTGGTAAATACTCAGACTTCACCATTAATTGATGAACATATTGATGATGAAGTCTTAGAACCAGAACCTAGGAATTTTGTTGGAACAATTGGGGATGACTCAACACAAATTTCTATGTAACAGCAACCCCATTCTCAAACAATTGTTACTAGAGGATGTCAGACTTGTCCACCTTATCTTGAGAGACTATCCTTAAGAGAATAGAGTCCTCGTCCTAAATTTGATTTTTTTAGGGGAATTGCAAAATTTATTTGTCAAAATCCCATTAGTTTAGGCTATGAAGGACTTATCAATTTACGCCAAAACAATAAAAAAATTATTTCTCTAAAAAAATTGAAGAAAACCAAATAATCCACTCACTATTCACATTATGGGAAAATTGTTAGATATAATGTTGGGGAAGTCTATACCTATTAAGTACAGGGATCTAGGGAACCTGATTCTTACAGTACAAATTAATGGGGTTGATATCCAAAATGTGTTGGTACCCGTGGGGGTAGAAATTAACGTCATAACTTCTAGAACTGTGATTACCTTGGGCATGTAAAACCTTAAACCAACTCCCACTATCCTAGAGTTAGCAGATCGGTCTATTATAAGACCGGTAGGA
Organism: Pinus tabuliformis; assembly: GCA_031772625.1. NCBI lineage: Eukaryota > Viridiplantae > Streptophyta > Pinopsida > Pinales > Pinaceae > Pinus > Pinus tabuliformis. The sequence continues at coordinate 351,092,709 of CM062808.1, read as the reverse complement.
ATGTTGGAAGATATAAATATTAAAGTAGACTCATGGCAGTACCCTATTGATCTTTTGGTATTACAAACCCAATCCCCAACCCATGGACATCCATTGATTTTAGGAAGATCTTGGCTTGTGACCATAGATGCTTACACTGGGTGTTAGTTGGGAAATATGGTAATATCCAATGGGGAAGTTACAAAGAATCTTATCCTTTATCCCCCTGTAGAACTGAGCTCACCAGTTAAACCGAGAATTACCTTAATACAACAATATCTAGCTACAAAAGGGATCAAAATTGAAAACAATGAAATTAGACTAATTGTTACTATTGGTGAGGCCCTATTTTTTAAGGATGAAATGAAAGATGATGCCATTAGTACCTTTATCAGTAGCCGCAACTCCATTTTTTATTCAACCAACCAACTATTAGAATTTTTTATAAGTTTCAATGTTTAGGAAGCCATTCAACTAGAGACCGAAGTTGAAAACTAATGAAAATGAGAAATTGGGGGTGAATCAAAATCCCATTTTCCAAATAAATCAATCCTGAGGCCTGTTGGTTATGGGCCCATGAAGCCTATCGGAAGTGTTCTTTAGGCTTCTAAGCCTTTTAAATTATAACCATGGACTTACATAGAATCGGAGCCATCCCTTATCAGAGCCTAAATAACCATCGTATGCATTACAATAAGCCTTAAAACCCCACGGCCACACATAATACAAATACATGGGAAAACCCATGTAAATCCCCCTCTAGTCCACATATACAGATTTCAAATTTTATACGCCCACCTCTATAAATATCAGTGGGTTCGCACTATTATCGCCCCACTTCACTGCTGATTTGCTGACCTTCCGATCTTTGACACTTTGATTTGCCGACCGCTGATATGCCTAATCAGCGAGATCGCTTATTGACGACTCCAACCTCCGATCGCTAATTACGTCGAGACTCCACCATGCCGATTTCCAATTAGATCTAGACCATCGATCCAGATTCGTGATCCAACAGTTCACGATCCATCGCATTATTGCAATCGCTCTGTTAGAAAGGCCATTCTGATTAGTTCAATTCACCAACCCAACATGCCTTCTGGAACCGATAAGAGTATAGGCCACTCAATATCAAATTTCACGTCTGCTTTATGGAGCTATCGCTTATCAGCCATCGACGAACCCACCATCCCAATTCCTCTGGTCCTTTGACTCGTCGATCCGCGATCAGTCTTCTGGAACCGATCATGATATAGATCATTCTCTATAATCTTTCAAGTCCAGACTCTCAAATCTGCTAAGTGCTTTTACGCTAATTCTAGTGTAATTGGGACTTGCTTGCCTTCGATGGAATTGCACTTTCTCAGGCTTCCTTCTGCCACACTCTACCAATACACGACATATATATATATAGATAATAGTAATTTGATATCATAGGGTCACCATCGATCCTACAGGAATCGATGGTTGACAAACACACTCACAATTGGGATTTGAACTCACGGCACATATATATATATATATATATCAGAATAGGAAAGAGACATATACACAAACATAGAGAAGTTCACAGAACACATATTTATTCAACATAACATGGTTACAACTAAGGCATTTCAACCTTAGAATACAGTCTCCCTTCACTACATTGGGAATACTCTCGACATTCACAATTCTATCAATCCCTCTTTCTACTAAAAATTGAACATGCAGGTTCGTATATAATAGAAATGTTGGATCGGATCACTAAAAGGATCTGATCAGATTCCTCCATGATTTCCTCTAACAAAAGCCCCAAAGCTCTCGCTACATGCATGCATATGGTAGAATATATATTGATCAAGTCTTTGGGACTTATCCATTCCATCTTTTAATTTGTTTTAAATCTGTTTTAAAACAGATTTTTCCCCTGTTTTGCTCCATGGTCCACGTTGTCCTCTCTTTGCTCTGCTTCGGATTCCTCTTTGATTAGGAGGGGGTTAGATGAGCTCTTGCATCAGACTTCTAAGGCACAAAACTTTATGACCTCCCGGTCATATGCTTCTCCTTATCCATAGCAATTCTACCCACATCTCTGTGGAATTTCCTTTATGATCTTTGTGAGCTGCAACCAACCTCTGCAGTAACAGTTTTCCTCTACTACATGATACCTCACCAAGCCCTCCTCACTCGGTCTTTTGGCATCCTTCTGGTTCTCTACTCTGGAACCAATTGAGCACACCTTGCTCTAGGTTGCTGCAAATCTTCTCACCTTCCGCTGTCGTTCTCTATGTGACAGTAAGATCATAAACTCTCTAGCTTTAAACAAGTGTACCTCCTTTCCCTTCTTCTTGCATGCAAAATCTTCTTCTGCTTTGATACGAAATGATGAAAATGAGAAATTGGGGGTAAATCAAAATCACATTTTCCAAATAAATCAATCTTGAGGCCTATGGGTTATGGGCCCACGAAGCTTATCAGAAGAGTTCTTTAGGCTTCTAAGCCTCTTAAATTATAACCGTGGACTTAGATAGAATCGTAGCCATCCCTTATCGGAGCCTAAATAACCATCGTATGCATTGCAATATGGGTGTTAAGCCTTAAAACCCCGCGACCACACATAATACAAATACACGGGAAAACCGATGTAAATCCCACTTTGGTCCACACATAGGATTTCAAATTTTATACAACCACCTCTATAAATATCCGTGGGTCCGCACTATTATCGCTCCACTACACTACTGATCTACCAACCTTCTGATCTTCGACACTCCGATATGCTGATCACTAATATGCCCGACTAGTGATATCGCTTATCACTGACTCCAACCTCCGATCATCGGTTACATTGGGACTCCACCATGCCGATCGACGATTAGATCTAAACCATCGATCTGGATTCGTGATCTGACAATTCATGATCCATCGCATTATCGCAATCGATCTGTGACAAAGGCCATTCTGATTAGTTCAATTCGATGACCCAACACACCTTCTAGACCTGATAAGAGTATAGGTCGCTCAGTGTCAAATTTCATGTCTGCTTTATGGAGCTATCACTTATCAGCCATCGATGAATCCACCAGCGTGATTCCTCTGGTCCTTTGATTCACTGATCTACGATCAGCCTTCTAGAACCAATTAGGATAGAGATCCATCTCTATAATCTTTCGCATCTGGACTCTCGAATTGGCTAAGTATTTTTACACTAATTCTAGTGTAATTGGGATTCGTTTGCCTTCGATGGAATTATACCTTTCTTAGGCTTCCTTCTGCCACATTCTGCCAATACACGACATATATATATAACAGTAATTTGATATCATAGGGTTGCCATCGATCCTATAAGAATCGATGGTCGACAAACACACTCACAATTGGGATTTGAACCCGCAGCACACACACACACATATCAGAATAGGAAAGATACATATACATAGACACAGAGTAGTACACATAACACATATATATTCAACATAACACAGTTACAGCTAAGTTATTTCAGCCTTATAACAAAGTCTCCCTTCACTACATTGGGAATACTCTCGGCATTCACAATTCTATCAATCCCTCCTTCTACTAACACTTGAACACGCAGGTTCATATATAATAGAAATGTTGGATCGGATCACTGAAAGGATCCGATCAGATTACTCCATGATTTCCTCTAACAAAAGCCCCAAAGCTCTCACTACATGCATGCATATGGTAGAATATATATTGATCAAATCTTCGAGACTTATCCATTCCATCTTTAAATCTGTTTTAAATCTATTTTAAAACAGGTTTTCCCTTGTTTTGCTCCATGGTCCACGTTATCCTCTCTTTGCTCCACTTCAGATTCCTCTTTGATTAAGGGTGGGTTAGATTCTCCTGCATCAAAAACATTCTTGTAATTGTACATCGTAACAATATTCTTGTAGAAATTGAACCAGGAAGAAGTTGAATGTTAATCCTGACATTTCACCTTCCCAGTCTGAACAGTTACTGAAAATCCTTTGGGAAGAGAAAGAAGCCTTCACTTGGGAAAATACAGGTATAAAAGGATTCCCTGTTGACTTATGTACTCATCAAATATACATTAAAGAGGAACGTCAACCTGTTAGGCAACCATAGAGGAATGAATCTTGCTTTAAAGAACATTGTCAAAGACAAATTATAGAAACTATTAGATGTGGGATTTATTTACCCAATCTCAGACAGTCAATGGGTATCCCCACTACTCATTGTTCCAAAAAATAATTTCAAGTGGCAGATTTGTGTTGATTACAGAGAATTAAATAAAGCAACTCAAAAGGACCAATTTTCCCTTACCTTTTATTGATTAGGTCCTTGATACATTAGCTGGAAAGAAGTTCTTCTCCTTTCTAGATGGATTTAGTGGGTACAACTAGATCCAAATAGCTCCTGAGGGTCAAGATAAAACTAGCTTTACGTGCCCTTGGGGAACCTTTTCATATTGACTCATCCCATTTTGTCTCTTTAATGAACTTACTACCTTTCAATGGGCAATATCAAGAATTGTTTCTGACCCAGTCAATGATAGTGTTGAAATATACATGGATGACTTCACCCCATATGGGGATTCTTTGAAGAAGGTCTGGAGAGATTATAGAAATTACTTAAAGGATGTATGAAAACACATGTTTATATTAGTACGATAAAATTCCATATGATGATGAAAGAAGGAATATTGTTGGGACATCTGCTTTCAATTGCAGGAATTTGGGTTGATCCTGCCAAGGTAGAAGTAATATTTAATTTTCCTACAACTAAGTCATTGACCCAGGTGCGTAGTTTCATTAGTTATCTTGGCTATTATAGATGTTTAATAGAAAAAAAATTCTAAGATAGCATTTCCACTTTTTCAATTGTTACCTAAGGATGTAGAGTTTGTATGGAAAAATGAATATGAAACAACCTTTGTGAAAATCAAAGAACTAGTTTTCAAATCTCTGATATTACATGGTCTTGATTGGAAGCTCCCGTTTCATATCTCTACAAATTCTTCTTAGACAATAGTATGGGTAGTCATGTGACAACAGGGGAACAAGAAACTGTACACAATTTATTACATTAGCAAGAGTCTGACTCCTACTAAACTGAACGATATGGTAACTAAAAAATATTTTTTTGTTGTTATTTATGCTATTAATAAGTTTCAGCATTACATTACAGGGTATCCCACTTTCATGCACACTGATCATATAGCCATCATGTATCTGATTAATAAACCGATAAATATTGGTCGTGTTACGAGATGGTTATTATTAATTCAAGAATTTCGTATTTCCCGTTTAGGTTGGATACTAGTGATGAAGGTGCACCTGTAGAGAATAGTTTTCTAGATGAACTTCTTTTTGTAATTTCTACTCACACTCCATGGTATGTAGATATTCATAACTATCTTGCTACAGGAAAATTACCTCAACACTTACCACACAAAGAGAAGTGAAGGATTATCCATCATAGTGCCCTCTATTCATGGATAGAGGGATACCTCTTTTATGCAGGACCCGATAAGCAAATCTGGTGCAGCATAGATGAAGATGACATCTATGATAACCTGAAAGATGCTCATGATGGCCCCTGTGGAGGGAATTTTTCATATAAGAGGACAGGTCATAAGGTTTTATAGATGGGGTACTATTGGCCCTCTATTTTTCGTGATGCAAGGAAATATGTCTGAGGGTGTGATAGTTGCCACCAGATGAGAGAACTTGGTTGGTTAGATGAGATGTCGTTACAACCTCAACTAGTTCTTGAGCTCTTTGAGAAATGGGCTATCAATTTCGTTGGGCCACTCAATCCATCCTCACATCAAAATTTCCACATTCTAGTCTGCACAGATTATGTGACAAAGTGGGTAGAGGCAAAGGCTAGTGTGAGAGAAACGTAACAGGTTGTCTCAGACTTCTTATTTGAAGAAATTTTTTCTTTTTAAGGAGATACTGGAGAGATACTTTTAGATGGAGGGGTGTAGTTCACATCACATCTGATAGCGGGACTTATGAAGAAGTATGGAATCAAGCACAGGGTGATATCTTCATATTATCCTTAGGCGAATGGTCAAGCAGGGAGTATAAATAAAGTGTCAAAGAATATCCTTATAAATATTGTAGCAAACAATAGCCAAAATTGGGTTGAACATCTTCATGAGGCACTTTGGCTGTATAGAAAAGCATGGCGAAACACCACAATATTTTCACCATACGAGCTTGTCTATGGGAAATTCCATTTGTCTCTGGTGGAATTTGAAATTAAGATCTTAGGATAGCACTTGAAGTAGGTTTGGATCTTTTAGAAGCCCATAGACACTAACTCAAACAGTTAAATGAGTTGGATGAAATTCATTTGCTAGTTGTCTAGAATAATGTTGCAATTCAGCAGCAGCAAATTAAATGACATGATAAATTTATCAAGAAAAAGGTGTTTCAAAGAGGAGATTGGGTTTTGTTAGAGTTAACATTTGCATACTACCACTAGTGATCAAATATGCTCTTATAAAGTGGTCTTGGGGTGTCAAAGTCAAATTTTTGTCATTTCAGAGAGCCTTCAAGTAAAATTTAGTCACTAGGTATTAGGTCTAGGATTTGTTTACACTCCTTCCAAAGTTTTCCATGTATTGGTTCATGTCACCCTTCGACTGAGTGTACCATCATTCAAAGAGTTGTCATCATTATTTCAAGTTGCAATGGGTCATTTTACACCTTGTTTGTGCTTCATTTGTGCTTAGGTAAGGCTCATTTCCCTCTCCTATGGTTTTGAAGGTAATTTTTCTTGGATGGTCAAATCATCAAAAAAACTTGTATCTCGATGCTCATACACCTTCCCCTATCCTAAGTATACACTCTTAAACACTTCCCATTACTAATATACCTCAAATTCATCATTTTCCCACAAACCCTAGCCTATTGCTACAATTTGACAATTTTTTAGGTTAGGCCTATGTTTTTCCCTTTTGGACCCCTTCCCCTCACTCAATCCTTGAAATTCCACTTTCCCCTACTTTCTAACATCCCTCCCTACTTCCCAAATTTTCCTCAAGAATTTAGAAGCCCCTCATCCCCTTCATTTCTGTTCATTTCTACAAATCCCCTGTTCCACAAATCAGGATATTTTTTATTCAAATGATGTTTCTGAGCAAGAAAAGATGAATTTGACAAAAGTGCATAGACCTAAGAAGAAAAACATCCTTCCATTTTTACACAGGTCTCATGGTTTGGGAGAAATGTCCAAACAATCATTTACCACAGGAGAGTTGTTCCACTTCCAGAGTGAGCTTGGGAAAATCAATATTTCTCCTATCTGGAATGTCCAAATGACTTTTTTGATGATTTAAATAATAGCTAGACACATAGAGCTTTCAAATGAGCTATCATGAGCTCAATTTGGAGTTGAGGAAGACCTCCAAACGTTGACTGCAACAGCACTCTACATTTTGGCAACCTCATTCTGCACATTTTGACCAGTATTGGGAGATTGAGCGTTTGACAGAGCAAATAAGCTCCAAATTGAATAATTAAAAATGTTATGGAAAGTATATAGGATAAGCTTTCCAGTGAGCTATCCCATGCCTAATTTGGACACTGGGCAGATAACCAAAAGTCAGCTTGAATTGGTGCTGCGTGTTTAGGCTGGAGCGCTCCGCGTGGGCCAGTTTTCAAGACTACATTACGCGTTTAGGAGGGTGCTGCATGTTGAGCCAGCAAGGGCCAAAAAGCCTCCAGCTACCTAAAAACATCAAAAATCACCCTCTCTTCCCTCAAGCAAGTAAGTTTCCTCACTGTACTTCATCATTGGTTTGCAATTGAAGTTTTTAAAGGTAATTTACAATGGAAAAAGTGAAACCATAGATTCTTTCTTAATTATACCCTAGAAACCCTAACCCCCATTATTTCTCCCATCACCTATCACGAAAGCTCTAAAACCCTCCCCTATACCACTCCATAACATTTTGTATTCCTTTTTCCTTCATCCTACAAGCTATACTTCAAAAAAGGACCCAAGCCCCTCTCCCTCATTTTCATAATTCATACCCTCCCATTCATTTCCTAGCCCACTAAATACCTCACAAGGTCATCTCCCATTTCCTTATTCCTAATCACTCTTGCTCACTCACTTCATCCCTTTCTAGGAGTGCACAACCTCAAAATTTGCAAACATGGACAGAGAAGACATAGACTATGAGGAGGAAAACACTGGCAGTGACAGTTCAACAGATAGACCTAGGCATCAGAGAAAACTACACAAGGGAGGTAGAATTATCAAGGAAGATCCATCAAACCTCAGAGAGTTGGAGGCATCTCATTTGGCTGTCACCTGTTTCAGGCATCTAGGGTGCTATGAGTTCTATGAGCAGGTAGAGAGAGTTCAACACCACCTTAAGCTCACCAGGATTTTTGTAGCCAATCTTTGGGACAACAAGGTGACTCTTGCTGGGGTGACATTTACAGTTTCACCCTCCATTATTGTGGATGCAACCAGGATTTGAAATGTAGGGGAGAAGTGGTACAAGGCACAAGACGTAGATGAACACTATTATTAATATTACATCAAACCCAGGTACAGAAATGAAGCAAAAAGGATTTTTCCTTGTAGGTTCCTTGAAGACATGTATGCACCCATGATGAAAATAATCATGAAATATTTCACTTGTGAGGGCATATTTTCTAGACTGTACACCTATCACATCAGGCTTCTCATGCATTTTTCCAAGGCAAGGATGTTAAACCTCCCTTATTTATTGTTTAGGAATATTGAGAAGATGGTCCAATTTATGTAGAAAAATCCATACCCTCAGCAGATGAGTAGTCTTTATTATTATTCCCTGATCAAGATGATTGTGCTTCATCATCTTAACCTCATCAACATCTCCTGGGAGACATTTTTTTCTCATGACATCTTCAAGTGTCCTCAAATTCCTCCATGAGTGTCCCGAGAATCAGGAGGACCTTCTAGTAGTGCGCAGGTGAAGACAGATGAGAAGGCCAAAGAGACTAGAGCTACTAAGGTGCCCGGGACCTACATGACATACCATAGGGGTACAAGAAGATTGTTTGCAACTGATAGGAAAGTGTTTGCTCCACAGGATGTGGAAGGGACCTTGCCTTCTTCATCAACTCATAGGCAAATGATTGCTCCACAGGATGTGGAAGGGGCTTTTCCTTCTTCATCAACACAGTAGGAATAGGTGCAACAACTGCACAAAGGGAAAGAAAAGATGCAGGTGGAATATCTTGATGATGAGGAGGAAAGAGACTTTGATTTGACAAAGCATGATGAGCCAGAGCAACATTATATTCATCATGGCATAGAGACAATTGACTTGGAGGCCCAAGATGAAGCAACAATAAAGGACATCATCATACAGGAAAAAGTCATTGATGGAAAACTTGGAGAGAGCCAAGTATGCCATCACATATATGGAACAAGAGAATAAGTAGATGAGTGATAAGAAGGTCCTCATGGAGCTAGAACTTCTCAAGATAAAAAGACAAGGTGACAAAGGTAAGTCAGCAATGCAAGAGGAAGAGGCACCAGTCACTTTGACTCCAATTGAGAAAGAAATTGAGGGTGATAGAGAGATTTGGCTTGAAAGAGTCAATTTTCACTTATAGAAGTTATTGCTAGAGGCCAATAGGGACAACCATATTATCAGGCACATGGCCTACCACTACAGGACCCGGAACAAAATTTGCAACATGAGGGTCAAATAGATGAAAGCAAGGCTAAGACGGGCTCTAAAAGGAAAAAAATAGGAGGATAGGCTTAGGCTGCTTGCTGAAGCTTCCTTGGCTCATCAAGATACTTGATGATGGTGTTGCTCACCAATTTTGGTCAAGTTTGGAGGATTTTTGTCACTTGCAAATTTTGAAAAATTTAAACACAGAAAATCTGGCTCAACGCCTAGTGTCACTACCGCTGTGCATTTCCTAGGGGAACCCAATGGAAAAATGGCTTACTTTTTTAGATTCATAGTGATGATTACATGCACCCTATGGATTTTCTAAGATTTTGGGGTAGAACTGGTCCACCAAAAAGTCAAAAAATACCCTAAAAGTGACCTTTCTGCCACTTTTTGGACACACAAAAGCAGTCTTGGGAAAATCAACTTTTGAGAGGTCAAATGAGCTTCAAATGAAGAAATTCTAGGTGTTTTGGAAAGTAGAATTGAATATCTTTCCAATGAGCATAAAGGGACCTGAAAGTGGCCCTGCGCGTAGGACAAATTTTGCACAGGATTGCCATTTCACTGTGTTTTGACTGTGATCTTCATTTTTCTCTTATGGAGGATGTTTTAATAATGTAAATGATGACTTGGATTGTAAATTTTATGGATAATTAGTAGTAGAGGATAGATTCATTAGATTAAAAGTCATTTTGAGCACAAATGAATCTGTTTTCTCACTTTTAGAGGCAAGTTGTTAGGATGCCTAAATTCTAGTTTCTTGTTCAGTGTTGGTTTGATTAGCTCCTCATATTAGGGATTCAACCCCTGAGGATGGGAGGAGGTTGAAATAATGCCTATATCTTCTTCTTCTTTCTCATATCAAAGGGTTGGACTCAGCTGGATGCTTAGGCCTTGATGGTACATCATTTTGTAGTAGTTTAGCAGGAGATTAATAAAAATTGCAACTTTTTCTTTGGAATCCATGTGGTATGGAGTTTATTTCAGTTTCTTCTCTTGTGATCATATGTTAATATGTTTTGTGTACTTCATTAATCATTTCATTGCTTCTAAGTGAATGTTTTCAAGTTGATAGGTAGAATTCATAACATCACTTCTTTGCTTTGGGGAAATATTCACCATTATTTCTTTTGTACAGTCTAGGAAGGATCCATGGTAATCACATGCTCTTCCTAGCTTCTCACCAGTCTTAAAACGTCTCACCCACCAAGACCTAGAGGGCTAAACCTTATGCCTACCTTTCCCCATTGAAAACCCTACAATTTTGACCTAATTCCCTAGCCCTAACTATTTGGCTCCTCCTGATCAAGCAAAACCCTTTCAAAATAAAATCAAAATTTGTGCTACTATACCTAGCCTAATATCCTTTTCCTGATCTAGTCATCTTGGATGAAATCCTTATGGAGAGAACCCTCTGCTAGCCTAGTATGGCTAGCTGCTTGTCTAAGCGTGGTTTGTGGTTACCCTGGCATTGCCTTCTTTCAGCCTGAGGTTCAATCCAGGTGATAACAGGTTTTTCTCTATGAATATTAGTTCAAATATTTTAAAGGAAAACTCTGCTCTAGATGGATGGGACCATATGAAGATGACACGGTGTTTGATAATGGGGTTGTTAGACTCATAACAATTGATGAGGCACATACTCCCACGATTGTAAATGGACATCGCCTCAGATTATATCACCATGTAGATTCCAAATAATCCTTTATTAAACATCTCTCTAATAATTCTAGTTTTGAAATTCTTAGTGTAGAGAAATCTTCCTTTGCACCTCTTAATTAATACACACACACACACACATATATATATGCAATAAAATTTTGTTGCTACCCTATCATTATTTTTCCTATAGGTACTTTACTGGTGATGCTACGCCACTGGTGTTGTTACTCCTCTAGTTCTATTACTCTCCATATGTTGATTTCATCTAAGTACTTCACTGGTGTTGTTACTCCCTTCGTCGCAATCGTCTAAGTACAATGGTGTTGTTACTCCTCTCGTGTTGTTACTCTGTTCGTCGTGATCGTCTAAGTACAAGAGTGTTGTTACTCCTCCGATACTATTACTCCGTTCATCACGCTTTCATCTAAGTACACTGGTGTTGTTACTCCTTCATTGTTGTTACTATGTTCATCATGATTTTCTAAGTCCATTGGTGCTATTACTCCTCCAATGTTATTACTCCTCCGGTATTGTTACTCCTCCGGTGATGTTACTCCTCCAGTGATGTTACTCCTCTAGTGTTGTTACTCCATTCATCGTGATTTCATCTAAGTACATTGGTGTTATTATTCCTTCAATGTTATTACTCCATTCACCACAATTATCTATGTCCATTGGTGCTATTACTCCGATGGCGTTGTTATTCCTCCGGTGTCATTACTCCATCAAGGTAAGTCGCAAGGTATGTCCCCAACCGACTTCATGGATTTGATTGATATTTCACCTATGACATGACTAGCCATCATCCCTTAGTTGGGGTGAGGTATTTTATTTATTTTAAACATGCCATATTTAATAGCAATGATGATCTGTCATTATCACTCTTGAACATCGTGCCAACTTGTACATTCCACATCATCATTCTAATCCCCACCATACCTTGCGCATTTATCCATACACATTGGAACTTGAAATATGTATGATTGTATTAAAGTATGATCCTTGCAAATATGTTGTAATAATTTCCATTATTTACCATAATCCACCATGGAGTTTTCCCATAATATCTGTTTGGATTTCCCTTTCAACCCATCCTTTGCAACTGCAATCCCTGTCATCGCAATTGTACTAGCTAACACTCTCCTAATCGGTTTTGTTGCTACTCCGAGTGTTGCAATTTCGAGTGCTGCTATAGGGAAACTTGTAGAATGGGTGGGCAAGCTGTTAGGCATGAACCGGAAGACATAACGCAGGTCTAACACCAACTAGATGTATGGCATGTTTTTCAAAATGCAAGATAGAATATCTATTTTGAGAGGTTGCAAGGATTTGATGAAGACATTACAGTCAAATTCACATTAAACTTGGACAAGAATTATTCCATAGTTCTTTGGCTGGATATTCCTGTCATAGAGGAAATTATCTCGACTCTCAGTGGGTTTCTGCAAGGAGGGAAGAAATGGGTCACCCGGAAATCACCCTTACCAAAATTTCTAGAATTATTCTTGTAGGTAGGAGAAACCATGGTTCAAAAGTGAAGGGGATACGATCAGAAAGCCTTTCCACATCCATGGGTCGAGGTAACGTAATTTGTGTTATGAAACCAGCTCACAAAAGGATAGAAAAGATAGATCAACACCTTAGAAATAAGCCTCTTCGAGGGGGCAACCTCCTTCACATTACAAAAATGAACAATTATTAGATGATTCAAATGAAAAAACCTCCTTTCTATATATAGGAGTCTGAGGGGTCACAATATAACCAAAGCCGATCTAACAATAAGAATATAAAGGGACAAAAATAACAATAGTGCGATTATATGGGGCACAATAATAACAATATGGGGACAATAGGGGCAGAACAATAACAATAAGGGATACAACGACAGTAGTAATGGGGGAATCACTAGTATTATAGGGACCCAACATGCCCCTTTCCTTCAAAAAAGTGTTGTCTTCAACGCTTGAGTAGTTCTGGATGCTTCTGTATAAAATTCTCACCCTCCCATGTGGAATCTTCAACGAGTAAGTTCTTCCACGTGACAAGATACTCTGAAATTGATCGATTTCGTAGCTGCCAAGTTCTTGTTTCCTGTTCCTTTTCTTCCTCCTCTTCACAATCTATGTAAAATAATTTCTTCTCAGCACACTTATGACCTTTTTGGAGCAGCGAAACCCTAGAATCCAAAGCTATGATACTAAATGTTATGAAAATAGCTCACAAAAAGATAGAAAAGAAAGATCAATGCCTTAGAAATAAGCCTCTTCGAGGGGGCAACCTCCTTTACATTACAGAAATGAACAATTCTTAGATGATTCAAATGAAAAAACCTCCTTTCTATATATAGGATTCTAAGGGGTCACAATATAACCAAAGTTGACCTAACAATAATAATATAAAGGCACAAAAATAACAATAGTGGGATTCTATGGGGTAGAATAATAATAATATGGGGACAATGGGGGCACAACAATAACAATAAGGGATACAACGATAATAGTAATGGGGGAATCACTGGTATTATAGGGACCTACCAATTTGTGGTGCAATACATTACTTGTGAAGGTCGCCTTGATACCTTGTTCAAATACCATTTTAGACTTCTTGCATGCCTTTGGTTTTTTCGTGTGCATTCTCTAGATATGCCATATTTCCTATGGAATAACCTTCAGTTAATGGCACAATTTGCTCATCGGTGGTGTCAACCATTGGTATTCCTAATAACCATGTGCTTGTCAGGCTCCTCATGGTGCATGCCCTGTCACAGACTTCCATGGCTCAGTAACAATTCATTGAATTAGCAGAATAGGAACTTTTATCCATGATGCCGAGAAGAGAGGAAGAGGAATTAGTGGTAGAAGAAGAAGTTGCAAAGAATGTTGTTACACAAGAACTAGTGTCAGCTATCGAACAATTGAAAGAATTGGTGAGGGAGTAGGCTGCAACAGAATTGTGAGAAGAGGAAGGAGCTGCAAACGATGATGTTACACAAGAACCAGCATCGACTGCTGACCTACAAGTAGAAGCAATGGAGGTAGAAGGGGGTGTAGGTGATGCTAGTACATAGGAACCAACATCTAATACTGAGATGGAAGCAGGATAAATGGAGGTGGAAGGAATTGTAGTTGACGTAGTTACACAAGAACCAACATCGGTCGCTAAACTGATGGAAGAATTTCCAATAGTGGAAGAAACTACAGGCGATGTTTTTACATAAGAACCAACATCACCTGCCAAAGTGATGGAGAAACCAATTGAAGAAGTGGAAGTCGTAGTCAACATTATTACACAAGAACCAATGCTGACTGACAAGCAACCAAATGAAATGGAGAAACATGTGGAACATGAAGAAAAGGAGAGGAAAGCGCGGAAAATCCAGGGGAAGGAGAAAAAATTGAAACAATAGGTGCTGAAAGGATGAAAATTGAAGAGGATATCCATTATTCTTCACTTTCCGCCTTGCTTCCAAGAGAGGTAAGAAAATCTCACTCCCCTACACTCTCAGTGAAAGAAAAGGTCTCTCCCCCAATAGTAAAATTTGTAGGGAAAGCTAAGGGCACCATCGTTGACATTGTCACAAAAGAACCAATGTTGACTGGTGGATAAATTGGGCAAATCAAAGGGTTGATGGTCGACACTATTACAAAAGAACCAGTGTTAGCCAAGGGACAAGTTGAAGAAATTGTGGTTGATGTTGTTCGCACATAGATGTCGGAAGGAAAAGTTGTTGTTGGTACCAACCCGCAAGGGCCATAACCAATTTTTGAGTAAATGGAGGAAGATAACCGAGCAACAGAGCAACCATAGGAAAAATGTATTGAAAATGTCACACTGTAAGGACTTGCAGTGGCTCTGAAGACATTCAGGAAAGGTGTGGAGGTTTGAAGACCTGCGGAAGAAGATGTTGGGGCTGCCCCTCAAGTTGAGGAGTAGAGAGAAGAAGTAAGGGTGAAACATGAACCAATTGATGATTTTCCTGACATCAATATGCCAAATTGAACACTGATCATGAGATGAGTGGAGAAGGTAATTATCAAACAACAATTCATTGAACAAAGCACAAAGGGAAGGGCCCCCATCTAGGAAAGGTACCAGTTGCAATTCAAGGAAAATATTCAATTGAAAATGGAGATCATTAAGTTAACGAAGCATATATTACGCTTATGGAGATGGGTGAGGAAGCATAAGATGAATTTCAATTAGGCTTGTGCAAATCCTGGAGCTGAAACCACTTCAGCAGTGTTACAGACCGAGCCATTTATTAGTATGAATATTCCTGGAAGATGTACCAAAAACCTTCACTTAAGTCACTAGGTGAGAAGTGACCCTAACAACAAGTTGATGGTTGCTGCCATTCCAGATCTACAACACAAATGGAAAATCTGCAATAAAAGAAAACAAGATCTGAAACTAATAGAAATAGAATGATGTATCTAAAATAATAACGCAATGGAAAGATGATTTTAAACAAATAAATATTTATTGATAACATCTGATGAAGGAGATCTACATATTTTTTTGTAAGTCCCCCTCCATGGGATGGGTCCTTTGATATCCTTGACATTTCAGAAATAGATTCCCTCTCGCAATGTGTGAAAAACACAAGAAAAAGTGGAGAACCCAAATGGGAGCTCAAGAAAATTACGATAATGTTGACAATGATAATAATCATGGTGAGGAATGAATGAAAAACCCTCCTTTATATATAAATGTATGGAGTTAATCTAAAAAATGGAGAATAATATAATATTATTGACCAAATTCAGATCTAACTACTTGGAATACTTTATTACATTTATTGGAGAGGGAAAAGGAATTTAAAATGGTTAAAATCCTTTATTTAGATATAATTAACAAATAAAATGATTTATTAATTATTGCACGAGAAACATGAAAGGCTTGAAATCAAAATAATTATTAAATAGAGATTTAATAATTATTCTAATAAGATAAATAAGGAAATTTAAATAAATAATGATTTACTTAAACATTCCTAAGGGATTTAGTCAAATGTGACAAGGAATAATTATTAAATAATGATTTAATAATAATTACTAGAGAAAATTAAATAAATAATGATTTTGTCTTTAAGGTTTCTGCGAGTTTCATCATTATGTAGATCTTCTAGATACATCGCATTAGGTTTCTTTCTGATCGACATTTTAAACCAGCAAAGGTAGTTCATCTTCAGGATGTGAAATATTATAGAAAGACTGTTCCCTTTTTTCTAAATAAATAGAGATGAGATGCTAAGCCGACAGATATTAGATTTTGAAAAATTTTAATTTTTAATTTATTCTATTATGTTTTAATTATAATTTTAATAGTTCTATGATATTATGCTAATTTAATTACATTTTGTGACATATAGGGATTTTAAATTCATTATATAACTATTACTATCTTAATTAGGGTTAATGTCATATTAGTTTCATTAGGGTTATATCAATTATGTTTGTATTAATTTTTAACCCTAATCGAAACATTTTGGTTTATGGTCAGAAAAGGTCATGGGACCTATAGAATTTGATCAAATTTGAAATTTTCAAAAAGGTTTATCAAGTTAGTGGTTGATTGGGTCAATGAGATGAATTTATGTGAAATCAAGCATGTGAACATGGTTTTTGCACTCAATAGTTCTGTATAATTATTGAGTGGAGAAATTGACTTCATATCTATATTAGAGATAACTCATTGTGAGAGGTTGATTGTCTAGTTGAGTGGTCTATGAGAGATCTTGGAGAAGAGACTGCAAACTCTATGTTTCTCTAGTGTAGGATTCCTAAAGCAGCTTGCAGTAATAGAAGCAGTGAGTTGAACTATGTTTCAACCATAATATTATGCAGTGAGAGAGTTGTTGAGGTGTGGTTTGGAGAAGTGATTGAAGAGATTTCTTTGTTGTTTGTGTGGAGGTTTGGATGGAATCTAGAGTTGCAAATTTATTAGAGATTTGATGTCATGTTGTTGTAGTGCTAAAGTTGAGCAAGTTTTCAAAGTCCAGTCTTAAAACATATGAAACAATGCTCGCATGGAGGTAGTGAAGACGTGGAGGCTTTAAGTATACAATGAGTTGGCGAATTTAGTATATGCAAGATATTTCTCCATCCAATGGTGGTTGGATAGTTCGCCATAAATTGGGTGAGGTTCATTGGTCATGGTGGTGACTTGCAGATCCAAGTATGTAAATTCAAATGTTTATTTCATGAGTAACTGGGCAAGGATCATTAATCATGGTGGCTTTCAGTGGACATTAGTCTGTAGATTCATGAGAGAAACAATTTCTTTTTGGATATTCCCTGCATATCGTGAAAGAATAAAGTCTTCAACGCTCATGGGAGTGAGTTGATCCATGTCTAATTTGCTTGACTATTAAGGAAAGAATTGAGTACCGTAGCAGTAGGAGGGTGGTTTTTTTCCCAAGATGCATTTTCCACCAGAAACACTTGTGTTTATGTGTTGATCGATTTTATGATTGCATGTTTATCTATGATGCACTAATATCTAATTATGTGTTTCATTTTATGTAGGTTAAAGATTAAATAATTTGAGAAAAAATGTATAAGTTCTCACACTATTGATTGACACCGCTTGCTCTTAGTAATGATCTAGTTTCGAACAATTGGTATCAGAGTAGGGCTCTCAAGTGAAACTTGATCATTAGAGAATGGGGTTTGGATATTTTCACAAAAAATTGCTTTTTTTTAAAATATGTTCTCCAAAGGAATTGGTTCTTACTGCTGCAAATTTTAGGGTTTGTGAAGAATATGTGAAAAATAAATTACTGCATTGTAGCTCTAACATTTGGAGATTGGTTTGTGAAGGAAAGCATCAAGATCTACCTGGATCTGAAATACAGAAGCAAAATTCTCAAGCAAGGTGAATTATTTTCGAAAATATCCACAGTGAAAATTTGGAGAAAATTTGAGATTTGAAATCTACAAAGGAAATTTGGGATAGATTACATATGCTATATGGAGCCACCAGAAGCAACAATGCTGAAGAGATTGAGAAGGGAGGAAAATAGAAGAACGAAGGTTCTCTTGAACTAGCTATGCAAGCGGATAACAAATCCAAAGGTATAAGGCATAATGATATTCTTTTGAGTTATATTTCTGATTGCGGTAGTTAAAATGATTCAGATTTAGTTAGTGGAAGAGATAATGAAAACAATTATATGCTTCTTAAGGCTAAATAATAGTCTTACATGGTTCTTATTGAATAATTTTCTAGTGAAATTGTTAGATTAGCAAATGCATGCAAGGAGCATGAGAAGAAATTGTAGGATTGTGATCAAATGGAGAAAATATCAAGGAATATATTAATACCTTGAGAACACAGCTGATAGAATCAAAAAGATTAGAAGAATTCAATTGTAGCAAGAAAAAAGATAAAAACGGTTATTTTGAAGCACTTAAGGGTGTGATTGATAAATTGAGAAAGGAGCTTGAGGAAAAGAATCAGTAGTTGGAGAAATCTAAGAGCACCATACTAGTGAGAAAAATTCGCAACAATCTTCATAAGGAGCTTTTACATCTAGAATACCAAATGTAGCTTTTAACCCTGTACAGAAATTACCTGCATACGAATTCTAAAACACAGAAAATAAACAATGTGAGAGCATAACAAATAAAACACATATACACAGACATTTTCTCCTGGATCCAAAAATCGGGACTACCAGCTTGATTTTTCATTATGTTCTTTTCAATGTTATAATACATATTTATACATGCCAAAGCATCCAATACCATGGACCGAAAACCATCGCGTCTAGAAACATGTGCGAAAATCATGCATAAAACCATAGGTCGGTCTGCCTAACCTAACATAGGGTCCAAAACCAAAATTTTCTAGGGCGCTGCCCCAGACCCCATAAAGTGGGGTTACGGGTATGCCTCAAACCCCCTGTGACCCCCCACCACTACACAATCAGTGCAACGAAGGGGGGCTCCGCCCCCACCCAATCCCCCATTTAACTACGTGGGCTAGTTGTGGAAATAATATAACACAACCCAACATTCTCCCACTTGTTATTTTCTTTCCACAGGGGCCCACAAGAGAGCTTAGTCATTTTTCCAGCCCTGAAACACCCATTGTCTCTCTACACCAAGAGAACTTCTTAGAGCTCATAGATTTTGTCAATGCATCTGCAGTATTCTTCAAAGTGTCCACCTTTACCAGCAACACCTTTTTGTCTTCTATCATATCTATCACAAAGTGATACTGAACATCAATTTTCTTTGTCTTTGAATGATATGTGGGGTTTTTTGACAAGAAAATTGCACTTTGGCTATCACAGTCTATCCTTATAGCTCCCTGTACTAACCCCATACTTGAACATAATCTCTACAACCAAACTGGTTCCTTTCTTGCATGAGTGGCTTCCATGTATTCTGCTTCTATAGTTGATAGTGCCACTACAGATTGTTTCTTACTCATCCAACTAACTGCACCTCCAAATAGGTTAAACAAATACCCACTTGTAGATCTTCTCTGATCTAGATCTCCAGCCCAGTCTACATCAACAAAGCCATGAATATCCAACATTCTGTCCAATCCTGATCTTCCTTGGTAGCACAAACCATAATCACTAGTGCCACGCAAATACATGAAACCCAATTCACTGTTGTCCAGTGCACCTTCCCTGGTTTTTACATAAACCTACTTAATACTCCCATTGCATGTGTAATGTCTAGTCTAGTATATACCATTGCATACATTAGGCTACCGACTACACTTTCATATGGAACACAAGACATGCCCTCTTCCTGTTCTTGTGTCTTGGGACACTGTTCAGCAGATAACCTCACACCTAGAGGAATAGGAACTTTCACCGGTTTACTATCATGCATATTAAACCTCTACAGTATTGTCTCGACATACTTCCTTTTGTTTAACCAGAGCTTCCTCTTTGCTCGATCTCTTTTAATTTCCATGCCCAAAATATAGTTTGCAGCACCAAGATCTTTTATATTGAATTTGGAGGACAATTGGGTCTTCAAATCCTGTATAATTTATTTGTCATTTCCAACCAACAACATATCATCCACATACAAGACTAGATAAATAACGTGGTCACCAATTAATTTAAAATACACACAGTGATCTTCTTTGTTTCTAGTGAAGCCAAGTCCCCATATAAATGTATCAAATTTCTGATACCACATCCTTGGTGACTGTTTTAACCCATACAAAGACTTCTTTAACTTGCATACCAGTTCTTTCTTACCTTTCACCACAAAGCCTTCAGGTTGCTTCATGTATATTTTCTCTTCTAGATCCCCGTGAAGAAATGTTGTCTTCACATCCATCTATTCTACCTCAAAATCAAAAGCAATAGTAACATATAAAAGTAATCTAATAGAAGTTACCTTGGAAACAGGAGAAAAAATATCACTAAAATCAATTCCCAGCACCTGGGAATAACCTTTTCCTACCAATTGAGCTTTGTATTTCTCCACCTTTCCTTTTGCATTTGTCTTCTTCTTGAACACCCATTTGCTGCCAATGGGTTTCCTTCCTGCTGGCAACTCCACCAGATCCCAAGCCTCATTTTTGTGCAAATATGCCATTTCATCAACCATGGTATTTTTCCATAGTTTGCCATCCTCTGAATCTAATGCTTCCTTCTCAGTTCTGGGATCATCGTTAGTAATAGATAAAGAAAAATTTGAACAAAAAGTAGATGGACTATACCTTTCTAGCTGCCTTCTTTCTCGAACTGATCTTCTCACACCCAGAGTTTGTGGCTCTTCATCTTCTGATTCCTCCTCTACTGTAGAGTCTGATTCTTCCTCCTTAAGCTAAAAATCTATCTTCTCTTCCTTTGGTTGGACTTCATGTTTAATAACATCTTTTACCTCTCTGAACACCACATCTCAATTGTACACAACCTTATGTGTGACTGGGTTCCAAAGCTTATAATGCTTTAAACCATCCTTATACCCAATAAAGATGCACTTTTCAGATTTACTATCCAACTTGGTTTGTTTCTCCTTTGGAACATGTACATATGCATCACATCCAAATACCCTCAGATGTGAAAGAGAGGGTTTCTTACAAGTCCATACCTCTTGTGGAGTCCTATCCTCCAACGCTAATGAAGGTGACCTGTTGACTAGGTAACATGCAGTATCCACTGCCTCTTCCTAGAATTCTTGTCCTAACTCAGCACTACTGAGCATGCTTCTTGCCCCTTCCATCAACGTCTTATTCATTCTTTCAACAACTCCATTTTGCTGAGGTGTATATGGAGTAGTATTCTGTCGTGCTATACAACACTTCTATAGAATTCTTCAAATTCCTTGCTGCAAAACTCTCCACCATTATCTGTCCTCAACACCTTTATCTTATTCTTTGTTTGATTTTCCATGAGAGCCTTAAATTCTTAAACTTTTCAAAGGCTTCAGATTTCTTCTTAAGGAAATATATCCATGTATTCCTTGAGAAGTCATCTATAAATGATACATAGTACACAAACTTACCTAGTGATGGAACCTTCACAGGTCCAAACACATCACTGTGCACAAGTGCTAGTCTCTGTTTCACCCTCTTACTACCAGAGGGGAAACTCACCCGATTTTGCTTCCCATATACACAATTTTCACACAAATCAAAATCCAAAGAGCTATTACTCATACCTTCTACCATACCTTTACCATGAAGTATTCAGAGGCCCTTCTCTCCAATATGTCCAAGCCTTTCTTGCCACAACATGGTCTTCTCTCCAGAGACCACTAGATTTTCTACTCCACTTTCAAGAACCATAGAACTGTTGCACCCATCAATAATAGTGCTACCTTATAGCTTGTACAGAGTTCCAATTCGAACTCCCCACATCAATACTAGTGCTCCCCGAACCATCTTGCAGGTATCCTTCTCCAACACTGTTTTTACACATGCATCATCTAGCTTTCTTACAGAAATCAGATTTCTGGCCAATGCAGTAATATGTAGAACACCCGGAAGTTTTCTAACCCTTCCACCTTGCAACTTCAACATTACTTTTCTACGACCAATGATTCTAGCCTTCCTATCATCCCCTAAGAAGACATCACCGCCATCGTATTTCTCATACTCGTAGAACCACTCACTATGGGGAGTGAAATGAAAGGATGCACCTGAGTCAATCAACCATGCCTCATGATCTACATGTGTACTTGAAGAAGCCAAGTACACATCCCCACCTTCATTTGAGGTGGTTTCCACCTCTGCAGAAGGAGAATCATCAGATCCCTTTCCTTTGTCAGGAGCTTTAGATTTACAGTCCCTTTTGTAGTGCCCTTCCTTTCTGCATTTCCAGCACACCACCTTTACAGGTTTTCCTAGAGATTGAGATCTCCCTCTAGATTTAGATCTCCCACTCGATGACTTATTTTTGTTTCTATTTTGGGACCACCCTCGTATAGACAAGGCGTCACCATTTTGGCTCTCCATATTTTTCCGTCTCATCTCCTCCATCAGCAAGGATGAGACTATTTCATCAAAATGCAAGGCAATTGCATTGCTACCTATTGCAATAACTAGACTATCCCATGAATCTAGTAGAGAAGACAACAAAATGATGCACTTATCTTCATCTAAAATTTTAATATCAACAGATACTAACTGACTTACCACAGTATTAAATGCGTTTAAATGCTCTGTCATCGAGTCTCCATCTTTCATCCTTAGGTTATATAGCTTTCTCCACAGGAACAGTTTATTCACCAGAGACTTAGATTGGTACAAAGTCCTTAACTTGTCCCACAAAGCCTTCGCCGTAGCTTCCCCTGATACATTTAGTAATACTAAATATGAGACACACAATCGTATTGTGCTCTTTGCCTTCTGATCCAACTTCTTCCATTCTTTATCAGACACTCTCATTGGTTTAGTACCCGGATCTACCGCGATCCACTAATCTTTATCCACTAATAGATCCTCCATCTTGAGTTTCCACAACTCAAAACTCTGACCATTAAATTTCTCGATCTCTATCTTTCCACTACTTGCCATCTTCTTTCACCACTAGAATCGATCTCGCAACTCTCCCACTGAACAAGGTCTACCACAGGCCTGAGTGAAACCCCTCAGAAACAAAGGCATCCCCTTGAAGCCAAAACTACTCTAATACCAAATGTAGGTTTTAACCCCGTACAGAAATTACTTGCATACGAATTCTAAAACACAGAAAATAAACAATGGGAGATCATAACACATAAAACACATATACACAGAGATTTTCCCCTGGATCACAAAACCAATACTACTAGCTTGATTTTTCATTATGTTCCTTTTAATGTTATAATACATATTTATACATGCCGAAGCATCCAATACCATGGACTGAAAACCATCGCATCCAAAAACATGTACGAAAATCATGCACAAAACCATTGGTTGGTCCACCCAACCTAACATAGGGTCCAAAACCAAAATTTTCCGGGGCAGCACGGGACGCTACCCCGTACCCCATAAAGTGGGGTTACGGGTATGCCTCAAACCCCATGTGACCCCCCCCCCCCCCCCACTACAAAATCGATGCAATGAAGGGGGGCTCCGCCCCCCCTCTAACCCCCCATTTAACTACGTGGGCTAGTCATGGAAAGAATATAACACAACCTAACAGTTGGAGAAATCTAAGAGCACCATACTAGTGAGAAAAATTGGCAACAATATTCATAAGGGTGAGTCAATTTTGCATGCAGCAAAGAATATCAAAGCAAAACCAAAGAAACTTGCAAAGAAGAATGTGATCCACAAGCAGCAAAGAAATAAAAAACCAAAAGTATCTTTTACATCTAGAATACAATTTTCTCCTATGGTTGGAGGTAGCAGTTTTCAAAGGAGAAGTCAAAACTCCTTTTCCCCCCTTGATGGACGAAATTGAGTGCTTCAACTATCACAATTTTGGTCATGTGGCGGTTGATTGTAGGATGAAAATGCACTCATCCTTGGAGTAGTATGATCATACAAGAGGATGACCTTCATTCAGGTATAAAATTCTTTCAATGGTTTTGTTTTTGCTTGTAATAGTTTCGGGTATAAAGCGATTGATTACATATCTAGTGTTAAAAGATGGAGGTCTATTATGAGAAAAATAAGATTAGATCCTTTGGATACATATCTTGGTCATATAGAGTGTTATGTGTGCCATAATTTTGGGCACATGGCCAAGGATTGTAAAATTCCTAAACCATTGAGTCCATTTGTTCAAAAGCAACAGTCAAGGGAGAATGTGCATCCTAGGAGCACAAGGAAGAAAGAGAAGTAGTTAGGAAGATGTGGCATTGTAATTTGTTCTCATGATGGGATACCATGTGGTATATAGATACCAAATTATCACGCCATATGTTAGGGGATAAGAGAAAATTTCATTTTCTAAATAAAACCAAGAATGGCCATGTGGTGTTTGAAGGTAGAGAAACTGTTAGAGGGTTGGGAAGCACTAAATCCAATCCTCATGAGAAGAGGGAAAATGAAGAAGATGTTTGGCTCATTAAAGGCCTTAATAATAATAACCTTGAGTATGATTCAAATGGTTGATGGAGGAAAATAAGTGATCTTCAATTCCAAAGTTTGTGTCATTCTGAAGGAAGGATAAAGGAGAGTGATTTCTAGAGGATTCAAAACTCTTGATAATGTTTGTGTATTGAAAGGAAGAGAGAATAGTAGGAAGAGGCCAAGATAATACTCTTCCTCATCTGATTCAGATTAGATGAGATCAATCTATACTACAATCCATTCTTCCATGTTAGATATACTCGACTGCAACAATATGCATGAGACTTACATGGTCACAGGGGGAGTGTTGGAAGCTTGATCCATTTCCTTCAAGCACCTTCATATCAGTCGGATAATTTCATACGAGGTATATCATGCTCATGGGGAGCTAGTTCTCAAGGCTTGATTCTTTATATTTTATTTATTTTATCTCATAATTTTTGCATCTATTTTGTTTATTGTATATGGGTGGAAATGATATGTAGGTCAGCCTTGTTGTAGCATATATTTTAGCTATGTTGTTACCGATTGTTTTTGGAGTAGCTATATGTTTCATTTGGTCGATGCTAATCATGATATGGCATCAATTCATTTTCAAAGTGTGATGAGGGATCACACATTAAGGTGGAGAATTTGTGCTTCCAAATGAATTTGGAATGTGTTGCCATTGTGTTCAAGACGAGTTTTGTTGTTGTTTCCACACATTGCATGTTTGGATGAGATAGTTTGCTTCCATGACATAGCTGATTTATTGATGGTTATTATATTTCTACATGATATTATGTCATGTGTATGTTGATGCCATGGGGATTTGCTGGCTCATGTTTTTAACTAGGTGCATTATGCATGTTGCTAATATGTTTTCGGATGGATAAGATAAGAGGAAGATGGTTGCTATTGTTCATGATAGTTTAATGCATGTTGATGGTTGAGATATTGTGTACTCATGATGTTTATATTTTTGCTACTCATATATGGAGTATACATGTGTTGTTGCTAACTGATTTGTTTCTTATGCCTCATTGATGATTGCTGCTCATAATTAGGATTTGTATTTGTTAATGCACATGTGGAGTATGGTGTCGGTTTCTAATGGATGTTATGATCTTGTTGCAGGTATATCATTAATGGGAAGATGATGGACAAGATGTTGAGTGTCCATGCACTAGCATATGTTTTGGATAGTGCCTCTCTTGTAGCTATTTCACATTAATGGAGTGTATCATTGCTCATGGAGGTCTTATGTTTTGATGGATATGCCATGTATTGCATTGTTGTTGGCATATGGAGCACATGTTGATGCTCATTGTTTCCATGTACTCATATTATTTTGTGTATTGGGCATGTATTGATGAGAGTGTCATTGTGTGCAGATGTAAAAGCCATGTACTATCATTGATTTATCATTTGACACATTTCTCATGGAGTGACCCTTGGTGTC
Organism: Pinus tabuliformis; assembly: GCA_031772625.1. Classification (NCBI taxonomy): domain Eukaryota; kingdom Viridiplantae; phylum Streptophyta; class Pinopsida; order Pinales; family Pinaceae; genus Pinus; species Pinus tabuliformis. The sequence continues at coordinate 351,066,469 of CM062808.1, read as the reverse complement.
TAGTATGTTTTGTCATTATCTATGTATGGGTTAATGGAATACAAGTCATGTATTATGATGTATATATTAATGTAGCCCCATTATTTGGGTCCATGATGTAAACTTGTGTCCATAGAGTCATGGTTGGTGATAGGTGTAAAGGAGTTATATGTTGGTCCTATTTACTTGTCACAAGTATGTACTTGATCCACAAATCATTATGATGTATTGTAATGTAATTCATGGTATATCATGTCCAAATTGAAATTAGGGTCATGGTTATGAGGATGAGTCTCTTTGTTTTGGAAAGTAGGTTTATTGTAGTAGGATGTGTATGTTTCCATCTCCATTACATGCTTAGGGGGAGCATGATAAATATTCAGAGTTTGGATGGCATTGGATAGATACATGCTTGGAATATGAGGTTCCTATTTTGGTCTACATCAATCTTGTATCAACATGGTGTTGATTATGAAAGGGAGAGTCCTTCTCTCATCCGACACATTATTGGCATTGAATTTGAGTGTTTGTATGACCCCTTTTCCATTGATGTCAAAGGGGGAGAGTTTTTGGATGATTGGAGATCAACATCACTTGTTGGATGGGGGACCATCAATGCCAAAGGGGGAGTTTGTTGGCATTATGGCTCAATTGGTTGGTTGGAATTGATGTCAACCTAGTAGAATTTTTGTTGGAGATTGCATTGTAGTGTTGGCATTGATGTCAACATGTTGGAGAGGTTGTTGTCATGTGATGTACTCTTGTGGTGAGGGTCTTATTAGGTGGAATTTATGTCAACATAATGATGACTAAACATTTCGTTCTTGGAGATGCTTCTACTACACGAGTCGATTTTTTCTTTAGGTGTTGATGTTGTGTTGTAGCATGGAGATCTTGTTTCTATAGGTGGTTGGAGTGTTGGCCTAGATGTTGCATATGTCTCTACATGTCCTGGAGACATTTCATATGTCGCTACATGTGTGAGATGTGGTTACCTGTGTTTGAGGTGATTCCACCAATGATGGAGGAAGTTGTATGACTTTAGGTTGCTACTATAGACAATAGAGAGGCTTCTACAAGTGATCAATATGTTGTTGTAGGTGTTAAAGATGTTGAGGTGCTTCTTGAGGAGCTGTAGGTGATGGTATTAGTACTAAAGGTTGGAATAAATGGTCTAGCATGTCATAGACTTATTACTTTTCTATTCATCAGTTTCAAACCTCTCTTAGTGGCTTAGAGGAGTATACAGGGGGAAAGGAAGTTGATGGAACATGTGGAAGAGGTTCAAGGTTGAAGGTGTCATGTTTTTACTGAGTCTAGGACCCAGCCTCATGCACAAGGTCTTGTGGGAGTGGTTGGAAGCCCTAGTTACATGCAGGGCAAGTTCAAGGGAGCATCTAAGGCCCCAATCGCATGCTGAGTTGTGTCATTGGAGCGTTCAATGATTTTTTGAGTTTAGCTCTGCATTCCTCATGTTGTTGAGCTAAGTTTTAGCTTATGACAAATTCATTAATTGAAACTTTTTGGTTTATGGTTGGAAACATTTGTTGGAACTCCAGAAGTTGATCAATGTTGAAAATATAAAAAATTCTAATGGAGTTAGTGGTTGATTGGGTTAATGAGTTGAATCTGGATCAAATCAAGCATGTGAACATGACTGTTGAACTTAGTAGTTCTAAGTAATTATTGAGATGAGCACTTGAGTTCATCTTTATATTGGAGATAGCTCATTGTGGGAGGTTGATTGTCTAATTGAGTGGTGTGTGTGAGAGCTTGGACAAGATCCTACAAGTTGCATGTTTCTCTAGTGTCCTGAAGAAGTTTTCAGTAGTAGTAGCAATGAGCTCAAGTATGTTTTAGACATAACATTATGCAGTGAGCAAGTTGTTGATGTATGGTTTGAAGAAGTGATTGAGGAGATTGCTTTGTTGTTTGTGTGGAGGTTTTGATGGTAGCTAGAGCTGCAAATTTATTATACCTTTGATGGTATGTTACTGTAGTGCTCAAGTTGAGTAAATTTTTAGAGTCTAGTATGAAAATGTATGAAATGAGGCTGACATGGAGATAGTGAATCTATGGAGGTTTTGAGTATACAGTGAGTTGGCGAATTCAATAGATGGAAGAGATTTCTCCATATAATGGTGGTTGGATAGTTTGGAAGAAATTGGGCGAGGCTCATTGGTCATGGTGTTGACTTGCAAATCAGAGTCTGTAGAGTCGAATGTTTAGTTCAGGAGTAATCAGATGAGGATCTTTGATCGTTGTGGTTTTGAGTGGATGGTATTCCATAGATCTGTGAGAGAAATAGTTTCATATCTAATAGTGCCATCATATTGTGAAAGAAGAAAGTCTTAAAGGCTAATGGGAGTGAGTTGATTCATGTATAATTTTCTTGACTATTATTGAAAGAATTAAGTAGCACAACAATAGCAAGGTGGTTTCTTTCCTGGGATGGATTTTCCGCCAGAAACACTTGTGTTTATGTCTTGATTGATTTTATGATTGCATGTTTATTTTTGATGCACTAATATCTAATTATGTGTTTCAGTTTATGCATGTTAAAGATTAAATAATTGAAGAAAAATTATATAAATGTTCACACTACTTATTGACCCCCCCAAAGTAGTGATCTAGTTTCCAACACTCATGGAAAGTTAATTAGGCTTAGCACAGGTGGTATGGAGAAATTCTACATCTGACAATGTGTTGAACTCATAATGAGTATTTATTGTAATGGATATGGGCCTTGTTGTCTAGGAAATCCCTCAAGACTGACATATGTACATTCCTCATATTGAATATAAAGATATTTCTCGTTTATTAAAAAAAATGGAGCATATGACATGAATGATATAATTACAAAACCATGTGATGATGTACTTGCCATTGACTAGTCATAATGGCTGAGAGGTTACTGATGTACTTTAGTTAATACATGTCAATCCATTTATTGTTTTAATTGTTATATTATAATTATTGTGTGTTTATTACAACTTGGTACCAACACACATAATATTCGTAAGGCAATGTGTGGTCTAGTTCCAAGTTAAAGTGTTTTTCATTTCACCCATGGGCTAAGATTCACCACTAGTATTTTCTATGGATAAAAATGTTAATCCAATAAACACAATAGCTTGATGTATTTTGCAAGCTATCAACTACCTTGCATGGGGTCTGCCATATTACAGGGGCATCTGGCCTCTCAGATGTACCCATAATTTGTTCCTAGAAATAATTTTGCCTTGCTATAGCATGTAGGAAATTAATACATAATTTACATTGACCTACTATTGTAGTGACTACCACAACCCTCCAAATTTTTCTTTGGCTTCGTTTTGGAGCCTCGCTACCAACCATCGTTAGCACCATGTCTTGCACTGTCAAGTACATAAGATTCAGTGGTTTTCTAGCAGATTGCTAGCCTGCGCATGATAGCCTATTGCATCCCCCTCATAGGTTTTTTCTACGGACTTGGTCCAGTTATAGGTTGAGCAAATCCCTCAGGAAATTGCACAATTTTGGAGGGGAACTAACCTTCCCTCCAAAAATTATGTAATCCTGACTGATAGCCTGCTGGGCTCTAGAATTGCACAAATTTTCCTATCAAGATTCACTAGAAAAAATTCATAATCTGTCCCAGCAATACTGCTCGGCCCAAAAATTTCACAATTCTGGGAAATAATCAACTGCTCAGCCCAAAAATTATGCAATCCATTTGGGTAGCCAGCCTAACTCCCCCCCCAAAATGCTCAAATTTTCCCGATCAGTCAAACAGGATGTTGCATGTGCCTTCACGTTGACTGGTTCCCTCTAGGACCAAGAAAAACTGATTTGCATGCATGGGTTGCTTCTCCCCAGGTACCATGCAAAGACATAACTTGATTCAAGGATCTATTTTTAGCAGCTAGAGGTTACATGCAAGGATCATTTGAGAAACCTCTTGCCAAGTGTCTCTTTTCCTAGATTTGTGGTGTGTGCATCACAACCTCGATTTTATCAAAACTCATCAACCAGACAATGCAGAGCTCATTCCTCACATTGACCTTGCAACTCTAACATCCCACATTGCATCTAGGAGTCGTCGACACATTCATCTCTGTTGTTTTGGGGTAAGCTCGTTTTTCATGTCTTGCGTTGCGTTTTTGTTGTTTTTTGTGTTTCGCTTCGTGTGAGTGTTGTCTCCTTGATTTCAGTGAGCGCTTGCTATCAATTTCATGTGTGTTAGCTTTTAGAAGAAGAGTTTTGATTTTCATTTGCATCTCTCTGTTGTCGCATGCATGACACTATTTTTTCATGCATATTCATCGTTGTGGCGGCTTGCTTCACACACATGCATGCTTTCCAGTTTTATGAATCCTGCACTTGATGTTTGCATGAATGATCATTCACTCTTGTTTGCGCTCATCTCACCATGCATCTAGACTTCTCATGTTTTTAGTTTCTTGTCAGCCAGTCTGGGCAACCTTGGCCCAGATTATGCCCTACCCAATTAGCACTGCGCATTTACAGAAGTGATGGATTTGGCTTCCCTCCAGAAATCGCACAAGTTTGGCCTAGCACTAACCTCAAGACTTGCATTATGCAATTCTTTGAGGTAGTGTTCTGTTGGCCCTAGAAACTACGCGATGCAGTTTGTTGGTTGCATGTCACTGCTAACTAAAATTGTGCATTACGTAGTTTCAATCCTCAGTAGGCTAGGATGGACTGTGAATTGCATAGTTCCAGCAGTCAGTCAGCCTCCTAATAGCCTGGAATGTGCCTTGGGTAGTTTTGGCAATCAGTATCCCAACCTCCCAGTGGAAATTATACAACCTTCATGATCAATCACAAAGGTATGTTGCAAGTGAGTCCTCATGTTTGTTTTGGTTTTCAACTAACAAATTGATTTCCATGAGTTTTTCTATGTCTCTAGGCATCACAAGTGTTCATTTCTCTCTTAACAGCACAAGTACAATGGCCTTCAGGAGAGCAGAGTCAAAGGACACCGTGGAGAGCCCAATGGGTTTTGCAGCCAAGAAAGTGTCTATGAGCTTGCCTACCTATGAAGACATCAAATTTTTTGTAGACAAGGACATCAAGATGATATGGTAGCAACATTGTAGCAAGCAGCACCATCAATACCAGTAGAAGGCAACACACCTCCACGCACTGAATGCAAGAGGAATGTTGTTGGCAACACAGAGTTAGAACAAAGTTACAAGCTCAAGCAAGTCCACTTGTGATGAAAGCAACTTTGGAGACTCAAGCTATGATGTGAAGGAGCAACATGAAGATCCCACGAAGGCAGAGAACAGAACAGAGAAGCAGTTGCATGTGCTGAAGTAGAAACTTAAGGAAGAACATGAGTTGCATAGATGAGAGAATGAGTTGTACCAAGAAAAGGTACAGTAGGGGGTGCAACATGCACAGATGGATGAAACTACACCCATACAAGTTATAGATCCATCCTAGTAGCTAGCACAGAGTAGACAAGGTGAGAAGTGGTGTTGATCACATGCAAGGGAATCTAACAGCATGCATGTCATTGTGCGCATGCATGAGATCCCACCCATTTGGCACACTCACTGAAGCAAAGACAAGAAGCAAGTCCAACTAGATCTAAACATGTATTTTGATAATGTGATGGGCACGGGCACAAACACATGCTTGGAGAGTAGCGTAGACACTATGCATCAAAATGTTTCTAGTTCGGTCGCACCCAGGATTACCATGTGCATGCTATCACACGAGTTGGAAAGAGGATCCATATTAGTGCACCCAAATGCAATGAAGGAAAGAGTTCGCTTCAGTAAGATGTCACCATTGAGTGCACCAACACCATCACGGACGACAAATCTTGGCATCAGTTCACCACCTTCGACCATAACAAGGATGTCAAAGAGTTGGTCTCACCATAACGGTCTGAGTGTTAGTGATGTCTTTCATGGCTTTCTCCAGCCATTTTGTCTCACATGGGCACATGTGAATTGTAATGTAATGTCTTTCCAAGTGGAAGTTCAAGTGTCGATAGTTGAATGTAACAGTCATAGTGTAGTTGAAGAGTCATGAGGATAGATGAACGGTCTCAAAGGTGAATGTTAAGGGTCACCCCACCCTTTGCTATAAATAGTCCCTAATAACTTATTGTAAAGGATTTTGGTCATCCAAGCTTCCGATAAGACTTTCTTATAGAGATCTTGGACAGTATTGTAATGGGGCTTGGCTTCTCCTTTGCGGAGAGCTAGTATATCTCTTTGGAGGAGTAGGCAGTTGTGGCTGTAACGTTTGCCTATCAAAACTAGTGGGTGGACATGGATGTATTGTATGAAGGGAAATTACACTTCTTAATTTAACATAGCCAGCACATTTCATGCATATTTTGTATTTTATTTCAAATATCTTGAGTACTCTAAATGATATATGTATCTATTTTCTTATGCATGCATGTGGATCTATTTCTATATATGTATGTACGCATCTTTCTGAAATGTGTTGTTGGTTTAACCATCACTTTGGATTGCTAGCTAACTTTCCTTCCATGTTGTGATGAATCTTTGCTCGTGTGTTCCCTTCTTAACTCTGTGCTATCACAGGTTTTCAAGGGGCACACTCACCTTACCTTCCATGTGTTAGAACTGCTCATGCACCTTCCTTGGCTTACTGAATATGTCACACCCTTGCTACCAATAGGGACATCTTACTTGCCTATATGTGAAATTGTAGTCAAGGCATTACCATACGACCCACTGCTGGGATTCCTACACCAACCAGTCTGAGGTATAATTGGGACTTCTTATCGGGGAGATCCCCTTACGTGTTGGAGGATCCAGCACCGTCAATATTTTGGTGCTAGAAGGAGGGCTAGATGACAATTTGTGTCCTCACATATGTTTTGAATCTCTACATATTTATCATGAGTAACTATAGAGTTTATCTTCTGGAGTGTACGTCTTATGGAAACGATTTCATTATCTTAGAAAATCTCTCAGATAACTTGTCACATAAAACATAGGATGGTGGAGACCATGTAGCCTTGGTTAGGCATGCAGTCGCCATTGTAGGATGATACAAAGGATATAGAATCTTTTAAGAATACATGAGTTGTGCATTGTATGTCTACACGCTTTGGGGGCACCCAATGCACATGTGTGCCACACTTCTTGAAAAGTATATTCATTCTCTTGCTCATCTTGTCACAGAGATAGATAGTGCTTTCAATCACTTTAACCATAAAGCACTCGATCAAGAAATTCTGAAATTATAAAAAGAACCCGATGAATCCATTGAACAGTTTCACATATGCTTTTGTAATCTTGCATACCGATTCGTCGAAGATGATATTGATTGGGAATTTCTTGATGGAATATTTGAGTATCTTCTTCACATATCCAAACCCCGCTCAGCATAGTTTGGTGATGGAGCTACGAAATCATGGGCAGGGACAGTTGCTATCACAAGTGATTGTCTGCCTTCACCTCATCAAATAGCTCCACGACCATAGAGTGATGTGGAAGATTATGCACACACATTTTTTCAGCTGTCACATCCTCCCACCCCACTTGCTCTTCATATTTGCACAGATTTGGCTTGCAATCCTATTGGTTGTCACGTGGATTCATTCCCTCAACCTCCATCCCCGTTTTTTGTTGATCCTCCATACTGTATTGTCTTGTGTTCTTTAGTTCTGGACTTCTCACCTCCCGTGAACAAGGATCAAGTTGTCGACGGAGTTGGTGTTATGCAGCCAACCTACACCATCGTTCATGATGAGTGTGTGTGGGAATCTAAAGAAGAACCTACAGTGAAGGTTGACTTCCTTCCAACCGCACCTCATTGACTTTATCTTGACATCCCTTATGATTCTACCACTCCTGATATCCACTATGAAAACTCATTTCCGGATGTTTCTACTTCCGATCATGCACAGGACACGTTGGATGTCAGTATGTCATTACATTACGGAGAAGACACATCTTCCTCTAAAAATCCATTCAAGGTCTCGTCTGTCATTTCTGAAAACATAGAGGGTGAACATCCTTACTTCTCATCTACCCCTCTGCACAATTCATGAAATCATGAGCATGCCGAAAAACATCCTGAATTTTATGATCTTGGTTGTCATGATCTCTCTACTTCTTCATCCTATCACAATGTTGATTCAATCGTTGTTAATATGTTTAAGACACTAGTCTACGATGATCTATCTATCCATAAAGTCGAAACCCCCCGATCGTTGAGGCACTTTAGCCCGAGCTAATGGTTATGTCAGGGCCTCACTGTCTTGACGGTGGTTTCACTTATGATCAGGAAATTATTGAAACACATAAGGCTCCTCATCACTCTCTTATTTGCATTGAATATTAGCCAAACACTCATATTTTTCTTCCTCCAATTAAACTACACAATCCCATCACTCATGCATTACAAGAATCTTACACAGCAAGCACACTTGTGCAATGTAAGTGGTCTACCATTCTCACGTTTGCTTGCATGTCATAGTCAAGAGAATGCATACACTCGACATATGCACGTAGTGTAGCACAACACCATGGAAAGTCCACAGAGTGCATGTCATGCGCTTTCACTCATTTTTGTTCTCTGGACGCTTGTAGGCTCGGAGTGTGTTTTCCTTCACTATTATATCTTTCTTGTTTTCCGGTTCACATAGTTGTCTTTTTCATGAACCATGCCTTCACCAACATGGGTCAACCAATGCATCAGTGGCTGCATTGGAAATATCACTTCACGTGACCAGGCCCATGCACTGTTAGCTTAAGAGTAGGAGTAGTGTTTGCTTCTTTCTTGGTGTGTTTGTTTGCTCACTTGCTTGTTTCCTTAGTCTCTTTTCTTTCTCATTTGTTTCTACTTCTTGCTTTGCTTTTTGATTTGTTTGCTTGTTATTTTCCATACGTTAGTTTCGAATGGACCGTGTGCGACCCTTGAAACAAGCTGGGTAAAGTACAAGAGGACTTATACAGCTATCAACATTTGGGTATCTAATGTCCACTCTCTTATGTAATAACTTGTTGTCTTCATTCCATGATACGTTGATGGAAAATACATATTGTTCGAAGTGAACCTCGGTGAAAACATAATTCTTGCACACTAACTAGTGTCACCTACTCCAGTTGGTTGTTTTTGGATTAACCCTTGGCAGCCCATTCAAGTAGAGTAAGGTGAAGGGGAAAACCTTAATAGGCACATCATAGGTATATAAAAACTACTTCTATGAAGGAAAAAACTCTTCTGCTCTCAATAAGGCAAGATCCCTCTTTCCCCTCTAAAACGAATAAGTTCTATGCATAGTTATGAAAATGAAAAAATTAAAATTGAAAAATTTCCAAAAAAATGAATAAGGTGAAAGAAGAGAAAGGCTTCCTGTGCAGAGAGGTGATACAAGTAACTCTGCTATGGTACTAACCAGGTTCACTAATAGTGGATTGATGCTTCTGTTCTTGCGTGACTCTGCTGGGGTACTGTCAAGCCCTGCTCGCAATGGAGCAACACCAGAGATGAAACTAAAACTTTGACGACTATACTTATTTTGCACCAATATACCCTTGATCCCTAATAGAAACAATTGTGTTGGCTTGGCTTGGAATCTATGTCGATCGACTAAGGGCTTGGTAGATGCTACATCTTACAATCAAGCAAGTGTGGAAACCAAGATGAACAGAGAATTGAACAACACTTATAGAGGTGTTAGACTTGCTTTTAACGAACAAGGTCCATTCAGAGAGCTAAAGTTCTACCAGTGTGTCACCAAGTGTCGTAGTGGCTACAACGACCCTCCAAAACTTCGCCTTAGCTTCGTTTTAGAGCCTCCCTACCAACCATCCTCACTAGCATGTCTTGCACTGTCAAGTACATGAGCGTTAGTGGTTTTATAGAAGATTGCGAGCCTGTGCATGATAAGTTGTTGGATTCCCCTCATAGGTTGTTTCTCTAGACTTGGTCTAGTTGTAGGATGAGCAACTCCCTCAAGAAATTGCACAATTCCAAAGGGGAACTAGCGTTCCCTCCAGAAATTGTGAAATCTTGACTAGAAGCCTACTGGGCTCCAAAATTGCGCAATTACTCTTGTCAAGCTTCATTGGAAAAAGTGCGCAATCTGTCCCAGCAGGAATTCTCAACCTAGAAATTATGCAATTCTAGGCAGAAGTTAGCTACTCAACCTAGAATTTGTGTAATCCCTCTGGGCAGCCAACCCAACTCCCTCCTAAAAATCTGTAAATTTTCCCAATCAGTTAAGCAAGTTGTTGCATGTGCCTTCAGGTTCACCAGTTCCCTCCGGGACCAAGAAAAACTGATTTGAATGGATGGACTACTTCTCCCAAGGTAGCATGTAAAGAAATCCCTTGATTCGGGGATCGATTTTTAGTAGCTAGAGGTTACATGCAAGGATCATTTCAGAAACCTCCCTCTAAGAGTCACTTTTCCTAGATTTGTGGCATGTGCGTTACAACCTCAATTTTATTGAAACTCATCAACTGGATGCTGCAGAGCTCATTCCTCATATCTACCTTGAAGCTCTAACATCCCACATTACATCTAGCATTCGTCGGCATATTCAACTCCGTTGTTTTGGGGTAAGCCCGCTTTTCATGTCTTATGTTGCATTTCTATCTCTTTCTGTGTTTCACTTCCTGTGAGTTTTTTCTTCTTGATTTTAGTGAGCGCTTGTTATTGTTTTGATGTGTGTTAGCTTGTAGAAGCATCGTTTTAGTTTTCATTCACATCTCTTTGTTGTCACATGCATGACACTATTTTTGCAAGGACATTCGTCATTGTAGCGACTTGCTTCACACGCATGCATGCTTTCCCATTTTCTGAATCCTACACTTCTTGTTTGTATGAATGATAATTCACTCTTCTTTGCACTAATCTCACCATGCATCCAGATGTCTCATGTTTTCAGTCGCCTATCCACCAGTTTGGGCTACCTTTGCCCAAACCGTGCCCTACCCAGCTAGCACTATGCATTTCCGAAAGCGAAGGCTCTGTCTTCTCTCCATAAATTGCGCAATTCTGGCCCAACACTGGCATCGAGATTTGCATTGTGCAATTCTTGGAGGCAGTGTCCTTCTAGCCCCAGAAACTATGCAATGCAATTTGCTGGTTGCATGTCATTGTTAACTGAAATTGCACATTCCGCAGTTTCAGTCCTCAGCAGGCTAGGCTGGACTGTGCATTGTGCAGTTCCAGCAGTTAGTCATTCTCCTGATAGCCTGGACTATACCTCGTGTAGTTTTGGCATTCAGTCTCCCCACTTCCTGGTGGAAATTGTGCAACCTTCACGATCAAACACACAGGGATGTTGCAAGTCAGTCCTCAAGTTTGTTTTGGTTTTCAATTGACATATTTATTCCCATGAGTATTGCTATGTCTCTAGGCATCACAAGTCTTCGTCTATCTCTCAGCAACACAGGTACAATGGCCTTCAGGAAATCAGAGTCAAAGGACACCATTGAGAGCCCAATGGGGTTTGTAGCCAACCAAGTGTCTATGAGCTCGCCTACCTATGATGACATAAAGTTGTTCTTAGAGAAGAACATCAAGATGAAATCATAGTAGCATTACAGCAAGCAGCACCATCAGCAGTAGCAGAAGGAAACACACCTACACACAATGAATGCAAGATGAAGGTTGTTGACAACACAGAGGCATAACAAATTTCAATCTCAAGCAGGTCCACTTGTGATGAAAGAAACTTTGGAAACTCAGGCTATGAGGAGACGACGTGACATGAAGATCGTACGAAGGCAGAGAATGGAATAGAGAAGGAGTTGCATGTGTTTAAGCAACAAATCAAGGAAGAATAGGAGCTGCATAGACGAGAGAATGAGTCACAGTAGGAATAGGTACAGCGGGGGGCACAACATGCACAAATGGATGAAATTACACCCTTACAAGTTATAGATCCATCCTAGCAACTAGCACATATGATACAAGGTAAGCAGTGCTACTGCTAGCATGCAAGAAAATTCATCAACATGCATGTCATTTTTCACGTGCATGCGATCCTGACAATTTGTCACACTCACTGAGAAGAAGGAAAGAAGCAAGTCCAACTAGAGCTGAACATGTATTTTGACAAGTTGATGTGCATGACCACCAAAACATGCTTTGAGAGTAGCATAAACAATGCATCAACATATTCTCGGTCCGGTCACACCCATGACAAGCATACACATGCTCTTAGACGAATTGGATAGAGGAGCCATATTAGTGCACCTGGATGCAATGAGGGCAAGAGTTCGCTTTAGCAAGATATCACTAATGAGCGCATGGACACCATCATGGATGACCAATCTTGGCATTATCTCACCACCTTTGACCATCACAAGGATGTCAAAGAGTTAGTCTCACCATAACGGTCTGAGTCTCAGTGATGTCTTGCATGGCTTGCTCAAGCCATTTGTCCCACATGGGAACATGTGGATTGTAATGTAATGTCTTCTCAAGTGGAAGTTGAAGTGTCGATAGTTGAATGTAACAGTCATAGAGTAGTTGAAGAGTCATGAGGATAGATGAATGGTCTCAAAGGGGAATGTCAAGGGTCACCCCACCCTTTGCTATAAATAGTCCATCAAGACTCATTGTAAATGCTTTTGGTCAGCCAAGCTTCCGATAAGACTATCTTAGAGAGAGTTTGGATAGTATTGTAATGGGCCTTGGCTTCTCCACTGTGTAGAACTAGTATATCTCTTTGGAGGAGCAGGAGGTTGTGGCTGTAATGTTTTGCTCTTAGAACTAGTGGTTGGACATGGATGTATTATATGACCAGAACTTACACTTCTTAATATAACAGAGCTAGCATGTTTCATGCATATGTTGTACTGTACTTCATCTACCTTGAGTACTCTAAATGATATGTGTATTTTTTTTCTTATGCATGCATGTGTGGCTATTTCTCTATATGTATGTATGAATCTTTCTGAAATGTTCTATTGGTTTAACCATCACTTGGGATTGCTAGCTAAAATTTCTTCCATATTGTGATGCATCTTTGCTCGTGTGTTCCCTTCTTAACTCTGTGCTATCATAGGTTTCCAAGGGGCACACTCACCTCACCTTTCGTGTGTTATAACTTCTCATGCACCTTCCCTGGCTTACTGCATATGTCACACCCTTGCTACCAATAGGGACATCTTACTTGCCTCTGTGTGAAATTGTGGTCAAGGCATTACTGTACGACCCACTATTGGGACTCCTACACCAAACGGTCTAAGGTCTAATTGGGACTTCTTACCAGGGAGAACCCCTAACATGTTGGTGAGTCCAGCACCATCAAAGCCTACCTATTACCACTAGTCCTTGCTCGGATCTTAGGGTTTACCTTTCATATATTCCTAAAGTCAAACTGCCTAGAAAGAAGAATTTGTACAAAGAATTGTTGTTGCATTGTTGTAGCATGCAAGCAATACATACATAATTTGCATTGACATACACCATACCACTATACCTTGATTAGATCTCAGGGTTTACCCTTTATATCTTCTTAAAATCACACTTCTTAGAAAAATTACTTCAATTCGATCCTCTCCCCCACAATTCAAGGATCAAGTTCAAATATCGTCAAGCTATCAACTACCCTACATGCAGTGTTCCATATTACAAGGTCATGTGGCCTCTTAGATGTATCCACAATTTTTTCTAATAATTATTGTTTCCTTGCTATTACATGTGAGAAATCAATACATAATTTTGGTTAACCTACCTAGTGCCACCAGTCCTAGCTTGAATCTTAGGGTATACCTTTCATATCTTCCTTAACTTAGACTGCATGGAAAGAACAGTTGGTACCAAGCATTGTTGTTGCCTTGTTGTAGCCTGCAAGCAATTAATACATATTTTGTATTGACCTAGCTAGTACCACTATTCCTTGCTCAGATTTCAGGGTTTACCCTCTGTATATTCCTAAGCACACCCTACTTGGAAAGAATACTTCAATGCCTTGCTACCCCACAGTAATGTATATTTTACTGTAGATTCAATGACTTATGTGATATGCTAAAACACAAGACATGAATCTACTCTACTCTTCAGCAGAAACCAAAATTTGATTGATGAAAACATTAAGTAGAAAAAAATAATTTCAATCACACATAACACAATATTTTTCTAGGGAAAGAAATAGATCAAAACTCTAACTATCTATGTTGCATTCACCAAAAGGCCCAAGAAGAAAATATAATTCTTTTTCAACTTGAATAATTCATGCACAAGTACAATCTATCTCTCTTCTTCACAAACCAGCTCAAGCCAACAGTTAGCCAAATAAGATGCCCACCAAACCCCTACTTCCTTGCGCAATTCTTGAGAGAATCAACCCATATGTAATTGGGAAATTCTCTCTCCATAACTCCACAATCCATCATAGGCCCTTAGCTCATTGTATGCACCATCTGTACAACTTGGAAAATTATACAACTGATACTAGAATTTCCCTCAACTCTAATATCAACTGGGTCTTCCTTTGAACTGACATGCATGAGCTATTTATGAGTGAATCTTTATTTCACTGGTGGAGCTGTGGAGCTACATTGGTGCTCATCTCCACTACTATGCCTCCTACTAGTTCCTCCAATAGTTGGAACTAGTTTAACGAACTATAACTCAGTTATACTAATTTAATTAATTACAACTCAAAAGAACTCAACTTGGGCCCCTAAAATTTAGGGATCACTCTACATGACTCTAGATAGACTTTCAACTTGAATTTCCTAAGCCAACTAAGTCAAATTAACTTAGTAAACTATTAGAAGTTGCTATGAGAATAGAATTTCGATTTAATTCCTAATATAATTCAAGGACAAATTAAATTAGGATTTCTTGTTGTTATTTTTAACACTCTGTCTCAACGAGAAAGGGATTATCTACTACCTAGATCCTACCCATGTGAAACTAAAATTTTCATTTTGAAAAAGAATTTGTCAAAATATTTGCATCCTGCTCCTTTGTGGAAATGTACTCCAACAACATAATTCTCCTCTGCACACAATCTCAAAGTTGATGATACCAAATATCAATATGCTTAGACCGATCATGAAAAAAAATATTCTAAGAGAGTTTGATACAACTTTGGTTTTCACTTGTAATCAAAGTTGGATCCATATATTGACCAAACAAACCAACAATAATCTTCCTCATCCAGATAGCCTCACAAGATTCTTTTCTAGAAGCCATGTACTCTACTTTTGCTCAACTAAGTACAACTGATCTATGTTTCCTACTATACCAAGATCCCACCTATGTGAAATAGCTATCAATCTTACTGTACCAAGCATGGCATGCTTGTTTTAGTCCATATAGTTCTTGCTTGAGTCTGCACACATGTGACTCTGTTGAAGATATCAAATCCTTTATCCTACTCAATATACACCTCTTCATCAATCATGTCATTTCGGAATGGTGTCTTTACATCCATCTAATGTATCTTCCATCCCATATGTGCTGATAGTGCTAGAATGAATTTGGTGGATGAGTTCATCACTATAGGAGAAAATGTCTCATCATAATCAATCCCCTCCACCTAAGAAAACCATTTGGCCACAAACCTAGCCGTGTGTTTCTCCACACTATAATTTGTTGCTTGCTTTACCTTGTAAAGCCGTCTTGAACTGACCACTGACCTGTCTTTTGGTCATGGGACCACATCCCAAACACTGTTTCTAACAATGGAATCATACTCCTCAACCATGGCATCAGCCCAAACTAGTTGTTGCACTACTTCCTCAAAAGAGGATGGTTCAATATCTACACATCCTCTAATCAGAGCCATGTAGCCAATGTACCTTTTCGGTGACCCCCTCTACTTGCGATGCGATGTGGGTGCTCCCACATTCTCTCTAGCATCATGAAATAACCTATCAGCCTCTATGGTGTGCTTTCTCCCATCTCTAGAAAACTCTGCATCAATGGGTGTTTCCACTCCCTGCTCCTCTATATGTGGTTACTCCATATCATCCTAAGGTTCCTCCTTCAGAGCTAAAAGCTCCTCAACCGAATGTAGTGAATCTCCCTCTCAAGGGAACATCTCATGGAATTCTCTTCATCGAATTTCAAATCTTTGTGAACCATTCTCATCCTATTGGTTGCCAGGTACACCCAATAGTTGTGAGGTGTATTATTGTACGCCATAAATATGCCCAACTCTGTTGTTGGCTCAAGGTTTCTCCTTGCATATTTGGTTACATGACAGTAGACTGATGAACAAAAAAATATTGAAGTGTGCCACATCTAGTTTCTTCCTTGAAAAAAACACTTCTGTGTACCCATCCCAAGAATTTGATGAGGGCTTCTATTCTAAAATTAAGCAACTATGTTTCATGCTTCAGCCCACAAGTGAAATGGTATGCCTTGGTAATGCAACATCACCTATGTCGCTACTACAATACTCATTTTCTTCAATTCAGCCACCCCATTCTATTGTGGGTTATGACTTGTTATCAAATCCCGTCAAATGCCTTCTAATGCATAGAGGTTTTTGAACTCATTCGACACATACTCTCCATCATTATCACTCCTAAGAGCTTTAACTTTTCTGCCAGTATATTTCTCAACAAGTGCTTTAAATTCACAAAACTTACCAAAAGTCTGATCTTTCTTTTGCATGCATAAGATCCAACACTTATGAGAAAAATCATCAACAAATACCACATAATACTTGTTCTTAGCCATGGATTTCATTGAGAATGGTCCAGACACATCTGAGTGAACTCAATCAAGAATGGCTTGTGGTCAAATTTATTTGTCATGAAAGGAAGCTTTGGTGTACTTTCCTAACGTACACCCTTTCCATGTGTCTACCTATTCTACTGTACCCTTGGGAAGACTGGTAGATATTTGCTGCATGACCTTCAAACTACCATGGTGCAAGTGACCCAATTTCCTGCGCCACAACTCACCGATGTCTCAGCTCTCCAAATTCTCTACTTTAGTGCTCAAGGCAGCACAATATTCTACCTCTAACATGAAGAGGTTCTTCACTCTAACCCCTATCCTCTTCACTTTTCTCATGGCTATGTGATGAAGAAACACCTTTACCTTACTAAATATCACATCATAGCCTCTATCCTCCAACATGGAAATAGATACAAAGGTCTTCCTCAAACTAGGAACATACATAACATCTCACAAAGGAAGGGGAGAACTTGACTGCCTCTGAAATGTAATTGTATCGATGCCAGTAGCACTATACCTCCCATCATCATCTATCTCGATATGCCTCTGGAGATCCTTCTACTCCAAGTTACTAAAGATCTCCTTGTTACTAGTCATGTGCAAAGAAGCTCCACAGTATAGGTACCACACACTACGCATCATTGATGACACCATACAAGCGATGAGGGTAAAGTTGAGATCAAATTGTGAAGCAAGAGCTTCACCTATTGCTCCTCTTGAGGGCTTCTTACCAACCTTCTTGAGTGGAAAATTTATGAAAACCTATTGGGAATGGGTCCTCTGGGGTCAATTTTGGGGTTAAAGCCCAAGTTTTGGGGCTAAACGCCTAATTTTTGTGTAAAGAATGTAAATTCTCCGCATTTTGTGGCCGCAGAGCATGAAGATGTAAGCAATAAAAAATGGTTTCTACCTTTAGACTAGATATTTTGTGTCAACCTGATGAGATCCACCCTTGGTCCATGGACCATGGGATTGTATAGAAAGGGAGTGTTAGAAGAGTCTAAGGTAGTTCAAAAGATTTAGGTAGAGTTATAAGTAAGTTTATGGGTCTATAAGAGCTAAGAGTGAAGAGTCTTAGTGTAGGAAGGGGCTTTGTACCTGAGTGCATAGAGGCCTAGGTTAGAAGTCTGCAACTGAGTGCGTGGACCCCTATAGCTGCATGTGTAGGATAGCCAGAGTTTGTATTAGAAATCTAGATTATCAATAAAGAGAAGTATTTTGGAATTATCTATGTGTGTATTAATTTACTTCTATTATGAATGTTGTGATTATGTTATGTTGAATATTGGGGTTATGAATTAATGTTATATTGATGCGCGAATCTATGTATTTTACTTTTTCATATGAGCGCAAGTAAGAATATCCATTTACACGAAGATAACTGTAATGCATGTTATAGTTAACTAAGACTTAAGCGAATCTGAGAAAATACAGAAGTAAGAGTAACTACAGAGGCACGTAAGTGCCTGATCTAACTATTTAGTGTTCGTGAAGGATGATAGGAGACTTTCGATGAGGCTTCAAGGATGAATAAGAGAAGTACTTTGATAAGGTTTTCATGAAGGAAGGATTAGGTCATATAAATGATATCACAACCATCTCAGGGTGCAGAAACTTGGTTCCTGCATCCCCCCATACTGCTTTGGGTGAGACTTTAGTCTGTGCTCCATGGATTGATGCTGAAAGGGCCAAGTAGTGTAGGGATTTGCTTGGCTACTTAACATTGAACTTGGGTCAGGGCCCATCAAGCCAACAAATGGTTCTGCTACTAGGACCGCAATCTACATAATGGGATGTGTGATGTCACATCATTGAAATCCAACTAGGAAGGAGATTGAAGACTGGTTGGATAGAAAGATCCACAAATTCGTGGTGCAAGAAAACATGAATCCAGGATTGATGAAAGAACAGTGGTTGGATAGATATTTGTACATAGAGATACATGAAATATTCTTCTGTTCCCTCCTAATTGAATTATATGAGTGGATCACAAAGTTGGCAGACAGCCAAGGGAGGTGGAGGCTTGACGGTCTGATTGTCTACACCCCAGAGTTAGTGCAGAAATTGGAAGCCTATGAAGATAAGATTATGCGCATTATTGATCATTGTCTTGATCATATCATTGGAGGGTTTGTGATAGAGTTCACGGTCGATACTTCGGTCAGTTATAGTGAATCAAAGTGTCGCTTCTTCAAAGGGTCGTGAGGTAAGTATTTGAAATCGTTAAATACTTGGATTAGATGCTCTTGTGTGTAAAGCGGGCTATGCAGTTACCTTGATGTTTGGGGCTATGCGAAGTGGAAGGAAATTCAGAGATGAAGGAAGAAAAGGCCCTGAATATAGTCCACTAATTGAACCTTCTCAGAGTGGCGATGAGAGAGCAACAAAGGCTTCTCTGCAGAGCATTATTTAGTTGATAAAGCAAGGGTTCTCACAAATACCTCATCCACCCACACCACCTCCATCTTCACCCCCATCGCTTACACCCTCACCCACACCACTGCCACCTCCACCACCATTCAGCATGATGAACTCCATAAATCTACATGTGTTCAATGGCATAGGAAATGAAGATCTAAACCAGTTTTGGTTCATCGCGAAGGCTATATGGGAAGCTCAGGGTATCACGAATGATCAAATGAAGAAAGCGATGTTGGTTAGTGCTTTGCAGGACCACGCACTAACATGGTACATTAAGTACTACATGACAAATCTGATGTCTACATTGGCAGATATCCAGACTATGCTAAATAAGGAATTTAGTAGACCTAACTCTGAGGCGCAATCAATTGTGGGATTCAAATAGATCATGATGAAACTTGGTGAGATACCCTGGGATTTGGAACAAAGATTGAAGTGTACGATACATGAGGCTAACATGAATCAGACTGATGGGCAGCATCGCGAATGGTTTATGGCCTTGCTCTTGCCTCATATAAGGGTTGCGCTATCACAACAGAAGATTGGGACCCATGCGGAAGCTCTGGAAATCACGATGAGATTGAATGAGACACCAATGCAGGATGCTAATCTAGGGTTCAATAGATTCATGCATAGTTGTAGAACCTTTGCCTCGAAATGCAAAGTCTAGAAAAAGACAGAACAACTCGGTGAGAGATTTGTGAAGGAGTGTGGTGCCTAAAGTGCAAAAGCCAGGGGCATGACAAAGATCACTGTCCATTTTTCGCAAATTATGTTGTAGTAGGGGGACCAATGCCTATAAGCTCGGAAGCTATAGCAGGTCCAAGTACAGGGCCTGTGCTATGGTGTGTTATCTGTCAGGTAGCTGGGAAACATGTGATAGACAATTGCCATTTGTTGTAGAAATTTGTACAGACACCGCAACATCTCTTCTACAACTTCTGTCAATCTATGGGCCATGATGAGCTTCTACAACTGACTCAGTAGAAGCTTCAAGTTAACAATTTAGAACCAGCAACAGATCAGTTGGCTGAGGAAGTGAAGCAGGTGGCTGCATAGTGCACCACCGAGGTTGTCGTCATATAGGTCGAGCTGGGAGGTCTTCGTGTCAAGATCTCCACGCCTGCAGAGTGACTCAATGGTGAGTCACCATGTTTGTGTTGGGGGCCTATTGGGAACAGGTTCCCCCAAGAGTAGTTTTGGGGCTAAAAGCCCATATTTTGGGACAATTTATAATAAAATTGTAAAGTCTCCGCATTTTGTGGTCGCGGAGCACAGAGGTGTTAAGAGTCATAAAGGGTTGTCCGCCCTTACTTTGTATAAAAAACAGATAAGTAAGTAAGCTCTAGGTAGTTGAGGAGAGAGGAAAGCATTGGAGTTTCAGTAGAGAAGCCTAAGTGTTTTTGGGCCTTAGCCTAGGTAGAGGCTCTGCAGCTAAGTGTGTAGAGGCCTAGGGTGGATGTCTACAGTTGAGTGCACAGATCCCTGCAGCTATGTGGGCAGAGGGTATAAATCGACATCATGACCATATTAGGGTGCAGAAACTTGGTTCCAACATCCCTCCATACTTCTTCGAGTGAGACATCAGTTTGCACTCTGCGGGCTAATGCCAAAAGGGCCAGTAGTATAGGGATTTCTTTGGTTGACAAACACTAAACTTAGGTCAAGGCCCACAAATCCAACAACCATGAATGGTTTGTGGCCTTGCTCTTGCCTCATATAAGGGTTGTGCTATTACAACAGAAGATTGGGACCTAAGTAGAAGCTCTGGAAATGACAACGAGATTGCACGAGACACCAATGCAGGATGCTAATCTGGGGTTCAATAGATTCATGTGCAATTGCAAAACCTTTGCCTCGAAATGCAAAGTATGAAAAAAGATAGAACAACTCGACGAGAGGTACATGAAGAAGTGTGGTGCCTAAAGTCCAAAAGCCAGGGGCATGACAAAGATCACTGTCCAATTTTCACAAATTATGTTGCAGTAGGGGGACCAATGCCTCTAAGGTTATAATCTACAGCAGGGCCACATACAGGGCCCGTACTATGGTGTGCTATCTATGAGGTAGCTGAGAAGCATGTGAAAAACAATTTTCATTTGCTGTAGAAATTCATACAGACACCGCAACATCTCTTCTACAGCTTATGTCAATCCGTGGGTCATGATGAGTGCAATTGCCAGAGTTATGAATTAATGATGGATAGGAAACCTGCATACAGGGTGTAGGAAGAAACGCAGCCTCCGAACTAAGGCACTAGAGGAGCGTGACATGAGTATCAGGGGTGCAGATGAGGTTGAGGTGGAGAAGGACCTGGTTGAGGTCCACGACAGGTTATTTGTTACAATTGTGGAGGAATAGGACACAACATGGGAGACTGTCTGAATCTGACGCGGATGTTATGCCGCTATTGTACTTAGTTTAACCATGCAATGGAGGATTTCCCCATATTGTTAGATAAGATACGTGAGAAGGGGGTGTAGCTTCAACAATCGACTCAAAACCTAAAGATGATGAGGGCTGAGCCTCGTGAGGAAGATCCTAAGGTAAATATTGTGTTGCAGAGTGGAGCGATGACCAGTGAGGATAAGGGGAAGCAGCCTAAAGAAGGTGAGTGGGTTCGCAAAGCACCATAAAAGGAGACTTGGTTTGATCTAGAATGCATGAAAGAAACATTTACGGAAGTGAAGAAAAGTTTTGCTGAGGCCTCTACCTCAGGGAGTTAAGAGAAGCTGGCTAGAGAAATGGATCCGTCCATGATTACCACGTTCTTGGAGACCTGTATGAAATTGCTACGCAATAGGAAGGATATGAAGGGACTGCAGGAGTTGATCAATAAGTGCGCTGGCAACGAAAATTCTATTGATGGATCACCTATATTTAGAAAGCTTGGTAAGCATAAGGCAAGAACTGGACGTGAGATGAGACTCACCACGCAGATACGAGAATATGAAATGGACCAAGTTATCTTAGACCTAGAGTCCAATGTGAACGTTTTGTCAAAATAGACATGGGAAAGAATTGGTAGACCTATGCTATAGTGGTCTCCTATTTAGTTAAGGATGGTGAATCAATAGAAAATCATCCCAATGGGGAGGTCGCAGGGGCAGACAGTTGATATCAAAGGTGCGAGCACACTAGCTGATTTTGAAGTGATAGAGATTGTGGATGAAAACAATCCCTACCTCGCGCTCCTTGGGATCGATTGGGCCACTTACATGAATGGGGTAATCAATATGAAGAAGTGAAAGATGATATTTGAGAAGAAATCACTTCATGTAGTGGTGCCACTAGACCCTACTGTTACACTAAAAAATGTCACCATGGCTATTTACAGTTAGTATGGCTCTATCAACAGTCATGCTATCCTCCTGGGCAAGTCTTAAGCCTCTGCTCTCCATGTCAAACTCCAAAAAAGAGAGAAAGTCTTTATAAATGTATTTATCTCGGGGTACGCAGGTTCTCTCAACCTTACCTGCGGGGACGCACCCAATGTTCACAAAAGCTGCGTCTTTGGACGCTCTGTATGTAAAGGGGTAGGTGCGTCCCCCTGTAAAGGTTAAAATGCGCAAGTTTCATCTTTAAAAAGTTACTTGTGGTCATTTCTAGAGCATTCTAGAAGGTTGTTCGACGTGTATTGAGCGCCTCCAGATGGTTCATGCACTCCTACCAAAGAGGAACTTATCCCATCAATAAGGGAGCTATCCCATCCAAAGAGGGGATTATCCCATTGATGGTGGACCTGATTAACCTCCTCTTGAGCACTATAAATACAGGCATTGGGCCAGAAGGAGGGGAGGTTGGAAGCTATACATTTCTAAGGGTAAATGCTGCAGGAATTAGGACTCCCATTTAGAAGCTTGTGAGGAGAGATTGCCATCTTTGCTTGTTATATTTGGAAGTGGGTGAGCTTTGTCAAAGTAAAGGAGAACTCTTGATGGACCCTGGGAGGGACTTGCACAACACCAAGGCTCAGGTTGTATTTGTTCCTTTTGTTACCTATTAATGCAAATGAGTCCATTCTTCTCAATAACTTGTTATTTATGAGTTGTTTCATGTACTCCTTGGTCTATGTGTTAAATATGTTTTATTCTATGAGATTATCAAGTGCTATTTAATTGTTTGATTGTTAGTGTATGCAGGTTTCAAAGTGAAGGAGGAGCTCATTCGGATCAGCGGAGCTGGACTGCTACAACAGTGTTGGATTACAGGTAGGATCTAAACACTTGATTTCCCATATAGTAAATGCATGTTTAGAGGAGGATTGCTCTTGTTTGTCTTGTTTGTCACTAGAGAGTCTTAGGCTCCTAGAGAGGTTGATTTGTGTCCGCACTATCGACTCTTTCTGCCTGACAAAATGGCGACCATACTGGGGAATCCATTGATGTGAAAGTCTTTTCCTTTGTATGAACTTTGCTCTGAGAAAATTGGTTTATTTTTCTGGTTTTTGGCTCTGTGACTTTGTCTTTGGGTGGGTTAGCTTAGGGTTAGATTTATTTTGGTTTTTCTTGAATTTTCCAGTAGGATGCACCCTCTGATTATTGCACAGTGCGTCCCTGGACACACTGTCGCTGTGTGCACAGAGCGGGCCCGCACCTGTCTTAACGGGTCGCCTGCGTCCCCTGCTAAAATTTGAAAAAATTCCATTTTTTGCATTTTTTCTCTTAGGTTTTGTTTTTTTTCAGTTTTTACTGCCCAGATTCATTAGTCCCTTGTCAAAGATCTTCACCTGAACTTGTTTCGATAGCATTGAGTGTTTTAGTGGATTTCATAGAAATTTAAGCCCTAGGGTTTGATTTTTGAGTAGGTCTTGTAGTGACTTTAGCGGTAGAAGTTGTCAAGCCTTAGATATCTCTGGTTTTGTCAGCATTCTTAGAAGTCAGACCTGTCATAAAGTCTACCTGTGAGAGCAACTTACCATTGAGTTGTTTCTTTGGGTAAATTTCGAAGTGCTTGTTGATTGAGTGTTGAATTCCATTTTACAAAAAGAACAAAAAGATTTGAGTTTTGTTTTGACTAGTCTTTTGATTTTGCATTAGCTGGTCCTTGATTTGATTTTGGTCAAGTAAAACAACCTAGAATCATCTTTGTGAGCTTTTGCCTTGTTAGGTTTGCTTAGAGTAATTTCCTTTTTTGATTTGCTTGTGAGTCAAGTTTTCATAGATTTTATAGCTTTTGAGATTGATTTTCGTTAAAATAGATTTATATGCTTTATTAGATAAAAGAAAATACAAAAACATCTCCTTTGAAAAGTTTTGTTTCAAGTAGCTTTGAGGCATTTTGAAAGAAAAAGAGTTTTTTCGTGCACGTAAAGAGTGGTCATGTTTGTATGCTTGAAAAGATAAAGAGAATTGTTTCTTTGATTGTCTTTACTAAGAAAGTTGCTTTCTATAAAATTTGCATCTCTCAACTCTCTTAGTTAAGAATTTCATTGAAAAAGGAAAGTAGCGTAAATCATCTTAGGTGCATCTTTGTAG
This sequence comes from Pinus tabuliformis, assembly GCA_031772625.1. Taxonomy (NCBI): domain Eukaryota; kingdom Viridiplantae; phylum Streptophyta; class Pinopsida; order Pinales; family Pinaceae; genus Pinus; species Pinus tabuliformis. The sequence goes on along the minus strand of CM062808.1, from coordinate 351,041,927 downwards.
TGGTTTGAGTCGAGTCTACACACCATTGGTTTCACTTCCGCTACCTTTTGTCTTTAAGAACAACCATAAAATTTACGCTTAAAGTAAAATCGACGTAGTAACTTTTATTTACTAGGGATCTGAAACACCAATTTAGATCAGGCTAGTGTCTTGGAGTAGGTGAGTAATTAACTCTCCAAGACAACAAAACCAAACAAGTAGCTTATCTTGTGATAGAATAAATCCAATTGTCTCATTTGTACTCTGGGAAAGCTCCTCTTAAAGGAGAAGCACGAGCTCGTGTCCGAACCAGTGAGGGGATCAATCCCCCCTCGTTGGGAATGACGCCAGACATGCACGTATTACAAATGGTAAACCTCGGATTAACCATTGTCGAGGAACCAGGGGTCACTTGTCGATAAACCTTGGATTATTGTCAAGGAGCCAGCAAGGGGATTGAGCTTAATACTCTGCCCTTGCGTGCTGTCGGAGTTTAGACTGTTCCCCCAGGTGCATTTGTTGCGGTTGGTAACCTTAGTGACCATTATCTTTAGGATTCTACCGAGGTGACGGTGGAGGGAAGATCCCACTGTACCTGGAGCAGACGTCGGCTAGACTCACTTGGATTTTCTGGGGGGTTCACTTCACTCGAGACGGTTAAATTGGAGGAACTTGGTCCAGTCTATTCATTAAGCAGGTTGCCGGGGTAACTGTTCCACCCACCACTTCTGTACTGAATCCAGCGATGTTGGGCTTCATCACCAACTAGCGCTTTCGGTCTGGAAGGCTACTGTTTGTGCTTGGTTTGATGCCCTAGATTCTTTAGGCGTGTGATTCAAATTTGTTTGGTTCTTTAGAGACTTTAGGTGGTTTGATTTGAGATTTTATTTTGTTTTCGTGTGTAGTAGTTAAAAGTTTTTAGCTGTGGCGAAATTACCGAGACAGTCCCGTAGACTTCGGGGCAAGTCACCTGAGATTGTTACCGGAACTGATTTGTTGAGGAAACTCCGTAGATCATGGGGTGGATCTCCTGAAGACGTCCCGGGTCAGTACGAAGGGTTGAAGGTCCTTGTAACTCCTCCTAGTGGCAGTAAAGTAGGTTCACCTGAAGAAGGAGAATCTTCCTTGGTAGTCCATCCAGATTACCAAAGTCTAGAGACAGGTTATAATCCTGAAGCTGTTACAGTTTCTGAGCTTGCTGGTAGTTTTTCGTCTACTAGTGATATAGGCGAAGAACCTGAAATATCCGAACCTGTTACTCCAACTTCTAGTGTTCCAGATTCACCGAGAATAGAAAGAATTATCACCGAAAATCTTCCTACTGGTTTGATTGCTATCGAAGAACTTGCTCCAGAGGAAGAAATAGGCATTTCTCACCTTGAAGATCAACTTACTATTGAGCTCAGGGAGCGTGAATCTATCTTTTACAGTCCTCCTAGAAGTACTACTTGGTACCTTTCGTTAACCAATTATTTAGACAACTCAGGGATAGGTTTTTCTCCACCTCGTACTCCTTTTCCACCTGGAGGTATTCATACTCCTGTAAATATGTCTGGTCAGTTGTCCGTGTTTACTCAAGCACTGGGTATCAAGCACTTTCTGGTACCTTTGCGGGGGCATCTCCTCAACCCGTCGATCATGGGTTATTAACTGGAAACAGTGGTAATATACCATTGGGTGTAGGAGACATTTACATGATGTCAGGTTCTGTTCCCGTTTCCCAACCTCAAGGTGGCCAATTACCGCCTGGGGGGCAGCCTCAGTTAACGCCTAGGGGGCAACCTCAAGGTACACAAATCGTGTCTGGGGGGCAACCTCAAGGTTAGTATGCACCTATGGTACAATACATGCCTCAAGGTCAACCCCAGCCTCAATATGTACCCCAGGGTCAACCTCAGTATCAATATCAACCTCAAGGATGGCAACCTCAAGGATGGCAACCCCAAGGGTATCAACCTCAAGGGTACCAACCTCAAGGTCAAGGTCAACCCCAGTATCAGTATTTACCCCAAGGTTATCAACCTCAAGGTCAATACTCGAGTCAAGGTTATCAACCACCTCAAGGTCAGTCATATGGTCAAGGTATGGGAACTGCACCTTTCAATTATCAATCCTATCCTCAATCCGGTTATGGACCTCAGTATTCTCAACCTGTTATGGGTCAATACCCTGGAATGTTAGTGTGGGATCCATCACAGGGTCAACAGGTGTTGCAGCCAAGTATACAGTTGGTACCTCAAGCTGGACAACCCGTAGTTTCTGGTTCACCCCAACAACCGCAACCTGCCCAGTCAAATGTTCAAACTTCTGTAACTTCGGTAGTTACTCAGCTGCCAATTGCACCTAGTACTCCATCTCAAACGGCTGCTGCAACTACCGCTGCATCTACCGCACTTACTTCTGGAGTATCGACAGCTCCGGTTTCTACTGTCTCTGCAACCACTCCTCAGGAATCTTTACCGTTGTCTGGACCTACGATTCAAACCACGGTCCAGATGCCTATGGGTCAGCCTGGTATAAGTACGGTTGTCACTTCTCAACCTCAATTTGTTCAACAACCGTACCAGGGACAGTACCAACAAAGGGAAGCTGTCCAGCAGCCGGTTTACCAGTATCAACCGTATCCTAGGTACACTTATCAACAACCCCAGTACGGTCCGGTTAATCCTGGTTTTCCAGGAGGATATAATATCCCTAATGCGATTCCTGTTCCTAGTTATCCTGGATATCCTCCTCTTGGGGCTGGTGTCATGACTCAGAGTTTTAGAGATCCTAATCGGCAATTACCGTTTATCGCAACTTTGGATTTACCAGATTTGACGCGCCTAACGAATGATCCAATTCAATATCTTCAGTTTTGGCCGCCAATGCCAAATAAGTTGCCCAGTGATATACCCAAGTTCGAAGGTAAGCCTGGAGAGGATCCGTCCAATCATGTGATGACTTACCACCTCTGGTGTGCTTCAAATTCTATCTCGGATGATTCGATCCGCTTACGTCTTTTTCAGCGTACACTCATTGGTCTCGCGGCCAAGTGGTACATTGAGTTACCACGGGCCTCTTTTTACAATTTTAGCCAGTTAGCTACCTCGTTCTTAACTCACTTTCAGTTGCCGGTCAGATACGATAACGGCACGGAGTTATTAACTTCACTAAAACAATCGACGTCCACGTATATTTCCGATCACATTCATGAGTGGAGACGTCGAAGAAGGTTGGTGAAAGTTTTTATTCCAGACCAAATCTTAGCTGAATGGTTTGTTAAATCATTATTACCGAAGATTACTGAAGATGTAGCTAAGGCCGGAGTAGTTACTGAGGAGCAAGTCATTGCTCAGGCGCAGTACCTTGACTTAGTTTATACTCAGTCGGGTACGTTACACGAGAAGATTCCAGATCTTCCAAAATCGAATCAAATCGCTGCTGCTCCTTCGGGATCTCATGCCGCTGATGGTATGATTGGTACGGTGAACACAAAGAGCAAGAAGAAGTCTTCCAAGAGTTCTACTACTCCTATAATCACCTTGCCTGATTCCCCGACAGGAGAGTCTTCTCCTGAACTTTCCGCCGATATTCACGCTGTAGAGTCATCTACGGCCAAATCAAAAAACGGTGGAAAGAAGAAAGGAAAGAAGAAGGCTAAAGCAGACAAGGCTCCGAAGGAGAAAACAGAAAAGTCGGAAACCAATGACGAAAAACGCAAACCTCGATATCCTTGTCTTATTTGTGAAGAGGATCATTTTACAAGAGATTGCCCTCATCGGGCCGAGGTTGTGAAAATAGTCAAAGGTTCTCCCACTCCTGCTGTGTTGAAAGATCCATTTCCAAAGCAGGAGAGTAAGATGATAGGTTCTTCCTCGACTGCCAGTGAAGAACCCATTTTGATGATGTCTCATGTGAGGATTGCGACTCGATCGCAAGATTATGGTAGTAAGAATCCTGTTGATGGTAAGGAAGCAGAATCTTCTCACTCTAACCCATCAACCTCAGCTCCTGGTTCCGATCCACTACAGATCGAAAAACCTAACCCGGACTTAGTAATCAAACCGCCCGCCAAGGGTGTACTTCGAAGGTCTGCTTTCAATCCACATGCGAGAGCAGCCCAGAATTACAACATTGTTGAGGACTTAGCTGTTTCACCCTCAGCAATGTCGGCGTTAGAAGTGCTGCAATCATGCCCAGCACAACGAAAATTACTTTTGTCGGCTATCGGAGCTGTTGATGTTCAGGACCCGAACCTGATAATCTTCGATCTAGAAAATAGTACACCACGTCTACCCCATCAAATGGCTTTCCAAATCCCAGTGATAGTCAAAAACAGGCCTATTCATCGGACTGTGATTGATGAGGGAGCTTCTACGTGTATTATGTCGATTCAATGTTGGAGATCTCTTGGTTCTCCTTCGTTGAACCAATCCCCCACCATCCTTAAGGCCTTTGATGGCCGTGGGTTCCGTCCGTTTGGTATTCTACAGGAATTGCCTATAGGGGTAGAAGGTAAAACCGTTAGTCTGGATGTGGAAGTGGTTGATGCCCCTCTAGACTACAACCTTCTTTTGGGTCGAAGTTGGTCATATGCTATGACAGCGGTCGTTTCATCGGTCTTCAGAGTAATTAAGTTTCCACATAACGGTAAGATCGTGACAATTGATCAGCTGACATACTTTTCATCCGACCCAGCCTCTTCAGAGAGTATCCAGCATGTCGGTAAGACGACAATCCCTTATAGGGACGTTGGCGTAGGTTTAGTTAAAGATTCCGGTTTACTGGGAACTTTTCCTTTCCCTCCAATCAACGCAGACCCTTCATTTGCATCAATTCATATGATTACATCAGACAACATTATTTATGATGATCCTTGGATTGTCCCATCTGAATCTGAGATAGACTCATTCGGTGATGCTATGCCTTTGAGTCCATATGAAATTGCTTATGAAGCCGTCATGTCTTTTACCGACTCGCGTTCAACCCAAATCGACCAAATGAATGTGGTCAGTGAAGAATCACTTTTCACATCAACCTTAGAACGGATAGCGTTTCCCGAAGTCGTGTCATCTGACGAGCAACTTCGCGAAATCCTAAGTGTAGACGATCTACCATGGGAAGATCTCCATCACAGATCTTCGTTTTTACCTAAGGATGATGTTCTTGAAAATGATTTTTCATCTATCTTTACCGCTGAATATGTCAAAGACGCTCAGAATCCAACGAAACATTCTGATTCAGAGTTGAATTTAGGGAATATTTCTCGTACTATTCCCATTGATATTTCAGTGAAGCCCGGAATTGAGGAGAACATTCATATAGGTGCCTCATGTACAGAAGATGAAATCCAAACTTACAAGGCCCTATTCCAAGAATTCCGCGATGTGTTTGCCTGGTCTTACGAGGAAATGCCGGGAATCGATCCTGCCATTGTTGTTCATGAAATAAAAACCTACCCGGATGCTAAACCCGTCCGGCAACGGTTGCGTCAGATTCACCCTCGGAAAGCGGCTGCGATTAAAGCAGAAGTCGAAAAGCTGTTGAAAGCAGGTTTCATTTATCCGATCCCGTTAACGGATTGGGTATCGAATATTGTTCCGGTCAACAAGAAACAAGGAACAATAAGAATCTGTATCGACTATAGGGATATAAATCGAGCTTGTCCAAAAGACAACTATCCTACGCCTTATATCGATCAAATTATTGATGATTGTGCCGGAAGTGAAATGTTTTCCTTTATGGATGGTTTTTCGGGCTATAATCAAATCAATATTCTACCTGCCGACCAACCAAAAACGGCATTCATTTGTCCATGGGGGACATTTGCTTATTGCAAATTACCTTTTGGGCTTAAGAATGCCGGGGCCACTTTTCAACGGGCGATGTCTTATGCATTTCATGACATCAAGCACATTGTGCAACCGTACCTCGATGATTTGCCTGCTCATTCTTTACATCGAGCTGATCACCTTGTCCACTACGAGCAATCTTTATGAGGTGTAGGCATTATCGAATTCGGTTGAATCCCCACAAGTGTGTTTTCTGTATAGAAACGGGTCGATTGCTGGGATTTGTTGTTTCAAAAGCCGGCATTCGCGTCGATCCCTCGAAGGTCGAAGCTATCATCAAATTGCCTCCTCCTTCGAGTTTGCGCCAACTCCAAAGTTTGCAAGGGAAAGCGAACTTTTTACGCCGATTCATCCCAAACTACGCCGAGGTCACTAAAGGTTTTACACGGTTGTTGAAACAGAACGCTCAATTCTTTTGGGACGAGATTGCCCAACAATCTTTTGATGCACTTAAACACGCGTTGACCCATGCACCGTTGTTGCATCCTCCCAACTACAACCAGGACTACTTCTTATACCTCGCAGCTTCGCATTCCACCATTGGAATGGTGTTAGTTCAAGAAGATGAATTCGGAGCGGACATGTGATATATTATCTCAGTAGGACCTTAAATCCCACTGAGCTAAAATATTCGCATGTGGAGAAATTGGCCCTGGCAGCCGTTCAAGCTGTCCAGCGTTTTCGTCACTACATTCTTCTCCGTAAAACTACAGTTATTTCGGATTGCAACCCTATGATTTACATTTTGACAAAACAATTGCTAGGGGGCAAGTACTCTAAATGGATCGTTATCCTGCAAGAGTTCGACTTGGAGTTCGAGAAGTCCAAGTCTAAGAAATCCTTAGTTTTTGCGGAATTGATGTGTGATTTCCCTCGTGCTGACACAGAGACTGTGGCAGAGGAGTCCATTGCGGACGAATCTTTGTTTCTTATCAGTACTTTAGATCCGTGGTACGGGGATATAATCATCTATCTCCAAACCCAAACCTTTCGGCCTGAAGCTTCAAAGTCGGAACGTCGAAAAATTCGGTTTCAATCCCAGCAATACAAAATTATTGGAGATACACTTTATCGCCGGGGGGCAGACTTAGTTTTTCGACGTTGTTTAACTCACGAAGAGGCTGAGAGGGTTTTGAATGATTGTCACTCTGGAGCATGTGGCGGTCATATGTCTGGGTATGCCACAGCTCAGAAGGTGTTGCGCGCTGGCTATTTCTGGCCGTCCATGTTTAAAGATTGTATCATTGCGGTCCGGAAGTGCCACAACTGTCAAGTGTTTGATCGCAAGATGCGCGCACCACCTGCTCCTCTCCACCCTATAATTGCCGTTGGTCCATTCGCCAAATGGGGTATCGACTTTATTACTTGTAACCCTCACTCGGCCGGGGGGCATGCGTATATCATCCTCGCGGTTGATTATTTCACTAAATGGGCCGAGGCGATGCCTACATTCGACGCAAGCGGCAAAACAGCTGCAGTTTTCGTATTCAATCATATTATAACTAGGTTTGGTGTCCCACAAGCAATCATTACTGACCATGGGAGCCATTTTCGAAACATCATGATGACTGAGCTTACAAGCCAGCTTGGTTTGCGCCACGATAGCTCTACTCCTTATTATCCGCAAGCCAACGGTTTGGTTGAGTCTATCAACAAAGTTCTGGTTATCATGATCCGACGAACCATTGGTATTCATCGGTCGAATTGGCACAACATGTTATTTTCAGCGCTATGGGCATACCGAACCTCAGTGAAAACTTCAACAGGGTTCACTCCTTTCCAGCTAGTTTATGGCTTGGAAGCTGTGTTACCCATTGAATGCGAAATCCCATCACTTCAAATGGCTGTCGAATTACTCCCAGCTACTTCCGAAGAGGAGAAACGTTTATTATACTTAGCTAAATTAGATGAGACTCGACGTGACGCTGCATTGGCAATCGAGACTCACGCGAAGCGAATGAAAGCTCAGTATGATAGAAATGTGACCCCTCGAAGTTTTTCGGAGGGAGACCTAGTGCTATTATATGATCAAGCTAACGATAAGCTAGGTGCTGGAAAATTCGTTCCTATGTGGCATGGACCCTACATTGTAAAGCGAAAGCTAGCAAAAGGGGCTTATGAGCTGGTAGATTTTGATGGGGACTCTTTGGGTAAACCCAGAAATGGACTTTACCTAAAGAGGTATTATGCTTAAATGGTGGGTATGGAGAATTTTTAGTTAGGTTAGGTTTTCTTTCTAGCTAGTATGTTTGTTAGTTAGTCAGTGTGCTTAGCTTAGAGAGTGTGTTTTTTGTCGTTATTCTGGCTTATCTTGGTTTTACTCTTGATATTGCAGATGTCGACGCCTCTCCAAACATACATTGGATTTGCTGATGGTGCTTGTCGTAGTACACGAAATATCTCTTCCGCAGCTTGGGTTATCTATTCACCCTCTGACGAGTTAGTTTCTATGCATGGGGTAAGCCTCGGTCAAACAACGAACAACATTGCAGAATACAGTGCAGTGGTTGAATTATTATCCGAATCTATTTCATTTGGAATTCGACGTTTGATAGTGAGGTTAGATTCTGAACTTGTTGTATTACAGCTTAATAGAGTATATGCCATTAGAAATCCTGTGAGGTTGTTTTTGAGAGTGCGTCTCTTGGAACGTGAATTTGATTACATTGAATATCAGCATATTCCAAGGTCTTTAAATACATTAGCAGATGCAATTGCTTCTCGAATGTTGGACAGACATTTACGATAATCATGCAAGTAAATTTAAAAACATTTCATCACATATGTTAAACAAGATAAGCCGGTAATAGTGATATATATATAGATAGGAGTGTGTCAAAAAATATACATCGTCTTCGATCATAGGTTGAAAAACACCTTATGATCGGCAAAAATGATAAAGTACAAAAAGTCAAAATGTCACATGTGTCTACAAAGTGACTAGCCAATCACTGGTGGTGCTCCCTATACGACACCACTACGTGACTCTGCAGCCGCGTCTTGTGGGGCCGGTACCGGTGCAACTGGATGTCTCCTCTCAAAAGGCCGGAGGTTGGCTGGGCGTTGTGGACCAACATCTGCATTTTGAAAATTTTTACTGTCAGTTTTGAGACGATATATATAAAAAAACAAAAAAAAATACATAATTTGAAAACTTGTGAAAAATAAAGTACCTCTGTCATCCCATTGTTCTCCCTGTGGAAGAACCATGTCCGGATCACCTCGAAAATCTACTCCGGCATACGGAAAGTCCTGGATCGAAAAAACCTGGTCCTCTAACCAGTGAAAATAACTATCAGAGAATCGAACAATCGCTGTGCCCTCGTCAGGATGCCGGGCCATCACCGTAACCCATCGTATCAGCTTTGGCTCCCGAGGACCCAAGATATCAACAGTGAGTTGCTGAGGGATCAGCATCGGAACTCTCTCTAAGGCAAAGCTCACAACTAGAGGCCCATATCCAAAGGTCTTCAGTTGTCCGTTCTTTGCCCTAGTCAGTTGGCTCTTCATATTAGCCGACACAGCATCACACCAGTTGAAAATGGTGCCTTGGTAACAGTCAATCGCCATCCGCATTTGGGACCCGGAGGCAATATGTAAAGCGGCTGCGCCACAAATTCTGGTAACCGTGAAAGCTATAACTTTGAGTTCACGCAGAGAGATGTGTTTGATTTCCATGCCTTTCGCATGGTGTGCATTGGGTGTGCACCAATCTTCCCGGAGACTAGCAAGGGATTGGCCACCCGGCCTAGTCCCGGCTAGATTGAGTTGCTCACCTCTATTTGGCAAGCCAGTGAGAAAGTATACATCAGAGGGCTCTATCTCGAGCTGGTGCCCTCCTATGTAAAAGCATTGCTCTTGAACGTTCCATCTCTCAACCAGCCATTCTAAGAATCTCACCTGAGCCCTCATGCCAGGTATGGCCCAGTATTTATATAGCCCGCATGCTTTTAGGGCATCAATGGAAGGTTGATGTTCAATTGCGGCTAAATCAACGTCCTCGTGCTCTCTTTCTCTCCAATCCAACATGGTGAGTGCCCTACACACCAAGAAACAAAGATTAGAATTCATTTGGGAAATTTTAAATGGTTGATTGTGGAGTTTGGGGTTTCAAATTCCGCCTTTCGCGGGGGACGCACCCCGCGTTTAGAACACAGGGCGTCGGGACGCAGCTGGCCTGAAGGTGGGCTGCGTCCCCCGACCTTTTTCCTGTACAAGAAAAAGTCGGGGGACGCAGGTCACCCGAAGGGCACCTGCGTCCCCCGCAGAGCGCACTTTGAAACCCAAAACCCCCCAAAAATCAAAACTAAAACCTAAAACACAATTTTAATCGGATGAAATTGAAGAGGAGGATGTTGTAAAATACCTGGAAGAGACGGCGTTCGATTCTGACGGTCGGATTTTCCGCAGCGACCACGGGAAGTTTCTTGCCAAAAGCCCTTTTTTCAACCTCAACAGTAAAACGGTAAAAATGACATGGTAAAAAGTCTTTTTATAGGTTTTTTGGATGAATTTGTTCATTTTTCACCATGGAAGGATGTTTTTCGATGTATTTTTGCCTATCTTAAACAGGTATGAGTAATGTGTCGTTTTTGTGCAGGACAAAGGGATTTAGAGGGAAAATTGTCATTTTTCACGAACCAAAATATCAGAGTCATCTTTTAAGCCCTTTTCTGACTCCTAAAAAATGAAAAGATTGCCGAGCGTTTCTTTTACACTCGTTAAAACGGAATTAAAAGACGGTCCCCTTATAGCTCTTTTCTGACCGTAAAAACAGGAAAAGATTGCCGGGTTTTTGTCGTTTCAAACTCGATACTGGAAATAAAACGACGTGTCCTTGATCGCTTTTTACTTTTCAGGTCAGTGGCACTAATTATGAAAGTACTCCTTGGTCGCAAGATCAAGCGGTTCCCCCAGGTATTATTTTATACTTTTTCGGGCTTGAGGGACACAAATCTACAAAAAAGTTCAACTTGGAGTCTTCTTAAGTTTTTCAGACTCTCTAAAATTGAAAAACGCCGAGTTTCTCCTATACTGGGCTCGTTAAACATTTCACAGTAAAGGACCTGTTCAATTACAAACAGGAACGAACCACTCCTTCCTAGGGTTCGAATCAAAACTAGGTTGGACTCATCCGAAGGATGAGCTTATAATCAAGCATATGTTATCCTCCTCAAGCTTGTTAAAAATAAAGAGGTACTTGCCAGAAATGGTGGGGGAAAAGAGAGAAGAATGAGCCTATTTGTTACCTTTTGTCTCAGAAGAAACTTTATTACCACTCTTGAACACGACACTTTTCATTCACCTGGGTTGGGAAATCCTTTACCTCACAGTTGATCAAACCACTTTGAAAGTCTTCAGCCGGGTTCCGGGGATTAACTTTGAGTCATTTATCACCAAGCCATCTGTTTTGTCGTTATGTGTTCAAGAGGTCTGCAAACAAAACTTTCATCTGCAAAATACTTGTCATCCATTTGACCATCCCTGAGTCAGTCCTTACAGCAACATTTCTTCAACTTGAACAATGATTTCGTGTTGCGGGCTTGCCTGCAACGAGTCGCTTTCTATCGACATCAGCACATTATCTAGAGAGATGACTTAGAAATCGTCAGTACCTTGAAGTCTGCATGCATCAATGGCAGGTTTCTCGCCTTTGACGTCAGTTTACATCATTGACTTTCGATCGAAGGATTCCGTGAAATGTTCGACATCAACTCATTCATTCACATCTCATGGATTGTACTGGGTACTTTGAGAACCATTGACATTACTGGTGGTCTCTCTCACGCTTGTTAACAGTTTACATCATCGACTGGTAATCAAGTGGTTTCTACCATGTTCGACATCAACTCATTTATTCGCATGGCTAGAATCGTACCAATTCGGGAAGTAGAAATGAAGACCCTGGATCTAGTTTCCACCATCCAGGCTGCGAGGAGTTTTGTATTCATTATCTAAGTAGACTAATCATAAACAGATGGCTGCGCCCATACTGTGTCTACAAAAGTCTATGATTATGATGTACTGCAAGATCATTCCTGTATCAGAGTAGTTAGTCTGTTAGTTAAAGTTTTAATCTGAGTATGGGAATGCCTACCTCAGTGATGATATAATCTTATACATGTATTTTGTGTTGAAAATTGCAGGTTCTGACCAGGCTCTCCACGAGATAATCCTTGAAATGATAAAGCGCTTCACCCTTCCTAGATAATACAAAACCCTAATCTATTACAGGCTTCGCACTTTAGGGGGCAATCTGTTACACTAAAAAATGTCACCATGGCTATTTACAGTTAGTATGGCTCTATCAACAGTCATGCTATCCTCCTGGGCAAGTCTTATGCCTCTGCTCTCCATGTCAAACTCCAAAAAAGAGAGAAAGTCTTTATAAATGTATTTATCTCTGGGTACGCAGGTTCTCTCAACCTTACCTGCAGGGACGCACCCAATGTTCACAAAAGCTGCGTCTTTGGACGCTCTGTATGTAAAGGGGCAGGTGCGTCCCCCTGTAAAGGTTAAAATGCGCAAGTTTCATCTTTAAAAAGTTACTTGTGGTCATTTCTAGAGCATTCTAGAAGGTTGTTCGACGTGTATTGAGCGCCTCCAGATGGTTCATGCACTCCTACCAAAGAGGAACTTATCCCATCAATAAGGGAGCTATCCCATCCAAAGAGGGGATTATCCCATTGATGGTGGACCTGATTAACCTCCTCTTGAGCACTATAAATACAGGCATTGGGCTAGAAGGAGGGGAGGTTGGAAGCTATACATTTTTAAGGGTAAATGCTGCAGGAATTAGGACTCCCATTTAGAAGCTTGTGAGGAGAGATTGCCATCTTTGCTTGTTCTATTTGGAAGTGGGTGAGCTTTGTCAAAGTAAAGGAGAACTCTTGATGGACCCTGGGAGGGACTTGCACAACACCAAGGCTCAGGTTGTATTTGTTCCTTTTGTTACCTATTAATGCAAATGAGTCCATTCTTCTCAATAACTTGTTATTTATGAGTTGTTTCATGTACTCCTTGGTCTATGTGTTAAATATGTTTTATTCTATGAGATTATCAAGTGCTATTTAATCGTTTGATTGTTAGTGTATGCAGGTTTCAAAGTGAAGGAGGAGCTCATCCGGATCAGTGGAGCTGGACTGCTACAACAGCGTTGGATTACAGGTAGGATCTAAACACTTGATTTCCCATATAGTAAATGCATGTTTAGAGGAGGATTGCTCTTGTTTGTCTTGTTTGTCACTAGAGAGTCTTAGGCTCCTAGGGAGGTTGATTTGTGTCCGCACTATCGACTCTTTCCGCTTGACACCTACAGAAGGACCGCGCTATACTGAACTAGTCTACGATTATGAAAGTGATGATGATTTGGACCAGATTTACAAGATAACGTCGTAAGATCATGATTGGATGAATCCAATAGTAGATTGACATATTGCATGGGACCATGAAAGTTCCTGCACATCAGATTTAGATGAAGAACAGGAGCACTAGAAGAATCGACTACATGAAGTATCTACGTTGCACTGTAATATGATGACCAAGTCATTGCACTGTGTATCATCAAAGGTATGAAATTTGCCTTACTATGATGGTTTAACTAATGTTGATCACTTTTTGGATGCATTTGAAAGGGAAGTACTAGAGAATCATTACTTCCAAGCATTGGATTGGGTGTTGCGTGCTATGCCCACAAGATGTTGGGGTACACATAAAGACAATTTTGATGATTGGTGCGAATATAGGAGGATGATGAGGTTATGCTTTAGTCATCCAAATGTACAATTAACATAAAAGTATGATGGAAGAAATGATCCACGTGACCATCTGGCCAAATGAACAGAAGTGTATGGAGAAAAGCCTCAGCTGGAGTGGGTCCATCTGTTTTGTCATAACTTGGATGTTATACCAATGAATTGGTACATAGAGACAAAGCTTCGCCATGGAACTGAAGAATGGGATATTTTGCACCAAGGATTTTTGATGCATTTAGTTTTGAGGATGGATTTGAATCTATCAATGAATCATTGCAAGAGTTTAAGACAACAATTTTCAGGATACCATAGGATACTCTATATTTTATTCAACTTGATTGGACTACCCATCTCAGCCACGTGCTAGAGTGCTACAATGTAACAACGGTAGAAGAAGACAAAGACCCAAGGAAGATTAATATTCTAGAGACTAAAGTTCACCACACAAGTGAAGGACCACAACTAGAGAACCCACACATAACCGAGCCACTCAAAACCAGGCAGGTGAACATTGGCACGGAGGCAGAGCCGAAGTTTGCAAATATTGGGGATACTGGGACGACAAAAAGATATATAAGGTCACTAAATTACTCCACGAATATCAGGATCTATTTCCCATGAAGTTTTCAGATCTGAAAGGGATAATAAGGGACCTGGGTGTCATGAAGATCACCCTAAAACTGAATGTGAAACCTGTGAAGCAAAGACCTTACCACATCAATCTGAAGTACAAAGAAAGGATCCGCTTAGACTTAGATAAGATGCTCATGGAAGGTAATATTGAACCGATGGAAGAATTTGATTGGGTGATCCTAATAGTAGTTCAGGAAAAGAAGTAGAAGGAAGAAATAAGGATATGCATAGATCTTAGGAAGTTGAATGATGCTTGCATGCATGATCCCTTCCCAACTCCATTCATCGATGAGGTCCTGGATAATGTTGGCGGCCAAGAAGCATATTCGTTCACTGATTGATCTCTGGGTACCATTAGATCAAGATCACACCAGAGGATAGAAGTAAGATGACCTTTGCGACTGAATGGGGATGCTTCTAGTATACGGTGATGCTTTTTGGGCTGAGGAACACACCGACGATATTTTCGTGCGTAGTCATATTGGTGTTCAAGGATTTCATTCACAAATTTCTGGAGGTATACTTTGACAATTGGACAATGTTTGGACTGGTAAAGTGCCATGTGGAAAGTCTGCGCTTGATGCTAGATACATGCCAAAGGTACCAGATTGTGCTCAATCTGAAGAAATGTGTGTTTTGTGTCCCTTTTGAGATCTTGTTGGGTCATGTGGTATGCAAACAAGGCTTGATGATAGATCATGTGAAGATCGCAGTCATAATCAATTTGGAGGCGCCAAGGAGTGTGAAACAATTACGCACAACATCGAGGCATATGGGATAGTATAGGAAATTCATCAAGTGCTATGCTCAGATCACCGCGCCGATGGAAAAACTGTTAAAGAAGGATATTACGTTATGTTGGAATGAAGAATTCCAGAAGAGCTTGGATGTGCTAAAGGAGAAAATGGTCACTGCGTCAATCCTAGTCTTCCCGGATTGGAAGAAGGAATTTCATGTGCATGTGGACGTGTCATGTATTGTACTGGGAGTATTACTGACACAGGCTAGTGAAGGGGGCTTGGATCATTCTATAGCATTCGCAAGTCGTAAGTTTCCCAAAGATAAGAAAAATTATTCCACGACAAAGCACGAAGGATTAGTTATGGTGTACGCGCTTGAGAATTTTATGCACTATCTATTGTGCAAACATTTTAAGATGTATACAGATCATTCTGCAGTGAAATACCTGGTCAAAGGTATGCAAGTGGCTATTTTTGTTCCATGAATATGATTTTGAAGTCATTGTGAAACCAGGACGAATAGATGCTGGACCTGATCGTTTGTCTCTCATTGAAACTAGAGAAGAGCCTACTAATTTGGAGCAAGGACTCCCTAACATGTAGCTTTTTGTAGTGTGTGTCATAGATAGCCACTTTCAAGATTATACACTTCTTGACGATAGGTATGAGTCTAAAAGGATATACAAACCAACTGAAGAAGGAACTGGTGTTGTGCCCGGTAGACTTTTCTGTCATTGGAGGGAACTTGTACAAAATGGGATCATATGAAATATTGCAAAGTTATGTGCCAAATTTTGAACAAAACAGAACCCTAGTTGAGGCTCATGGCAGAGCTGCGAGAGGTTACTATGCAAGAAAAAAAATAGCCCAGAAGATTCTATGCGCTGGGTTGCGGTGGCTAACCCTACATAAGGATTCAAAAGCATATTGTAGGGCATGTGACAAATTCCAAAGGACTGGGAGACCCTTGCACAGGGATGAGCTACCGCTAATTCCACATATCATTACAGCCTTTCGAGAAGTGGGTGATTGACTTTGTGGGACCAACTCAGCCTCTAGGAAAGAATACAGGTGCGTTGTACATCATCACTACGACTAAGTACTTAACTAGATGGGTCGAGGTGCAGCCTATGAAGGATTGTACAAGCGCAACAACAACAAAATTCATATTTGAGTACGTGCTGACAAGGTTTGGTTGTCCAAAAATTTTAATGAGTGGTCATGGTATGCATTTTCTTAATGAGACAATTAGCGCGATGACGATGGAATTTCATGTTTACCATCAGAAGAGTATGCCATATCATCCGCAAGATAATGCGATGATGGAATCATTTAATAAAATATTGGAGAGTGTGCTAACAAAGGTTTGCAATTCTCAAAGAAATTACTGGGATGTGCACGTGCCTACTGTGCTATGGGTTTATAGAATGACTTGCAAGAAGTTGACAGGACAAATGTCATTCAGACTGGTTTATGTCATCAAAGCTCTTATGCCGATGGAGTACATTATACCTAGTATGCGCATAGTGAAATTCATAGGAATGGTAGATCACAAAGCCCTAGATGAGAGGCTCACACAACTAACAGAGCTTGAAGAGGATAGATGTCTAGCTGGATTCCACCAACAAGTTCAAAAGGAGAAAGAAAAGGCATGGCATGATCAACACATCAAACTATGCACCTTCAAGGTAAATGATTTAGTTATATTATATGACAGCAAGTTTGATAAGTTTCCAAGAAAATTCGGATGCATTGGCTAGGGTCCTATGTCATTAAGGAGATTACCAGTGGTGGAGTAGTTCAGTTGGTAAAGTTGAATGGAGAGCCATTCCAGGGAGGGTGAATGGCAACCAATTGAAGCCATACACCAGCGATCCTGCTAGATGACTATATGGTGGAAGCACAGGCTTAGTGCTCTAGGTAGCTGAAAGGAGGCGTGTGACTATAAAATGCATTGCCTAGGTTGTGGAGTTGCGTGATTGGGCAATTGTGCAGAATGAAGGAATGTAATAGTGTCAACATAAATGCATAGGGAGTTGCACCATCGAAGAAGGGACTGTGCAGGGAAGCTAAAAAGTGACCGTTATGGTCACTATTAATGACTTGACAGTGGGAAAATGACTAAATGGAGCAGGGGGGTGACATTTAAGTCGAAATTTAAGTGCAAGATCTTTGAAAATATATCACCAATCCAGCATATATGAATGAATTTTGGCAGTAACAGTCATATTTGAATTCAAAAATGCTTATAAATTATAGGTGGCTACCCAATGAAAAATAATTAGCATTTTGAGAATTTAGGTGTTGAGCTCTCAGGCGCGTATGAATCATGAGTACTTTGAAGCTTTGATAGTGAGTTCAATGTTTGATAAGTTGCCAAAGGAAATGCATGAGTTTTCGTCTAGTATCATGTCAGTGTCCGCAAAAATCGTGAGTGCTAGAGGGCCAGCGACTGGTAAGGGAGCTGCCCGAAGGTAGCAATGGCAGCTGAGGGAGCTGCCCCAACGGTTGCAAGTGTCAAAGTACCTACAGAGGTACCCAAATCACCAAGGATGCCTAGGTCGAGGCCTACACCAACCAAAGAGGGTCCAAAAACAAAGAAAGATAAGCAGAAAGTGACATCATTGATGCACAGATCACCCAGGAAGCACCCACAGAAGGAAAAGCCCACCGTGCAGGAGAAGGGCAAGGTAGTTGACATGGAACCTAAATAATATAATGAAGAAATCAATATGGGTAGGGATGAAATTGACATGGGGTCTAAGGACATCGAGATTGAAGGGTCCAACCCTATCTCTAAACTACCTGAATACATTCCTCCACACCAAGGTAAGACAAAGGTCCCAAAGGACATTGTTGAGAGCAAGGTCATGCTGCATACACCATCGTTGATAGAAAAGATCACACTTTAGGGATCATGCCTGGCACGCATCCCCCTTTTAAAGCTAGAGGATTGGGATTTGGCCGATATGGAGCTCTCTCCCCACTTAGCAAATGATTAGTTAATGTGCCGTGTCTTCTATAAGGAAACTAGTGTGACCATGCTGGAGCTAAGGAAATGGATAAAAGGGGTGGACAAGGCACGACTGCTAAACATGCTTTGAGTGCAGCATTACAACCATGCACCCATAAGCATGATATTGATCAAGCAGTTGTTATGCTTGGTGCACGATAGGTGCCTGTGGTTGGAAGAGCCAATACCGATCATTAACATGCTGATCCATAGGATCACTTGGCTGCCGCATTCAAGGCTAAATCTGGCCATGGAATTTGGTGGAAAGACAGGTGAGTGCGACGTCACCGAGAAAATGAAGGAAAAATTTAAGGTCATCAAGAAGCCGTGTGGCTACTCCATTTCCAGTATAACTGACCCCGTGGTCAAAGTAGCCACCCAAATCTTGGCCGGGAAAATTATGAGGAAGTGTTGCATAGATGAATTGTCAGCACCAGTTGTATCATTAGTGGCCTAGTGCAAGGAGGGCATGCAATTTAACTAGGTGTTCTGCCTCTTCAGTGAGTTCCTTGCTAACTACAGAGAGTCGCAGGACCATAGCAAAACCTCTCACTATGCATGGCTACTACTATCCATAGCATTGGTTGCATGGGAGTTACCAGAGGATAATCAGTTTCCTTCAGTCGTGCAAGATTTATTGGAAGCAGTGAAGTTCACTTCACCATGGGCCACCAAGGACCCCCAAAGTGTCAAGGATAACAAGATCTTTTGGATCTTGATGGAGATAAGTATCAACATGGCCATCAACCACAAACTATGTTGTCACTGACTGTCTTTGACCAGTTGGTAGAGTATGTGGAGTTCAAGGCAGACTTCTAATGTGTCTCCATGCACACATGAAAGCACCCTGAGCAAAAGTGGTATGACCTTCCATATCTTTCCATAGATGATACGATCACGGGAGTCCTCGACCGCTGGCTAGCAGAGTGGCACATGGCCTTAGACTTGACAGTTGGGTACAACAAGTCTGCAGCGAAGCATAAGAAGAAAGAGGTTAGACTAAATATGGAATGGTTGGCCGAAAAGAAGAAGAAAGAGGCTGAGGACAAATCCAAAGCAAAGCACATTGACAAAAAATAGACAAAGGGGTAAGAAGAAGAGGAGGAGTGTGACTTTGACAAGAGTCAGAAATCTCCTTCCCCGGAGGGAGAAGAGGAAGAGTAGTGATTCGACCAGGGAGGAACAGACCTGGATACTACTCCATTCCAGGTTAAGCATAATAGGGATCAGGAGAAAGTAGGGTCATGGAAGAATTCCAAGGCTAGAAAAATGTCCCTCGACCCAATCACCTTGACAGAGGGTGATTTGAGTGATATTGGTGATGCGGTGATGGATGCATTCACGGAACTGCTACAATAGTTCAAGCAGTATTAGCAACAGGCCTTGGGTGCGATTCAAATGGGTTTTCATGAGCTGCAGATCCAAGCGTCACAGGTACAGACCAATGTGGGGCGAAGCAACATGGTGTCAACTAGTTTGGCACCTAGAACGTTGGAGGCAGTAGAAATGGTGCCCACACTACATCCCCGGGCAATAGCACTGTTCGATGGAGCATTGACCATAGAAGAAGAAGCTGACAAGTCCACTATCAACTCCCTCAAGGGGGTTGGGCTAAATTTCACCTTGCTTCCTAGTGAATCCATTCACACTCTGCAATATGGTGTGATCACGAAACTTTGGGCTTGAGAACAGCGCACACTGAATGTTATCAGTGAGTAGAGGATGAACAATGCTTAGATGTCTGCATAGAAGAATTCTACCATTGATCTTCTTAAGGTCATCATGGAAAAGAATGAGCACATGAACAAGGTAGTGGCTGAGGCATGCAGGACTATTCCAAAGCTGGATATTCTTGAAGATGCATGAGTGGATGTGAGAATGCAGGAGCTCGCTGCCAAAGTGTGTGAAGCGTGAACAAAACTGGCTAAGGTTTAGTTTGATTTCAAACTTAATATTGCAGAACTTGAGTTGTGGGCCCAGACTTCAACTCTGATAGAGGTGAAGGAACAACATGAGGCCACTGTCAAGATGTCGTGCTAGCTATAGATGCCACCATGAAGGAGTGAACTATGCTCTTCAAGCAGTCGCTCGAAGTAGTCACCAACCTATAGGAGGATCCCAATGTGAAGAGGCTAGAGATAGAGGTGTGGGAGCTACACTAGAGATATGATGAGGTTAAAGCGACAGCACACACCGTTGCCATTACACAAAGGTTAATGAAACTGTAGGAATCAGAGGTGCTGAAAGAACAGGTGGATGCAACTTAGCGCAAGGAGACAGTACTCAAGGCCAAATTGGGGCCTTGGCTAGAGGAGGCCTATGTACTCACTTCCTCCATTGAAGGTAAATTTGCTACTCTGCAGGTGACACAATAGAAAATATAGGTAGAAAGCATAGAGCCAGTGAGAGAGAAGCTAGTCGAGCAAGTGAAGCAGGCGACAACACAGTGCACCGCCAAAGTCGCAGTGGTACAAGTAGATCTAGGAGGTCTTCATGATAAGATCTCCATGCCAGTAGAGTGACTTAGGGGAGATTCACCAAATTTGTGTTGGGGGCATGTTGGGAACAGGTCCTTTGGGGTCAATTTTGGTGTTAAAAGCCCAAGTTTTGGGGATAAAGGCCCAAGTTTTGTGTACAAAATGTATAATCTCTGCATTTTGTGGTTGCGGAGTGTGAAGATGTAAGGAGTCAAAAAGGGTTTCCACCTTTATTTTAGATAGTTTGTGTCGGCTTGATGAGATCCTCTGTTGGTCCACGGACCATGGGATTGTATGAAAAGGGAGTCTTAGAAGAGTCTAAGGCAGTTTAGAAGCTTTTGGTAGAGTTCTGAGTAAGTTTATGGGAATGTGAGAGTTAAGAGAGAAGATTCTTAGCATACGAAGAGGATATGTAGCTGAGTGTGCAGAGGCCTAGGGTAGAAGTCCGCAGCTGACTGCGTGGACCCCTGCTACTGTGTGCACAGGTTAATCAGAGTCTATACTGGAAATCTGGATTATCAATAAAGATAAGTATTCTGGAATTATCTATGTATGTGTTAATTTACTTCTGTTATGAATGTTGCGATTATGTTATGTTGAATATTGGGGTTATGAATTAATGTTATATTGATGCATGAATCTATGCATATTACTTTGTCATATGAACGAAAGTAAGAATATCCATTTACGCGAAGATAATCATAATGCATGTTAAAGTTAACTAATACTTAAGTGAATCTAAGTAAATACAGAAGTAAGAGTAATTATAGAGGCAAGTAAGTGCCTCATTGATCTATTTAGGGTCCGCAAAGAACAATTGGAGACTTTTGTGGAAGCTTCAAGGATGAATAAGAGAAGTACTTTGATAAGCTCTAAAAGGCTTATTGGTCTATGTGAAGGAAGGGTTAGGGAATATAACCAACATCACAACCATCTCAGGGTGTAGAAAATTCGTTCATACATCCCCCCATAGTGCTTTGGGTGAGACTTCAGTCCGTGCTCCACGGATTGATGACGAAAGGGCCTGTAGTGTAGGGATTTTCTTAGCTACTTTACGCTGAACCTGGGTTAGTGCCCATCAAGCCAAAAAAACATGTCATAGCTTGTGATAGTGAAATAATTTGACTTTCGACATGTCTTTCCCCTTCCCTTTCTTTTCCTTACCTGCTAAGGCACAATTCTCCTCATCATCATGATTTGATGAGGATCCATCTCTGGTGTTCAACTGAATCTCTTCATATACCAATTCAAATCACAGTCACTCCTATTTTGGTAGCTTCTCCCTCATGTTAATTGAGTCCTTGTAACTAGGAAAACTCTTGGGAAGTCCTAGAAGTGATAGGCTCACCAGATCATCTTTAAAAACAATAATCCTCACACTTCCAAGCTCATCCCGACATTGGATGAACTTAGTCAACTACTTCGGAATTGAGTCACCCTTCTCCATCTTGATCTTTCTAAGTTTTTCCTTTAGTGCCAACTTCCTGTGGTCACTGTTATTTTGAAATAGGTTCATTAATGCCCGCCACATTGGAAATGGATTTTCCTTACCATGGAGATTCGAGATAATGTGATCTCAAACTTCTTATAGGATAATCCTTCTCGCTTTTGCCACAGACTTTCTCCATTAAGCCAGATCTTTAGCATCGGATATTGGAGGCTTCAAAATATCATGATCTATGAATTCCTTGAGCCTGTTGTCTTCCAGCACTTCCATCATCTTGTCCTTCCAAGCTATGTAATTCGAGTTTCCCTCTAGGGAATACTCAAGTCTCAGATAGTAGAATGACATATTTCTTACTCTGAAGTATGAACCTGCAAATTCGATTTCACCTGCACAATAAACTTGAATTCTCCTCTTCAATATTATCTTTAGCTCCGATCCCATGTATAATTTTACTATAGATTGAACATCTTATGTGATATGCTAAAACACAAGACAAGAATGTACTCTACTCTTCAGTGGAAACATAAATTTATCAATGAAAAAAATAAGTAGGAAAGAAAGAATTTCAATTGCACATAACACAATATTTCTCTGGGGAAAGAAACTACTCAAAACCTCAAGTATCTATATTTCATTAACTAGAAAGTCTGAGAAGAAAACACATTTCTTGTTCAACTTGAACAACTCCTGCATAATTACAATCTATCTCTCTGCTTTACAAACTATCTCAAGCCAACACTTAGCCAAATTTGTTTCCTTCCAAGCACCTACTTCCTTGTGCAATTCTTGAGAGAATTAGCCCATATTTAATTGGGAAATTCTCTCTCCATAACTGTGTGATCCATCGTAGGCCCTCAACTAAGTGCATGCACCATCTCTACAACTAGGAAAATTATAAAACTGATAGTACACTATCCATGAACTCTAATATCAATTGGGTCTTCCTCTGAACTGACATGCATGAGTTATTTATGAGTGAATCTTTAGTTCACTGGTGGAGCAGTGGAGTTGCACTAGTGCCCATCCCGACTACTAGACCTCCTACTTGTTCCTCCAATAGTTGGAACTAGTTAACTGACTATAACTCAGTTAGACTAAATTAATTAATGACAACTGAAAAGAACTCAACCGGGGCCCCTAAAATTTAGGGATGACTCTACATTATTCTAGATAGGTTTCCAACTCAAATTTCCTAATCCAACTAAGTGAAATTAACTTAGTTATCTATTACAAGTTTCTATGAGAATAGGATTTCAATTTAATTCCTAATTTAATACAAGGACAAATTAAATTAGGATTTCTTGTTGGTTTTTTTAACAAATAAAAGGGTCAGGATTCAACATATATATGACACAACATGCTCAAATATTGGCAAACTATCAACTACCCTACATGGGGTCTACCATATTACAGGGGCATATGGCCTCTCAGATCAGCTTGAAGAATAGGATCAAGATGAATGTTTTCATCGAGAATACACTCATTGACATAAATGTTAAATATGGGAATATGAAATTTGTACATTGATAATTATTTGAAAAATAGTTACACATAGATGTGATATCATGGACTACCATAATTAAAGTGTACAACATGTAGGGTAATGACAAATATTGATTTATATATATATATATCCAAAGTGTTAACCCGAAGGGTTGGCTCAGTGGTCTACAGTAGAGCTGAACATGTCACATGAAGTTATTTATATTGTTGTTATTTGTTGTTGATTCGACTCTCTTCGATTCCCTTTGGGTGAGACCCCATGATCATGGCCAATGGATTTCCTAGTTTACCATCCAAAAAATGTGGAGAATTACTCTTAGGTTTCCATGCTTTCATTCAAAGCAAAAGAAACAAAAGATATATCCCCAAAATAATTGAATGTTGTTCCCTTTCCTATATGTGTAACATCATTTCTCTTGGTCATATAGATCTGAATTCATGGAATTACTTTGGGGTTTTCCATGTTTTCATTCCAAGTAAAAAAATAAAAGATATATCTCCAAAACAATTTATTGTTGTTCCCTCTCTTATATGTGTAATACCATTACCCTTGGTCATATAAATGTGGATTTGTGGCCTATTTCTAAAAGTGCTATGTATTTTTTTCCTTTCTCCTATGGTTGCAGTCAAAAACCAAATTAAACCTATGTACTCAAGAAGGTACTAAAGAAGTTGCCATATTTTATAATTTTTTAGGGTTATTATAGATTGATGGTCTACCAAAAATAAAATCCAACTAGTTTGTTTTCATGGATTGAATATAAATTATCAAGTATTACTGCAAGGGTTTGGAAATATAGACTAGGTTTTCTAGTCAAAAATAAAAAATATGTGGTGACCCCTTTTAATATTCAATGTAAAATTTGGTTTAAGGAAACACAAATCTTATGGTCATTGATGAAATTGAGTTGTGCATCTACATAGATTGACTTGTGAATAATTGATTTAATGGGAGGGAGGGGGGAATGGAATTTTTTCAGGATCAAATGAAGTAATGAACAATATACAAATTTGTTGAAGATTGTTGAATTCTTTGTTCAGTAGAGAAGGGAATACATTCCACACATGGGAAATCATTGTTACTTGAACTTATGTAAATATCGCTATTTCTCTTTTAGTGTTTCTTCTCTTTGACCATCTGTTAGATTACAAGAATCCTGAGTTGAATCATTTTCCTCATTAGTGAAACCTTCAATTGATGTTGATGTTGAAATCCAACTTGACTACTATGAGTTCGTTGCCATGTATTTTTTCGAAGATATATCATAGCTTTCTTGGGCAGGGAGGAAATAATTATTGACTTCATGAAGAGGTAGGGTCATTCAAATTCCACAACACCCTTATTGGAACCTTTTCGTGAAAAGGGATTTGTAAAGAAACCCTTGCCTATAAATTATCTCTTTAAGCCATGGATGCTTGGGAAGTGGTTCTTCAAAGTTGTTAAATTTGGCATTGTTCAATATATGATAATAAAGCCTCTTTATACAATTATAGCAGTGAAGATTGAATCATGTGGTGTTTATAGGGAAGAAGAGTTCAAGTGGTATTAAAAGTACAATTGAAGGTGGCACTAGGGACTTTGACATTTACCTAACAAATTCAAGGCTAATAAACCATATCATAAATTTTAGTGTTTAATAAAACATATCATAAATTTTCCTTTTTACATTGGCAGTTTTGTATAGTTGGTACATTGACAACAAGTTAGTATCTAATAAAACATATTATAAATCTACTATATTTTGCATTTCTATCTTGGTATGGTTAGTACATTGATAGAGTTGTATAGTTGGTACTTTGAAGACTTCAAAGAACATGGATTTATGTTTGCATGAAGAAAAAAATCTTAAAAAATGAAAATCCATTATGTATTCCATCGACATATTTGTACATTTAGTATAATGAATATCTCTCAATACCTAATACATGAATATGGCCTTATGTTTGGGCTTAGAGGTTTGTGAGACAAAAGTCAATTTAACAATGTTGAAGAATTATGTACTTGGTATTGTGAATATATCTCATGGAAATAGCCTTACTTTTAAGATTAGATATTTTTGAAATAAGAATATATGTTTCAGTTTAGAGCATTGTGAGCTAAAAATCAATTTAATATTGACAAATCTCTAAACAAAAATTTTGAAAGGAAAACAAAGAAGTTATGGAATAGAAGACACATGAAAAGAAAATAAGGCCATATTCATTATGGTAAAAACCATTCATAGAAATAAGATTAACCAATTATGTCATCAACAAAGTACAAGTCTATTTCCTTAGTGGTAAAGTGCACTACTACATCAACACCATTATGACACACAAGAGAAACTGAAGATCCTCTCCTGGCATTTGGTGGTCTAAAGAGAATGTCATGCTATAAAAATATTAAAATAGAAAAAAGAAACAAAACTAAAATTATTATATTTCTTCAAAGCTTCTACTGCAATCTATATGGATGTCTTTTTTTACTTTTGTATATAGTACAACACGTAATATATACAAAGAATTGTTGGGTGCAGGAATTGCACTTAAGAAAACTGCTCAACACTTAATTGTTAACCCAGAGGTTTCGTAAACTTAGAGATGAAGCACAGGAAATGCCATAAGTGGTATGAACTTTTCCTATTCCTAATCCTACTTCTTAAATGAAAGGTTACAAAATCATACAGAAAACAATCTTAAAGACAATCGACACAAAAGCAATTTTAGTGCTGGAATGTAAAAGAATAATTTGCGAGGAAATCAAGTAAAGGAACTTTCACACAACTGGAAGCAATCTTAAATGCTGAAATGAAATACTATGTTTATCTTCAATATAGATGGCTAACAATTTAACAAGTGGGCCCTTGCAAGATTTGTTTCCCAATTGATCTTCCTTCTATACCAAGCAACCTGTTCTTGTACTATTGTAATATACTTGCAGTAGTGCAGGTACAATACTTATGTAAAAAAGTATATTTTACCTTCATTACTAAAGACTTATGTCTTTATGGAGATGCTCTAAGAATCAAGGCTTAGAGCACTCTGTTCCTATGACAAGAAACTAGCTCTTGCACTGAGACAAAGCTTCCTCCACCAAAGTTTCCAATTTATTTTCAAAAAGATTAAAAGACATGTTGAAAAGAATTGCAATTTCAAGCTAGATTCTGAGATAAATTAAATGTGAAAAATAATGCATTAATTAACTGAACTTTGCAATGAAAGTAAATTTAATAAAGCAAAACCAATTCGAAATAATCAAGCAACAGTCAAAGTAATTTGCATGCATCAACTAACTTTTAGCAATTCACTTATAACATTTATGTTCCTTGCTCTTAAGTCATAAACTGCAAGTATAAATTATAGTGTTTGTAATAGCGTTATTTCTCAATTAATCTAAAAATCCTTCAGAAGTATAATTCTTAACATTGAGAATGATTACTTGAATTGAAAATACGTTTGCTTGCAGGAATAAATGAAATTATAAGCAAGAAAAGGAATGTAACACTTGTTGCAAAGTAAAACTGGAGTGCAGCAAAGTACATGCACTGGTACAGGAAGAATCTTCCTGCACGACCTGATCAGAAGCAAACTAAGACAAAAAATTGCAGGAAGGAAATTGCAAGAAGGTAATGTGCAGGAAAGAAATTGTAAGAAAGAAATAAACTTAATTAAACTTCCAAATTACAGATCTGTTCACGCTTGACTATAAAATGAATTAATCTCAGAAGTCTGAAATAAACATAAGAGAAATCAAAGCCACACAAATTCAAATGAATAAATGTTCACACAGACTTTTTAAATGGTGAAAGCACAAGGGTAAATGAGATGGGTTGGCTAGGCCCCAGCCAACCAACTCATTTCTCGTTTAGGAAAAGAAAGGATTCAACACTTAATCATGCATGAAATAGGAATTAAACACAAAGTGAAGAAAACATGGCATATTCCTTGTATTAAATTGATTAACAAATATACATGATAGTGCGAATCTAGCCCAGAATCGAGGGCAGTAAAAAATTACAAAGTAAACAAAGTTAAAACTTCGAGATCGCTAGCTTGGCTCTACCTACAGTTTGCATTATATACTGTCTCTCGGCCCTAGCCATATTCTACTAATTACAGTCATTTCCTATTCAAGCCTTTTGGCCGAACGGACTAATAAACAACATTGCAAAATCGGCTAATGGTTATAATAAGGCACGAACTTTGTTGGCCATAGACCATATTCTTGGCAAGAATCCTTGACTATACGCCACCAATGTCCATCCTAAGATAGTTGGCAACCAAACTAGGAGTCATGGATCAAAAATGCACACATGGAATATCATGGAGATCATGGAGAAACTCATTGGTGGTGTAGGAATCGGCCTGCACTGATCAACCTACATAATGATTAACACTCAGTTCTTCAATTAAATTTAGGAAATTTAGACATAAGTTACAAGAGATACTAACAGGTATGCAATCTATGTAAAGTAATTAATAAAAACTTAATAAATATTAATTATGAAATACAAAGTGTATGTAGGAATAGATGATTATCTTGGACTAGTGCAGGAATGAGAGTGTTAAATAGAGATAAAACAGAGGTTAAGGCTTATGGGAATAGGGTAAAAATAGAGAAATTTTGGACACCAACATACTCAGATCCCTAAGTTGTTGTGTGTCCTCACACAACATTTTATCTTCTGCAAAAAATCTTCAAAAATGGGTGTCCAACTCTCAATCCTGTACTTCAATACTTATCCCTGCTTTCACTACCTTTGGATTTTTACCTCGGGCTCCTTTCAGATGATTAGTCACGTTCTTGAGGATTTTGTAGCACTTAGAAGCCCGATAAATCCATACTTTCACTTGTTGTTTCTACTTCTTGACTTCTGCGAGCAGCTCTACCTCACCTTGCTTTTGCCAATTTTTCTCTTTCATGACCTAGTTCAAAGCCTCTAGGTCATGAACTTGCTACTCTATTTCCAATATTTAATTGTTGACATAGAGGCTAGAGGGCTCCGTGATTAGATTCTGTAGTGTAAATACCTTCTCTACGATGGAATGCAAGCAAGTCCCGTCATTGTCGAGACTAAGGTCGTCCAGCATTTGCATTATGACATCGCCAAAAGTTTCTGCACCAGGGGTTTCCTTATCACCGAGGGTTTTGATGGACTCCACAGCCTTTGCGCCAAGGGTTTTAGTACCTTGCACACTTAACTCCATAGGGTTTTTGATGCCCTATTCTTCCAATTATTCAGGGGATTCAGTACCCTATTCATTTAAACCGGTAGGGGCTTTAGTACCCTGTTCATAAAAAATATTGAGGGCTTCAATATTGCGTTCATCAAAATTTTTAAGGGTCTCCATGTGCTCTGCCTCATCATCCTCATGACCCTCTGCTTGAACTTCTTCTACACTCGGTGTCATTTTCTTCTTTCTTAATCTGCAAACAAGGGTAAACAATAATATGTCATCTTCCTTTTCCACATTTTCTTCGTTTACCACGGTGTGGGCTGCTACATCTGCAAGTGTTGAAAGGTTATGGTCTTTATGAGAAACTTGATGTGATTCATCAATCACAATTGAAGAGCTTGACCGATACTGATTTGTCCTTAGAGAGCCAGCCTTCTTCATTGTCGAGGTTCTGGTTTTTCTTTTCTTTACGGAGGGTAAAGTGTCTTCGACAAACTTCTTTTCCACTTGCACCGACATGCTTTTACCCTTTTCGTTGGTAGGGGATGGTGTCTCTACCTTCCTTTTCTTTCTTGTACTCATGCTAGCATACTTCCCTGCACTCCTTGACCGAAACTCTCCCAGAAATTCCTTCTAGGTCACTCCCTTCTCTTCTAGCACCTTCTTGACAAGGATTTTGATAAGCCCGTGATGATATAGCTTATATGAGACTTGGCTTGAGTTCCCACTCTAGACATCTTTCACAATTTTCTCAAGACATCAGAGCAGATATTAAGGAAAATTGCTAAGTTTCTCTAATTCAAAGTGCAACAACAATCTCATGTGGTACATGAATGCTAATGTGTAACATCCCTCGCAGGTCACAATTTTCTGTAGTATGAATAGGAGGTCTCGTCATTTTCGAAGCATGATGCTCTGCAGAAACCCATTCTTCTAGCTAACCTCAAGCTTTTTGTCAATCACAAACCGATTTCATCATTTCTTTTCAATCCGCTCTTTTTGAACCACTGCTCCCCTATAATTAGCAAGCCTGTAGCTCGCGCAATGGACTCCTTTGTGACTTCAAATTCTAATGAGCTGATCCTAGCTCGACCTCCTTCAAACATCTTCACAAACTATAGCACCATGGCCATGTCGAAGGCATTGAATTCTTGCAAAAATGGAAGCAATCCGGATTCTTGCAATAGTGCAAGACTGTTATGATATTTTGTAGTATGTTCTATCTCCTTCAAGGATGATGGCTCATTCCTTATGGGTGCCATGTTCGAATTTTCCACAATTCCCTGTCACAACCTCAAAAGGATTTTAGTGAGCGATACCAATAGTTGCTGAGAATTTTATGCCAGAGGTCCATCCATCCTTTGTCTTTTCAATCCCATCCAATCGATCATGTTTAATGATAAAAGAACGACTCCTTAGTTTAGAGGTAGATATGTATCATCCTGCTATGGGTGAGCAATAATGATTGGATGTGGCGGAGGCTTATGTAGTGGCAGTGTAACGGTCATAATGATCAGGTTAGGAGGTAAGACAATGATGAACAAGTGATGGGAGATTGGTTTGAAGGGAGGTGAGTTATGAGTTTTCGAACAACCTATACTATCCCACGGTCTACCTCATAATTCAATTAAGACATATTTCAGTACCCATTAAAAAGATATTAGATTTCAGAACCCAATATATCTTGTACTTTAAAAATTTTCCTAAGTGAGTAAATGATAAAACAAAGTATCAATTAAAATATATAATTCTATGATCTATCATTGTAGGAATCACTCATGTACAGAGTAATAAAATTCCATAAACATTCCTCATAAGACACTCATGTACTGTGTGAATTTTTTTTACACTTTCTTCCACAGTCAGCCACACTCCTACACTCATCCTGCTTGCACTTAATTGTGCTTGCACTGCATCGTGCTTGCACTAACTTCTTGGACTACGCATCTTGCACAAGGGCTTTTACCAAAATAACAATTCTAATAGAACACAATTCTTTAGTCAGAAAATATTTTTTTTCCTCAATGTACAAGGAAAGTTTTATTCACAATCCTTTGGTATTTCATAAGCATGCCTTCTGGATTGATTGCATCAAATTTTGCGATCAATTTATGAGGGAATAAAGAAGTGGGAAAGGGGTGATTTTCAGAATGGCAGGGAACATTACTATAGGGATTCCAAGAACAATATCACCAAGGGGGATAAACGAGAATGGGATGTGGAAAAAATTCAAGGGAAATAGAGGGATTTTACGAGATCAGGTAAGGGTAGTTTTCATTAGAAGAAAGAGGAGGTTAATTCATCAGGGATTTAGAAAAAGAAAAATAGTCGGAATTACAAAACAGGAAAATAAAAGAAAGGCATAATTTTATCTTTAAGGTCTGCCTGCACTGTTGCTAGAAAAACTAATTGCAGTGGGAATTAAGCATTTACTTGCATAAAATT
This sequence comes from Pinus tabuliformis, assembly GCA_031772625.1. Classification (NCBI taxonomy): domain Eukaryota; kingdom Viridiplantae; phylum Streptophyta; class Pinopsida; order Pinales; family Pinaceae; genus Pinus; species Pinus tabuliformis. The sequence continues at coordinate 351,010,945 of CM062808.1, read as the reverse complement.
TTCCATGCCAGTTACCCCAAACATGGGTAAGGGCTGGGTTCCTTGAACTTTCTTCTTCTTGGTGGCAGCCAACATATCTAAAAATCAAGTAACATATTCCTGCCAACATGCTACTTTTTAGGTTGATCCTTCTCCAATCATGTCAATCAATTGATTTTCATAATTATAGGTTTTTTTTGTCATTTTTTTTTCTTTTTCTTTTTTCTTTTATTATTATTTTTTAATGAGGAAAAGAAAGAATCAAATCTGCAACAAGTTGGTGTTACCACCTACCAACTCCATTTCAGATTGTTGTTGGAATCGCTGCATAAAATCTCCTTTAGTAAGGGGCTGAAAATATACCTTCAATCTATGCCCATTTACCAGGAACACAAAATTTCATCCATCAATAGTTTTGATCTCTAGCGCTCCATTTTCAAACACTTTTACCACCTCATTCCCTTTAAAATATTTGAATCTAGAATCATAAAGGAGCACCTAATCACCTGGTTGGAATTGCTTCTTATGGATACACTTGTCATGCCACTTCTTGCACTGTCATTGAACCAAGATTTTCTTTTGAACAACATCCCTTCGAAATTCATCTAATTCATTCAACTTTAGAGGATGCTACTATTGTGCTTCAGAGATATCTAGCCCAATTGGACTATAGTCCTGAAAGTCTTGATTTGGAATTCTATTGGCAAGAAGACTTGTTTCCCGTACACTAGCTCATATGGTGTGTGTCGTGTGTTGTTCCTCCAAGTGGTTCAGTATGCCCACAATGCTTCAGGTAATTTGTCAACCCAGTACTTTCTGTGAATATTCACTATCTTTGAGAGGGTGGACTCAATCACCTTGATTGTGGACTCCACCTGACCATTTTCTTGTAGGTGATACAATGTAGATTTCCTGTGCTGTATTTTGTACTCCTCCATCACACCCTGTACCATATTAGAAATAAACTGTGGTCCATTGTCAAAATCAATTTCTCTAGGCACACCAAATCTAGTAAAGATTTCAGTAAAAAGAAAATCAACAACAACTCTTTCAGTAGCAAAAGAAACAACTTTAGATTCTACCCATTTTGTAATGAAATTTGTACAAACCAAAATATGCTTTTTATTTAATGATTTTGGATTTATTGGTCCTACAAAATCAATGGCCCATTTTTTAAAAGGCTCAATCATAACCTAAGGACATAAAGCAATTCATTGGTTTGATTAGGTTGGCCAATTTGCTGACAACTTTCACATTGCTCGACGTACTATTTGCCATCCTTAAACAAGGAGGGCCAAAAATAGCCAGCTCGTAACACTTTGTATGTAGTTTGCTTATTGATGAGGTGACTCCCACACAGTTCATCATGGGTAGATTTTAAAATATCAAACACTTCTTCCTCACACATCTATGTATAATGACATCTACTCCAGTGTAAAGGAGGTCTCCTTGAATCCAGGAATATGCAACGCTTTTCTGTATGATATTCCTCTTTTCATGAGTGGATAAGTGAGGTGGTAATTTCCTAGTGACTAAATAGTTAGTTATGTCAGAAAATCATGGGGATTTTTTTGACACAGAAAAAAGATGTTAGTTAGGAAAATCATCATCAACAGGAATTGCTTCACCAGGATTCTTTAATCTTGAAAGATAATATGCTACTACAGTAGATTTTCTTGGTCTATCAATAATGGTAATATTAAATTCCTATAACAATAATAATCACCTACTCATTCTACCACTAGTTAATGGTTTATTCATCAAATATCTTATTGCAGAATGGTCAGTATGCACAAAGACTTCATATCCTATAATATAATTTCTGAGTTTATTAATGGAAAAAATTACAACTAAAAACTCTTTCTCAGTAACTATATAATTTAGTTCAATGGGTGACAAGTTTTTACTAATGAAATAAATAGCATAAGATCATTTTTCTTCTTCTTGTCCTAAAGTTGTGCCAATAGTAGTATCTAAGGCATCAGAGGAAATATGAAATGGCAGGGACCAGTTTGGTCCTCTCAAAACCGGTCCTTGGACTAGTTTTTCCTTCAACGCCTCAAAGGACTGTTGGTAATTTGTGGACCAAGAAAACTCACTATTTTTAGCCAAAAGTCAAAAAAGGGGGTAGCTATTCTTGATAAATTCTCAATGAATCTCCTATAGTAGCTCGGATGTCCTAGAGAACCTCTCACTTCCCTTTGAGTTTTGGGTATAGGAAGACTCAAAATAATTTCTATTTTTGCAGGGTCAACCTGGATAACTTTGTCGGAAAAAAGACGGCCAAGAACCACCCTTGACTTCCACATTAATATGCATTTTTTATCACTCAAGGCGAGATGAGCTTCTTGCCAGTGAAGAAGCACTTTTTATAGATTCTTGAGGGCTTCCTGAAATGAATCACCAATTGATCTGAATCAGATCCTTAAACACTGTTAAAATTTCCTGAACTCTGTAAAAAATCATGCTAAAGTTTCAAAGCGTTATGGATGTCAAGATTATTAGAAATAACTTCTAAACAATGGCAATTTGTGATCAGCATGGAGCAACAAGGACCCTCAGTCAAAGCGCACAGACTATTGGCCCATGGTAACCATGCGTTGGCACAAATTGATAAACGGGAGGTAAAATCTAGAAACAGGGGTAGTTTCTAATTAATCGCATATTGCAGGGTGTCCCCCTCAGTGAAGGAAAGCCCCTAAGCACTCAGTCCAGAGAAAATCATAAAACTGTACGGAAATCGCCGATTCCGTCAAAAGGAGGGTCCCACACTAAAACGGCAGGATAACAGAAGGGCTTCAAGAAGTAAGCGGGTTCGACTGAATCCCACCCGATGCCATACATTGGGTGACACGCATCTGGTAGATGAGAGAGAAAACCGTTCACATCAGACAGGGAAAAGTCATGCTACTTACCCGCTCGATATGGACGGAGACCATAGGATCTGGAGGCCCCAGATCAACGGTGGAGAAATGATCCGATGAATGATTGAATTTGATGGGGAATAGGCTGAGTCACATAAGATTTGAGGTTCGGCATGACCAACGAGTTGGCAAAGGAATCAATTTCGTGGGAAATATTGGAGCAGCGAAAATAATGACCGTTCAATGAGAACTGACGCTCAGTTCATGAGGAAACAGGTGGCCACCACTCTGTGAAGCGTTACACAGTGATGATGATGCAGAGCAGGGGAATTCAAGCGGATAGAGGTAGGAGATCCAGAGAGCCGGGAAGAAGAAACAAACAGTCAGGAAGTGGATTAGCTTTAAGTCACGAATGGACAGAGTGTAAGAGCATGCAGAGAGAGAGAAGCAGAAAGTCGAGAGGCAAGAGAGAAGTGAATTACAGAGAACAGAGAAGCTGAGATGACCTGCAGAGCAAAGGAAACATCGAGCCAGACAGAGATAGAGAGAGTCCGAGAGTCTATGAACTCTAGAGAAGGCTTGAGAGGTTCAAGAAAAATCTTCAGTGTATACCTATCAGTTATTGAGTACTAGATTGGACTCATACCACTGAGACCAGTTGAGGTTGAGATTCAGTAAGGGGAGTCTATGTACTCTAGAGACTTGGGGGATCTAAGTACAATCCTACTGATCATCATTTGTTAAGTGAGACTCAAATTGAGCTCTTTATTGTAAAAAATTTGCTTCTTAAACCACAATAGAAAGGCCACCAATGGAAGCCTGGACTAGGAGACGTAGCCCAGGAGGATTGGGTGAACTCCTTATTAAACTTGTTGTGTTTATGTGTTTCTCTTACTGCTTCAGTGTCTGTGTATTTCACAATCTTATCGATCCATTGTATAATACATAGGCACACCCCAGCACTTGAGTCTGTAATACCTTCATTAATTCTCTAAGATCATTTACGGGTGATTTCAGATCAAGTGGTATCAGAGCAACTAGGTTGTTAAGGTTAGACAAGCTTGTGCTGGATTTTTGTTGTTGAATGCTAACTAGATCAAAGCTTAAATTAGGAGAAGGAGAGTTGGTTGAAACTAACTCAGAAATTGGAAGATTCTATTTTAACAGGAAAATGTTGGAAGAAAATCCCTTGGAATCAGACCCCCCAGTTCATAGATAGTTTCCTGGCCATGAGATCCATGGTAGAGGAAATGTGTGGGTAGTTTAAGAAAGGTAGAGATGCAGATTCACCACACTCCAAAGATAACGGAGAAGAAGAATCTCTCCTCCATGAACACTCTAAAGTAAAAGGGAGAGAAGAAAACTTTCTCACACCTCCTAATAGCCCTAAACATAAAAAGCATACATCTTTGATTAAATTAGATGTTAAATTTGATTTACCAATATATGATGGATATTTGAATGCAGAGAAGCTGGATAATTGGATCAGATAGATTGATGTTTATTGCAGAGTGCAGAGTATTGACTCAGACAAGAGTAAGATTCAGCTGGCTAGCCTATGCCTCGGAGGCACTGCCTTGGTATGGTGGGAAGGCAAGACACAAGCTGACATGAAGAAACATGGTAAGATTCTTTCTGTCTGGAGTGAATTTGTTTCTGCAATCAAAAAGCAGTTCTATCCACTGGCTTACAAGTAGCAAGCCATGATGAGCTGGCAAACTCTTCGCCAATTGAAAGGGCAAAGTGTACAAGGTTACACCCAAGAATTTAGGAAAAGAGCTTTGATTCTAGGAATTTCATTAGACTCACCTGAGACTCTGTTGAAGTACATAGGTGGTCTACACAACTACATGAGGCACACTATCCTCATGTTTAATCCCACTAGTATAGATGAGGTATCCATTCAGGCTACACATCTAGAAGCTAGAGGTAAGAATGGGAACCCAGAAGTTGGGGGATCATCCCAACCCACTGCAAGCAAAAATAAGGAGAAAAGAAAATAGAAATGGAAAGAGAGGAAGACAAACAATGTATAGAAAAGCAAGTACTCATTCACTCGCTGTAAGAAGGATGGGCATGATGATGAGCACTGCTGGATTCTACATCCAGATCTAAGACCTAAGAAGTTCGAGGGCAAGAAGAAGAAGACTGTTGCAGCTATTCAAAAAGATTTGGGGTCAGAATCAGGAGATGAAACAATCGTTGTAGCCACCGGTATAAAAGGTAAAAATTTTGAAGCATCTACTAGTATTTCTGCACAGTCTATTAATAATGAAGAAAATGAGAGGAAAAGACATGAGATTTTTCATATTCGAGTTATTTCCAATAATCAAAAGATTGATACTTTGTTTGATAGTGGCTCACAAGTAAATTTAATTTCTGAAGCAATTGTAAGGAAGTTGGGATTACTGACTACACCTCACAAGAAGCCATATCCATTAGGTTGGCTATGTGATAAAGCACAACTACATGTGACTAGACAATGTAAACTTAAGTTTTCTTTTGGGTCAGCATTTGTAGATGAGGTTGAGTTAGATATAGTTCCTTTGGATATATGTGGAATTGTTTTAGGAAGTCTTTACTTGTATGATAGAAAATCTATTTTCTATAGAGCTAAGAACAAGTATCTACTCGTTAAAGATGGAATCGAATATATTGTAAGAGCTCATAAGGTCAAGAATAATTATACTCTCATAAACTCAGGGTAGATGAAACTAATTGTAAATTCATGCAAACAATTTTTACTGATGCTTGTAAAGTAAAAGAAACCTCATAAAACCAATGTATTTGAGGGTTGTGATGCTAAACAACAAGTTGATTTAGAAATTTTTTTTCATAATATGATATCTTGTTTCAAGAACCTAAAGGTCTGCCACACAAAAAGGAAATAGTGCATGATATTAATTTGCAGCAAGATGCTCCATTGCCTAACATCGGAATGTATAGGTTGTCCGCTTTAGAGAATGCAGAAATCAAGAGGCAGGTATACGAGTCACTCGAGAAGGGGTTCATCAGACCCAGCACATCACCATGTGGGTCTCCAATCGTTTTGGTGAAAAAGAAATATGGCTCGTGGAGAATGTGCATTGATTACCGAGTACTGAATAAGATAGCGATAAAAAATCGTTATCCCCTTCCTCGCATAGATGACTATTAGATCAGTTAAAGGAAGCTATTTATTTTTCCAAGTTAGACTTGCATAGTGGCTATCATTAGGTCAGAGTTGCAGAAAAATATGCATGGAAGACTACTTTCAAAAAAAAGCAGGGATTGTATGAGTGGCTGGTTAGGCCTTTTGGCTTAACTAATGCTCCTGCTACTTTCATGAGAGTAATGAATGATGTACTCAGAAATTTTCTTGATGATTTTCTTATTGTATATTTGGATGACATTCTTATATTCAGCAAAATTTGGGAAGAACATTTAAAGCATGTTAAGCAGACCCTAGATGTTTTGAAAAGAGAAAATATTTATGTTAAACTCTCAAAATGTGAATTTGGCAAAACATCTTTGAATTATTTGGGACATATAGTAGGGGGTGGTGAATTGAAGATAGATCCCTCCAAGGTTGCAGTCATTGTAAACTGGCCTAAACCCAAATCTGCTACTAAAGTTAGAAGCTTCTTAGGAGCAGCACAGTATTGGAAAAAGTTTATTTCTAACTTTTCCTTAATTGCAGCTCCCTTACATGCTTTAACAAGATTGAACAAGGTGTTTTAGTGGGGAGGCAAATAGCAAAAAGCCTTCAACACCTTGAAAGAAAAGATTAGTACAACACCAGTACTAGCACTACCCGATCTTCAAAGACCATTTGAGATTCAAACGGATGCCAGTGACTATGCCATGGGAGCAGTGTTGATACAGCACGGTAAAACCATATGTTATAATTCTAAGACATTTAATTCTGCAGTAGTTAACTATCCCACATATGATAAAGAATTGTATGCATTAGTACAGAGTGTGAAAAAGTGGAAACATTACTTAATGGTTAAAGAGACAGTTATACATACTAATCGTTAACCACTTCAATATCTACACTCCCAAACTAAGTTGCAGCAATCAAGACACTATAGATGGATGGGTTTTCTACAACAGTTTCATTTACTCATCAGATATAAAAAGGCATACACAATAAAGTTGCAGATATGTTATCTAGACAAATTATAAATGCATCTACTATACTTAAGCATAATTCAATATTGCATGAGAGCTACATTGAACAATATGCTCAAGATATAGATTTTAAAGATGTATATGCAACTTTAAGTCAAGGCAAATGAGTAGAAGAATTGGATTATCATATTAAGGACCAACTCTTATATCATTGTGGGAAGCTATGCATTCCACAAATTGAAAGAGTAAAGATAATTCGAGAAGCACACACTTCTCTAATATCAGGTCACTTTGGTGTAAGTAAAATGGTTGCACAACTACAAAGATTTTGTTATTGGCCGAAAATGAATGAGAAAATTTGTAGATATGTAAGAGGGTGTACCATGTGTGCTAAAATCAAGCCCAACAATAGAAAACTAGGCTTGTACACTCCACTACCAGTTCCTTCTCATCCTTGGGAAAGTGTTTCCATGGACTTTGTTGGAGGACTGCCTAAATCTAGAAAAGGTCATGACTATTTATATGTTGTTGTGGATAGGTTCAGCAAAATGTGTATTTTGATACCTTGTAATAAACAGATTACAGCTGAAAAAAATGGAAAGTTGTTCTTTCAGCATGTATGGGTTTATTTTGGATTACCCACTTCCATTGTATCCGATCGAGATTCCCGATTTGTTGGGAAGTTTTGGTTGAGTCTGTGGGAAATAATAGAAACCAAACTGAAGAAAAGCACAGCCCTTCATCCACAGACAAATGGCTAGACAAAAGTGGTCAACAGGATAATGATCCAGTTGCTTAGAGGCTATTGCAACAAGCATCCCAAACTTTGGGATGAAAATTTGTGTTATGTGCAACATGCTTACAACCGAGCAAAACATTCTTCCACACAGAGATCTCCTTTGGAGACCATTTTTGGTTTCACACTAAGGTCTCTCTTGGATTTTGTCTTTGGTAAAGACATATCAGTCGATGGACACAGTGATGTGGACAAGGCAACCAAGTTCATTGAAAAAATCCAAGAGATTCACCAGGTAGTATAGGAACAGCTAGAAATGAACCAAGCCAAATACAAGGCAAGGCATGACAAGCATCAGATCAAGCATAGTTTCCAAGTTGGTGATCAAGTCTAGATGTATATCAGCAAAGACAGAATGCAAGGTGAAGGTAAAAAGCTAAATCCAATAAGGTATGGACCTTTCAAGATACTTCAAAAGATCAGTGAGAATGATTTTTGCCTTGATTTACTAACTTACATGCACATCTACTCAGTCATTAATGCAGACAACTTGAGACTATTTGAACCTTCATTAATTGAAGATCTCGAAGAGCAGAGTCAATTGCCTTCTATCGATGATCTGTTACCTGAATATCTTAATGAATTGCAGGAAGATACAGTTCTGGACAGAAAGGTAAGAACTACGCGCAGAGGAGATGTTGAGTACCTCCAGATTGGACTCAAGGGTTCAAAGACAAGTAGTGCAAAATGGATAGAGATTGGACAAGTGAGACAATTATACCCTCACCTAGTTGATGCTTGAAAACCAACTTTTGGTGGTCCAAAAGCTTTTTCAGTGGGAAGGATACAATCCGAATTGGATCCTTAAACACTCTTAAAATTTCTTGAACTCTATAAAAACTCATACCGAAGTTTCAAAGCCTTATGGATGTCAAACTTATTAGAAATAACCTCTAAACAATGGAAATTTGTGATCAACATGGAGCAATGAGGACCCTCGGTCAAAGCGTGCAGACCGCTGGCCCATGGTACCACGCGTTGGCACAAATTGATAAATGGGAGGTCAAATCCAAAAACAGGGGTAGTTTCTGATATGCAATTAGTGCTAAAGTGCTAATCATGTATCGCAGGGTGTCCCCCTCAGTGAAGGAAAGCACCTAAGTTCTTGGTCCCAAGAAAAGCATAAAATCGTACAGAAATCACTGATTCCGTCAGAAGGTGGGTCCCACACTAAAACCGACAGGATATCGGAAGGGCTTCAAGTGGTAAGTGGGTTCGACCGAGTCCCGCCTAATGCCATACACTGGGTGACATGCGTCCGATGGATGAGAGAGAAAACCGCTCACATCGGATGGGTAAAAGTCATGCTACTTACCCGCTCGATATGGACAGAGACCGTAGGATCTGGACACCCCAGATCAACGGTGGAGAAATGATTCGACAGATGACTAGATTCGATTCGGAAATAGGTTGAGTCACATAAGATTTGAGGTCCGACATGACCAATGAGTTGGTAGAGGAATCAGTTTCGCGGGAAATCTTGGAGCAATGGAAATAATGATTGTTCAAAGAGAACTGACGCTCAGTTCGTGAGGAAACAGGTGGCCACCTCTCTATGAAGCGTTACATAGTGATGATGATGCAGAGCAGGGGAATTCAAGCAAACAGAGGGAGGAGATCCAAAGAGCCAAGAAGCAGAAATGAACAGTCAGGAAGTGGATTGGATTTAAGTCATGAACGGACAGAGAGTAAGAGCAAGCAGAGAGAGAGAAGCAGAAAGCCGAGAGGCAAGAGAGAAGTGAATTGCAGAGAATAAAGAAGCCGAGCTAAACTGTAGAGCAAAGGCAATATCAAGCTAGATAGAGACAGAGAGAGTCTGAGAGTTTGTGAACTCCAGAGAAGGCTTGAGAGGTTCAAGCAAACTCTTCTGTGTATACCTATTAGGTATTGAGTACCATATTGGACTCATACCACTGAGACTAGTTGAGGTCGAGATTCAGTAAGGGGATTTTGTGTACTCTAGAGACTTGGGGGATCTAAGTACAATCCTACTGATCATCATCTATTAAGTGAGACTCAAATTGAGCTCATTATTGTAAAAACTCTGCTTTTTAAACCACAATAGAAAGGCCACCACTAAAGGCTGGACCAGGAGACGTAGCCCAAGAGGATTGGGTGAACTCCTTATTAAACTTGTTGTGTTTATGTGTTTCTCTTACTACTTTAGTGTTTGTGTATTTCGCAATCTTATTGATCCATTGCATAAAAATAACATAGGCACACCCCAACACTTGAGTCTGTAATACCTTCATTAATTCTCTAAGATCATTTATGGGTGATTTCAGATCACTAATCATAGAAAAGTCATCCATATATATTTCCACACACTCAAGGTGAGAAAAAATGGCTAAGACCACCCTTTGAAAGGTAGTCGGAGCATTATATAGCCCAAAGGGAAGCACTCGATAAGCAATTGTACCCCATGGACATGTAAAACTTGTTTTGTCTTGATCCGCGGGTGCAATTTGTATCTGGTTATACCCACTAAAGCCATATAGAAAAGAAAAGTACTTCTTACCAGCAAGGGTATCAAGTACCTGATCGAAGAAAGGAAGGGGGAATTAATCTTTGAGGGTGGATTTGTTAAATTCTCTGTAGTTAATAAAAATGTGCCATCGCCCATCTTTTTTCAAGACTAATACCATTGGAGAGACCCACAGGCTATCCAAAATAGGATAGGTAAAATCAGCATCTAAGAGTTTTTGCAATTATTCCTTTACAACATCTCTTAGAGTTAGGTTGGTTCACCTTTGGGGTTTTTGGACAGGTCAGGCTCCATCCTGAATATAGATATGGTAGGTACAAGTTTTAGGAGGGATGACTTTCATGTCTTCATAGCCCCATGCAAAGGCATCAAGATGGTTTCACAACAAATTCACAAGCTGCTCTTGCTGGGAAGAATACAAGTCTGAACTGATATGCAAGGATTTACCTAGACCAATCTTAACAAGAGTGGTATTAGGCTCAAGAGTACACACAAGTGTCTCTCGAGATGGTAGTGAGGGAGGTAGAGAGTCATATCTTTCCTGAAAATCTAGACAAAAAATCTGACTCAATGACTCAAAATTGGGCACAGTGTTTAGATTGTTCAGGAAGTCTCGGATCTGACCCTCTTGCAAGAACTCAGCATTCTGATATATCAAGGAAACAAGCTCAGTCTCCTCATCACTACTTTAGCCTAATCATAAAATGTCTCAGAGCTCCTGAATGGATCTGGCGGGTGGAAACAAGGTGACCTTCTTCCTGGAATCTCCATGGGAAATATACATGTCACCAGAACAACATCCAATATAAGCATCGATCATAGCAAGCCATGGTCATCCTAATATCAAGGGATGTCCTGCCACAGGGTTCTTTGGCTGAACCATAATGAAGTCTATAGGATATTCCCAAGATTCTAGAGAAATGACCACATCATCCAACACCCCTTCTTGCTTGATTTTAGATCTGTCTGCTAGTTCAAGCATAGTGGGAGTAGTATGAATATGGACCAATCCAAGTTGATCCATGGTTTTCTTGGTCATAACATTAATGGATACACCTAGGTATATAAGTACATTGGAGACAAGGACATCAGCTATCTGAACAGAGACAACAGGGTTTTCGGGGTCAGTAGGTTTCTCCATGTGCATATACCTTGTCATTAACTCTGCTACTCTACCAACAAATTGAATGGTTTGAGGTTCTAAAATTCTCCTTCATGGATTCTTGAGATAGAGTTCCCTAATGATTATTGTGAAAATGGGGATGTCTTTAATAGCTTGGAGCAAAGATACCTTTATGAAAAGGTTCATAAGCTCAGAACTTAGGCTAGTCTTAGGAATGGGGTCTTTCTTCTCCATGACTAACCTTCATGGAGGTTGGTTGGAAGATGATGGAAAAGGCTCAGAAGGTACAAGGATAGGCTGGATGGTGTCATATTTTCCGGAATGGTCAGGAGTTTCCTCCTCACCTTTCTTCTTGACTCCAACTAGCATGGACTAATATCTATATGAGGAAAGCAAGTTCATAGAATGGATCATCTATACCACTTTATTATTTGGGTTGGGTAAAGCTTGGGCAGGCAGCTGAGAAGGTCGAAATGGTGGAGGTAAAGGCAATGGTGGCATTGGCTGACTCAGCTAAGGTAATGATGGTTGTGGCATTGGGTAAGGTACATATATAGGAGGGTATGAATTCATAGGTGCAGGATAGGAATGGTGTGAATGATATGAATGGTTTGTCCCTCTCCATCCTTGTTTCCAAGATTGGGAGGGTTGTCCATAGTGATATTGGTTCCCATGCTGCAAATGTTGAGAGTGACTATTGTTAGGATAGGAATATGAATGTGAATTATAACCAAAAAAATGCAGTGGAGGTTCAGGAGCCATACCTACACTTACCTGAGGCCAGTTTCTTTGTGCTCCCATAAGATGCAGTGATTCATCTTTAGGTTGTCCTCCTTCAAGTACATCTTTCAGCCCAGGTATGGAGGGACATTTTTCTGTGGCATGGTTCTTTGTAAAAATTTTACATTTATTATTTTTTCTTTAATATTGAGAGGACATTCTCTTAAAAGATGCTTTCTTCTACATTTTGGACAAAAAATGGGCAATGACTCTTGTTCCTCTACAAGTTTTTGTTGAAACTTCAAAGAGTCTATTTGTTTACTAACACAATTCATTATTTTAGTTTTCATATTATCCATTTTGTTTTCTAATCCAATAATCATAGCATCAGTAGATTCGGTTTTCTTATTTCTATTCCACATTCCTTTACTGGATCTATATTGGTTCTTCGAGAATTTCCTGCACAAGTCACAGATTTGATCAAAAGATTTTTGAGCAATATCCACTTGTCCTAACAGATTTAGACTATTCCTAGCATCATCAGTAATCCCTGTAATGACAAGCTTCTAAATGTACATAGATCAACTTTGTGCTTTGACCTTTGGAGGATGTACAGGAATCTCTCCAAGTAGTCCTCTAGAGTCTCATCATCATTTTGCACAATAGTAAATATTTCATCTTGACTATTTGTAGTCTTACAATATTCCTAATATTTTGACAAGAACACTCTCTTCATTTCTTCCCAAGAAGATATAGTGTTTCCTCCTAGTCCCATGAACTAGCGGAGTGTTGCGTCCTTGAGAGTTGTCGGGAAAAACTTTAACTTCTGGGCATCAGATGAATAATCATAACTTCTACACAAAATATCAAACTCAAATAGGAAAGAGTTTGGATCTTCATGTACCTTACTATAGAAATGAGGAAGAGCTGATGGTGAAATATTTTTCATTTGTACTTGTGTATCAAGATCTAGAATTGGGAATACAAAAGTGGATTGTTCCATATTTACTTGATTTTCACCAGTTCCTTGTGCATGGTATTTTTGATCTTCCATTGTTTTTCTTCCACATGAATCACTCTCAACAGGCTGAGAAGGTTGACTATGGGTTCTAATAGTCCCCTTCTTCCCCTTTGTGGGTTGTGTCACACCTGGACCACTCCTACCAGAGCCCAAGTGGATTGTTCCTGCCTGATGAGTCTAAGTTTGTTTGCACTTTCTGCTTACAAACAAAGGCCAAATATGAGATTTGGTTTCAGATTTTTCAATATTTCTTTGGCCCCTAGTGGGCTTTGGACCCCTACCTCTTTTAGGCATTCATTTCAAAAAAAGACAAAACAAAATTTCAATAAAAATGTTGCAACTTAAAAATAACTGGACACCTATAAATTCCTTCAAGAAAATAGAAGCACACTGCAGAAAAAATAATAGAAGACTTACCCCTATTGCAAAAAATGGAAAATTCTTACCAATTCAAATCGCCTCCCAGACAACAGTGCCAAAATGTTGGGTGTAGGTATTGCACTAAAGCAAACTCCTCAACAATTAATTGTCAACCCAGGGGTTTTGTAAACTTAGAGACAAAGCACAGGCAATACCAGAAGTGGTATGAACTTTTCCTATTCCTAATCCTACTTATTAAATGAAATTTTGTAGAATCAGACAAAAAACAATCTTAAAGACAATCAACACCAAAGTAATTCTAGTGCAGGAATGTAAAAGAATAATTTGCGAGGAAATCAAGTAAAGGAACTTTCACACAGCTGGAAGGAATGTTAAATGCTGAAATGAAATACTATGTTTATCTTCAGTATAGATGGCTAACATTTTTACAAGTGGGCCCTTGCAGGATATGTTTCCCAATTGATCTTCCTTCTACACCAGGCAACCTGTTCTTGTACTATTGCAATCATGTTGCACTAGTGCAAGTATATTACTTATGTGAAAAAAGTATATTTTACCTTGGTTACTAAAGACTTATGTCTTTATGGAGATGCTTAAGCCTCAAGGTTTATAGCACTCTGTTCCTATGACAAGATACCAACTCTTGCACCAAGACAGAACTTCCTCCACCAAAGTTTCCAATTTACTTTTGAAAGGATTAAAAGATGTGTTGAAAAAAATTGCAATTGCAAGCTAGATTATGAGATAAATTACATGTGAAAAAGAATGATTTAATTAACTAAACTTTGCAATGAAAGTAAATTTCATAAAGCAAAACCAATTCGAAATAATCAAGCAACAGTCAAAGTAATTTGCATGCATCAACTAACTTTTGGCAATTCACTTATAAAATTTTTGTTCCTTTTTCTTAAGTCATAATCTGCAAGTATAAAGTATAGTGTTTGTAATAGCGTTCTTTCTTAATTCATGTAAAGATCCTTTAGAAGTATAATTCTTAACATTGAGAATGATTACTTGAATTGACAATACATTTGCTAGTAGGAATAAATGAAATTATAAGCAGGAAAAGGAATGAAACACTTGCTACAAAGTAAAACTGGAGTGCAAAAAGCTACATGCACTGGTATAGGAAGAATCTTCCTGCACGACCCTAGTGGAAGAAAACTAAGATAAAAATTGCAGGAAGGAAATTGCAAGAAGGTAATTTGCAGCAAAGAAATTGGAATAAAGAAATAAACTTAATTAAACTCCCAAACTACGTATTCGTTCACACTTGTCTATAAAATGAATTAATCTCAGAACTCTGAAATAAACATAAGAGTAATCAAAGCCACACAACTTCAAAAGAATAAATGTTCACACTGACTTTTTAAATGGAAAAAGAACAAGGGTAAATGAGCTGGGTTGGCTGGGCCCTAGCCAACCAGCTTGTTTTCCATTTAGGAAATGAAATGATTCATCACTTACTCACGCATGAAATAGGAATTAAGCATAGCGTGAAGAAAACATGGTGCATTCCTTGTATTAACTTGATAAGAAAATGTACATGATAGTGCAAATATAGCCTAGAACAGAGGGTGACACAAAATTACAACTCTAAGATCGCTAGGTTGGCTCTACCTATAGTCTAAATTATATGTAGTCTCTCGGCCTTAGCAATATTCTACTAATTTTAGTCATTTCCTATTCAAGCCTTTTGGCCGAATGGACTAACAAACAACATTACAAAACCAGTTGATGGTTATAATAAGGCACGAACTTTGCTGGACATAGACCATATTCTTGGCAAGCATCCCTGACTATACACTACCAATGTCCATCCTCAGACAGTCCACAACCGAACTAGGAGTCGTGGATCAAAAATGCCTGCATGGAATATCACGGAGATCATGGAGCAACTCATTGGCAGTGCAGGAATCTGCCTGCATTGATCACACTAAATAATGATTAACACTTAGTTCCTTAATTACTTTTAGGAAATTTAAACATAAGTTACAAGAGATACTAAAAGGTAAAAAATATATGTAAAGTAATTAATAAAGCACTTAATAAATCTTAATTATGAAATACAAAGTATATGTAGGAATAGATAATTAGCTTGGACTAGTGTAGGAATCAGAGAGTTAAGTAGATATAAAGCAGAGGTTAACACTTATGGGAATAGGGTAAAAATAGAGAAATTTGGGACACCATCAAGAATCACACCAACTATTGCTTTTGTCACTCGGTTTCTACTCATATTTGTTCAAATATGGACATGGATCTTTAACAAGAGCTACCTTTGTTATAAGCATCACAACAGCCTAGTTAAAAACATTATAGTTAGCTAAATTTGTAACATTTCTTACTAGAATTCACTCTAGTTGCAGCTCCATTGGTGGGATAGTATAAGGCATTCTTCATGTTTGAAGCAATTTACAAGATGATCATTAGTAAGGCCTGAAACTTGCATGAAGGAGTACATTATTGTCTGGCCAATAAATTAAAAAATTTGCTTCGCCAGACCCTTGCTAAAAGTTTCTACTTTGGATTACTTCACAGGAATGGTCCTTACATACTTGTGTATTTTCACAACGGCCTTGAAATTCACAAGATCAAATGTGTATTGGTCAAATGAGCCAAATTATTTTTCAATCTAAATAGAGATAAAAGAAAACATGTGAAACTACAAAACTCAAGGAAATTTGAACTTGAGGAAACAATGTTTAAGAAACAAAACAAAATCAGTAAGAAGAAGGAAATAAATTTTTGAAAGCAAACGCTTTAATGCGGGAGAGAAAAATTAAATTTTATATGGATAAAAATACAAACAACATAAAGGGGATATCTAAACACCAGTTATGATAAGATATAAAAATCATGGAAGGCCAATGCAGATGGAAGTTTATAGGAAAATAGGTCAAACAATGCAAAAGAGGATTCCTAATGCCAATTCCCAAAATATGTAAGAAATCATAAGAGCTTTCAGAGATTTAGAATATGGACATACATTACTAATTGAAAAACCTTAATAGCACTACAATAATGACTTCTCTCTTTTCAAAAGATGGAAACAATCTTGAGCTAGAGGTAAGAGTTACCTCAAGAATGTGTTTGGCATTCTCAACTATTGCTTTGATTTTGGATACATCCCTGATATCATGTTGTGCACTGACTGATGTAATTGTCCTTTAATTGAATGTTGCCACAATGGTGGGATCAAACCCAACAAATGCATCTTTGGCAAATTTTCTCGAACTAATATCAACAAGAACAACATAAAGAAGGTAATCGTCATCAATAAAGTAGCCTGGCATTATTGTAAATAATTATAACTAACCAACAAATAAATATTTGTCAATTAAGAATAAATGTCGATTACCAAGCCTGAGATCTAGTGAAATAACAATTTTCTGTGAGACAAAGTCTATGGATGCACGCTGTGGGAAACTGAACGATGCACTCAACAAATATCCAGTGAATCCACAAGTCAAAGAAAAAGGTAATGAGCTGTGGGTAATTGAATTATGAATGGATATAGTGGAATTGAAAGTTTCCATATGTAAATGAAACCACGCAGAACAATTCTTGTGCTTAGCGATCCAACTCACTCGTAATTACCTTCAAAACCCACACCAAAACTCCACAAACAAAGTGTTGGGCTTCAAAATTGATACATTCTCTTACCTTGTTCCCTTATATTTTTATTAGTTTTCTAAGATATATATATATATATATATATATATATATATATATATATATATATATATATATATATATATATATATATATATATATATATATATATCTATATATCTATATATATATATATATATATATATATATATATATATATAGATATATATATATATATATCTATATCTATATCTATATATATGTATATATGTATACACACACACACACACACATATATATAATATGGTAATTTGTACGATATGAACCTTAGAGTGGTCAACAAACGTTTCATCATTTTATTCTTTAAAAGAGTTGATTTAACTATGAAAAAATGAGTTACACTTATGATTTGAAGTATTAATTGACAAAGAATTTTGATAGCGGATGTTGTTACCTAGGATAGATGGACAAGAATGAGTCACATGAATTTTCTTGGGTTAGTTATAACCTGACTAGGTGAGACTGACGATCATGATGGAAATATCAACTGTGAATGTGATCTTGGCCACCTATTCCAAGGAAATATGGGAGATTTTGTAATTCAAATTAAGCACCCTCATAATCTTCAGATTCTCGGGATTGCTTTTTTATTTGTAAAAGTAGACTTGATTGTACTATAAAAGTGAGGAACTAAAACTTGGTAGAAAAAAAGGGGAAATTATTGTAATTTTGATTTATGTTATATTTTTTACAGACATGTTTTATAATATTGTTCCTGACTAATTTAACAGAGACTTTCACAATTCAACCTTAACTCCTTGCATTGAATTCATTCTAAGGGGTTCAATTCCAGTGATCATGGGCCCAATCCTAGAAGGACTACTATCCTTCTTTGTGTTATTAAATTTACATTTTAGCTTTCATTTCTTGTTTTGAAATTATTTAGTTATTTCTTTCAATCCTTTCTTTGAGATTATTCAGTCACTTTTAAGGTATGAGCATTGGTTATTGAATTGTTTTATCATAGTGATAGTTGCTACAATAGTTTGAGTGAAGTTTGTGATATTAGACACTTGTTAATTGGTTTTATAAAATGTTATTTGTTATTTTGTTTCATGTGATTGATGTAGAATTATTAAGTGTCAGAATTGATATTTCCTTTAGTAGAATCATTTCTATAGCTGTAGTTTCCTAGGAAATAGTTTGTGCTCAGTAGAACTATTTCAATGTCATAGTAGAAGATTTAATGCTTTGATCATATTAAAGTAGCTTTGATTGTTTATGTTGTCCCTTTAGGAAATCCTAGTTTTTCCTTGTATTTTAAATACATTTAAATTTCAATAGGGCTAGACCGATTATATCACATTAGCACTATTCTTTGCACATACTTCGTGGACAGCCTTCAAATAACTAAATGAGTTTCAGGTTGACAATTTAATGAGTGGGAGTCAATTGGTATTTTTAAGAGCAACTGAGTAGCTCAACATTTTGGCATCGTTGATGGGGAGGTTGTAAAATAAGTGTTTTTCATATCCCTGTAGGGTTGGTTATTAAACACATAAGGTAATAACCTGTGCATGCACCAAGTAAAACGCTTGCGCTAGTGCCTATCCTGAGCTGATACTTTTAGATTGTTTGGTGTGCATGATTAGGAAAATGCCTACAACTAGAAATCAAGTAGTTATAGATTCAAAATTTGTTCCAAAAACCATCGAGACTCAAGGTTAGTCTAGCCTTGGAAGAAAGACCTTTATAGGTGAAACCATTTTCCATTCAGAGTCTCAAGTGCCAGTAGGTCCCCGAACAACATCTAGGAAGGGTTCTAATGTGGCCCCTCAAGTTGTAGGATCATCTAGTGTAGCTCACATTGATATTCATGACAAAATTGTAAGGTCTAAACAAAGTTTCCAAAGTACATATATTAATAATCATAGTCCTTGTTGGGTGTAGGAATTGTGGTTAGGGAAACTCCTTCAACAGTTAATTGTCAACTCGGGGGTTTTGTAAACTTAGAGGCGAAGCACAGGAAATGCTAGAAATGATATGAACTTTTCATAAGTCTATTCCTACTTCCTTAATTACAACCTTGTAGAATCGAAAAGAAAAGATCACCTGACAATTTACGCCAAAGAAATTCTAGTGCTGGAATGTGAAAGAAAGTACTTTTGCAAAGAAACAAATGAAAGTAACTCTCAAACTCTTATAAGAAATCTTGACTAATTGAAATGGAAATCTATGTCTATCTTTAGTATAGGTGTATGTCAGATTAATAATTGGACCATTGAGGATGTCTGACTTTTCTATAGATCTTTCTCCCTGCACTAAACTGTTATTCCTGTACTCTTCCAATATGCTTGCACTAGTACTAGAACAAAGTTTAGATGTTGGAAGTATATTTTACACCTGTACTGAATATTTATGTCCTCATGCAGGGGCTCTAAGCCTTAGGACTAGAGCACTTTGTTCCTGTATTAGGATATTGATTCCTATACCGGAACAAAGATTCCTACAGCAAGTTTTAAAATTTCTTTCATAAAAGAAGAAAGAGGGTATTAACTTAAGAAAAGAATTTTCAAAGGTGAACATAACTTTGAAATAGATTCCACAAGCAAAGATATGCTTCAACCCAACTTAAATTCAAAATAAGAATTAATTTCTAAAGTTAAAGCACATTTTTCTTCAATCAAGGAACTCTTTCATGCAACTAAAGAAATCATCTAATTGTGGGAATAGGCTTTATCCCTATAATGGTTATTCACACAAATCCAATCTTCATTTTAACCTTCTTAACTCAGAAAGATTCACTTTGAAATAATTAAATATGAAGTTCAATCCTTCACTGAAAAGTATGAAGGGCAGGTACAGATTAAGGTGTTATAACAACATTCATTCTCTAATCACCAAAGAATATCTATTTCAAGATATCAAGAGTACTTCAGAATGATGAACACAAACTTGCAGAAACGCATTAAGGATCTTATGGCAGAAAAGAACAAAAGACTATTATTTTAGTGAACCAAATAAATCAATTTGTGAAATTGTAAATGCACTAGTGTAGGAATAACATGCTTACATGATCCTAGAAGAAATAATGCTAAGCTTTGAAGAGAAGAAATCAAAAAATGATAAAATCAAACTTAGTTAAGCATGCACACCACAAATCCATCACACAATGGTTATAAATGAAATCGAACATGGACTTTGTGGAATAATGAAAATGTCTATCTAATTCACACTTTGCATTAAACGAAATCAACACACCTTTAACGAGAAATAAGTATACGAGCAAGAACAAGCTCAGTTGGATGGGCCCTAGACAACCAACTCATTTCCCTATTTAGAAAACTTGGAAACTCAGCTCTCAATGACACATCAATAAATAACTACAATACAAGATTGAAATAATATGGCACAACCCCTTTATATTAATAATCAACAAATGTACATGGTGAGTTTGAATTTAGCCTGGAACGAGGGCGATACTAGAAAAATTACAAAAGACCACCATTACAGTATCATTGCTATAGCTATCACTCACTCCCATTTGCTCTTTGAATCCCAAATTATATACATCCTTTCAGGCTTGTGGGTGTAACCAAATTACATCCAGCGTTATAATCTAAGCCTTTCGGTTGACACAAAATAATAACAATAGTACATACTAAGCCTTTTGGCTATAACAAAATGCTAAAGTTGAGCATTCAGCAAGTGACCTCATCTTCATCATATCCCTGACTTATCTCCACTCTGAGCCCAACTCGAGATGACCAATCCTGAATGAGATGTCTGCATTAAGTAGTGAGTTGTCACAACAATTTAGGATTCTCCAGTGGTGGAGAAATCCTACCTGCACTCGACCATGCTAAAGAAATGATTAATATGTTTCTTACCAAATACTTTAGGAAATAAAATATTAGTTGCAAAGAATATTAAAGGTATAAAATCTATAAAAGCAATTAATTAAGCACATTTGTAACCCTTAAATATAAAATATAAAGCTAGTGTAGGAAAAGGAACAATTCATGGAATAATGCAGGAATAGGGAGGTTGCAAGGTTAAATCAAAGGTCTAAGGTTATGATTTTGAAGTGGAAAAGGGGTTAAAAATGAAGAAATTTAGCCTACCAGCATCCTCCGCTCCCTATGTTGTTGTGTGTCCTCACAAAACCTTTACCTGCTGCAAAAAAAAAAAAAAAAAAAAGAGCCTCCCTTCAATTTTGAACTTGTATGTTGATCCCTGCTTTCACTATCTTTGCCTTCTTGATTTGAGCCTTTTTGAGTTTCTTGGTCACCTTTTTAAAATGTTCATAACACTTTGAGGCCAAAAATTTCCATATCTTCACTTGTCTTTTCTGCTCCTTTACCTCTCCTGCCAACTCTACATTCATTTTCTTTTGCACTGTATTCTTCTCTTTCATGGCTTGGTTTAATACCTCCAAGCTGTAAACATGCTGCTTGAGCTCTTCTATCTAGCTGTTCAGAGTGAGGATGGAGTTTTCTACTCCCAATTCCTTTGGCAAAGACTTCTCGGCATTCGATTCCAAACATGTGATGACATGATCAAGGTTGAGGTCATCCTGGCCACCTAGTTCTTTCATTTCAACATCATCAAGGGTTTCAATACTTGGAGTTTCAATGTCACTAAGGGTCTCAGTGCCCTACACATTCACTTTACCAGGGGTTTCAGTACCCTGCTCATTCACTTTACCAAAGGTTTCAGTACCCTACTCATCCAATTTACCATGGGTTTCAATACTCAAAAATTTAAAATCATTAAGGGCTTTAGTACTCTGCTCATTCTTCTTACCAAGGGTTTCGGTAACCTGCGCCCTATCATCCATCTGACCCTCCATCGGGTCTTTTCTTGCACTCGACATCATTTTTCTCTTCTTAATCCTACTAAAGAGGACTCACAAGGGTGTCTTGTCTTCCTTCTCTGCATAGTCTCTGTCAACCACTATATGGGCCACCACTTAACAAGGACTAAGAGGTTATTGGTACCAGGTGAAGCAGGTGGCTAGTCATCCAACAGTATTGGAGATGTCGACTAAGCATGACTCGCCCTTGAAGAGGCATTCCTTCTCCTGGCCGACCTCTTGGCCTCGATAGGGCGTAGGTTCAATGTTTTTGACTTTTCTGACTTTTCATTCTTGCTTGCACTTTTCTTCTCGGTCAACTTCCCTACACCTCATCCTCGAAACTCCTTTAAGAATTCCTCCCAGGTCACGTTATTAGCCTCTAGCTCCTTCTTGATTAAAATTGTGATCAGCCCGTGGTGATATAACTTGTATGAAACCTGGCTTGACTTCCCTCTCTGAACACCTTTTGACATTTTTTCTAAGCTCCTAAGAAAATAATAAGGAAAATTAATGAGCTTACCAGACTCAAAATGTAGGAGAAATTGTATGTGATACAGGAAGGTTAGTGAGTAACGACCCTCACAGGTAAGAAACTTTTGTAATACATAAAGGAGATCCTTCCATTTTCCAATCATAGCATTACGCTGGAGACCGTTCTTCGAGTCCACCTTTTTCTTCGGGTTGACCATGCATTGGTGCGACAACTTCTTCTTTATCTTATGCTTCTTAAACCATTGTTCCCCCACTACTATTAAATCTGTAGCCTAAGATATGGACTCTTTTGTGACCGCAAATTCCACCAAACCAACCTTGGCTCGACTTCCATCAAAAGTCCAGGTGAATGCTAGCACCACGGCTGAGTCGAATCCATCAAATTTTTGTACAAATGGGAGGAACCCAGATTCATGCAATATTACAAGATTGTTTATATACTCGATCATTTTCTCCATCCCCTTTACAGACCATGGTTTAATCTCTATATGCGCGATGTCTCTGTTTGAATTCACCCAATCTTTGTATAAAGTTTTGAAAGAATATAACAATGTAAAGAACTCAAAATGATGGTCAAGCTATACATCCGCCACTATATTGGCCACTTTCTGGATGGTCATGCTCCATCATTAAAGTTACACCGATGTGAATACGAATTGGTTTAAGTACATGCAAGGGATGATGATTGGGAAAGGCAATGGTTTAGATAATGATTCAATGTAACGGTCATGCAAGGTTGGATCTAGAGTGAGGCCATCATTAACAAGTGATGAGATTTTCAAGAAGAGGTAAGTAATGTATTTCGGGAGAATTGTACGATCCCACATTTACTACATGGTCTCACATAAGGTGTACTCAGTACACATTAAAAATATGAGATTTCATAACCTAAAACATATTTGTATTTGAACAATTTCTTCCTAATTTAGTAAATGATAAAACAAAGTGTTAATCATAATACAAATTATTGAATGCCATGATATATAGGTGGTGCAATTATTCTCCCTGTACAAAAATTTACGAAACAAAGATAAGAAATTCAATACGCATTTTTGCACAGGTGTTCTTGTACCAGAACATGTGTTTTTCTAATTGGGCATGCTCAGCAATGTAGATTCCTATAGTGAATGTGCCTGCACTGAACGTGCTTCCACTAAACACACCTACACTTAAACATGCCTGCACTAACCATTCCTACACTGAACATGCATGCACTTAAACATACTTGCACTAACCATGCTTGAAATAAACACACATTCCTACACCAGGGATATTTGTAGCATATCTAGAAAGAGAAAGGGAACCCAAAAAACTCTGATAGGATATAATTCATAGGCTGGATTATAAAATTTGTTGGATATACAAGGGAAGTTTTATTTTCCATTCTTTGGTGTTGATATATGCCTTCCGATATGATTTGTGAGTTCACATCAGATCCTGTAATTGATCTATAAGGGAAAACAAGAAGTGGGAAGAAGGGTAAATTTTTATAATGTGAAGGAAATTATGATAGGGAATTTAAGAGTGTGACCACCAAGAAGGAAAAATAAATGGATTTTTGGGAATAATTTTCAAGGGAAAAAGAGGGAAATACAAAATCAATTAGGGAAAGTTTCTTTAAAGAAAGGGATGGTAAACTTCATGGGATGAAAAGAAGAAAATAAGGGGATTTTTTTTTTACAAAAATGGGAATAGAAGAAGGGCAGAATTTCACATGACATATCCCTGTATAGTGATGATCCATAAAGTAAATGTAGTGGGAGTTGAATGTTTCTTGGATAAAGTTTTTTGTGCTAGCTATCCTAATCTTGGATAAGGGCCTAGTTCCTGCACTTGAACCTGCTTCTTCTTGGTGACAGTTAACACATCTAAAGATCAAGTAACATTCCCATTTTATTATAATTTGATCTTCCTACCAACAAGCTGGTTTTTAGGTCGATCCTTCTGCAATCATGTCAATAAAATGATTTTCACAATCACAGTGAAATATTTTTCTTCTTTACCTCTTTTTCTTTTTCAATTTTTTTTTTCTCTTTTATAATTTATATAGAATTTTTTTTGGATTTTATTTAAAATTTATTTCAAGAGAGAAGAAATCATATCTGGCATAGCCACATACAAACTGAAGTTCAAACTGCTACCGCACTTGCTACATGAAATATTCCTTTTTGATGTGCTGAAAATATGCTTTAATCCTATGCCCATTCACAAGGAAAACAGAATTTCGTCGATTGATAGTTTTGACTTCTACAACCCCATTGTCAAAAACATGAATTACCTCATACAATCCCATCCAACGATTATGGAACTTCCCTTTAAAATGCTTAAATCTAGAGCCATAGAGGAGCACCCAATCACTTGGTTGGAATTGTTTCTTCCTGATAAACTTGTCATGCCACTTCTTGCATTGCTATTGTACCAAAATATTTTGTTGAACAACATCCCTTCAAAATTCATCCAACTCATTTAACTGTAACAGACGTTGCTTTTGTGCTTATGAGAGATCTAAACCCAACTGAACTGAAGTTCTCAAAGTATTTATCTGAAATTCAATCGGCAAAAGGACTTCTTTTTCGTACACTAGCTCATATGGTGTATGCTCCATGCTATTCCTCTAAGTGGTTCGATAAGCCCATAAGGCTTTAGGAAATCTGCTAGCCCAATCCTTCCTATGAATGTTCACTATTTTGGTGAGGATGGATTCGATCACCTTATTTGTAGATTCAACCTGGCCATTTTCTTGTGGGTGGTACTGTGTAGATTTCCTATGCTGAATCTTGTACTGATTCATGACTTCCTGTACCTAGTTAGAAGCAAACTGCATCCATTGGCATAAACAATTTCCCTAGGAAAACAAAATCTAGTAAAAATTTCATTGAATATATAATCAACAACAACTTTTTCAGTGGCAAAATAAACAACTTTAGCCTCTAGCCATTTAGTAACAAAATCAGTACAAACCAATATATGTTGTTTATTTAAAGATGTGCGGTTTATGGGTCCTACGAAATCAATAGCCCATTTTTCAAAGGGATGACTCATGACTTGGAGACATAAAGGCATTTCATTGGCTTGAACAGGTTGACCCATTCGTTGAAAACTATCACAACACCTAACATATTGCTTGGCATCCTTAAAAAAAGAAGGCCAAAAATAGCCAATGTGTAAAATTTTATATGCTATTTGTTTATTAGTGAAGTGGCCACCGCAAGGTTCGTCATGGGTAAATTTTAAGATATAAAACATTTCTTCCTCTCTCACACATCTACGAATAACAAAATATGGTCCACTGTAAAAGAGTTCTCCCTGTATCCAAGAATACGAGGCACTTTTCTAAATGATATTCTGCTTTTCATGAGCGGATAGGTGAGGTGGTGTTTTTCTGGTGACTAAATAGTTAGCTATGTCAGAAAACCATGGGGATCTTTCTGACATAGAAAAATGATGTTCATCAGGGAAATCATCATCAACAGGAATTACTTTACCAGGATTATTTAATCTAGAAAGATAATCAGATACAACGTTAGACTTTCCTAGTCGATCAATAATTGTAACATTGAATTCCTATAATAAAAGTAACCACCTAGTCACTCTACCACTAGTTAAAGGCTTATACATTAAATATCTTATAGCAAAATGATCAGTATGTGCATAAAATTCATATCTTGTATTGTAATGTCTGAATTTATTAATAGCAAAAATAATGGCTAGAAATTCTTTCTCAATCACTGTACTGTTGAATGCAGCAGGTGACAAATGTTTACTGATGTAGTAAATAGCATAGCATTGTTTATTCTCATGTTGTCCTAAAGATGCACCAATGGCAATGTCTAAGGCATCATATGAAATATGAAATGCTAGGGACCAGTTTGGTCCTCTCAAAATGGGTACATGTACTAACTTTTCCTTCAATGTTTCAAATGACTGTTGGCAAGTTGTGGACAAGGCGAATTCACTATCCTTGGTTAATAATTGAAAAATGAGGGTAGCAATCTTGGAAGAATTTTCAATGAATCTCCAGTAATAACCATCATGTTACAGAACCATTTGGGCACATCACTCCCATCATTCAGATCAGTACTTTTAGGGCTCATCAAACCCTAATTCAGTTGCTACATGCCCTAGACAAGTCATCACTTTGAATGCCTCCTTCCCTATGAGTTTCTTGGCCTGAAGCCCTCCAAAAATGCCTCCTTGAGAGACCAGTGCAGCCTTGGTCAGGGGTAAGTGCACTTCAGTGTAGGTAGGCCCATGTCAGGGTGTTTTCAAGAGCACTTAGGCCCACTTTGACCTATGCTAGGCAAGATTGAGCGAAATAATCATAGGGTTTTGGGAATATTCTTATCTTCTGGAGCCGTATAGAAGATTCCCACACTTATCATCTCCTGTGAGCTTGAAATTGGATAGGGAATGAGTTAAGTAATCTCCTATCCTGTCATCCCTTCCTCCATGGAAACTAACTCTAAGTTTGGAAGGAAATTCGATACCCTCATTTACGACCAAACCTCCTCCATTTTCCTATAAATTGAGCACTCATCTAAGTAATTAGGGGATGGACTTTGAGAATTTGTAAGGAGATATTATTGGTGTGAGGATTGAGATTGTAAGCAAGTATTGTTATGCTACCAGAGTGTTGTGCTTTTGATGTGATATTGGTTGGAACCCAAGCTGGAAGAGTGATAATGGATTGGACTTCATGGTTGTAATTCTTCCTTCTACTTAATAAAGTTGTTTACACCTTTCACCATATTCGTGTCTTTATGTATGATGATTATATGTGTAAATTATTTCGATTCCATTCACTTATAGTAGATAGATATCTTGCTTTGATTGGTTTTTGTCCTCTGTTTATGATTGCGGTACTTGTCGAGTGGATTAAGGTTGAGAAGGAGTGACAGGAGACATACAAAGGAGACAAAGGGACATATAAAGAAAAGAAGTAGGTCCCTTATCTTATTTATATTTTATATAAAAAGGTTAAGCACTTTAAATCTGTTGTTCTTGGTGTAGCTACCCATCTAGGGAAATTGTGTTTATCTGTAGATGCAAAATTCTACATAACAGATTAGCGACTCCACTAGGGAATGATCATCATTCTGGGTAGTTTACCTTCATCCTAGTGCATCCTAGTAAACTTTAATTGCTTCCATTGATCTTGTTTTAGCCTTTTTGAAGTGTTGTTTGGTAAAAATTGTGCTTGAAAGTCCCTAGGATGGCCACTTTGGCACCAGCACTATTAGGTCCCTATAATACTAGTGATTCCCCCATTACTATTGTCATTGTATCCCTTATTGTTATTGTTGTGCCCCTATTGTCCCCATATTGTTATTATTTTTCCCCATAGAATCCTGCTATTGTTATTTTTGTGCCTTTTTCTTATTATTGTTAGGTTGGCTTGGTTATATTGTGTCCCCTTAGACTCCTATATATAGAAAGGAGGTTTTTTCATTTGAATCATCCAAGAATTATTCATTTATGTAATTTAAAGGAGGTTTCCCCCTCGAAGAGGCTTATTTCTAAGGCATTGATTTATCTTTTCTACGTTTTTGTGAGCTAGTTTCATAACATTTGGTATCAGAGCTTTGGATTCTAGGGTTTCGCTGCTCCAAATAGGTCATCGTGGCATTTTAGCTATAACTTTTTTCTACGATGTTTCAGAAGCGAAAAAAAAAATCCATTTGAAAATAAATAATGCTAAACCTCAAGACCAATTTGGAGAGCTTTTCTCACTATATTTTAGGAGATATGCGCTAAGGAATTTAGGGTTTTTGCAAGCTCCATAATTTAAGCTAAAACATGGCATCATGGGATTTTTGTTGTAACTCTTTTGATACAAAGTTTCAGAAGCTAAAAAAAAAGACCATTTGAAAAGAAATTGTTCTAAACCTTGGCTCCGAATTTCATATCCCGTCTCACTATATTTTCAGAGATATAGTCTAAGGAAGTTAGGCTTTTTGCAGACACCCGAATTACATTCCAAACAGGTCACCGTGGGAAAATTGTCGTAACTGTCTCTCTGAGAATTAGATTGAAATTTCATAAGAAGTTACAGAAAGAGAACAAACTATAGTTTCTTTTATATATTTTTCAGATCCAAAGGTCAAAACAGTGACATGTGGTTTCATACAAGTTTTCTCTTGGGAAAAGGTATATAATCAGGTCATCATGGGAGATTTGGCATAACTCTTCCTTGGAGAATCCAATTTCGATCAGACTAGTGGCATTGGAAAGGGGACACAGAGGGCTACTCTAGGTCATGATTTTAGAACTAGGAGATGCAAAATTACAGAGGTACATCAGATTCAATATCGACCTCCTACAAAGTGAAAAAAAAGGTGTGTTTTTTTAAATTTTTGCATAAGCTTGGTTTGAAAAATTAGTTTGAAGGAATTCAAAGGGCATAGTGAAGCATTATTATTAGTAATTTATGCCCCAAAGAAAGAAAATGGAAACAATTAGTAAGCAACCTGAAAGCTCTAGCATGACTCATGAAGAAGAGGAAGAAATGCAACATGATATATCAATATTACGAAACCAAGTGCAACAAATTTCACTTGCACAAAAGGTAATAGAAAATAAGATGGATGGTTTAAAGAAAGAAGTAGAAGCTAAGATGGATGGTTTAAAGAAAGGCATAAAAGCTAATATGGATGACTTGGAAGCTAAGATGGACGTCATGGAAACTAATATGGACAATTTGAAGACAGATTTGAAGATAGGCATGGAAGATTTGAAGACAGGTTTGACAAAGTTTCTACAAGAAATGCTCACTAATGGCAAAAGGGTAGTAAAGGAAACTCATGATGAGAAAAAAGTAAATGTTAATCATGACTTCATAGATTCTAATGTCAGATCAAAGAACCACCATGTTCCAAAGATCGATATGAGGAAGTTTGATGGAAAGGATCCTGGAACATGGATACTACAGATGGATCAATTTTTCAATCTCCATAATTTGCAAAACACACAAAAGGTACGCAATGCAACTTTATATTTGGAACTAAATTAGTTTGTATGGTATCAATGGCTTTTCTCTTTTAAAAAAATTGTCACTTAGGCTATTTTTATGGATGAAATGATACCACTTTATGAGGATACAAAAAGCAACACTTTTTTTAGCCAATTGTTGAATCTCAAACAAAAGGGTTCAATGAAGGAGCACATTGAGGACTTCCAAAAATTGAATATAAGGGTAAAAGATATTCCAGAGGAGCATAGGATTGATATGTTCATAGGGAATTTAAAAGATAACATCCAACATGAGGTTTGCCTTTGGGAATCAAATTCATTGGAGAAGGCATTCATGTTGGCAAGAAAAATGGAAAGTAAAATTATGGCAACAAGGAAACCTACCACTCACAATCATAAATATGGAAGCCATCCACAACCTACAAGGTTGAAACCACAGTAATTGGAACAAAAAAGAGAAAAATGGCTTTGTTACAGTTGTGATAGAAAATACACTAAAGCTCATAAGTGTGCCGAGAAGAAATTATTTTACATAGATTCTGAAGAGAAGGAAGAAAAGGAACAAGAAACGTCAAAAGAAGAGGATATACACTAGGAAAAAGACCCTAGAAAAAGAAGAAATTAATCTAACCGTATCTTGTAATGCGTTGGCTGGAATTATCACTCCTCAAACTATCAAGATAGAAGGGCATATCAAGAAGAAAAAGGTAATAGTGTTGATTTATTCGGGAAGTACCCATAATTTTATTCATTATAAGATAGTCAAAGAATTGAATTTCTTCCTATATCTAGCACCAGAGTGTCAAGTTATGGTTGCAAGTGGAGGAACCATAAATTGCTCCTAAAAGTGCCATAATATCAAGCTATCCATAGGAGAATATGTATTGAATAGCCCAATGCTTTCCATTCCAATGGGTGGTACTGATGTTGTACTAGGAGTCTAATGGCTACAATCCTTGGGTACAATAGCTTTTAATTTTCAAGAAATTTTCATGAAATTCTCTTCAGAAGGAAAGGAAATTGAATTAAAGGGTATCACAGGGAAACCAAGAAAGATAATGTTGGGTCCCTATAATACTAGCGATTACCCCATTACTATTGTAGTTATACCCCTTATTTATATTGTTGTGCCCCTATTACCCCCATATTGTTATTTCTGTGCCCCATAGAATCCCTCTATCGTTATTTTTGTGGCTTTATATTATTATTGTTAGGTCGGCTGGATTATATTGTGACTCCTTAGACTCCTATATATAGAAAGGAGGTTTTTTCATTTGTATCATCCAAGAATTATTCATTTATGTAATGTAAAGGAGGTTGCCCCCTCGAAGAGGCTGAATTCTAAGGCGTTGATCTATCTTTTCTATGTTTTCTTGAGCTGGTTCCATAACATTTGGTATCAGAGCTTTGGATTCTAGGGTTTCGCTGCTCCAAACAGGTCATTGTGGCATGTTGTACAAGTTCGCTCTACTGAACCAGTCTAAAAGCAAGTCACTGTGGGAGATTTCACATAACTCTTCCTTGGAGAATCCAATTTGGCTCAGACTTGTGGCATTGGAAAGAGGACGCATAAGGCTACTACAGGTAGCAATTTTAGAACTGGATGATCCGAAATTACAGAGATACATCAGATTCAATATCAGGCTTCTATAAAGTGAAAAAAAGGTGTGTAGTTTTTTTTTTAATTTTTTTGTAAGCTTGGTTTAACGGAATTCAAAGGGCATAGTAAAGCATTATTATCGGTAACTGATGCCCTGAGGAAAGAAAATGCAAACACCTAGTAAGGAACCTGAAAGCTCTAGCATGACTCATGAAGAAGAGGAAGAAATGCTACATGATATATCAAAATTACAAGAACAAGTGCAACAAATGTCACGCTCACAAAAGCTAACAGAAGCTAAGATAAGTGGCGTGGAATCTAAGATAAATGGCGTGGAATCTAAGATAAAGGGCATGGAAGCTAAGATGGATGATTCGAAGACAGATTTGAAGAGAGACATGGCAAATTTGAAGATAGATTTGAAGACAGACATGGAAGAATTGAAGAAGTTGCTACAAGAAAGGGTCACTAATGGTGAAAAGGTAGTAAAGGAAACTCATGATGAGAACAAAAGAAATGTTAATCATGATTCCATAGATGCTAATGTTGGATCGAAGAATCACCATATTCCAAAAATCGATATGAGGAAGTTTGATGGCAAGGATCCCGCCACATGGATATTACAGATGGAGCAATTCTTCGATCTCAATAATGTGCAAAACACACAAAAGGTACGTATGGCAACTGTATATTTGGAACCAAATCAGTTTGTATGGTATCAATGGCTTTGCTCTCGTAAACAATTTATCACTTGGGCAATTTTTACGGAAGAATTGATAGCACATTATGAAGATACAAAAAGCAACACTTTTTTTAGCCAATTGATAAGTCTCAAACAAAAGGGTTCAATAATGGAGCACATTGAGGAGTTCCAAAAATTGAACATAAGGGTAAAAGATATTCCAGAGGAGCATAGGATTGATGTGTTCATAGGGTCTTTAAAGGATAATATCCAACATGATGTTCGCCTTTGGGAACCTGATTCATTAGAGAAGGCATTCAGGTTAGCAAGAAAAATGGAAAGCAAAATTATGGCAACCAGGAAGCATACCACTCACAACTATAAAGACGGAAGTGTTGTTGCCCCTAGTCTTCCACAACCTATAAGGTTGACACCACAACAATTGGAAGAAAAAAGAGCAAAAGGGCTTTGTTACAGTTGTGATAGCAAATACACTAAAGGTCATAAGTGTGCTGAGAAGAAATTATTCTACATAGATTGTGAAGAGGAAGAAGAAAAGGAGCAAGAAAGGTCAAAAGAAGAAGATATACTCCAGGAACAAAGCCTAGATGAAGAACAAATAAATCCGACCATATCTTGTAATGCATTGGCGGGAATTACCACTCCTCAAACCATCAAGATAGAAGGACAAATCAAGAAGAAAAAGGTAATAGTGTTGATTGATTCAGGAAGCACCCACAATTTTATTCATTGTAGGGTAGCAAAAGAATTGAATTGCTTCCTATATCCAGCACCAGAGTGTCAAGTGATGATTGCAAATGGAGGAACAATAAATTGCTCTGGAAAGTGCCATAATATCAAGCTATCCATGGGAGAATATGTATTGACTAGCCCAATGCTTTCCATTCCAATGGGAGGTGCTGATGTTGTACTAGGAGTCCAATGGCTACAATCCTTGGGTACAATAGCTTTTAATTTTCAAGAACTTTTCATCAAATTTTCTACGGAAGGAAAGGAAGTTGAATTAAGGGGTATTGCAGGGAAACCAGGAAAGATAATCAGCTCTAATGGCATGACAAAGCTTCTAAAAAAGGAGCAAAGAGGTGTAATTGCACAATTATGTTCGCTAGATGTTTCCACATTGGAATCATCTATTTCTCCAGATCTCCAAAAAGTCCTGGACAATCATTCCAAGGTATTTGAGACTCCCAAAGGTCTCCCACCTATGCGTGATCATGATCATGCTATTCATCTGATTCCAGGAAGTGTTCCTCCAAACATCAGGCCGTACAGATATCCCTATGTCCAAAAAAGTGAAATTGAACGTATGGTTGCAGAAATGCTAGAGGCTGGTATAATTCAACCGAGTCAAAGTTCTTTCTCAGCTCCAGTAGTATTGGTGCACAAGAAGGATGGATCATGGCGCATGTGTCCGGATTATAGGGAGCTCAACAAGCTCACTATTAAAGATAAGTTCCCCATTCCTGTTATTGATGAATTACTGGATGAATTGCATGGATCAATTTACTTCACCAAGTTGGATCTTCGTTCGGGATATCATCAAATCAGAATGAAGATTGAAGACATTCCGAAAACAGCATTTAGAACTCATGAGGGTCATTATGAATTTTTGGTCATGCCTTTTGGCCTTACCAATGCACCTTCAACATTTCAAGGTTTGATGAATTCAATTTTCAAACCATTCCTTAGAAAATTTGTGTTAGTATTTTTTGATGATATACTAATCTACACAAGTCTTGGAAGGATCATGTTGAACATGTTGACAGGGTGCTACAACTATTGGAGGAGAAACAATTATATGCAAAAAGATCCAAATGTTTCTTTGGAGTCCAGGAGGTGGAATATTTGGGTCATATTGTATCTCATGAAGGAGTTAAGGTAGACCCTAGCAAAATTAAAGCCATTAAGGAATGGAAAATCCCCACATCCATAAAGCATCTGCGAGGATTTCTTGGGTTGACAGGGTATTATCGCAAGTTTGTTAAGAATTATGGGAGAATAGCAGCACCTCTAACAACATTATTGAAGAAAGATTCATTTTCATGGACTCCGGAAGCAACAAAGGCCTTTGAACATCTTAAAGAGGCAATGTGCCAAGCACCGGTCTTAGCTACACCGGACTTCACAAAAACCTTTATTGTGGAATGTGATGCTTCAGGAAATGGAATTGGTGCTGTTCTAATGCAAGATGAAAGACCCATTGCTTTTGAAAGTCGTCCAATCAAGGGAAAGTTTTTAAGCAAAGCTATTTATGAGAAGGAAATGTTGGCAATACTCCATGCACTTAAGAAATGGCGACCCTACCTAATGGGAAGACACTTCAAGGTAAAAACGGATCATGATAGCCTTAAATACTTTTTAGAACAAAGATTATCCTCTGAAGAGCAACAAAAGTGGGTCACAAAGATGTTGGGTTATGACTTTGAAATCATCTACAAAAAAGGGAAGCAAAATGTGGTGGCAGATGCACTCTCAAGAAAGGATGAGGATGTGGAAGCATTGTTGTGTGCCATTTCTATTATCCAACCAGATTGGATAAACGAAGCAAGGGAGGAATGGAAGAATGACGAAGAAGTGTGGGCACTTATTCGAAAGCTACAACAAGATTCCAGTACTTCTGATACATTTAGCTGGCAAAATGATTCGTTATGGTACAAAGATCGCTTATACCTCTGTAAGAATTCCCAGCTAAAACAAAAGATTCTTATGGAATTGCACACTTCTCCCTTAGGAGGGCACTCAGGATTTTTAAAAACTTACCACAGGGTTAAGAAGGAATTTTTTTGGGATGGCCTTAAATCAGATATTCAAAAGTTTGTGGCGGAATGTTTGGTTTGCCAGCAAAATAAAGTTGAAACAATTAAGACACCGGGTCTATTACAACCTTTATCCATTCCAAGCCAACGTTGGGAGGAGGTTTCAATGGATTTTATCACAGGTTTACCCAAGTCTGAGGGAAAGAGTGTCATCATGGTGGTAGTTGACAGACTTACCAAGTATGCACACTTTTGTGCATTATCACATCCATTTAAAGCCAGTACAGTTTCTACTGCATTTATGGAAACAGTTCAAAAGCTACATGGAAACCCAAAGATTATTGTAAGTGACAGAGATCCCATTTTCACTGGAAATTTTTGGACAGAATTATTTTCTTGTCTTGGTACTCAGTTAGCTCATAGCTCATCTTATCATCCTCAATCTGATGGGAAAACTGAGATAGTAAACAAATGTTTGGAAGGATATCTTCGTTGCTTTGTATCTGATAAACAGACACAATGGGTCAAATGGTTGCCTCTGGCTGAATGGTGGTATAACACTTCCTTCCATACAGCAACAAAAATGACCCCATTTATGGCACTTTATGGGTATCAACCACCATCCATCACATCATATTTAAGAGAAAATTCTAAGGTTCAGGCAGTGGAACATCACATCGAACATCAACAACAAGTCCTCCAACTCTTAAAGGATAACCTCGTGTTGGCACAAAATAGAATGAAACAACAGGCAGATCAACATCGCAGTGAAAGAAGTTTTGATGTAGGTGATTGGGTATTCCTACGGCTACAACCATATAAGCAAATGTCCCTAAAGCAAGCTAAGAAGGATAATAAATTATCACCAAAGTATTATGGTCCGTACAAGGTGTTGCAAAAGATTGGTACTATGGCATACAAATTGGAGCTTCCTGCAGCTTCTCGATTGCACCCAGTTTTCCATGTTTCATGTTTAAAGAAGGTTATAGGTGACAAGCTCCCAATTCAAACAATATTGCCAGAACTTGACGAGGAAGGAAAAATTATATTGGAACCGGAAGCAGTCACAGAAACAAGAACTCGACAGCTACGAAATCGATCAATTTCAGAGTATCTTATCAAGTGGAAGAACTTATCCGCTGAAGATTCCACATGGGAGGATGAGAATTTTATGCAGAAGTATCCAGAACTACTCAAGCGTTGAGGACAACACTTTTTTGAAGGAGAGGGGCATGTTGGGTCCCTATAATACTAGTGATTACCCCATTACTATTGTAGTTATACCCCTTATTTATATTGTTGTGCCCCTATTACCCCCATATTGTTATTTCTGTGCCCCATAGAATCCCTCTATTGTTATTTTTGTGGCTTTATATTATTATTGTTAGGTCGGCTGGATTATATTGTGACTCCTTAGACTCCTATATATAGAAAGGAGGTTTTGTCATTTGTATCATCCAAGAATTGTTCATTTATGTAATGTAAAGGAGGTTGCCCCCTCGAAGAGGCTGAATTCTAAGGCGTTGATCTATCTTTTCTATCTTTTCTTGAGCTGGTTCCATAACAGATAATTAGTGCTAATGGAATGAAAAAGATTTTAAAGAAAGAACAACAAAGCATAATTGCACAATTATGTTCACTAAAGGTTCCCAAGTCGAAATCATCCATTTCTGCAGATCTCCAAGAAGTCTTGGACAATCATTCAAAGGTATTTGGGACTCCAAAAGGCCTCCCACTTATTCGTGATCATGATCATGCTATCAATTTGATTCCAGGAAGTGTTCCTCCAAATATCAAGCCTTACAGATATCCCTATGTCCAAAAGAGTGAAATTGAACGTATGGTTGCAGAAATGCTAAGGATGTGTTGTGTTGTACAACAACCCCCCATTTCATAAAATTTTACTTTCAAAACTATAATATGAAAAGGGTCCCTTTTAGATTAAATTGGTATCAACTTATCATTCCTCGAAAGGTCCAAAAAGAAACAAAACATTATAAACCTTTTGAGACAATATATAATCGGTCTTATAATAAAAAATGAATAATTCTTTATTATTGCGATAAAGCAATCGCAAGATTGCATATTGCAATAACAAAGGATGCATAACAAAAGACCCATTGTTTTTCCCCGATGCGACAAGCGTGAATAACTATCGGATATCAGAACGGTAAGAAATCGTAACAAAAGGCTCCTCTCTTCGCCCCGATGCGATATCGCTATCGGCAATCGGGGAATGTAACATGCATGCAACTAAAAGCCCTCTTCTAAAAAGCTCCCGATACGAATTAGCGATATCACTATCGGCGATCAAGGATTCCGCAATGACACTAATATAACTACTTAAACATTCCTCCGATCCCTGATTGCGATAAAGCTAAGCGCGACTTTCAAAAAGGATTGATAAGGCTTGGGTATATTGTGTTGAATTATTATTAAAAGCCTTTCTCTTCCCGATAGTGATTCACTTGCGCCCAACCGCCAAAACATCAAAGCCATGCTTAAATGAATTATTCGGCCAATAAACAATATGATGAGCATTTAAATGATTGACAGGTTTAAACGGCCAATTAATGAAGCAGTGATGCCAAAATATCTTCAGAGATTGTATCCGCGACAGTCTTATGTTAATCCTCCATTATTCATTAATTGATATAACTTTTTCATACTTGGTTTGTGCCACCTATTTTCCGCATTACGTTCATTTTATCTCCTGTGCAGAGCTCCTCTGAAGCACCGAATTTAGGCCAAATGGGGAAGAAGTCTAAGAAATTTATAACAGCTTCAGCTTCCGCAGTAACAGGACAGCACACTGCCGATCCAGGACCAAGTAAAAAAGGATTAATCTCAGACACCACATGTCTTGGTCTCGGTAATACTACTTGGCAGAGCATCTATAATCTGGTTGAGGCCGAAGAGCCTCAAGAAACATCAGTAAAAGCTACAGCAGACTCGAATCGAAAGTCCGAGGCAACCCTAAAGGATTTGGCCGATTCTTACCTACACTAGATAGCAGCTCGAGAGCAAATTATTCCATACACAGATATGGTAAGATGGGCAGTTGAGAAAATTCCAATTACAAATAGAACATTCTGCACTATCGACGGGAGAGTATTCGGTTCATTTCAGCCCAATGATTTGAGACAAATGTACCATTTGCCCGAACTAGAGAAGAAGTATAACAAGGAATTTTTGGAGAAATTCAGAGATGAAAATGAAACTGAATCAGCACCTATATGGGAATGGAGTCAAAACCCAGCGAAAAACAAGCATGAGTCCTTGGGTAAGTACTCTGTCGATTCCTTGTGTTCTCCTTATTGTTATGCCAGAGCGATGATGTGTAGGATTTGGGGGTTGCATGATTCCTCAAACTTCTCCATAGAGATGGTACCTTTAATGGAAGCAGCATGAAATAGAAAAATAATGGATTGGGGGAATATATTATCTGATAAGTTAGCAACATCTATTCTTGAGTTAAGAAACAAATCCCGCATTACTGAAAGGTTCATTCCTCCATTTTACTTTAGTGCCTACATCTTAGATACTCTTTGTTTTAACTCCGAATTTCCTGTGCTGGGGTGGAGATGGACTCCACAGGACCCCACGCCCATTCATATCTATCACCATAAGTTGTGGAAAGCCCATTATAAACACCACCTATATCAAGTTTGGAATGGATTTATGTTACCCATTTACTATGCAATTTTTGATAAATCTGCTCCTAAGATTTCCTCACAAGCAGAGATTGACTTGACAGCCTTAGGAACCTGGTTTGGAGAAGAAAAATTTACATATGTAAGAGTTTTCGGCAGTCATGCTAGGCCTCACGTCCTCCCCTTGTATTACCTGACAAACTATTGGATCGAGAGATAGCATATCAGCTTACATCCGAAGGAGTTACAAAGACTCTAAGGAATTCAAAGAAGTAAGTCTGGCCTCCTTTTCCTCTAAGGTGTGGTGTTTACACTCTGCATGACTACAAGCATGCAGAGAAAGAAGTAGAAAAGATAAATACACTGAATCTCGCCACTCTTCCTAACAAATGATTTGATCTAAACAAAGTCGTCTATAATATACTAGAACAGGCAAAACTCATTAAATTTGAACATAAAAAGGATAAGTTTGATGACCTATTCTCCTGGGCCGAGTCATTATTTCAGGTTCAAACGCTAGCTAAAATGAGATATCATGACGACAGGTTAGTCGAATTTAACAAACATAGAGAGCAGAGGTTGCAAACTCTGCCTCTAGATTTGTTAGCCACTGCCCCGATGACATAGTCAAGCGAGCTTGAGCAGTGACTTACCAACGAACCTCCTGCTACATCAGAAATTTTTTAAGAAGTCCAAAGGAGTGAGCAGGAGGAACACCAGAGGAAAGAACAAGAGGAAGCATAGAGGAAGGAACAAGAGGAAGCACAGAGGAAAGAACAAGAGAGAATATGTGAAGAGGAACAGAAAAGGCAGCAGGAGCAGAGCAGCAAGGATGTGAATGTCAATACCCAGATTGACCCAAGGTTGCTCCAGGAATGGCAGCAATTCGATTCAATCATAAGCAATCTGGAAAGCTCAAGAGAAGCTGATACATCCAAAGCAACTGATACATAGGATACGGCATGAAAAGAGGTTCCAAGCAAAGGAACCAGCGGTCTACCCCCTACTACAGACTTAGAAATAATTCCCAAAGATCCTTCGGATCAAATCATTTTGCAAGTGGAGGATATACCTCCATTGGATGTCTTTTATAGCCCAAAGCACAAGGCCGTAGTAAAGCAACAGTGGAAAAGGAGAAGGATTGATCAACCTTCCCTGTTCCCTGAACAAACAGTGACAGCCAACATAGTTTGGAAGGAGAATTTTGATCCTTCTATGACCTAACAAAGTTGTCCCAATATGCTGGAGCCTATTCGGCGGCCACCATGGACAAGGCATCGGAAGTGAGTAATTTGTTAAAAGAAAAAGACCAGGCAATCACTTCGTTACAAGCATAGCTATTGGAGGCACGGAAGAAAGTAGAACAATTAGAACAGCAATTGTCCACGTAGCAACAGTTAAATAATCAATTGAACAAGCAGTTACATGAAGAGAAACAGAGGGTCGATTCGAGTGCGATCCAAAAGCAGAAAGAACTATCGGATGCATTAGCAAAATTAGAGACAATGAATGAACAGATGGTAAAGACAAAAGATGAGCAAATTGCTCAATTATTAGGTCAAATAGAGAAGTTCAAGAGTCTTCCGTAGCCTGCCGATTTTAGAATAGAAGCACTACAGATTAATAAGGCACTAGTAACACAACTAAGATTATGGTGTTATAAAATTGCTCAAGTTGAACCCCTGTGTGACATAACAGCATCAATAATTGATAAATCAATCGATGCTAGACAATACTTAGAACAGGCCGATGAGACCTTAACAGATTTTCTTACTTGGCAAGACACTAATGAGGGACAGGTAGCAAATTTGCCTAAACTCCTAGAATCCCATAAAGAAATTCTATTTATGGAGTGGCAGTCGCAATTGATGAAGGCAGAGAGAGTAGTTTCTAGATGCAAATTATCCACAAGTAATTTGATTGAATTAATTAACAATACTCTCTATTTATCTAATATGATCTCTCAATGTACACCAGGTAAATTACTATCAGCCAAAACATTGGAGCAATCATGTTATCAAGAGCTGGAAAAGAATGGGAGATTGATCACAGGTATTAAAAGTTTAACTTGGGACACCTATTGGTTGTTCCTAGTAAAACCATACAGCCAGAGAGCTGCCCTCAAATGCCTAACAGATGCAATCGGGTGTATCATTACCGATATACACGATACCACCTATTCTGCTCAACTCAATTCTCGTCTCAGCCGCCCTCAAGAAGTGGAACCGATGCTAGCAATATGCCAACTCAGGTCGAAAGGGAAATAGCCAGAATTATGAATCATGCTGCCGACTGCTAGATTGCTTTGGGGAAGATATTCAAGATCAAGTTGTACCAATTTAGTAGCACTTTAATTTTGTAGTTAGTTAGTTTAATTAAGTATTTATAAACCCTTTCATGTATTTAGAAAGGGTCGCAAGTTTTTGTATATGACTTAAACCTGAAGTTGCACTACTGTACTTCAGGTATATTTTTTATAAAGACTGGGCCAATTATTCCAATTTTGATAATGAAGCTTTTATGTGGATGTGCACTACTGCCTTTATTTAAAAGTATTTCTGAGTCGGAAGAAGGAATTCGAATTGCGATTGATGTTGGGAATGATTTGCAGCTCATATGGTACTACTATCTATGTCTGAATTCATTCTTTTTATGTGAATTATTATTTGATAATTCTTGATATTATTGAATATATGCATGTGTTTTAACAACATTCTTTATACTTTCCACTATTGGATGTGTACAGCGTGCTTTTCTTCTAATCATACATGTATCAGTAATATAAAAAGATAAGTGTAACCATGTTTTATTAATTACTTTGTTCAACTTTTTGAACAAAGCAATTATTATATGAATGAATGTCTACGTTTATTGAATAGAGTCATCTATATGCCTATTGATGAACAGAGATCATCGAATGTTGCACTTAAGAATAGAAGCTTCCTGGGATAGAATAGTCATTTGTATTTTCGATGTTAGATTAAGTCATCCATTCATTATCACTTATTAGAAAACCAATCACTTATCCATCCCTTTTTATTCATTACTGGGAAACTGGTCCCATTATATCCAGTCGGAGCCACCATCCCAAATGGAAAAGGAGCTGTATTAAGGTCCGGACTGGGTGGTTATCCCCCGATGTTGATGCAACGATTTTCGAGGCATCAACACTTTTGGCGCTAGAAGGAGGGCATGAACTGTGAATGGCGAGCAAACCCAAATCTACAGTCCATTCTGAGAGTAAATCTCCCTCCACATCACCTCGTACTTCCCAATTGCATGCTGGTTCTCCAGCATCCAAGCGAGAAGAAGAGGAATCAACTACCACTGCTCAAGCCCACAATACTCCAGAACGATTAAGTCCTGAGTCTCCTGAAGTTCAATTACTCATCCATAAACTTCAAGGCTTCTCGATATCACCACAGAAATCTGAGGTATCTCAAGGCAGTGAGACTTCGCAATTCAATCTACCTCATCCTCTCACCAGACTTCAGAGCGGAAAGCTCGGTATCGAACCTACTGAGTTGCCCTTACCTAAAAGGAAAAGGGCAAAGAAGAACACTGAAGGATCTGACAGTGAAGCATTCTCATCCACATCCTCCATCTCATCTTCCCCAGTGCGAAGTCAGCCATCCACTCCCTCATTACATATTGTTGTTCATCAGGGATTAGGAACTTCAACATCCCAACCTGCTCAATCCTCAATATCAATTCCTTCCCAAACATCTAGAATTTCATCAGCAATCTCATCCACTACTGGTGTTTCAATGGCAGATCCATGGAATAGTCCTGGTGCGGTCAATATGCCTGCACCATTACATGCATTGCCTGATTCTCCTGAAAAATGGCTACCCAAGTTTAATCCAGATGCTGGAACACAAGCTGAAGAACATATTAATAACTTCATGTTATCAGTTAATTTGAAAGGAGTAACAAAGGAAGATGTTGTCGTTAAGCTTTTCCCTTATACTTTGCAAGGATCAGTGGGATCTTGGTATTTTTCCCTGCCCTTTGGATCCATTACCAGTTGGAACATTTGCCAAGAACAATTTCTTACTAAGTATGGTGATGATAGATCTTTAGCCACATTAATCAATGATCTCTCCAATCTTAGGATAGAGCATAAGGAACCAATTAAAGAATTCAA
This sequence comes from Pinus tabuliformis, assembly GCA_031772625.1. NCBI lineage: Eukaryota > Viridiplantae > Streptophyta > Pinopsida > Pinales > Pinaceae > Pinus > Pinus tabuliformis. Next base: position 350,968,670 of record CM062808.1, on the reverse strand, counting down.
CTCGCGATTCAATAAACTCTTGAATAAGATTCCAACGGCCTCCAAACCAAGTGAGCAAATCAAAAGTGAATGGTATATAATTGCCCTACCCGCCAATATAGCTATTTTCGTAGACAGGGCTACAAAACCAACTTTAGCTGAAAACATGAAAGAAGCACTTGCTGTGGAAAAATGTATTAATGCTCCAGAAAGCTGCTCTTGAAGATAGAAAATTCAAAAAAGTTTCTTTTAAAGATGATTCAAAGAAGAAAACCCCTAAAGATCCATATGATATGGAAGGTTTACAAAAGGTCCTCAAGACTATATCAAATGAAATGGTTGAAATCAAAAAACAACTAGCTAAAACCTCAACAAAAATGCCATTTAGGAATTTCAAGAAAACTGAATCAAAACCACCAAATGTTATATCTAATGCAGATTCAGATCCTGAAGAGGAAGAAGAAGATGAAACAATTTCACCATCCGATGAATTCGAAGAAGAGGAAGTTGTTGAATGCCATGGAATGTGGGACTTCATATTACCTAACTCCGATATAGAAAATGAACAAGAAGCTTTTCCTGTGACTACTAGGAGTAAAGGTTCCCCTGAACTTGTCTAGGCAAGTTCAAAGAAAAGGAGTGCAGGTACTACTACTACAAAGGAAAAGGTACCCACAAAGAAGCCGGCTGCAACAGTACCTCAAAACCAACCATCATCCTCAAATATACCTTCAACATCTAAAACGTTGGTAGTATCGGATTCAATGGATTACAATATTGTTGATGATATGAAGAAGACTAAGGCAAACATCACCATGTTTGAACTTAGCAAATTAAAACATCAACAGAAATTGCTTCTTAAGGAACTGAATGCAGTTCCTTCTTCGCCTCTTCCTAGTGCTAAAGCTACAAATGATTCAGGTCAACCACCTTCTGGTAGGGTTGAAGCTACTGATACGATTCTAATTGGAGACAGATCAAATTCCCATACTCCTCCTTTCCTCTTAACGTTTGAGATCTATAATCGAAATCTACACAATTGTTTGATTGACTCAGGGGCTTCCTCTAATATAATGTCGACTTCAGTTTGTTCCAAACTGAACATTGAACCCCAAAAGTCTGCAATTCATATTGTACAGTTAGATAGAACTAAGGTCCAGGTTTTAGGGGAAATCAACTCAGTAACTATCAGATTATCGATTGATCCTAGAGTAGTTCAAAGAATTGATATTTTGATCGCTGATATACTTGAATTTTATGGGTTGATTTTAAGTAGAGATTGGTCCGAAAAACTCCACGGTTATATTTCCACCGATTAGTCTCATATGTGGTTACCTTATAAAGGAAAACCGAATCAGATCAAGATTGATCGGGAGAAACACATGACCCATACAGTTACCGAGTTTGAACAAGAAAACCAACCAATAGAATTTAATAACAATATCTTGGGGAATTATTCATCTGAATCATTCTTTGGCAACTTCACCGCCCAACCATCTCCTTTCCAAATTAATAATTTCACATCTCAGATCGAAAATTTCTCACAAACAGATAGGTCAAGATGTTTTAATATTACTGAGGAAATTGTAAATAAAATTGTTGATAGTTATTTATTTTGGTCACTATATTTTGACTGATCTAAGTCCAATTAAGGCTCAGGAGCAGGATGTATTTTGGTTAGCCCTCAGGGAGAAAAAACTATGTTATCATGTAGATTGGAATTTGAATGCACAAATAATACAGCTGAATATGAGGCCCTAGTCCAGGGACTTTACAAAGCGATTGGCCTCAAGGTTCAATATTTGAAAGTGTTTGGTGATTCAGAAATTGTTATTAAACAGGTGAGAAATACAATTCATTGCCTCTCTGGTCATCTCAAACACTATCAGTCTCTGGTACAAGAACTCACCTCTCAATTTTTAGCATTTAATATTTCTCCCACCCCTAGGTCCCACAATGTAGCAACTGACTTGCTAGCCAATGTTGCTTCTAAACTCCTACCTTCCAAAGATTATAGCCCAGATAGATTTTCAGTAGAGTTAATTTTTAGACCATCGATTCCTGACAATGTCACCAATTGGCGAGTGTTCAATCACGATGAAGACATCTTACATTTTTTGACTTCCGACAAGTCCTACGATGATCAGATCATTGAGGAAAGTGATCATGATCTTCAGATGAAAGAAAAACACGAGGAAAACTCAATACCAAAACCTGTGGTTAAACTTGAGGATCTCTACGATATTAAAGACAGGTTTAAACAGGTAACCAATTCAAAGCTCCAAAGTTCCACCTTAAGATTTGAATTGATAAACCTTGGTACTGAGCAGAACCCTCAAAACATTAATTTGGGATTAGGACTTTCTGTGGAAGAAAGGATAGCATTCATTAGATTATTAAGAAAAAATAAACATGTCTTCGCTTGGAAATATGATGATTTAAAAACATACGATACATCCATCATCCAACATACCATTCCAATGCTTTCTGAACAAAAACCAGTTCAACAAAAGTTGAGGAAAATACATCCGAACTTAGAGAGTCAAATAAAATCAGAACTCAATAAACTCTTGAAAGCTAAGATTATTTTTCCCGTTCGGCACTCAAACTAGGTTTCCAATATGGTGCCTGTTAGGAAGAAAAATGGCGACATCGGGATTTGTATAGATTTCAGAAATCTGAATAAGGCGAGCCAAAAAGATAATTTCCCATTACCTACCATGGAGCAGATACTCCATTCAGTAGCAGGTTCTGAGTTAATGTACTTTTTAGATGGTTTTTCAGGATATAACCAAATTTTGGTCCATCCTGATGATAGACTCAAAACTACCTTCAGAACAAAATGGGGAACTTACGCTTATTAGAAAATGTCTTTTGGACTTATTAACGCAGGAGCTACATTCCAAAGAGCAATGGATATAGCCTTCAAAGGATTGATCAACAAAATAGTAGTTGTCTATTTAGATGATATTACTGTATTTTCCAAGAAAAGATACAATCATTTACATGATTTGAATCAAATCTTTGAACACTGCAGAAGGTATGGTATTTCACTCAATCCCAAAAAATCCTTCTTTGCTCTTAATCAAGGAAAGATCTTGGGCTTTATCGTTTCCAAAGATGGTATTTATATTGATCCGGATAGGATTAAAGAGATTTCTAAAATTCCATTTCCTCATAAGAAAAAATCCATGCAGTCATTTTTAGGTCAAATTAACTTTTTCAAGAGATTTGTTCCCGATTTTTCCCACATCATTTTACCATTACAAACCATGATTAAGAAAAATTTAGTGTTTAGATGGGGATCTGTAGAAAGGGAAGCATTTGATTCAATCAAACAATCAATAATCAATGCCCCCGCTTTAAACACTCCTAATTTTTCTAATCATTTCATATTGTACACTATCGCATCCGATTCATCTTATGCAGCAGTACTCACTCAGATTAATGATCACAACTTGGAAGCACCGATTTCATTTTATAGTTCAAATCTGCAGGGTGCTAAACTAAATTATTTTGAAGTTGAAAAACAAGCCTTTTCTGTGTATAAAGCTGTCAAACATTACAGACCCTTCCTTTTAAAAGCCCATACAAAAGTTATAGTTCCTTTTCCTGCAGTAAGGCAATTACTAATCCAAAGGGAATTAGGTGAAAAAAGGGAAAACTGGGTTACAACACTTCAAGAATATGACTTGGAAATCAAGCCAACAAAGATTGTTAGAGGCCAAGATTTTTGTAGGTTATTAGCAGGAGCATCCAACATTCAAGAACTAGGTGATACAGAACATATTGAAGAAATCAACCAGATAAGTATCACTGATTCTGAATCGCAATATGCAGACTTGATCTTTTATTTGAAAAATGGATATGCACCTCCTAATCTTTCTTATAAAAACAAACGGGCCATTAGATTAAAAGCAAAAAACTTCATAATCATTGATGATGTACTTTTTAGGCAGAATTATGATTCAATTTTATTAAGATGCCTAGAAAAACCTGAAACACAAAAGGTTTTGCAGGAACTACATGATGGACCAATAGGAGGACATTTTGGAGCTGACACAATAGCCCACAAAATCATTCATGCTGGATATTATTGGCCCACCCTATTCAGAGATACTCATGAATATGTAAGGAAATGCCGAAGTTGTCAAATCTCCAGTGGAAGACAAAGAAAACCAGCTTTCCCTTTGCAACCAGTCAACATTGATCAACCTTTTGAACAATGGGGATTAGATATCATTGGGGAAATAACTCCACAGTCCTCCAAACAACATAAGTATATCCTTACTACTACTGATTACTTTACTAGGTGGGTTGAAGCAATTCCTTTAAAGACAACAAACTCTGAAGTAATTATAGAGTTTATAGATCAATTCATCATTACCAGGTTTGGTGTCCCAAATGCTCTTGTTTTCGATAATGCATCTTATTTCTATGGAAATGCTATGTTTGAGTTCGCTATTAAAAGAGGATTTAAATTGAAATATTCTGCAAATTACTATCCCCAGGGTAATGGTTTAGTAGAGTCTACCAATAAGAATCTAGTTAAAATTATTAAGTGAACTATTGAACAGAATCATAAAAATTGGCACAAATCTTTAATATTCGCACTATGGGTTGATAGAATAACGCAGAAGGCTTCCATAGGTACTTATCCATTCAACCTTGTATATGGGAAAGAAGCAGTGCTACCAACCAATCTAGTGCTTCCTTCTCTAGCCCTAGTTCAGTTTATTGAAGAAAGCCCCTCTTCTTCTATTCAACTTAGACATAATCAAATCTTAAAATTAGAAGAAGAAAGAGAAAAGGCCAAAATTACTCATGCAAAACATCAACAAATTATCAAGTCATCTTTTGATTCAACTTCATCTAGTTCAAAACAATTACAGGTTGGTGCCCTAGTTCTGAAATGGGACAAAGCCCATGGGGATAAAGGAAAACACACCAAGTTCGAGAAGATGTGGCTTGGACTATTTTAGATCTATGAGAAGATAGGCCATTCGACATTCATATTACAAGATTTATCAGGAAAGAGAGATTCTCTTCCTATTAATGGCCTCATCTTAAAGATATTCTTCAATTGAGGAGGTAACCCCTTCTCCCTTTTTTTCAAGTTTGGTAGAATTTGTAGTTTTTAGGAACATTAGGAAATAAAGTTGTAAGATATCTTCCATTGGCCTTTGCTATATTGAAAAGTTGCTCAAAAGAAGTAGTTTTGATATTTACTTTTAAAATAGAAGCCTTAAACAAAGGACACAATTTCTAGGAAATTAGGTATATTCACATTCTGAAACCCCATTTCATTTTTGTGAAATATTCTCAAGATTTAGAACTGCTGTAAATCATTTTATGGTTTTCAAACTGGCCACAAAAAGGTTATCAATATCAAAATAGAAACTAATTCAATCTTAGCATCTTCAACTCTTACCCTGTCATCCATTCTCTCCTAAGGAGAAAATTGTCCATCCCATTCATCCAAGTTTATGATTACTTAGAGTGTAATTCTAAAATATTTGATATAAAAGATAAGGGGTCTTATTACAAGCCTGCTTACCATGATCATTGGGAAATAGTTTAACCGACATTACCAACACTGCATACCAAAACAGGGTAATGGCTTATAATCATAAGACAAGGGGTCTCATCACGAGCCAGCTTGTTCAGTCAGATTACAACCAGTGAATGGCATTGTCAAATAGCTGGCCACCAAACCAGGACAATGGCTATTTATCTTACAAAATAATAGAAAAGGAAAAAAGAAATACAAAATATGAAAGCATATTTTGAATTCATTCTTTTAATAATACTCTGAAATGGATGGGATAATGGACAGTCAAATGGTTAAAAGGTACCCCTGTCGAAACTATAAACGTTTGCTGGTAGCAGAGGCTCTACCTATGACAAAGGAGTCAATTAAAAAGGCTAAGTTGGAAAGGTTTTTTGTTTTATCATTATCAACCAATAGAGGCCAATTTAAAACTTAGAATGTATCTAATTTTAACAAGAGAAGGAATTAGCAAAAATAGCTCTTATTATATTCAGAATGTATGTATACCCAGTTATATTAGAATTTTCCTCTTTGATAAGACTTGTATACAAAGAATGTCTAAGTATTTCAATATTTCTTAGAGATAATTGTTTCTCCCAGCGAATCGCCAATTGTTGTGTTGTACAACAACCCCCCATTTCATAAAATTTTACTTTCAAAACTATAATATGAAATGGGTCCCTTTTAGATTAAATTGGTATCAACTTATCATTCCTCAAAAGGTCCGAAAAGAAACAAAACATTATAAACCTTTTGAGACAATATATAATCGGTCTTACAATAAAAAATGAATAATTCTTTAGTATTGCGATAAAGCGATCGCAAGATCGCATATCTCAATAACAAAGGATGCATAACAAAAGACCCATTGGTTTTCCCCAATGCGACAAGCGCGAATAACTATCGGATATCGGAAAGGTAAGCAATCGTAACAAAAGGCTCCTCTCTTTGCCCCGGTGCGATATCACTATCAGCAATCGGGGAATGTAACATGCATGCAACTAAAAGCCCTCTTCTAAAAAGCTCCCGATACGAATTAGCGATATCGCTATTGGCGATCAGGGATTCCATAATGACACCAATATAACTACTTAAACATTCCTCTGATCCCCGATTGTGATAAAGCTAAGTGCGACTTTCAAAAAGGATTGATAAGGCTTGGGTATATTGTGTTGAATTATTATTAAAAGCCTTTCTCTTCCCGATAGTGATTCACTTGCGCCCAACTGCCAAAACATCAAAGCCACGCTTAAATGAATTATTCAGCCAATAAACGATATGATGAGCATTTAAATGATTGACAGGTTTAAATGGCCAATTAATGAAGCAGTGATGCCAAAATCTCTTCAGAGATTGTATCCGCGACAGTCTTATGTTAATCCTCCATTATTCATTAATTGATATAACTCTTTCATACTTGGTTTGCACCACCTATTCTCCGCATTACGTTCATTTTATCTCCTGTGCAGAGCTCCTCTGAAGCAGCGAATTTAGGCCAAATGGGGAAGAAGTCTAAGAAATTTGGAACAACTTCAGCTTCCATAGTAACAGGACAGCACATTGCTGATCCGGGACCAAGTAAAAATGGATTAATCTCAGACACCACATGTCTTGGTCTCGGTAATACTACTTGGCAGAGCATCTATAATCTGGTTGAGGCTAAAGAGCCTCAGGAAACATCAGTACAAGCTACAATAGACTCGAACCGGAAGTCCGAGGCAACCATAAAGGATTTGGCCGATTCTTACCTACATCGGATAGCAGCTCGAGAGAAAATTCTTCCATACACAGATGTCGTAAGATGGGCAGTTGAGGAAATTCCAATTACAAACAGAACATTTTGCACTATCGACGGGAGAGTATTCGGTTCATTTCAGCCCAATGATTTGAGACAAATGTACCATTTTCCCGAACCAGAGAAGAAGTATAACAAGGCATTTCTGGAGAAATTCAGAGATGAAGATGAAACTGAATCAGCACCTATACGGGAATGGAGACAAAACCCAGCGAAACACAAGCATGAGTCCTCGGGTAACTACTCTATCGATTCCTTGTGTTCTCCTTATTGTTATGCCGGAGCGATGATGCGCAGGATTTGGGGGTTGGATGATTCCTCAAACTTCTCCATAGAGATGGTACCTTTAATGGAAGCAGCATGCAATAGCGAAATAATGGGTTGGGGGAATATATTATCTGATAAGTTAGCAACAGCTATTCTTGAGTTCAGAAACAAATCTCGTGTTACTGAAAGGTTCATTCCTCCATTTTACTTTAGTGCCTACATCTTAGATACTCTCTGTTTTAACTCTGAATTTCCTGTGCTGGGGTGGAGATGGACTCCACAGGACCCCATGCCCATTCATATCTATCACCATATGTTGTGGAAAGCCCATTATAAACACCACCTATATCAAGTTGGCAATGGATTTATGTTACCCATTTACTATGCAATTTTTTACAAACCTGCTCCTAAGATTTCCTCACAAGCAGAGATTGACTTGACAGCCTTAGGAACCTGGTTCGGAGAAGAAAAATTTACATATGTAAGAGTTTTTGGAAGTCATGCCAGGCCTCAAGTCCTCCCCTTGTATATACCCGACAAACTATTGGCTCGAGAGATAGCATATCAGCTTACATCCGAAGGAGTTACAAAGACTCTAAAGAATTCAAAGAAGCAAGTCTGGCCTCCTTTTCCTCTAAGGTGTGGCATTTACACTCTGCATGACTACAAGCATGCAGAGAAAGAAGTAGAAAAGATAAATACACTAAATCTCGCCACTCTTCCTAACAGACGATTTGATCCAAACAAAGTCGTCTATAATGTACTAGAACAGGGAAAACTCACTAAATTTGAACATAAAAAGAATAAGTTTGATGACCTATTCTCTTGGGCCGAGTCATTATTTCAGGTTCAAACGCTAGCTAAAATGAGATATCACGACAACGGGTTAGTCGAATTTAATAAACTTAGAGAGCAGAGGTTGCAAACTCTGCCTCTAGATTTGTTAGCCACTGCCTCGATGACACAGTCAAGCGAGCCTGAGCAGCAACTTACCAACGAACCTCCTGCTACATCAGAAATTTTTGAAGAAGTCCAAAGGAGTGAGTAGGAGGAACTCCAGAGGAAAGAACAAGAGGAAGCACAGAGGAAAGAACAAGAGGAAGCGTAGAGGAAAGAACAAGGGAGAATATGTGAAGAGGAACAGAAAAGGCAGTAGGAGCAGAGCAGCAAGGATGTGAATGTCGATATCCAGATTGACCCAAAGTTGCTCCAGGAATGGTAGCAATTTGATTCAATCATAAGCAATCTGGAAAGCTCAAGAGAAGCCGATACATCCAAAGCGGCTAATACACAGGATACAACATCAAAAGAGGTTCCAAGAAATAATTCCCAAAGATCCTTCGGATCAAATAATTTTGCAAGTGGAGGATATACTTCCATTGGATGTCTTTTACAGCCCAAAGCACAAGGCCATAGTAAAGCGATAGCGGAAAAGGAGAAGGATTGATCAACCTTCCCTGTTCCCTGAACAAACAGTGACAGCCAACGTAGTTTGAAAGGAGGAGTTTGATCCTTCTGATGACCTAACAAAGTTGTCCCAATATGCTGGAGCCTATTCGGCGGCCACCATGGACAAGGCATCAGAAGTGAGTAATTTGTTAAAAGAAAAAGACCAGGCAATCACTTCATTACAAGCACAGCTATCGGAAGCATAGCAGAAAGAAGAACAATTAGAACAACAATTGTCTACACAACAACAGTTAAATAATCAATTGAACAAGCAGTTACATGAAGAGAAACAGAGGGTCGATTCGAGTGCGATTCAAAAGCAGAAAGAACTATCGGAGGCATTAGCAAAATTAGAGACAATGAATGAACAGATGGTAAAGACAAAAGATGAGCAAATTGCTCAATTATTAGGTCAAATAGAGAAGTTCAAGAGTCTTTCGTAGCCTGCCGATTTCAGAACAGAAGCACTACAGATTAATAAGGCACTAGTAACACAAATAAGATTATTGTGTTATAAAATTGCTCAAGTTGAACCCCTGTGTGACATAACAGCATTAATAATCGATAAATCAGTCAATGCTAGACAAGACTTAGAACAGGCCGATGAGACCTTAACAGATTTTCTTACTTGGCAGGACACTAATGAGGGACAGGCAGTAAATTTGCCTAAAATCCTAGAATCCCATAAAGAAATTCTATTTATGGAGTGGCAGTGGCAATTGATGAAGGCAGAGAGAGTAGTTTCTAGATGCAAATTATCCACAAGTAATTTGATTGAATTAATTAACAATACTCTCTATTTATCTAATATGATCTCTCAATGTACACCAGGTAAATTACTATCAGCTAAAACATTGGAGCAACCATGTTATCAAGAGCTGGAAAAGAATGGGAGATTGATCACAGGTATTAAAATTTTAACTTGGGACACCTATTGGTTGTTCCTAGTAAAACCATACAGCCAAAGAGCCACCCTCAAATGCCTAACAGATGCAATCAGGTGTATCATTCCCGATATACACGATGCCACCTATTCTGCTCAACTCAATTCTCGTCTCAGCCGCCCTCAAGAAGTGGAACCGATGCTAGCAATATGCCAACTTAGGTCGAAAGGCAAACAGCCAAAATGATGAATCATGCTGCCGACTACCAGATTTCTTTGGGGAAGATATTCAAGATCAAGTTGTACCAATTTAGTAGAACTTTAATTTTGTAGTTAGTTAGTTTAGTTAAGTATTTATAGACCCTTTCATGTATTTAGAAAGGGTCGCAAGTTTTTGTATATGACTTAAACCTGAAGTTGCACTACTGTACTTCAGGTATATTTTTTATAAAGATTGGGCCAATTATTCCAATTTTGATAACGAAGCTTTTATGTGGATGTGCACTATTGCCTTTATTTAAAAGTATTTCTGAGTTGGAAGAAGGAATTCGAATTGCGATTGATGTTGGGAATGATTTGCAGCTCATATGGTACTACTATCTATGTCTGAATTCATTCTTTTTATGTGAATTGTTATTTGATCATTCTTGCTATTATTGAATATATGCATGTGTTTTAGCAGCATTCTTTATACTTTCCACTATTGGATGTGTACAATGTGATTTTCTTCTAATCATACATGTATCAATAATATAAAAAGATAAGTGTAACAATGTTTTATTAATTACTTTGTTCAACTATTTGAACAAAACAATTATTATATGAATGCATGTCTATGTTTATTGAATAGAGTCATCTATATGCCTATTGATGAACAGAGATCATTGAACGTTGCACTTAAGAATAGAAGCTTCCCGGAATAGAATAGTCATTTGTATTTTCGCTGTTAGATTAGGTCATCCATTCATTATCACTTATTAGAAAACCAATCACTCATCCATCCCTTTTTATTCATTACTGGAAAACTGGTCCCATTATATCCAGTCGGAGCCACCATCCCAAATGGAAAAGGAGTTGTATTAAGGTTCGGACCGAGTGGTTATCCCCCGATGTTGATGCAACGATTTTTGAGGCATCAACAGGATGGTATAATTCAACCTAGTCAAAGTTATTTCTCTGCTCCAGTAGTGTTGGTTCATAAGAAGGATGGATCATGGCACATGTGTCCATATTATAGGGAGCTCAACAAGCTCACTATTAAAGATAAATTTCCCACTCCTGTCATTGATGAATTATTGGATGAATTGCATGGATCAATTTACTTCACCAAGTTGGATATTTGTTCTGGATATCATCAGATCAGAATGAAGACTGAAGACATTCCAAAAGCAACATTTATAACTCATGAGGGTCATTATGAATTTTTGGTCATGCCTTTTGGCCTTACTAATGCACCTTCTACATTTCAAGGTTTTATGAATTCCAATTTCATACCCTTCCTTAGAAAATTTGTGTTAGTATTTTTTGATGATATACTAATCTACATCAAGTCTTGGAAGGATCATGTCCAACATGTTGACATGGTGCTCAAACTATTGGAGGAGAAACAATTATATGCAAAAATGTCCAAATGTTTCTTTGGAGTACAAGAGGTGGAATATCTAGGTCATATTGTATCTTATGAAGGTGTTAAGGTAGACCCTAGCAAAATTAAAACCATTAAGGAATGGAAAATCCCCACATCCATAAAGCATCTACGAGGATTTCTCAGCTTGACAGGGTTTTATCACAAATTTCTTAAGAATTATGGGAGAATGGCAACACCTCTAACAACACTAGTGAAGAAAGATGCATTCTCATGGACTCCAGAAGCAACGAAGGCCTTTGAACATCTTAAAGAGGCAATGTGCCAAGCACCAGTCTTAGCTACACCGAACTTCACAAAAACCTTTATTGTGAAATGTGATGCCTTAGGAAATGGAATTGGTGTTTTTTTAATGCAAGAACAAAGACCATTTCTTTCGAAAGTTGTCCAATCAAAGGAAAGTATTTACAAAAAGCTATTTATGAGAAGGAAATGCTGGCAATACTACATGCACTTAAGATATGGCAACCCTACCTACTGGGAAGACACTTCAAGGTAAAAACAGATCATGATAGTCTTAAATACTTTTTTGAACAAAGATTATCTTCAGAAGTGCAGCAAAAATGGGTCACAAAGATGTTGGGCTATGACTTTGAAATAATCTACAAAAAAGGGAAGCAAAATGTTGTGGCAGATGCACTTTCAAGAAAGTGTGAGGATGTGGAAGCATTTCTTTGAGCCATTTCTATTATCCAACCAGATTGGATAAACAAAGCAAGGGATGAATGGAAGAACGACAAGGAAGTGTGGGCACTCATTCAAAAGATACAACAAGATCCCAGTACATCTGATACATTTAGATGGAGAAATGATTCGTTATGGTACAAGGATCAGTTATACCTATGTGAGAATTCTCAACTCAAACAAAATATTCTTAGGGAATTGCACACCTCTCCCTTAGGAGGGAACTCAGGATTTTTAAAAACCTACCATAGGGTTAAGAAGGATTTTTTTTGGGATGGCCTTAAATCAGATATTCAAACGTTTTTGGTGAATGTTTGGTTTGCCAACAAAATAAAGTTGAAACAATTAAGACCCCGGAACTATTACAACCCTTATCCATTCCAAACCAATGTTGGGAGGAGGTTTCAATGGATTTTATCACAGGTTTACCCAAGTCCGAAGGAAAGAGTGTTATCATGGTGGTAGTTGATAGACTTACCAAGTATGCACACTTTTGTGCATTATCTCATCCATTTAAAGAAAGTACAGTTTCTACTACATTTATGGAAACAATTCAAAAGCTACATGGAAGTCCAAAGATTATTGTAAGCGACAAAGATCCCATTTTCACTGGAAATTTTTGGACAAAATTATTTTCTTGTCTTGGGACTCAGTTAGCTCATAGCTGCTCTTATCATCCTCAATTTGATGGGAAAACTGAGATAGTAAACAAATGTTTGGAAGGATATCTTCGTTGCTGTGTATATGATAAATAGACACAATGGGTCAAATGGTTGCCTGTAGCTGAATGGTGGTATAACACTTCCTTCCATACTGCAACAAAAATGACCCCATCTATGGAACTTTATGGATATCATCCACCATCCATCACATCATATTTAAGAGAAAATTCTAAGGTTCAAGCAGTGGAATATCACATCAAGCATCAGCAACAAGTTCTCCAATTCTTAAAGGATAACCTTGCCTTGGCGCAGAATAGAATGAAACAACATGCAGATCAACATCGCTGTGAAAGAAGTTTTGATGTAGGTGATTAGGTATTCCTATAACTATAGCCATATAAACAAATGTACCTCAAGAAAGCTAAGAAGGATAATAAATTATCACCAAAGTATTATGGTTCGTACAAGGTGTTGCAAAAGATAGGTACTATGGCATACAAATTGAAACTTCTCGCAGCTTCCCGAGTGCATCCAGTTTTCCATGTTTCATGCCTAAAGAAGGTTATAGGTGACAAGATTCTAGTTCAAACAATATTGCTAGAACTTGATGAGGAAGGAAAAATCATATTGGAACTTGAAGCAATCAAAGAAACAAGAACTCGACAGCTATGAAATCGATCAATTTCCGAGTATCTCATCAAGTGGAAGAACTTACCCATTGAAGATTCCACATGGGAGGACGCGAATTTTATACAGAAGCACCCAAAACTACTCAAGCATTGAGGACAACACTTTTTTGAAGGAGAGGGGCATGTTAGGTCCCTATAATACTAGTGATTCCCCCATTACTATTGTCATTGTATCCCTTATTGTTATTGTTGTGCCCCTATTGTCCCCATATTGTTATTTTTGTGGCCCATACAATCCCACTATTATTATTTTTGTGCCTTTATATTATTATTGTTAGGTCGGCTTGGTTATATTGTGTCCCCTTAGACTCCTATATATAGAAAGGAGGCTTTGTCATTTGAATCAACCAAGAATTATTCATTGTGTAATGTAAAGGAGGTTGCCCCCTAGAAGACGCTTATTTCTAAGGCGTTGATTTATCTTTTCTATCTTTCTATGAGTTGGTTTCATAACAAGCACAGGCTTGGTCAGAACATAGAGTGCTACAGAGGACCCTTTACTTGAGGACAGTGCTCCGAAGCACACTATCTCCCATTCAGGGCTGTGGTGATCCTCCTTAGGTCAAAAATCCCAACTTTGACTTGATTTTTCCCAAATTTCGTTTTGTTTCTACTTGCTAAAAGATCAATGATTGTTTTACTTCTGAAATCAATTTTTGTTTCCTTTGCTAGCCCTACTTTGGCCTTGATTGTTTAGTATTTCTTAAATGATTTCTTTATCAATATCAGTTCATTGTCAAAGTTAGTTTATAATTGATTAATCTTTGCTCAAAAGAAAGTGTCGTAAAAGTCTTCATTTATTTCAAAAGGAACTATTGTAAAGTCTTTGTTCTTGCAAAAAAATTGATTGATTGTATGTGCATTAGTTTCCTTTTGTTCATTTCAAACATTAATGGAATTGAAAAGAAAAACTTGCATTGTGCATTGAAAAATTTTGTGTGTGCTAAAAGGAATAGTTTAGGGAAATTGCATTAGATGTGCTCTTTGTTCTTTGATTAAAAGAATCTGATTGCTCTATCCATGCTAGCTAAGGTTTTCATTGTTCAAATTGAATGGAAAGAATGCTTATCATATTAGTTGCATTATATGAATTTTAAATACATCACGTGGTGAACATTGAAAGGCAAATTCTTAAGAATATCAACTTAAAAGTTATCTCAATTAACTTAATGGAGCATTGTAACTTAACACATAACATTTAGAGGTCTAGGCTAGAGACGTGTTCTGGCATTGTAAAACACAACAGTTATCGTTAATTGTTTGTGATACATTCTGAGTGTGATACCTCATTCCATATATGTGAGTATATCATAGCTCGTCCACGTACCTTCACGTATATTGGGTGGTGTTATAGTATGTAAAGTATAAATGAATTCTCTCACTGTGCGGTTTCGCATTAGACAATTCTAACACAGATTGGGCCTCCATGTACTTTCGGGTATATATGGGAAGACTAAATTAGGTTGCTATCCATCCTTAGGTAACTGAGTCAACCGCCTTATACACTGTGATACACTGAACACAACATTCGGGGAGATTGCCTACACGTATGTTAAGTCCTTGGTTTACTGAGGAAATATATTGCAGTTCACAATTGCTTGGTAATCCTTTTTCCTAGATTATCCCTCTTTTGTTTTGTTATGTTTTTTTTATTAAAATATAATTAACTAACCCCAGATAACATCCTCCATGCTGACTCCTTAGTTGATCATAGGTTGAGACATATGGTAACAACTCTGGAGTCCACCAATCAAGGAATTCCTTTTGATGGGAATCCTAGTCCTTTTCCTCCTTTTAGAAATATTGGTGCTCCTTATATGGCTACATTGTCCCTTCTAGGATTTACATTGGCTTGCCAGTATGGTTGTTTTCAACCTCCTTGATTCAAAATGTCATGATTTCTCCATAATTTAGTACTCCTCCAACTGGAAGAAATCAACCTCCAGTTGATCCTAAAGTTGACCCTTTGCCTTCTTCCTTAGTTTTTTCTTCCTCCCCTTCTTCCTCTTCACTTGGTGAAAGTATTGACACTAGTAACCAGGTGGATAAGAAGAAGAAAATTCAGCAGGGCCCAACCAAGAAACCATTGCTTTGAATGAAAATTTTGATGAGAAATCATCCGATAAGCCTCACAAACTTAGATATCCTTGCAAACTTTGTATGGGAGACCATCTTCTTCGAAATTGTTCTGGTATTCCTCAGATATTAGAAGAATCGTCTTCTCATTCACATCATCCTATGTCATCAGCTTCTGGAGATCATGCTTGTGACACACCATCTACTAGTGGTAGTAAATTTCATGGAAAGAAGGGTAAAGTTAAGTTTCCTTGTAGGTTATGAGAAGGGAATCACCCCATTCACCTTTCTCCCTATCTGGATGAAACCCAAAAAGTGTTGGATAACCATCCTGCATCACTGCAACGATTTCCATCTAGTTACAGGAGACTCTCCCTTAATCCTTCACTAGTTGATAAAGTGATTGACCCAAATCAACCGTTGGTCAAACCCACTCTCTCTGAATGTGAATCCCATGAGTCTATACCTGACACATCACAGGTCAAGGAAACAGTTGACTCGATTTCACCTTCAGTTAATTGTACCTTTCCCGTAGAGAGTGAATATGATAACACTTAGGTTCTTTTCATTTCATTAGATTCTAGTGAGATTGGAGGCAACCCTCTTGTTCCATCAAGACAGGAGGAAAATCCTCCCATTCATGTAATTCAAGGGGGTAATTCTCCTATTCTTACGGTACCCCCTCCAAGTATTATGGTCACTTCCTTTGATCGGAATCCACTGGTAGGATGTCGTCTTGCTTCTTATGTGCCTTTCCAGATGATAATACAGGTTTGTAATATGATTATACCTGGCACTATTATAGATGAAGGTGCATATGTGAGTATCCTTTCCTCCATTGCTTGGCAAGTGCTTGGTTCGACCCCACTTGTGCCTGTTACCCAGAATCTGTTGGCTTTTAATAGAGGAACTAGTTATCCATTAGGGATCCTTCCTGAGTTGCCTATTACTTTGGGAGGAAAAATTGTTTATCTCAATGTGATGGTAGTCCCAAGCCCTTTAGATTACAACTTACTTCTTGGGCACGACTATGTTTAAGGCATGGGAGCTATTGTCTCAATACTCTTTCGAGTGATGTGTTTCCCACATGAAGGTAGAATTGTCACTGTTAACCAGCTTTCATTTCCCATTCCAAATATGGCTTCTAGTAAACCATCTTCCCTAAATGGTCCTTTTGTCCCAATTGTATCTTCCCCACCACGGGTAAATTATGTGGCAACCCATTCCATACCTACATCAACTGACGATAAATTTTGTGATGTTGTACTTTATGTACTATGGGCATTGGAACCAGATCTCGGATTCCTTGTTATGGATGGCTTCTAGAGCATTGTTCTCCCATCTCATGAGAACCTCTTGGAAGTCATGACCTCTTATGGGTCATGAACAAGGAATATGAGGATAGTTCCTAGTCTTGTGTCAACCTCATTAAAAAATGAAACAAAGTGTATGAGAATAGTTCCTTGTCTTGTGTCAAGCTCGTTAAAGAATGAAACAATGAATATGAGGATAGTTCCTAGTCTTGTTTCAACCTTGTTAAAAAATGAAACAAAGGGTATGAGTAGACTTCCTTGTCTTGTGTCAAGCTCCTTAAAAAATGAAACAAGGAATATGAGCATAGTTCTTGGTCTTGTGTCAACCTCGTTAAAAATGAAACAAAGGGTCTGAGCAGAGTTCCTTGTCGTGTGTCAAGCTCGTTAAAAAATGAAACAAGGAATACGAGGATAGTTCCCTGTCTTGTGTTAAACTCGTTAAAAAATGAAACAAAGGGTATGAGCATAGCTCATTATCTTGTGTCAAGCTTGTTAAAAAATGAAACAAGGAATATGAGGATAGTTCCTTGTCTTATGTCAACCTCATTAGAAAAGGAAACAAAGGGTATGACGATAGTTCCTTGTCTTGTGTCAAGCTCATTAAAAAATGAAACAAGGAATATGAGGATAGTTCTTTACCTCATTAAAAAAATGAAACAGGTCCAAGAGCATAGTTCCTTGTCTTGTGTCAAGCTCGTTAAAAAATAAAACAAGGAATCTGAGTAGAGTTCCTTGTCTTGTGTCAAGCTCATTAAAACATGAAACAAGGTCCCTTGGAGAAAAGTTCCAATTCGAGTCTTTGATTAGATCTCGTAAAATCCCAGTCAAGTCTTTAACTTGATCTCGTAAATGAGCCTTCATTCCATCCACCTGATAGACATGAGTAATCTACTTATGTGAATGTAATGAAGCTTGGGGGCGATGCACCTAGAATCGAGACATCATGCTGGGGGCATGTAAACCAATATCAAGCATAGTTTTTGTTTCAAGCTTGTGTAAACATGAAATTGAATCCAAGCATAGTTCCCTATTGTTCAAGATTGTGAAAAAATGAACCCATATCCATTTTAACCCTTGTGATTGCCATTCTATTAGCCTCTTCTGTCAGATGAGCCTTGGTTGTTCTCCTTCCATCTATATGCTTGGACGATCATACGCTTTCACTTGGTTGTTTTACCCTTTTTGAGGAACAAATACAATGAGTGGTCTTATTAGCTAGCATCTTCACATAAATCAACATGTTTTTAGAAGTTCCAACATCACTGGAACTAGTTGCTATCCTAGACACCACTCATTCCTCAAAGCGGAGTCCTCTTTAAACTCTTTTCAGACTCTCGAAATATGAAAATATTGTCGAATGCTTGTCCTTTTCAGCTTGTTAACAAATTGGAAATGACATCTACTTAGTATAAGTTTAACCCTTTTCCAGATTGAGATAGCTTATTTATGAAAAAGGAACAGTTGATTGAACATGTTCAATAGGTTCTCTCTCATATTATTTTACTCTTTTTCGGATTTGAGAGAAAAATCTACAAAAAAGAACTTGTGGTGTATTCTTTTTGTCCCTTTTCAAAATCTCTAAATATGAAAAGGACTGAGTTATCATTGTCATTAAGCTCATTAAAAAATCAAATAGTGACAAGCTTGTCCATCATGACAAGACCGATTTTCACCTTCGCTAGAATTGTTAAAACATCACATGGCGATGGATTCACCTGAGGGGTCAAATTATAAAACAAGCATATGTTATCCTCCTCAAGCTTGATAAAAAAATAAAGAGTAACTGGTCAGCAATGATTGGGGAAATGGGAAAAGGGGTACACTACTTTATGGTAGCAGGTCACTCTTGAACATGACACTTTCACTTCATCACTATGACTACATGGGTTGGGTTATCTGCTTAATGGTAATCATACCTTGGTCTATCATACCATCCATTACTTTGGTTTTGGGTCAATGTTGCCAATTTATTCAGTGTCGCCGACATGTTCAAGAGAATTTACTCAGTCAAAATTCATCCTTTGCAATACTCATAAACCTTCATTTTCATGACCATCATTCTTGAACCTTGTGTCTTCAGTCAAATTCCATCTCCAAAATCATTACACTCATTTCGTGTCAATGATGTGGGATACATCAAGGCCCTCCTGCGATGAGTCGCTTCTGGTAGACATTAGTGCATTATCCAAGAAGTGGACTTAGAAACACCCTTCTAGTACCTTGAGGCTTGCATACATCAATGGCAAGTTTCTCGCTTCCAGTAATAGGTTGACAACACTAGCGTTTGACCGAAAGAATTTGTATGGTGATCGAAATCAAAACATCCATTCACACCATGCAAACTGTACTTCAGTACCTTAAGAATCATTATCATTATCTGTTATTTCTCTTGCATCTGTTAATAGCTTACATCATTGGCTGGTAATCAGACGATGTCTTCCCATGTCCGACTTCATATCAAATATTCACATAGTTAGACTCGTACTTGAGCGAAATATTGAATGAGATAGAAGATCCTGGATCTAGTTTCATCCATCTGGGCTGCGATTTTAGGAAAGTACCAAATCATTCGTACAATGGCCTTACATTGATGGTCATCCCATCATGGGTCTATATCTGTAAACAACTATCTATGTACTTGTAATGAAAGTTTATATGCTTGGCATGGGTATGCCTTCCCTCAATGATTCATGAGAAAAAATCAAAGTATCATGATATTATGTATTGCAATCGATGCAGGTCACCATCCACTTCGGAACCTCCTCATCACATCGTAAAGCATATCACTCGACATTATAATTTTTGACTTCATGCTTTAGGGGGTAGCTGTTACAGATCCATTTGGGTACATCACTCCCATCATTTATATCAGTAGTTTTAGGGCTCATCAAACCCTAATTTAGTTTCTACATTCCCTAGACAAGTCATCACTTTGAATGCCTCCTTCCTTTAGAATTTCTTGGCCTGAATCCCTCCAAAAATGCCTCCTCGAGGGACCAACGTAGCCCTAGTTAGGCATAAGTGTGCTTCAATGTAGGTAGGCCCATGTCAGGGTGCTTTCTAGAGCACTTAGGCCCACTTTGACCTGCATTGGGCGAGATTGAGCAAAATCATCATAGGGTTCCAGGAATATTCTTATCTTGTGGAGCAATCTAGAAGATTCCCACACTTATCATTTCCTATGAGCTGAAAATTGGATAGGGAATGAGTTAAGTAACCTCATATCCTATCATCCCTTCCTCCATGGAAATTAGCTCTAAGTTTGGAAGGCAATTCGATACCCTCATTTATGACCAAACCTCCTCCATTTTTCTATAAATTGAGCACTCATCTAAGTGATCAGGGGCTGGACTTTGAGAATTTGTAAGGAGATACTATTGGT
Organism: Pinus tabuliformis; assembly: GCA_031772625.1. NCBI lineage: Eukaryota > Viridiplantae > Streptophyta > Pinopsida > Pinales > Pinaceae > Pinus > Pinus tabuliformis. The sequence continues at coordinate 350,948,295 of CM062808.1, read as the reverse complement.
GTGAGGATTGAGATTGTAAGAAATTATTGTTATGCTACAAAAGTGTTGTACTTTTGATGTGATGTTGGTTGCAGCCCAAGCTGAAAGAGTGATAATGGATCGGACTTCATGGTTGTAATTATTCCTTATACTTAATAAAGTTGTTTACACCTTTTCCCATATTCTTGTCTTTATGTATGATGATTATATGTGTAAATTATTTCAATTCCATTTGCTTATAGTAGATAGATCTCTTGCTTTTATTGGTCTTTGTCCTCTGTTTATGATTGCAAGTACTTGTCGAGCAGATTAAGTTCGAGAAGGAGTGACGAGAGCCATACAAAGGAGAAAAAGGGAAAGCGAAAGATAACAGGTAGGTCCCTTGTCTTATTTATCTTCTATAGAAAAGGGTTAAGCACTTTAAATCCGTTGTTGTAGGTGTAGCTACCCATCTAGGGAAATTGTGTTTATATGTAGATGTAAAATTCCACATAACACAAACCCAGAAAAATCATCCATATAACTATCAACACATTCAAGATCAACAAAAATAGCCAACAAATCCCTTTGAAAGGTGGCGGGTGCATTACCCAACCGAAAAGGAAGCACTCAATATGAAAATGTACCCAAAAGGCATGTAAAGTTATTTTTGTCTTGATTTGAGGGTGCGATCTGGATTTGGTTATACCCACTAATTCCATCTAAAAATGAAGAGTAATTTTTACTGGCAAGGGTATCTAACAATTGATCAATGAAAGGAAGGGGAAAGTAATCCTTGATAGTGCCTCTATTTAATTCTCAATAGTTAATGCAAATACGTCATCTCCCATATTTGTTAGGGACTATCACTAATGGAGAGACCCACTAACTGTCAGAAGTGGGATAGATGAAATTAGTGTCTAAGAGTTTTTGTAATTCCTCTTTAACAATATCTCTTTGCATGGGATTCATTCATCTCTAGGGCTTTCGGATAGGTAGAGCTCCCTCCTAGATATAGATATGATGAGTAAAAATCTCAGGAGGAATGTCATTCATTTCTTCGTAACTTCGAGTGAATGCATCCAAGGGATTTCACAACAAGGTAACAAGTTGCTCTTGCTGACATGAATACAACTCTGAGATAATGTGTAAAGATTTTCCTAGACTAACTTCAACAAGAGTGATCTTGGGCTGAAGAGTCTAGGAAGATGATGCCACAGTATGGGTTAAGAAAGGTTGGGAATCAGAATTTTCTTGAAAATCCAGACTAAAGATCTGATGAAGTGTGTCAAAATTAGGCATAATGTCTAGATTGTTCAAGAAATCTCATAATTCACCATCCCAAGTACACTCATATGATGCTGAATCGAAGAGACAGACCGAGTATCCTCATCACTGCTGTCATAATATAACCATAAAGTGTCCTTGAGTTCCCAAATAGATCTAGTAGGTGGATATAATGTGAATCTTTTCCTAGAGTCTCCATGTGAAATGTACATAGCACCGAAGCAACATCCAATATAAGCATTAACCATGGCAAGCCATGGTCGTCCTATAATCAAAGGATGTCCTCCCACTAGATTCTTTGGCTAAAGCACAATGAAATTCACAGGGTATTCCCATGAATCTATACAGACGACCACATCATCCAATACTCCATCGGGCTCCATTTTAGATCTATTTGCAAGTTCAAGCACAGTGCGTGTAGGACGAATATGGCCCAACCCAAGTTGTTCCATGGTTTTCCCGGTCATAACATTGATGACTACCCCTAAGTCTATTAATACATTAGAGACAAGGATATTGCCTATCTGGACATAAACAACTAGGTTTCTATGATTTATGTATTTGTCCATTGATATGCATCCTATCATGAACTCAGGTGCTCTACCAACAAAATGAATGGTCTGAGGTTATACTCTCTTCCTCCCTGGATTTTTAAGACATAACTCCCTAATGATATCTGTACAGATGGGAATTTATCTGATAGCCTGAAGTAAAGGGACCTTTATACAGAGATTTCTTAACTCTGGAGCTGGAGTGGACTCGCAGTCACTCTTCTCCATAGCAAACCTCTCTGGATAGGGAGGTTTGTTTGAGGAATATGGTGAATCTGAAGTTACAGGAATGGGCTAAATGGTGACATTATTTTTTGAATGATCAGGAGTTGCCTCCTCATTTTTCTCCTCAATGATCATTGTGGATTGTTTTTTTTTTTTTCTGGTTTAACTACCCTTCTCGATCTCAATTGAAGCCAATTTATCCCAATCGATAGGGTTCGATAGGTAGGAGAAGGGGATGATCCAACCAAATGAATCAGTTGTACTGACTTATTATTAGGATTCGATATCGGATGAGCAGGTAGTTGAGGTGGTGTAAATGGTGGTGGAAAAGGCAATGGTGGCAATGGTTGACTTTGCTAAGGTAGAGAGGGAAAAGATGGTTATGACATATGATGTGGTGCATGTGAAGGAGGATATGATGGAATCTGAGCATGATAGGAATGATATGAATGGTTTGGCCCTATCCATCCTTGTTTCCAAGGTTGAGAGCATTGTCCATGGTGAAAATGGTTTTCGTGTTTCCAATGTTGAGATTGATTATTATTATTATAATAGGAATATGGAGGTGCATTATAACCATAAAAATGTGGTTTAGGAACCATACCATCACTTACCTATGGCTAGTTCCTTCATGCTCCCATGGCATGTAATGGCTCAGTTTCATAATGCTCTCCTTCAAGTACAACTTTTAATCCATGTATGGGGGAGAAGTCCTTGGTGGGATGGTTCTCTGCACAGATCACACATTTATTATCACTTGTTATATCAGTAGAACACTCTCTAAAGGGATGCTTTTTCCTACATTTTGTACAAAAAATAGACAATGACTCTTGTTATTTTTCTAGTTTTTGTTGGAATTTCAAAGAGTCTATTTGTTTTCTAACAATATTCATTATTTCAATTTTCATGTTTTCCATTTTATTCTCCAAGCCAATGATCATATCATCTGTAGATCCCAGTTTGTTGGCTTATAGGGGCCTAACCCAGGTTCAGAAGACTTATTTAGCCAAACAAATCCCAAAGCTACCGACCCTTTCGACGACAGCCCACGGAGCGCAGACTAAGGTCTCACCCGAGGTAGCAGGGGAAGGTGATGGAACGAGGTTTCCATACCCTTGGGATGTCTAGATGTCATCTAGAGGTTTCGTGCACCATTCTGTAGCCTCACACTGCTCCGCTTCCGTGCAGATCCGGACTAGGGCTATTCCTTGGTACTAATTACTTAATGAGTTATTATAGATCAGATCTACTTATGGCAGTCTTTAAGCAAACATTTAATCAAGATAACCCATGCGTATATTCAAAAGAGATACAGCTTTGCATTAACACAGAACATAAGCATACACACATAGATTCAATAGAAATATTAACCATAAATCAATTAGATCCATAATAGTTCAGTTTTGACACAATAATTTGGAATCAACTTATCTTTATTCAAGTTCTTCTGTCGATACAACCAGATCTATCTTGCGCACTCAATTGCAGGGTTCCGTGCACACAGCTGCGGACTCTACTAGTCCTCTGTACACACAGCTGTAGAGCCTCTATCTACTACCCAATACCCTCGACTCAGACTTACAGACGCGCATATAACCTTCACAGACCCATAGCACTACAAATCATTCTTTTTCCAAAAAAAATTACCTTCTACCCTTAGAGCCCCACTCTATTTATACATTTCCATGGTCCGCGAACCATGGGTAGGCTGACTTACTCCCTATTATTCTATATTATTTATTGGGTGAACAATCCTTTAACTCGACCTTTTACATTTTGCGTTCTGCATATTTCAGAGTTTTACAATTTTTATCCTAACTTATAGGCTCTTAGTCCAAGACTGTTACGCGGGACCTCTGTTACCCAGCAGTCCCCCAACACAATAATCGTGACTCATCCCGAGTCACTCATTGGTGCAAAGAGATGTGTTGCCTTGGCTTTGTGGCTCACCTTGCTTTGAGTGACGCTCATCATCCTACTGCTCCTGCGTTGTCTCCTACAATGCTTAGTACAGCTCCTGCTTCATTTTTTCTACCAATTATCGCAACCGAAAATGCTCATTCTTCTCTGCTTGGTTAACATAGAACAACCCCCTCATAGGATTTTAGCTCTAGTGGGGGAGCCGCATATGGGACCTCCTCATGCCACCACAGTCACTTCTTACCTACGTATCTTCTCTTCGCACTGTCTACTGCAGCTTGTGTTGTGATTTTGCAAGACCCTGGCTGTTGTCCACGAGATCCCAATCCTCATGATACATTAGAGATGACTTATTAACAACACTTCTACCAGTGGTATCCATCTTTCCATCCTTTCTCTTTTGTGTTGTGGTTTGCTGGCCTACCCATGGGTGAGGCTGCGACATACGGACGAGTTCTACTTCGTGTCTACCATTTTACAGTACATCCCCTACCATCGATGCTAAACTCTGCATGGTGCCCGCAGCTGTGAACACCATGTTCTTCAGAGAGCCCTGCATCTCCATTGGCCAGATCACTACCCTTGGGCTTACTCATTATGCATAGATAATGAAGAGTTCCATAGCAGTAGGGAGGCACAATAGCTTGCGGTTCTCAGAAGCGTATCTCGCTTGGTGGATGCCCCCTTGTGATTTATAAGCATTTCGAATTTCAAATTTGTTGGCTCCCGCCTGTTCTGGCGCCCTTATGTTAAACCCATCGCAAATCATTCCATATCTGGCTTGTACCCCTTCTCTTAATTTCCCACCGCCCGCCCCCTTTTTCCATGATGAAGACATCTTGTCATGAATAGTGATAGCAACGGTCACCTCTTGTCTTATCAATGCATTAACGCAACCCTTTTTGTGCAACCGTGACCCTTGTGATAGGCCAAATCTATGCCCATCTTGGCAGTCGCGCCTCTTTCCCCCAGACTGCTTTATCGTTCCGCACTCTCTTTCAACTGATTGGAGTGGTGAGACTGTCCTTCGGGTGGTTAGTCAGGCAGTTGGCCCACCGATGTAGAGCTTTAGGCGACTGCCATTAACTCTTCTCGGGAAGGGGTCTCCATTGAGCTTGGCAAGCTAAATCGTACCCCCATCGGTAACTTCTTTAATGACATAGGGTCCCAACCAATGCATTCGGAGTTTGCTAGGGAATTTCTCGAACTTGCTATCATATAGTAATACTATATCATTTTCCTTGAAAATGTGCACCTTCATATGGCGATCATGCCACGCTTTCTCTCGTTGTTTCTGTACTTGCTAATGGAATCTAGTCAAAAATCAGTCCTCCTCCAGTTCCTCTAGTTGTGTGAGCCATGCTTGTTATTGCCGCTATTCGTAGACTAGGGACAATGTATTCCATAGGCATGATGGCCTCCTTGCCATAGACTAACCAGAAAGGTGTCTGGCCCGTCAACTTCTTGCATGTAGTTTGGTATGCCCATAGCAAAGCAGGGATGTGCAAGTCCCAGTCATTTTGCTGTGCATTACAGACCTTGGTCAACGCAGTCTCCAAGATTTTGTTGAATGATTCAATAGTCCCATTTGCTTACAGGTGGTATGGCATACTCTGTTGATGATATATCTAGAATTCCTCAGTGAGTGTGATGATTGTTTCATTAAAAAAGTGCGTACCCCAGTGGCTCATGATAATTTTGGGACATCCAAACCTTGTCAACACATTCTCGAACAAAAACTTAAAAGTTGTAGCAGCTATGTAATCCTTAATCAGTTGTGCCTTTGCCCACCTAATCAAATACTCTATCATGGTGATGATATAGCACTCACCCGTCTTCCCTGGAGGTGCGATAGGTCCTACGAAGTCGATTTCCCACTTCTCAAATGGATGTAGCATCATTTGTGGTTTGAGGAGAATTTCATCCCTCTGTGATGGTTTCCTGGTCCATTGACAGATGTCATAGGCCCGACAGTATACTTTCGAGTCCTGATGTAGAGTTGGCCACCATAGTCCTGCGCGAAGATTCTTTTATGTTGTAGTGCAACCTACAAAATGTCCTCCAGCCACCCTGCCATGTGCTTCGGCCAAGACTTGTCTACACTCGAATTCAGGCACATATCTACATAAGATTTCATAGTTGCCCATTTTGTAGAGATGTCTTGCAATAACGGTAAAGTTTGTTGCACGTATCACCAATCCTTTCTTCTACTAAACGGAATATCCTTGCGGCACGGTTTCCATGGTCAAGAAGTGGATTATGTCCTCAAAATGGCCATCCACGATGCACACAGCATACAGCTGTGCATCCGAGAGTCCATCCTCTAAGTTTTTGGGCTCTTTGCCATTCTCAATTCGGGATAGATGATCTGGGCCCACATTGAGATGTCCGAGCTTTACGAAGTCATATTCTTGAAATAACAGCAACCATCTACAAATGCGCCCCCCCAACACAAGCTTATTCACTAGGTATTTTAGTGGAAAGCGGTCAGTATACATCTTGAAATGCCCTCCGAGTAGATAGTGGCAGTATTTCTGAAGCATGTATACCATCGCCAATCCCTCTTGCTCAATAGTGGAGTAATTCTTCTTAACTTTTGATAATCATTGACTGGCGAAAGTAATCGGGTGATCAATTCCCTCTGCACCTTCTTGAGTAAGTACTGCACCCAATGCGATACATGACATGTCGACATGCATGTGAAATTCGACATCCCATTTCGGGAAGACCAATATCGGGGCAGATGCCATCTTTTCCTTAAGCATTTCCAGACTTTTGTCGCATTCCTCATTCCAACAATAAGTAGCATCCTTCTTGAGCAACTGTTCGATTGGCACCGTGATCTGTGCATAGCTTTTTATGAATTTTCGATAATAACCAGTGTGTCCTAGTGTGGTGCATAATTATTTGACACTGTGTGGCACTTGCAAATTGAGTATGATAGCTATCTTCGCCGGATCCACCATCAGACCTTGCTTACAAACCACATGGCCAAGCAGATTCTCGAAGGGGACGAGGAACGTACACTTCTTGAGGTTTAGCATAATCTAGTGCTCTCGGCAAGTATCTAGCATTGAATGTAAGCTCGTGATATGTTTCTTAACCAACCCAAATATAGTCCAATCATCAAGATATACTTCTAAAAACTTATGTATAAATTCCTTGAATGTAGCTACCAAATGCATGAGAATATCACCAACGCATTCTTCAGTCCAAAGGGCATCACCTTATACTAAAAATAGCCCCATTCAGTGGCGAAAGTTGTCTTGCTCCTATCCTCAGGCGCGATCTTGATCTGGTGGTACCCTGAGAACCCGTCTGTGAAGGAGTAGGCTTCCTGTCCTCCCACATTTTCTAGTATTTCACCCTTCTACTTCTTCTCCTGCACAACCATAGGACTTACCCAGCCGGACTGCTCGACAGGTTTAATTATTCCTGCTGCAAGAATCTTGTCCAATTCATCGTGGACCTTTGCTTTGTATTTTGGATTCAACCAGTAAGGTCGCTACTTAACTGGCTTTGCATCCCGCTTTAGAGTGATCTTCATCATTCCCAAGTCACCAAGGATCCCTTTTAACTTTGTGATTTTCATTGGGAATAAATCGCGATATTCTTGAAGCAACTCAACGACCTTTTCCACCGTGGCATCATCCCAATAATCCCTAAGTGTTGCATACTTCGGCTCTTCCTCTATTCCGATATTTACTTGTTTCGTTTTCAATGGCACGGTGATGTTTGGATCTTCGATTGCTGGTCCGCACACCTCGCGATTCCCCTCTAATTCCAGAATATTGATGTTTCTAGGGTCGTCATCATCATCTTCTACCTGCACCTTATAACATTTCAGGGCTTAGCTCAAATTTTGTGACCAGTCTGGCTGTATGATTTCTTCTGATTCCAGCAATGTTTTAAAAAGGGCGGCCTTTACCAGCTGTAACGCGTCGTCCACAGTATCCATCCATTGATCTTCAAAGAGGAATGTCGACAAAAACTCTTTGTGCAAGGTATCCCACTCACCTGTGCTTTGTCGGAGCTCTGTTTCAGTTTACCAGTTCATGGGAATGACATCCAAGGTGTGATAAAATAAGTGTACCCATTCTGGTTGAGGCTCCTCTCCGTAGGCTTTGAGCCATCTGGTAAGGTGCATGTGCGGATCATCATGTCCATCATATTTCTCCATTATTCATAGTTTCGGCTTCCCAAATATTATCTGCATCATGCACCTACAACCACGCTAATCTTTGAAAGCCCCTTCATGTGTGCCCCACCATCACGCAGGTGTCGCGCGCAATGCCCATATCAATGCACAAAATCATTGGTGCTCTGGTACCGCACTTTCAAACTTGGTAAGGAATTCATCCATTAGTGTCAGCCCATCATACATTGGTAGTTCACGATCCTGGGCCCTAACGTTATATAGAGATTTAGTCATGATATTGTAGTGTAACATGGTTACTCCGTTCAACCTGTTATTCCACCGCTCATCTTCTTCATCTGAATCATTGGTGCAAGACTCTGCATAGCCCCGTGATATTCTTCTTTCCTCTGTTGGCTTGACCCATTCTTGCCTTTGTGCAGAAATTTTTTAGATACAGTCTAAATCATTGTCACTTTCTTCGTTGCGGACGGGTTCAATGTAGTGCAGTCCTTCAACTGGATCTAGTGGAATGACTACGCGGAGCGACTTCCTTTCAAATATCATTGTCCCCTTCTTTAAATTAATAACCCCATTCATGTCAGTGGCCCAATCTATTCCTAACAATGCAGGATAAGGCATAATTTCATCCACGATTTCTATTACTTCAAAGTCTGTTCTGGTGCTCGCACCTTCTATATATACCATAATTCCTTGCAACCTTCCCATGGGCAAGATCTTCTATTGGTTCGCCATCTGCAATTGAATAGGAGACCATTGTAGTGTAGGCCTACCCATGCGCTCCCAAGTTTATTTAGGTAGTACATTTGCATCCGAGGCCAAATCTAGAATGATTTGATCCATCTCACAGTCGCCAATTTGTGCCACTTATTACATCTCTCGCCCTGTCCGTGTTCCACGTTTTCCTAATTTTTGGACCACGCTATGTTCTTGCATCCCTACGCACATATTTATCAATTCTTGCAAGCCTCTAACTGCCCTATTATCGTGTAGCAATTTTATGCATGTCTATAAAAAGGTAGTTAGCATCAACGGATCCCTGTCCTGCTCAAGTTGATCCCTGCTACCTGGGGTAGAGACCTCCATGAAGCTCTCCCTAGCTTCTAGATATGTCTCCTTGCCAACCCTTGTGTATTCCTTACTTAAGATCCCTTTATCCTCTCCTGTGGTCGTGCCACTTCTTAATACCATGTTTACTTCAGGGTCTTTGTCACAGGGCTTGTACCTCATCATCTGCACGTTCTGAGTCATCGTAGGTTGCACTGCCCTTTTTTCATGAATTTGTGCTATCAGTGTAGGGAAATCTATCAGCTCATGATCAAATTTCTCATAGTAAGTGCATGATACTCTAGTTTGGTTGGTATGATCCAGCGCGTAATGTCCTTGATCCAGGTGGATATTGGTGGCCACCTGCCAAGTCCACCTGGAACCCCACCATTGTCTTTCTCAGCATTTTCAGTTTCCTTAATTGTAGCACAACTTACTATTTTTAGCAGTTTTTCGGGTCTTGAACTTCCGGAGCTGTTTTGAGGCCCTAAACGACGTTTTTTGGGGAATCCATGGAATGGACCGATGTTGCCTATTCCAACAATGATAGTACTCGGATAGATCTTTCTAACGAGCTATTGTATGCGTCAAACGGAGATCATATGCCAAAGTTACGACCCCGGGAAGTTGATGTACCAATTTACCCCAAACGGGGCCCACAGTTTGGCGTTTCATCTCCTAGGGTTAGGTTTTGGAATGTTAAGGGTTTTCCATTGTTTCTCAACAATAAATAGGCCTTCGAGCCTCATTGTAACACAGTGCAGAGGCATGTAGCCATCACATCTCTTCTCAGGGATAAGCTACCATCGCCCTAACTGGTTTATTTCCATTTCTGGTTGTGAGCATATCTCAGTATTTTCCATTAATGAAATGAAGTATTATTTCCGCTGCATCTTTGTGTATATGGTTATCTCTGTAATTTGTTGCATTCCTGTTTAAATCCGGATCAGTGGTATCAGAGCAGTCTACTTTTTCTCTATTTTTCTTTGCATGTCCCCAACAAGGTCGGGATATAAGGAGTTAGGGCTTAAACTGGTTGAACCTTTGCAAGACCAGCCTCGCAAATCCCGACGGCCTCCCATGGTGGACGAGAAGAAAGACGAGGGGGCAGGAGATCCCATCAAAATCTTGCTTGAAGAAGCCCTCGAGCGACAACGGAACGCGATGATGGACAGCTTTGCCCAGATCCTTCAGCGGCTACCCAGAAGTGACGCATCGGCTTCCAGCAGCTACTCTGGAAACGCCACACCCTTTAAGGTACAAGTTAATTTTGAAATCCCCATATTCGAGGGTCAGATAGATGCAGATGCCGTAGATAAATGGTTAAATCTGCTAGAGGGTTATTTTTCTGTTCATGAATTTTCGAGTCGGGAAAAGATTGTTTTTGCTCTCCTCAAAGCAGCCCCCCATGTCAAGGACTGGTGGGAAACCTACTGCGAGCAGAAGGATGAAAGTACTGGCTCACTATTTTCAGCTGCACCCACCTGGGATTCGTTCCGGGATGCCGTCAAGGAGCAGTACTACCCTGTTGGAAGCTATGAGGATGAATACATAAAGTGGACCACGCTGCAGCAGGGAAGGGACCAAGACGTGCTGGAGTTCACCAATCTTTTCCATACCCTTCGCACAAAGTTGGGTATCAAGGATTCGGAGCAACATTTGATACTCAAATACCGTGGCTGCCTGCACAAGTACATCCAGGAAGAAATACAATTCCTAAACATCCCCTCGCTCGGCGCAGCATACCGATATGCCGTTAAGGTCGAGCAGAAGTTTAAACAAAAGAAGCGAGACTTTGGATCTGCAAATCCAAAGCAGGGGAAAGGTGCCCCGAAACCACAAAACAAAGGACAAAGCCAAGGCGGGATAGCCCAAGACAACCAGCCGAAGCTGCGAGCAAAGAATAGCGCCGCAAAGCCGAGAAAGGACACTGGAAAATGGTGCGAGTTCCATAAGAGCTCCACTCACAACACAAGTGAGTGTCGAGCCAAGCAGTCACTGGTGGCTGAGCTAAAGGTTTCAGAATCAAATGCATGTTCCGACTCTGAGTCAGAACCCGATAAGGGGTATGAAAAAGGGAAGCAGATCATTGATGCGAATCCCAGCGCCACTGTTGCTACCGCAAAGATCCAGAAAAATGAACCCGAAGATCCAGAGGAGGAGGAGCGTCTCTTCCACTCTCAGATGTGGGTAAAGGGCTCCCCGATACAGTTCATTGTTGATAGCAGGAGTCAAAAGAACCTCATTTTGGCAGAGGTCGTGAAGCGGTTGGACTTACCGACCACAGCACATCCCAACCATACACCATTGGGTGGCTTCACCAAGGACGAGATCTTCGCGTGAGCCAGCAGTGTCGCCTTCCATACAACATCAAGCCCTTCACGGATGAGGTATTGTGTGACATTGCTCCCCTTGAAGTTTGTGATGTATTACTAGGACAACCATACTTGTGGAAGCGACTGCTGTGTATGAATCAAGGTCCCGTGCTGTTATTATTACATTGGGAAATAAGTTGTTCAGGATACCAGAGGTAGCACCACCTGCCGCCATCTCTTTGATTACTGCAAAACAATGCAGTAAGATCATTTCCAAAACCAGGAAATTTGTTTTCCTGATGATACGCCCTCAAGAAAAGAAGAAAACAGTGGCAGTACTGCAAAATTATTTCTATTGGCTGAATCTTCGACAGGATGTTGGGAAGTACATCAGATCATGTACTGCCTGTGCCATTGCCAAACCGACCATTAAGAAGCACGGCCTCTATACCCCGTTTCCTACCCCTAGTCAACCTTGGGAATCCATCTCCATGGATTACATGTCAGGCCTTCCTTCCACTAAGCATGGAAATGACTGTGTTTTTGTGGTCGTCGATAGGTTCTCGAAGATGGCCATTATGGTGGCCTGCAAGAAGAATATCACAGCAGAAGCCACTGCTAAACTCTTCTTTGAACGAGTGTGGGTGCACTTTGGGATCCCACAGTCTATCATCTCAGATCGGGACAGTCGGTTTCTCAGCACATTTTGGTCCAGTCTCTGGTCAATGCTGGACACCAAACTCACGAAGTCCACAGCCTTCCATCCTCAAACTGATGGCCAGACAGAGGTTGTCAATAGGATGATTGTGCACATCCTGTGCATGTATAACTCAAAGCATCCACGCACATGGGACGAGAGCCTCCCCTATGTTCAGCACAGCTACAACCGAGCTCTTCACAGCTCCACTGGCCATAGCCCTTTTGAGGTGGGTTTGGGATTCCAGCCACTATGCCCCATTGATGTGGCCATGCCACTTGCAGCTACTCACATGAATTCAGCTCATGTCCAGTCCGAAATAGATAAGGCCACCAGCTTCATTGAGCGCATCCAACATATTCGCCAGCAGGTCCATGACATTCTTGAGAAATCAAATGCCAAGTACAAGCAGCGACATGATCAACATCGGGTGCCACACAAGTTTCAGGTGGGCGACAAAGTCTGGTTGCATTTGCAAAAGGAACGCCTTACTGGAGCCTATCGGAAATTGAGACCACTCCGATATGGTCCTTACACCATTACTAAGGCTATGGGAGACAATGCATTTGAGCTCAACATTCCCCCATTCCTTGGACTGCACCCAGTGTTCAATGTGGACCGCCTTCGGCCATACTTCCCACCACTGCTAGACACATCCGACATTGCAGAACAACTCAAACCCACAGAATTAAATCCAGATTGCATGGAACAAGCTGCAATTGATCGGATCATGGACACACAGATCAAGAACACTCACCAATAGAATATCCAACTGTATCGAGTTGTCAAAGCAGGCCAACTCCTTCAGCAGGGCAAGTGGCTCACCAGGGAACAGGTTCAGCAAAAGTTTCCTCATCTCATGGAGGAGCTCAACGCAATGGGGACCATTGCTTCCTAAGGGGGGAGGAATGATCCAGGTGGATATTGGTGGCCACCTGCCAAGTCCACCTGGACCCCCACCATTGTCTTTCTCAGCATTTTCAGTTTCCTTAATTGTAGCACAACTTACTATTTTTAGCAGTTTTGCGGGTCCTGAACTTCCGGAGCCGTTGAGGCCCTAAACGACGTTTTCTGGGGAATCTGGGGGCAACATGGGTCCATGGAATGGACCGATGTTTCCCATTCCAACAATGATAGTACTCGGATAGATCTTTCTAACGAGCTATTGTATGCGTCAAACGGAGATCATATGCCAAAGTTACGACCCCGGGAAGTTGATGTACCAATTTACCCCAAACGGGGCCCACAGTTTGGCGTTTCATCTCCTAGGGTTAGGTTTTGGAATGTTAAGGGTTTTCCATTGTTTCTCAACAATAAATAGGCCTTCGAGCCTCATTGTAACACAGTGCAGAGGCATGTAGCCATCACATCTCTTCTCAGGGATAAGCTACCATCGCCCTAGCTAGTTTATTTCCATTTCTGGTTGTGAGCATATTTTAGTATTTTCCATTAATGAAATGAAGTATTATTTCCACTGTATCTTTGTGTATATGGTTATCTCTATAATTTGTTGCGTTCCTGTTTAAATCCAGATCAGTCCTGGTCCTCCGTATTTGTAATAGATTAGCTACTTAGCAGTTTTTCGGGTCCTGAACTTCCGGAGCCGTTTTGAGGCCCTAAGCGACGTTTTTTTGGGAATCCGAGAGCAACATGGGACCATGGAATGGACCGATGTTGCCCGTTCCAACAATGATAGTACTCAGATAGATCTTTCTAATGAGCTATTGTATGCGTCAAACGGAGATCATATGCCAAAGTTACGACCCCAGGAAGTTGATGTACCAATTTACCCCAAACGGGGCCCACAGTTTGGCGTTTCATCTCCTAGGGTTAGGTTTTGGAATGTTAAGGGTTTTCCATTGTTTCTCAACAATAAATAGGCCTTCGAGCCTCATTGTAACACAGTGTAGAGGCATGTAGCCATCACATCTCTTCTCAGGGATAAGCCACCATCGCCCTAGCTGGTTTATTTCCATTTATGGTTGTGAGCATATTTCAGTATTTTCCATTAATGAAATGAAGTATTATTTCCGCTGCATCTTTGTGTATATGGTTATCTCTGTAATTTGTTGCGTTCCTGTTTAAATCTGGATCAGTCCTGGTCCTCCGTATTTGTAATAGATTAGCTACCCGCGACCCCTTCCTGGCCCCATTTCGTCCCATCCTCATCCATGTCCCTGGAACCCACTGCAAGTGATTTCCATGGCTAGATCCTAACCACGCGCCTCAGTTTACATTCTGTAGGCAGGTGACTGGTCCATTAATAATTGATAGCTACTACAATCTCTTTCCTCATGGCCCACCAATTTGCAAAAGTTGCAAAATAACTCCTGGGGGGTCTAGTTGAATTTTGGCAATAGATGACAGTTACCTATGTCATGCTTTCCTCCCACCTAACAGATTGTGCACCAGAGCGGGGTTGTCGTGCTTGGGCCTGCCTGTGCCTCTGGTTGTAATGTTGTTAGTCCCCACATTGCCACATAATTCGCCAAGACTGGGCAGTGATCTTTATCATGCCCCTGGCTCCTGCACTTTATACACCATACTTCCTCCTGGACTTCTCAGTGAGGTGCCTATTCCTATTTTAACTTCTTCATTTCCAAACACTAGTTTTGTATCTACACTTGGATTTACTAAACTCCCACCCTTGGGTCCTATAATGAAGTTTCGTGCAACCTCATCGCTGTCTCCAATGCTTTAGCCTGGGTTGATATATTTTTTTGTGACAAAGCCATCCTCAGATGTGGTGTTAATGATGCCATAAACCAAGCGTAGTGCTACACATCCGTCAGTGTCATGTTTGCTTCGCGGATGGTACTTTTCAGTCTTTGATACAAATCCCATGGGGTTCCACTAGGCATCATCATGATCTCCTTGAACCCTATGATCGACTGTGTTTCTGACTTCAGCTGGCTAAATTCTTTCTTTAGTTCGGTCCGGATCTCTGCTATCCCCACAATAGGGTGATCGCTTGAGTACTTTATGTACCATGTCAGCGCTTGATCCTACAGCGCACTAACTAAGGTAGCCTTTCTGATATTATCATCTGTAATTCTGTGTGCATCCCATACTGATGTTACCATGAACCAAAACTGTTTTGGATCTTTTCTTCCTACTCCTTTGAATACCAGTAGCTGGACCGCGCTCATCATTGTCAACCTCTGGTTTGCGCTTCAATGTATTCTGAACTATTACTGCTCCTAATCCCTTTGACCCTTAAATTCTTTCTCTATAGAGTTCCAGCGTTCCAACATCAGACAACCCTTAGGCAGATCTCGGTCCTGGCAATAGAACCATTTGTTGGCTTATAGGGCCCTGACCCAGTTTCGAAAGAGTTATTTAGCCAAACAAATCCCGCAACTACCGGCCCTTTCAGCAACAACCCATGGAGCGTGGACTAAGGTCTCACTCGAGGTAGTAGGGGAGGGTTCTGGAATTAGGTTTCCGCACCCTTGGGATGTCTAGATGTGATTTGGAGGTTTCACGCACCATTCTATAGCCTCGCGCTGTTCTGCTTCCATGCAGATCTGGACCATGGCTATTTCTTGGTACTAATTACTTAATGAGTTATTATAGATCAGATCTACTTATGGTAGTCTTTAAGAAAAAATTTAATCAAGATAACCCATGCGCGCATTCAAAAGAGATACAATTTCGCATTAACCCAGAACATAAGCATATGCACATAGATTCAACAGAAATATTAACCATAAATCAATTAGATCGACAATAGTTCAGTTTTGACATAGTAATTTGGAATAAACTTATCTTTATTCAACTTCTTCCATCAATACAACTAGATCTATCCTACGCACTCAGCTACAGGGGTCCGCGCACATAGCTACGGACTCTACCAGGCCTCTACACACACAGCTGCAGAGCCTCTATCTACTACCCAATACCCTTGACTCAAACTTACAGACGCGCATATAACCTTAACAGACCCATAGCACTACAAATCATTCTTTTTCCAAAAAAAACTTCCTTCTACCCTTAGAGCCTCGCTCTATTTATACATTCCCATGGTCCGTGGACCATGGGTAGGCCAACTTACTCCCTATTATTCTATATTATTTCTTGCATGGACAACCCTTTGACTCAACCTTTTACATTTCGCGCTTTGCATATTTCAAATTTTTACAATTTTTATCCTAACTTATAGGCTCTCAGTGCCAAAACTATTATGCAGGACCTCCGCTACCCAATAGACAGGGTTTAATAGGTAGGAGAAGGGGATGATCCAATCGAATGAATCAATTGTGCCATCTTATTATTAGGATTAGATACCGGATGAGCAGGTAGTTGATGTGGTCTAAATGGTGGTGGCAAAGGCAGTGGTGGCAATGGTTGAATTTTCTGAGGTAGAGAGGGAAAAGATGGTTGTGACATATGATGTGGTGCATGTGAAGGAGGATATGATGGCATCTAAGCATGATAGGAATGATATGATGGTTTGGCCCTATCCATCCTTGTTGCCAAGGTTAACAGCATTGTCCATGGTGAAAATGGTTTTCGTGTTTCCAATGTTGAGATTGATTATTATTATTATAATAGGAATATGGATGTGCATTATAACCATAAAAATGTGGTTCAGGAACCATACCTTCACTTACCTATGGCCAGTTCCTTCATGCTCCCATGGCATGTAATGGCTCAGGTTCAGAATGCTCTCCTTCAAATACAACTTTTAATCCAGGTATGGAGGAGAATTCCTTGGTGGCATGGTTCTCTACACAGATCACACATTTATTATCAATTTTTATATCAATAGGACACTCTCTTAAGGGATGTTGTTTCCTACATTTTGGACAAAAAATAGACAATGACTCTTGTTATTTTTCTAGTTTTTGCTGGAATTTCAAAGAGTCTATTTGTTTTCTAACAATATTCATTATTTCAATTTTCATGTTGTCCATTTTATTCTCCAAGCCAATGATCATAGCATCTGTAGATCCCAATTTGTTAGTTTTTCTTCGACCTCCTCTAGTGGATCTAGATTGATTTTGTGAGAACTTCCTGCAAAAGTCACAAATTTGTTCAAAAGTTTTTTGAGCAATATTTCCTTGTCCTAACAAATTCAAATTATCTCTAGAATCCTTAGTAAGTCCTCATAGGAACAACGTTTGAATAGTACTTAAATAAAATTTGTGTTTGAACCTTTGGAGTATATACAAAAATCTCTCTAAGTAATCCTCCAAAGTCTCATCATCACCTTGTACAATGGTGAATATCGCGTTCTGCATTTCTCTAGTTTTACAATATTACTAACATTTATTCAAAAATACTCTTTTCATTTGTTCCCAAGAACTTATAGTGCTTCCTCCTAGTCCCATGAACCAATGTGGTGAGCACCAGTATTGCAGTAATAATGCTGCAAATCTTGGGCTACCTACTTTACTCTTACCAACCCGGTAATTCGTAACAAACTTGGAAGCATTAGTGTTATATGCAAAAGTACTAGCTCACGCTACAGGTTGTCACTTGGTTAGCCAACGCAAGATCACTAGGAGCTCAAGCCAAATTCTATGGATTCCAGAAGAAGCTCTATATGTGATGAAAGGAAAGAAATATTACTCTACAGATGCTATTCTAATTGCAGAAAGGAGAAAGACTGAAATGTAAAGAAAACATAGTAAACCCTAATTAACCAACTAATTCTACTTTTGCATAAAGCACTATGAAAACCATGAAAGGAATTCCATTACCTACTCAAGGAAGTAAACAACATCTAACTGTGCTATTCTTGAAAGTAAATAAGAAAAAAACATATTTTTGGATTTTTATGTATTTTTATGTGAATTTGACATGCATGTAATTTATTGTGTGTGAGTGTGGCAGCAAATAGGTGGCATTGAAGGGTGGTTTTGGGACTTGAGAGGATGTAGGATGGTTTGGATGGGTCCTAGGAGGTCTCAAGTGGCCTTCTCGAGGCTTTTCCCACACTCGGCCTTCAAAAGAAGGCCTACAAGAAAATCTACAGGAGGACACAGGAAATCTACAGGAGGAAAACAGGGAACTACAAGAGGCCTACAAGAGGAGGCCAAGAGTAGTTTTCACTGTTTTGAGGGTGTGAGAGTGGGTGAAAAAGGTGGATGAAGGATGGAATTAGGTGTTAGGGCGCCTACTAGGATAGAGAGAGATGATTGGATTTGCTCAAGGACAGATGAAGAAGTTCTATGGAAAAATGCAGGAAACTAGGGCATAATTGAGGTGAGATTTGGGAGACCTATAGGGCATGGATCAGATGGAGGGTGTGATTGCTGACAAGCTGGCCTACTGCTGGAAGAGATCTGCTGCATAGAAACTGACAATCACCGAAGGAAATCAAGAGACAAGTGAAATGAATGCATTTAGGAAAAACATAGTTTTGCATAAAAATGGTCTAGACAATGATCTATGAAAGGAAATGCTGAGAAATGTTGTAGGTGTTAGTGCCTAAATCTACCTCAAGCTGAAGAAAAGTAAGTCTAGGGTAACATCAAACCACGCTTAACCTAGTAGCTAGCCCTACTAGGTTGGGAGAGGGCTCTCTCCTTGTCAATCTCCAAAAAATATGGCAACTAAGACTTGAGATGACTGAAATGAATACTAATTTTAGGCTAGGTATGTTTTCTTAGAGGGTTTTGTTTGATTTTAATGGTTGATTGCTGGATCAGATGAGGAAGGCAGCTTTGGGTCTGGGATATCAACTCTGATTTGCAGAGGTTTTTGTGGGGCGAGGTAGGAAAGTGTTTTAACACTTTGAATGAATGAAATGGTGAGTCTAAAGATAGGTGAGGAGTTGGAGAGGGCATGCAAATGTCATGAGTCCTCTTCAAATAGTAGAAAACATTTAAAACTAAATAAACCCCAAGGCAGAGCACTGAAACACCAATGGATTCCACCTTTTAAACTTGGTTTATTTAGTTATGCAAAAAAAGAGAGATGATGGCACATATAAACATAAGATCAACTGAAATAATAGAGGAAAAAAAATGCTAATTCACATTACCACAAGAATCCCACAAAATTTTGCAAAACCCTGGTTTATTTCCTTGCTAGATTGCAAAAGTGATGTACAAAATAGTTCAATGCATCCACATGAGTCCAACCTTGACAAATGACTAAGAAAGTACAAGATATAAGCACCAAACCACCTATGCTAGCCATCAGGGGTCAAATCCATGAGTCAAGGAGCTGTTTCAACAAGATCTAAACTAGGAACTCAAAAATAGGCAGTGGAACAACTTGCCTCTAAAACTATGGAAACTAATTCATTCAGCTCAAAACCACCTATAACTGATGTATTTAACTCCTTAAGTCATTTTTCATCATTTTTAAATCATATTACATCAATTTACATCATATTACATCATTAATTTTACCATGAGAGAAGGAAAAGTCAAACTGGTAGAAAACTAGGCGAAATTTTGAGTTTTTGAGCAAAATTAGCAAAATTTCGCCTGATGCGCAGCGCCGTGAGCTTGATGCATATCACTACTTCAAGGCTGATTTTGGAGGCCTTTCGCTTCACCAAATAAGGCCCAAGATATCTTGTTGGAAATCCCTACCTGTCTAGTTTCTAGAACACTTTGAATTTTCTGATTTGGAGGTCCTTTGCCCCCTCAAAAGTGGATTCTCCCAAGATTGGTTCCTGTGTGTCCAAAAAGTGGTAGAGAGGGCACTTTTTGAGTGTTTTTTCACTTTTAGGTGACCCAGATCTCCTCCAAATCTTATGAGACTTTCTGGGTTTCATTTTGTTTCCATGAGGAATCGAAAAATGCAAGCCATTTTGCAAAATACTGAGCCAAATCAATGTGCAGCACCAAGCAAGTTTGCTTGGAAAATAGGGTTTTTAACCTCCTTAGCTCAATTTGCCTCCAAATCACGATTTTTTGCTCTCCAATGGTATTTTTCACAATAAAATGATAAATGGCACTCCTTTCACTTTATATATGGATGGCTTTTAATTTTTACTTATCTCAAACCCACTTTTCTAATGTCAAAGTCACTTTTGGTCATAAGCTCTGTTTTTTCATTTGACTTGACTTTTCTTGATCACTTGGTAAACTGATGCATTGATGCTTGTGCTTTTGTCTATAGTGGCTGGAGTTGGCAAGGTGAGAAAGGGCAGCATCCTGAACTTATTACATATAGAAAAAATTTCAAATAACATAAATTTTGTAATTTTGAGGTAAAAATCACTTATTGAGCATATCATTAGTGAAATTTTGTTCTTATGAACTTATTAAACCTCCTCATGTGCCTGCTAACCCTTTATTGAGTTTTTGGTGACCATGGTGGCAAACCCTAGACCTAATGAGACCCAAAACTCTAAAAATGGCTTTTGCAAATGAAATGACATAAAACGACTGTAAATGAGCTAAACATGTGAAAACAGGCCAGCAAGTAAATGCCATGAGGGAAATTGACAATCAACCACTACCATCAGTTGATCCATGACCTAGTGGAATGCAGCTGATTAGATGGGACACCTAATATGCATGCAAAAAGAGAAATTTGATCACTGATGGAGGGATGAAGATACCGACACTAACATTGGCTCCAATGGGGATGGTAGCTCCTGGGAGGTGCCAAGAACCATAGATCTCTGGAAAAGCAAACTAGTGCCTCTTCCATTGGGCAAAATGGAGTCAATAACTTCAGCAAACTAAAACCAATATCTTGACTCAAAACTGACTCAATTAAAAACACTGAAAAATGACTCAAGACTTACTTAACTGAAACAAGTACTTACAAAGCTTTTTAATGGCAGTAGTCCATCGAGATTCGAGAGCTTCAAGTCATGATGACAACCACCTTCCTACTGATGAAATATGTACAATCATGTGAAGTGGGCCTTCCAATGTAACCAATCCCGCAGATGGCTACATACTGAAATTCTGCTCTCACTTTCCCCGAGCAGGTAGAACGATGTAGATGTAGGCAACTCACAATAACAATTGAAACCAAGGCTTATGCTAATGAACTAGGCAACATTCATCTTTTCTAAAGCTTGCAAAATAATGTCGAAGGGATCTTGAAAATCCTGAAGCACTAGCTTGTCTTGAGATTTAGCAAAAGAAATACAAGTACTCCCTTCATTATGATCTGAAAAAACAGTTGGTTGCTGTTTGATAGGAAGGCATAAAGAAGTATAAGCTTCTGCTATCTGAGCGTCGGCTGTTAATTCCTTGACCATGAGAAATTTTGACTTGAATTCTGGCATATTGTGTTTCTTAGGCTCACACTCCTTAATTTCATAGTCTAAGCCATTCCTAAACATAAAACATTCTTCAAGATTATCAAACATGACAGCCCTATCATCTTCATGAAGGAAAACAATATATATTCGTTGATCTATAAATCTAATTTCAAGATTGTAATCATTTTCAAAAGTGGAAGAATTTTCACCAACACCTTCTTTACCATGTGCACACTGTAGATCTACACTAGCTTGGGCTATAACATGACCTTTCAGGAGTTGATCTATTTCATCTTCAGATAGAGGAGATAATACTTTTTGTTTTCGTTTGCTCAAACAATTATTGTCTTCTTGAAATAACATTTCAAAACATGAAAAACCTGAATGACAGTCCTCAATTCCCTGGTCTTCTATAATTTGAAAACATTGTTGATCATCTTCATATGACATGGCAATCAAATTATCATTTACCACTGAGTTATCGAAAGAAGATTTTTCACTTGAACAAAGATCTCATCTTGTTTTTCATAAAATGACTGGATTACCTCCTCATGAAGCCTTTGTTCTGATGAAATGAGAACACTTGGGTCAATAACTCTGTATTCTTCATTCCAAATGATCTCAATAGCAGAGCTCTCCTTCATGGGATTCAGAACAAGGTAGTCTTCATCATCATGATCTGAATCTAGATCTGAATTAGCCAACTTGACTTTATCACAATCTGAAATTGAAACTTGATTTCCCTGCATACTGTCTTCTGCTATGAGCAAATCGGAAGTAATACCTTCTCTTTCATCATTTTCCATTGTACTAAGATCTTGATCCTACTACAAATTTTCCTGAGCATCTTGATAAGTATCCTCTAAGCTCTCTTTATGCTGCTGAAATGGATTTTCGTATAGAGCCTCCATGATCTTATCGTCCATGAAGTCAACATCTTCATAAAATTTCTCAAGACTTTCAATAAAAATATAAACATGTTTGCAATAGTTCTGAACTAAATTTAATGACCGATAACATTCTTTATACCTTTCAAAGAACATGGCATGAAAATCCTTTAAACAGTAAATACAAGCAGGTGGCAAACTTTCATACCAAGATTGGGCTTCACCTTCCAGAGTGGCCATGAATATCTTCATCAAGTAGTCCTCAGGAAAATCAACCTTCAACTTGTGAATATGCATAACAAATCTGACTAGATGTAAAGCAGCATCTTTCCTATTATCATCTTTAAACGCAGGCAAATTCCTTTGCCAATCTACTTTGGGAATTTTATTTGGAAAACCTGGAATGTGATCTTGGCTCATGGGAGCATACCATCGAGCAATCAAATCCATTTGGATAACAATTAATTCAGTAAGAAATTCTTCATGCTGCTAGTTCTTGAAGAGTGGAGTTGCCATAAAAATTTTGAACCTTGGGATTCTTCGACACTGGAGTCGCCAAGTGAATGATTTCAGCCTTAATATTTCTAATCGTTGTCCACCATCAAAAATAAGATCTAACTTGATATATTTTGCTGAGGAACATAGAACTACATTTCCCAGTATGGTCGCCACTATGTTAGGGCCTAAATCTACCTTAGGCTGAAGGAAGGCAGCTCCAGGGTAACATCAAACCACGCTTAACCTGGTAGCTAGCCCTACTAGGTTGGGAGAGGGCTCTCTCCTTGTCAATCTCAAAAAACATATGGAAACTAAGGCTTGAGATGACTGATATGAAAACTAATTTTATGCTAGGTATGTTTTCTTAGAGGATTTTGTTTGATTTTAATGGTTGATTGCTGGATCAGATGAGGAAGGCAGCTTTGGGTCTAGGAAATCAACTCAGATTTGCAGAGGTTTCTGTGGGGCAAGGTAGGTAAGTGTTTTAGCACTTTGAAATGAATGAAATGGTGTGTCTAAAGACAAGTGAGGAGTTGGAGAGGGCATGCAAATGGCATGAATCCTCTTCAAATGGTAGAAAACATTTAAAACTAAATAAACCCCAAGGCAGAGCACTGAAACACCAATGGATTCCACCTTTTAAACTTGATTCATTTAGTTATGCAGAAAAAGAGAGATGATGGCACATATAAACATAAGATCAACTGAAATAATAGAGGAAAAACAATGCTAATTGACATTACCACAAGAATCCCACAAAATGCTACAAAAACCTGGTTTATTTCCTTGCCAAACTACAGAAGTGATGCACAAACTAGCTCAATGCATCCAAAAGAGTCCAACCTTGACAAATGACTAAGAAAGTACAAGATATAGGCATCAAACCACCTATGCTAGCAATCAGGGGTCAAATCCATGAGTCAAGGAGCTGTTTCAACAAGATCTAAACTAGGAACTGAAAAATACGCAGTGGAACAACTTGCTTCCAAAACTATGGAAACTGATTCATTCAACTCAAAACTACCTATAATTGATGTATCTACCTCCTTAAGTCAATTTTCATCATTTTTACCTCATAGTACATCAATTTACATCATATTACATCATGCATTTTACCATGAGAGAAGAAAAAGTCAAACTGGTAGAAAACATGCAAAATTCTAAGTTTTTGAGAAAAATTAGCAAAATTTTGCCTGATGCACAGCGCCCTGAGCCTACTTCTTAGCATCACATCAAGGCTGATTTTATAGGCCTTTAACTTCAACAAATTAGGCCCAAGATATCTTGTTGAAAATCCTTGCCTATCTAGTTTCTGGAACACTTTGAATTTTCTTATTTGGAGGTCATTTGCCCCCTCAAAAATGGATTCTCCCAAGACTAGTTCCTGTGTGTCCAAAAAGTGGCAGAGAGGGCACTTTTGAGTGTTTTTTTTCCCTTTTGGTGACCCAGATCTCCTCCAAATCTTATGAAGCTTTCTGGGTTTCATAGTTTTTCCATGAGGAATCCAAAAATGCAAGCCATTTTGCAAAATACTGAGCCAACTCAATGCGCAGCACCAGGAAAGTTTGCTTGGAAAACAGGGTTTTTAACCTCCTTAGCTCAATTTGCCTCCAAATCGCAATTTTTTTCTCTACAAGGGTATTTTTCACAATAAAATGATAAATGGCACTCCTTTCACTTTATATATGGATGACTTTTAACTTTTACTTATCTCAAACCCACTTTTCTAATGTCAAAGTCACTTTTGGTCATAAGCTTTGTTTTTTCATTTGACTTGACTTTTCTTGATCACTTGGTAAACTGATGCATTGATGCTTGTGCTTTTGTCTGCAGTGGCTGGAGTTGGCAAGGTGAGAAAGGGCAGCAGTTGGAACTTATTACATATAGAAAACATTTCAAATTACATAAATTTTGTACATAGAAAATAAAAACTCTGTTTTCACCTCAAAACAGAGTTTTGAGGTAAAAATCACTTATTGAGCATATCATTAGTGAAATTTTGATCTTATGAACTTATTAAACCTCCTCATGTGCCTACTGACCCTTTATTGAGTTTTTGATGACCATGGTGGCAAAACCTAGACCTAGTGAGACCTAAAACCCTAAAAATGGCTTTTGCAAATGAAATGACATAAAATGATAGTAAATGAGCTAAACATGTGAAAACAGGCTAGCAGGTAAATGCCATGAGAGAAATTGACAATGAACCACTACCATCAGTCGATCCATGACCTAATGGAATGCAGTTGATCAGATGGGACACCTAATATGCATGCAAAAAGAGAAATTTGATCACTGATAGAGGGATGAAGATATCGACAGTAACAGTAGGAAAGCAAAGCATGAAAGAATACTATTGCAAATCAGGAAGTGAGCATGATGAAGAAGATCTAAAGCAAAGCAAAGCTAGACTATTAACCTACTTAAAAGCTGCAAACACTAGAAGTCTTATGAATGAGGAAAAT
Source organism: Pinus tabuliformis (assembly GCA_031772625.1). Lineage (NCBI taxonomy): Eukaryota > Viridiplantae > Streptophyta > Pinopsida > Pinales > Pinaceae > Pinus > Pinus tabuliformis. The sequence continues at coordinate 350,923,105 of CM062808.1, read as the reverse complement.
CTATGTTTTTGGGGCAGCAAGAGAGTCTTCAACTCAAATCATGGTCCCAGTGGAAGGAAGAGAAGCCAAGGCACTATTGCTAGCCTTTTGAATCTTTGCTGGTCACTGCTTAACCTACTACAGAAAGCACAAATGGAAGCAAATTACTAAACCATCAAGAGAAACCTATTCTTAACCATAGGAGAAACACTTCTACCAGCAAACTAATCTACAAACTGAAACAAAGCATACAAATACTGGTAAAAGGGAGCTTGGCTACTTGGATTAGGCCTAACCCAAGAGCTTCAGCCCTCTGAGGTAACTTTGTGCTAGCTCAAAAAGGATTCCATTTTTATTTTCAAAATAATAGAAATATTACATGAAACTATCACAAAAATAATAAGCTTGAAATTTGAGCAGCGTTTACATAAGCAAAAAAATTCAAGCCTACTAAGGCCCTAGGCCTCTCTACTTATACAAATGAAGCTACCAATAGCTTCCTTAAAATCATGGAGGCTTGGCTCCCAAAACTTGGGATAATCATTAGTCATCCTCCACTTGCTCGACTACCTTCTAATGTATGATTCAACTACTTGTACTCCGAGCTAAATTAAGGGGAATTCAAAGTGAGGAGTAATAAACAAGGGGGATTCCCCACTTTAAGTCCTCTCCTCTGTCCACTTCGAGTTATTGCTGCCATTTTTCCACTAGATCCTTGACTTTGACCTTGAAATCCATCAATAATCTGCATTAAATACATGCTAGACCACATGGCACAATAACTAACTCAACTCACTCTATAAGCATAAATATAATCAGAAAATCATGTAATAAGCTAAGAGAATGGTTTATTTGACTAGGTTAGAAGGTAAAATGAGCCAATATCATTACCCATTTATGAGGCTCATCATCACCTCCCTACTAAAGGTGTTGCTCATCCTCTGAGCAACCTAGTTAATCTCCTCATATTTTATGGCCTTGGTGGCCTCCCTATCATCCCAGGCTTCTGATGTGGTCTGCTCTTCTTTACCATAGAATCTTGCCTTCCTGTCTATGTCCTTCCACTACTCCTCCTCTTCTTCTTCTCTTCTACCTTCTAGCATGCCTAACAGCTGTGGGGGACTCAGTTTGAGGCCAATCCAGTTGACCTTCAGCCTCTGCATGGAGTGCTTGTACATTGGCACTCTTTTCAATGCCTCCTTTAGCCTCATGGGGGAATGATATTCCTTGATCTTCAAACTGTGTGGTATGGTATTCCATCTCCTCATGCATGCATGAACACAGTCATCCCCAATTAGCCTTTCCATATCCTCAAAGTGTGCAATGGCTTGTATCTGATTAGTGAGATATCTAATTAGGGTGAATCTTCAATGGTAATTGGCACTTTTGAAGAGGGCTGAGGTTTGCCTGGTTTAATTCTTGTGCTCTTCCTAGCCATGAAATACATGGAGGTCTATCTTTTCCTCTTTGGCTTTGGCTTGATTGGTGTACTGAGGGAAGTGAGGGCAGCTACTGCCTCCCTTTCCAAAGTCTCATGAGACTCTTCTCCTTGTTCTTCCTTCTCTTCCTCTTTTTCTATCTCTTTTTATGTCTCTTCCTCCTCTGTTTCTTCATCTCTCTCCTCCTCTATTTCAGTTCCTTCCTCCTTCCTTCTTTGTTCTACTATGTTACCCCTAGCTCCACCTTCTCCCCCTTGCTATTCTTCCCCCTCACTGCCAGTAGGGTTGACATCATAGGTTAAGGCCTTTATGTCATCCTTAGTTGTCATGTTTCAAAAAACTTCCCATGCTATAGGGAGTATAAAGGTATGGAGGGCTTCCTCTACTAGGATTTTGATTAAGCCCTGGTGAGCTAGATGCTCTGAATTTCCTACTTGCACCTTGGTGCTAGAGTCACTGAGGGACTACAGGAGGAAGTAAGGTATACTAAGCTTTTGAGGTGCTGGAGTGTCCATGCTGTTAGCACTTGAGATTTCACCCTAGGCTGAGGAAGGTAAACCTTCAAGGCAACATCAAACCATTTCACCTCGTAGCTAGCCCTACGGGGTATGAGAAGGCTCTCTCCGGTCAATATCAGTAAAATATTCAATGGACAGAGATGACCAATACAATGACACTGATATTAGGCTAGTAAACTGATAAGGAGGGTTGATTTAAAGTTTTTTGGGGTTTTTGGTGGCAATTGGAGGGAGTGCAATTCAGGGTGCGGGGATTGAGCTCAGTTTTTGCAGGTGGGTTTTTGGGGCAAGGTAGGAGTTTGTGCTGATGCCTTTAGCTGAGATGGATGATCAAGGAGGAAAGAAGAGAAGCTAAAGAGGGCAAACAATGACTTTGAATCCTCTTTAGACAGTGGAAAACATAAACATTAAACAAATTTGAAAGCTGAGCATGACATGCATGAATTCAAACTTTATCACTTCATTTGTTTAATTAGCAGTAGTAAAGAAAGGGATGGAACACATAAACACACTTACAATTACAATAAGAGAACACACCATCAACACAAGAGTCCACAAGAATCCCAATGATGTCTGCAAAACCCTGGTCTTCCTTTTCCTCAAATTGCAGAGATACAAGTAAAATATACAATAGGAGCTTCTCCCTCAAGAGTCCAACCATCAAAATGAGGATGAGAAGGCATCATATAGCTGATCTAACTCCTTTCCCCACCTCTAGGGGTTGAGCTCAGCTTCCTAGGAGCAGTTTGAACTAATTCTAAACTAAGAACTAGATAATAGGCAGTCAAAACAACTTGCCTCTAAAACTTAGGAAACTAATCCATGCATTAAATTTTCACTATTTACATCAAAGAAAGTTCTAGAAGTGTCAAAGGAGAGTAAATGCATCCATGTGCCATGAAAATTACACCAAAGTTTCATATTTACATGCCCAAAAGTCATCCAAGAGTAAAAACAGTGTTTTGCTGGCCGAAACTGGTCAAAACAGTGAAATTTCCCTGAGTGGTCGCGCCCCTCACTTTGACTGGTCGCCTGCATTGACAGCTCTGTTTGAGGCCTTCCCGGTGTCCAAATTAGGTGAAAGATAGCTCATTGGAAAGGTCTGTGAGTCTACTTTCCAACCCCACTAGAATTTCCGAATTTGGAGTTGATTTGACCCCTCAAAAGTCATTTCTCCCAAGGCAGCTTTCTGCAACTCAAAAAAGGGGCAGAAAGTCAAAATTTGCATGTATTTTGAGCTTTCGGAAGCCCAAATCTTCATAAAATCTGAAACCCATCCATAGGCAAGTGTATTTTTGCATGAAAATTCCAAAAATGTAGAGTTTTCCCCATTCTGAGCTTTCCCCATGACTGGTCGCGCGCGGGGTGAGACCACTCAAATGGCCAAAACCTGTAAAATTCTCAAAAATGCCAAAAATGTCTCAAAACTCTCAAAATTTCTTGGGTTTGCTGCTAGGAGGAGGCTAATGAGTATCATGGTGAGTGAGAGATGCCTCAGCCAAGATACGGAGTGGGTTGGTCTTCTTCTTCCTCTTTTGGAGTATCTTCATTTTTGCCTTACAAACTTGTAACCTTGCCCAATAATGGTTCTTCATGTTTCGTAGCAGCCCTTTGTCCTCGTTTGCCTTCTCTAACAGCCTCTGCTATACCTCAACCTCTGTGGAAGAAGACCGGTCATCACCTTGCTCATAGGTTTCAGTGGTTGACATGGTGCTTTTGAGCAAAGTGGAGAAAATAGATAAAGTAAACTGCTGCCCTTGCCTGCAAAAACACTGAGTTGTATGCTATTTTCAAGGGGAACAAAATCATAAGGGAAATGTTAGGGGAGGGATTTTTAATAAGGAATGGGAAAATATGTAAAAACAGGGATTTTTAAGGGATAATTCACAAAATGTCAAACATATCATCTCATCTTCCATCATTAGGAAATCATTTGCAAAGAAATACTTTATTAGGGAAAATACGTATGATAGTCATCAAGTGAAAGGACATGCATTTGCAACAGGAGTATAGGAGCATAGATAGCTTGCTCCTTTGAGTTTTTTTGTTTTTTCAATGTACATCATAAGGTAAACAGTGTTTTTCAAAGGATTTTATGTACATTTAGTCATAGGGGAACAAGGCTTCTTTTACATCTTGTCATAAGGGAAAATGGATCTTAATTGAACAGGATTTTAGGGAAGGGGTAGAGAGGAAAATAGGGCTTGGTTTTGGGGAGACACAACAATATTCTTTTGCAAACAATATTTACAGCAATATGTCCATTTTATAAATATACACAGCTGCATTTCTTTGTTTTTGCTTTGAATATACACAGCAAATATGTTCTCTGTTTGTAATGACTATGCACAGTCATATTGCCTTTCTTTTAGTTTTTGTCATTTTGCCATCATATTGCCTTTTTCTTTTTGCACATCATTTTTATTCTTGCTGTGTTTATTTGTTATCCTTGCTGTGTGAAGGACGTTAGGGTTTTGGGTAGATTAGATGGAGGGCATTAGGGTTTAGGGAATGGGGATGGGAAATTTAACATTCTTTGCAAATGACATAAGATAGAGACATATCATAACAATTGTGAATTTAATGGGAAACAATGGAGGGAATAAATGGGAGTTTAAAACCTTGAAAAAGAACACCAACCCTAGCATAATGCCTACATGAACAAGCAATAACTAAAATCCATTCCTATTTACATTCTTGGTAGCAAATATATATAAGCACAAGCCCAACATCCTTGATTTCAAGCATCCAGCATGTTAGAAGACCCTACCTCGATCAATTTAGCAAGCAAGAGGGCGATTGAGCAAATTTGGAGTGGTTTTGTGGAAGACAGTTTGAGTGGTCGCACCCCTGCTCTGAGTGGTCGCGCCCTGCCTGAGTGGTCGCGCCCTTTAGAAAAATACACTGCAGAGGGGTCACTGAGTGGTCGCGCCCCACCCAAGTGGTCGTGCACCCTGCCTGAGTGGTCGCGCACCAGGCAAATACCCAATTTTGCTGCAAATCGCCTTCTTCGACCTCTCAAGTGTGTTTTCTTGCTCTCAAATGCATAATGAGGCTCCTTAGAGGGAAATTTGGCCTTTATATGCCCAAATTTGAAAAAATTAACTTACCAAACCCACTTTGTAATGTTTTTGCTTTGGCATTCATTTTAACACTGTTTTTGAGTTCATTTTGTCCTAATTTTGGCCTTTTGAATGTTTTAACTCCGTTCTTTTTGCAGGTAGACCATCTGATGGAATCTGGCGAGGAGACGAGGGTTATTGCTGGCATTGTGAAGAATTTTTTAAATTTCCTTATTTTTTACAAAATTGACATGACCTTGGCTTTAAAAACATGGTTTTTAAATCCAAGGTATAAATGAGCTGCAACTGATGAAAAATATTAATGAAACATATGTACATGCTTCCTTCTGGTTTGCTGGGCACATGAACCTTTGACTCATGACCTTGCAGTGATTTTTGACTTAAAACCCTAGACCTAAGACTTGGGATCTCAAGACCAAAATAAACAAGTATAACACAAGCTCATTAAATGACATGACCTGCTCCAGCAAAAACCAAGAAGGGAACAAAAGACCAGCTCCTCCATCAGTGTTATGGCATGCCTAATGGGATGCAAGACTGACACTGATGAGACACCTACTTATGTAAAATGCAAAGAGCTTTTGATCACCGATGGAGGGCTCAAGACCGACACTAACACATGCCATACCTTAATTCTTGGAGGGTTCTAAAGCGATAACCATAAACAATGTTGTATCTCCCCTCACAGGAAATGTATTTGATTATTTGATAGCTAACCTCATCCTAGGGATATGGTATGCTAGCCATTCTAATGTCTTTTTTATCTTCAACAGGGGTTTCATTATTTCGGAAGAAGTTCTTCTTTACAACTTGGCTAATTGGTTTCTCATCCTTACTCCAAGGAAGCCCAAGAGGAAGGGTAGTGACCCTACTAATGAATTCAGGGGTTATATCCATGGAAAGACCTCTAATGGTGACAGTGGCATGAGTCCTTGTGTGAGGGACCAGAGAGAGGGCAAACTCTTGGGCAATTTCCTCATCAAACCCTTGAAATTTCTCAAAGAAATTCATCCAGTTTGCCCTTCTGAAGATTTCCACTATTTGAGGATGTGCATGGAGCCTAGTGGAGTTAGTGGGATCCTTCCTCATAAACCCTCATGTCATATTATCTATATTATTTTGGAAAACCAAATATGGGGGTGGAGACAAAGAATTTTGAGAAAAACAGAGAAACAGAGGAGACTGTGTTTTTTTATGTATTTTCTCCTCTCCTAAAGACTTATTTCCTCCTCAAATTGAGACCACTTCTTTCATAGATTGATATTTGATAGGGGGCATGCATGAATCCTACCTCTTAAGACCGAAAATCATGCTAAAAATAATGTTTTCTTCCTTCAAAACGACTCATTGCCCCTCATGTAGAAGCATGCTGTCCCTCCTATAGATTTCCTATAGGTGCTCCTGTAGAACCTGTAGGTACTCTTGTAGAAAATGCCGAGAGCAAGAGTATGGGAGAGATCAATGGAGGATGGTGGTTACGAGGCTATGGGGGCACAAGGAGACTATTGTAGCCAAGTTACGTGGAGAGAATGAAGGAAAAGGTGGTGAGAATTCTCGAGGAGGAGTACTTATTACCCTTTATGGATATTTCCAGTGATGAGTGCTAAGCTGGCAAGGTATACGTTGGCCATATTCAGACTGTTGGTCCCCACCTACATTGTCATCATGGTCCCTCCTCATAATCATCCCTCATTATTGCATCGGAGTTCACACTTCCTCCACTACTTTTCCTTGGCATCCTGTGCTGGAGTTGACTGTGTGCACGTGTGGGTGACATCTCGAATGAGTGGAGTCTGTCACGCGGAAAGAGTCGTTAGTGCGGACACAACCGACCTTCCTAGAAGCCTAAGACTTTCTAATGACAAACAAGACAAATAAGAGCAATCCTTCCCTAAATATGCTTTTACAATATGAGAAATCAAGTGTTTAGATCCTACCTGTAATCCAACGCTGTTGTAGTAGTCCAGCTTCGTTGATCCGGATGAGCTCTTCCTTCCCTTCGAAACCTACATTCACTAACAATCAAACGATTAAATAGCACCTGAATATCACATAAAATAAAACATATTTAACATATAGACCAAGGAGTATATGAAACAACTCATAAATAACAAATTGTTGAGAAGAATGGACTAATTTGTATTAAAAGGTAACAAAAGGAACCATTAAAACCTGAGCCTTAGTGTTGTGCAAGCTCCTCCCAGGGTCCACAAGAGTTCTCCTTTACTCTGATCAGCTCACCCACCTCCTAATGGAAACAAGCAAAGATGGTAATCTCTCCTCACAAGCTTCTACAAGGAAGTCCTAATTCCAGCAGCATCTACCCTTAGGAATGTTCAGCTTTCAACCTCCCCTCCCTTTGGCCCAATGCCTGTATTTATAGTGCTCTAGAGGAAGTTATTCAGGTCCACCATCAATGGGATAAGCCCCTCTTTGGATGGGATAGCTCCCCTCTTGATGGGATAAGTTCCTCTTTGGTAGGGATACATGAACCATCTGGAGGCGCTTCATACACGTCAAAAAAGCTTCTAGAATGCTCTAGAAATGACCACAAGTAACTTTTTTAGAGTGAAACTTGCGCCTTTTGACCTTTACAGGAGTACGCACCCATTTCTTTACATACAGAGCGTACAAGTACGCAGGTATTATGAACTTGGATTGCGTACACGCAAGTAAGGCTAAGAGAAACTGTGTACCAGAGATAATTGACTTTTAATGACTTTTCTATCTTTCTTGAAGTTTGACATGAAGAGCAGAGGCATGAGACTTGCCAAGGAGGATAGTATGATAGTGGATGGAGCCATACTAACTGCAAATAGTCATGGTGACATTTTTTAGTGTAACAGATTGCCCCCTAAAGTGCGAAGCCTGTAGTAGATTAGGGTTTTATATGATCTAGGAAGGGTGAAGTACTTTATCATTTCAAGGAGTATCTTGCGGAGAGCCCAGTCAGAACCTGTAAATATTCAACACAAAATACATATATAAGGTGATATCATCGCTGAGGTAGGCATTCCCATACTCAGATTGAAAACTTTAACTAACAATCTAACTACTGCTCTGATACAAGAATGATTTTGCAGTACATCACAATCATAGACTTTTGTAGACACCGTATGGACGCAACCATCTGTTTATGATTAGTCTACTATATAATGAATACAAAACTCCTCGCAGCCTGGATGGTGGAAACTAGATCCAGGGTCTTCATCTCTACTTCCTGAATTGGTACGATTCTATCCATGCGAATAAATGAGTTGATGTCCAACATGGTAGAAACCACTTGATTACCAGTCGATGATGTAAACTGTTAACAAGTGTGAGAGAGACCACCAGTAATGTCAATGGTTCTCAAAGTACCCAGTACAATCCATGAAATGTGAATGAATGGGTTGATGTCGAACACGTCACGGAATCCTTTGATCGAAAGTCAATGATGTAAACTGTCGTCAAAGGCGAGAAACCTGCCATTGATGCATGCATACTTCAAGGTACTGATGATTTCTAAGTCATCTTTCTAGATAATGTGGTGATGTCGATAGAAAGCGACCCGTTGCAGGCAAGCCCACAACACGAAATCATTGTTCAAGTTGAAGAAATGTTGCTGTAAGGATTGACTCAGGGATGGTCAAAATGGATGACAAGTATTTTGCATATGAATGGTTTATTTGCAGAGACCTCTTGAACACATAACGACACGACAGATGGCTTGGTGACGATTGACCCAAAGTTAATACCCGGAAACGGTTGAAGACTTTCAGAGTGGTTTGATCAACTTTAAGGCAAAGGATTTCCCAACCCAGGTGAATGAAAAGTTTCGTGTTCAAGAGCGGTGATAAGGTTCTTCTGTAACAAAGGATAACAAATAGGTTCATTCTTCTCTCTTTTCCCCCACCATTTCTGGCAAGTACCTCTTTATTTTTTACAAGCTTGAGGAGGATAACATATGCTTGATTATAAGCTCATCCTTCGGATGAGTCCAACTTAGTTTAGATTCAGACCCTAAAAAGGAGTGGTCCGTTCCTGTTTGTAATCGAACAGGTCCTTTACTGTGAAATTTTAACGAGTCCAGTATAGGAGAAACTCGGCGTTTTTCAATTTTAGAGAGTCTGAAAAAACTAAAGGAGACTCCAAGGTGAACTTTTTCGTAAGTTTGTGTCTCCCAAGCCCGAAAAAGTATAAAATAATACCTGAGAGAACCGCTTGATCTTGCGACCAAGGAGTACTTTCATGATTAATGCCTTTGACCTGAAAAGTAAAAAGCGATCAGAGACATGTCGTTTTATTTCCAGTATCGAATTTGAAACGACAAAAATCTGGCAATCTTTTCGTGTTTTTACGGTCAGAAAAGGGCTGTAAGAGGACCGTCTTTTAATTCCATTTTAACGAGTGTAAAAGAAACGCTCGGCAATCTTTTCATGTTTTAGGAGTCAGAAAAGGGCTTAAAAGATGACTCTGATGTCTTGGTTCGTAAAAAATGATGATTTTACCCTAAAGTCCTTTTGTCCCGCACAAAAACAACAAATTACTCATACCTGTTTAAGATGGGCAAAAATACATTGAAAAATATCTTTTCATGGTAAAAAATAAACAAACTTAGCATTCATTCATCCAAAAAACCTATAAAAAGAGTTTTTACCATGTCATTTTTACCATTTTACTGCTGAGGTTGAGAAAAGGGCTTTTGACAAGAAACTTCCCGTGGACTTTGCGGAGAATCCGACCGTCAGAATCGAGCGTCGTCTCTTTTAGGTATTTCACAACATCCTCCTCTTCAATTTCATCCGTTTAGAATTTCATTTCAAGTTCTAGTTTGATTTTTTAGAGGGTTTTGGGTTTTAGGGTCCGCTTTTCGGGGGACGCAGGTGCCCCATGGGCGACCTGCGTACCCCGACTTTTTCGTATATGGGAAAAAGGTCGGAGTACGCAGCCCACCTTCAGAACAGCTGCGTACCGCCGCTCTGTTTTCTGAACGCGGGGTGCGTACTCTGCGTAAAGCGGATTTTCAAACCCCAAACACAAAAATCAACCATCAAATTTTTATTTTATGAATTCTAATCAATGTTTTTTGGTGTGTAGACTGCCCACCATGCTAGATTGGCGTGAAAGAGAACACAAAGATGTCGATTTGACCGCAATAGGTCATCAACATTCCATTGATGCTTTAAAGGCATGCGGTCTCTACAAGTACTGGGCCATACCTGGCATGAGGGCCCAGGTGCCATTCTTAGAGTGGCTGGTTGAAAGGTGGAATATTCAGGATCAATGTTTCTACATCGGAGAGCACCAGCTCGAGATAGAGCCCTCCGACATATATTTTCTCACTGGCTTGCCTAACAGGGGCGAGCAACTCTCGCTATTCGGGACTAGGCCGGGTGGCCAATCCCTTGCTAGTCTCCGGCTAGAGTGGTGCAACAATCAAAACCAGGATAAGGGGATAGAAATCAAATACATATCCTGACCTGAACTTATGGTAATTGCCTTTACAATTACCAGACTTTGCAGTGCTGCTGCTTTGCACATAGCCACTGGTTCCCAAATGCGGATGGATATAGATTGCTTCCGAGGCACCATTTTCAACTGGTGCGATGCTGTGTTGGCCAATATGAAGGGCCAACTAACCAGGGCAAAGAACGGACAACTGAAGACCTTTGGATATGGGCCTTTAGTTGTGATCTTTGCCCTAGAGAGAGTTCCAATGCTGATCCCCCAACATCTTACAGTTCCAGTTGGGCCTCCTCGGGAGCCTAAGTTGACGAGATGGGTTGCGGTAATGGCCTGGCATCTTGATGAGGGAGCAACAGTTGCTCGATTTCCTGATGGTTACTTTCACTAGCTGGAGAGCTAGGTCTTTGCGATTCAGGATTTTCCTTATGCCGGAATGGATTTTCGCAATGATCCGGACATGGTTCTTCCACAGGGAGAACAATGGGACGACAGAGGTACTTCATTTTTCACAAATTTTTAAATTATCTATTTTTTTTGTTTTTTATATATCGTCTCAAAACTGACAGCAAAAATTTTCAAAATGCAGATGTAGGCCCACGGCGTCCAGCCAATCTCCGGGCTTTTGAGAGAAGAGTACCAGTTGCACCAGCACCAGCCCCACAGGATGCAGCCACAGAGACCTTAGCCGAGCTGGAACAGGATCTAGAGCGTCTGACGGCGGGTATACCAGAGACAACTATAGACGACATTCCTATCCGACTTCAGCGCTATGTGGTCGCAGTCCCAGGACCTTTCAGGAGGTTCCTGTGTAGGGTAGCGCAGGTAGTGGTCTCGTATAGAGAGCACCACCAGTGATTGGCTAGTCACTTTTGTAGACACATATGACATTTTTGGTTTTTTGTACTTATCATTTTTGCCGATCATAAGGTGTTTTTCAACCTATGATCGAAGACGATGTATATTTTTGACACACTCCTATCTATATATATCATTATTACCGGCTTATTTTGTTAAACATGTGTGATGAAATGTTTATAGATTTACATTTATGATTGTTACAAATGTCTATTTAACATTCGAGACGCCATTGCATCTGCTAATGTATTTAAAGACCTTGGAATATGCTGATATTCAATGTAATCAAATTCACGTTCCAAGAGACGCACCCTCAAAAACAATCTTAATAACACTGGATTTCTAATGGCATAGACTCTATTAAGCTGTAATACAACGAGTTCAGAATCTAACCTCACTATCAAACTTCGAATCCCAAATGAAATAGATCCAGATAATAATTCAATCACTACACTGTATTCTGCAATGTTGTTTGTTGTTTGACCGAGGCTCACCCCATGCATAGAAACTAACTCGTCAGAGGGCGAATAGATAACCCAAGCTGCGGAAGAGATATTCCGTGTACTACGACAAGCACCATCAGCAAATCCAATGTACGTTTGGAGAGGCGTCGACATCTGCAATATCAAGAGTAAAACCAAGATAAGCCAGAATAACAACGAAAAACACACTCTCTAAGCTAAGCACACTGTCTAAACTAAGCAAACATACCAGCTAGAAAGAAAAATTAACCTAACTAAACTAACTAAATCTCCATACCCACCATTTAAGCATAATACCTCTTTAGGTAAAGTCCATTTCTGGGCTTACCCAAAGAGTCCCCATCAAAATATACCAGCTCATAGGCCCCTTTTGCTAGCTTTCGCTTGACAATGTAGGGCCCATGCCACATGGGAACGAATTTTCCAGCACCTACCTTATCGTTAGCTTGATCATATAATAGCACTAGGTCTCCTTCCGAAAAATTACGAGGGGTCACGTTGCGATCATACTGAGCTTTCATCCTTTTCGCGTGAGTCTCGATTGCTAAAGCAGCTTCACGTCGAGTCTCATCTAATTTAGCTAAGTATAACAGACGCTTCTCCTCTTCGGAAGTAGTTGGGAGTAATTCGATAGCCATTTGAAGTGATGGGATTTCGCATTCGATGGGCAACACTGCTTCCAAACCATAAACTAGTTGGAAACGAGTGAACCCTGTTGATGTTTTTACTGAGGTTCGGTACGTCCAAAGCACTGAAAATAACATGTTATGCCAATTCGACCGATGAATACCAATGATTCGTTAGATCATGATAACTAGAACTTTGTTGATGGATTCAACCAAACCGTTTGCTTGAGGATAATAAGGAGTAGAACTATCATGGCGTAAACCAAGCTGGCTTGTAAGTTCTGTCATCATAATGTTTCGAAAATGGTGCCCATGGTCAGTGATTATCGCTTGTGGGACACCAAACCTAGTAATAATATGATTGAATACGAAAATCGCAGCTGTCTTGCCATTTGCCTCGAATGTAGGCATCGCCTCGGCCCACTTAGTAAAATAATCAACCGCAAGGATGATATACGCATGCCCCCCGGCCAAGTGAGGGTTACATGTAATAAAATCGATACCCCATTTAGCAAAAGGACCAACGGCAATTATTGGGTGGAGAGGAGCAGGTGGTGCGCGCATCTTGCGATCAAACACTTGACAGTTATGGCATTTATGGACTGCAATGATACAATCTTTAAACATGCACGGCCAGAAATAGCCAGCACGCAACACCTTCTGAGCTGTGGCATACCCAGACATATGACCACCACATGCTCTAGAATGACAGTCATTCAGAACCCTTTCTGCCTCTTCATGAGTTAAGCAACGACGAAAGACTAAGTCCGCCCCACGACGATAAAGAGTATCTCCAATAATTCTGTACTGTTGGGACTGGAATCGAATTTTCCGGCATTCCGACTTTGAAGCTTCGGGCCGAAAGGATTGGGTTTGGAGATAGACGATTATATCCCCATACCACGAATCTAAAGTGCTGATGAGAAACAAAGATTCGTCCGCAATGGGTTCCTCTACCACAGTTTCTGTGTCAGCACGCGGGAAGTCACACATCAATTCCGCAAAAACTAAGGATTTCTTAGACTTGGACTTCTCAAACTCCAAATTGAACTCCTGCAGGATAACGATCCATTTGGAGTACTTGCCCCCTAGCAATTGTTTAGTCAAAATATAGATCATAGGGTTGCAATCCGAAATCACTGTAGTTTTACGGAGAAGAATGTAATGACGAAAACGCTGGACAGCCTGAACAGCTGCCAGGGCCAATTTCTCCACATGCGAGTACTTTAGCTCGGTTGGATTCAACGTCCAACTGAGGTAATATATCACATGTTCCATTCCGAATTCATCTTCCTGAACTAAGACCATTCCAATAGTGGAGTGGGAGGCGGCGAGATACAAAAAGTAGTCCTGGTTGTAGTTGGGAGGATGCAGCAACGGTGCATGGGTCAACGCGTGCTTAAGTGCATCAAAAGATTTCTGAGCTATCTCATCCCAAGAAAATTGAGCGTTTTGTTTCAACAACCGGGTGAAACCCTTTGTAACCTCGGCGTAGTTAGGAATGAATCGACGTAAAAAGTTTGCTTTCCCCTGCAAACTTTGGAGTTGGCGCAAACTTGAAGGAGGAGGAAATTTGATGATAGCTTCGACTTTCGAGGGATCGACGTGGATACCGGCTTTTGAAACGACAAATCCTAGCAATCATCCCACTTCTATGTAGAAGACACATTTGTATGGGTTCAACCGAATTCGATAATGCTGACACCTCATAAAAATAGCACGTAAGTGAACAAAGTGATCAGCTCGATGTAAAGAATGAGCAGGCACATCATCGAGATACGGTTGCACAATGTGTTTGATGTCGTGAAACGTGTAAGACATTGCCCGTTGGAAAGTGGCTCCGGCATTCTTAAGTCCAAAAGGTAATTTGCAGTAAGCAAATGTCCCCCAAGGACAAATGAAAGCCGTTTTTGGTTGATCGGCAGGTAGAATATTGATTTGGTTGTAACCGGAAAAACCATCCATAAAGGAAAATATTTCACTGCCGGCACAATCATCAATTATTTGATCGATATAGGGCGTGGGATAGTTGTCTTTTAGACAAGCACGATTTATATCCCTATAGTCGATACATATTCTTATTGTTCCTTGTTTCTTGTTAACTGGAACAATATTCGATACCCAATCCGTTAACGGGATCGGATAAATGAAACCTGCTTTCAACAGCTTCTCGACTTCTGCTTTAATCGCAGCCGCTTTCCTAGGGTGTATCTGACGCAGACGTTGCTGAACGGGTTTAGCGTCCGGGTAGGTCTTGATTTCATGAACAACAATGGAGGGATCAATTCCTGGCATTTCCTCATAGGACCAGGCAAACACGTCGCGGAATTCTTGAAATAGGACCTTGTATGTTTGAATTTCGTTATCTGTACATGAGGCACCTATATGAATGTTTTCAATAACTCTGGTTTTAACTGAGATGTCAATGGCAATAGTTTGGGAAATGTTTCCCAAATTCAACTCTGAATCAAGATGTTTCATGGGATTCTGAGCGTCCTTGACATATTCAGCTGTAAAAATTGATGAAAAATCTTTTTCAAAGTCATCACCCTTAGGTAAAAACGAAGATCTATGATGAAGATCTTCCCATGGTAGATCGTCTACACTTAGGATTTCGCGAAGTTGTTCGTCAGATGACACGACTTCTGGAAATGTTATCTGTTCTGAGGTTGATGTGAAAAGTGATTCCTCACGGACCACATTCATTTGGTCAAATTGGGTTGAACTGGAGTCGGAAAAAGACTGCACGGCCTCATAAGCAATTTCATATGGACTCAAAGGCATTGCATTACCGAATGAGTCTATCTCAGATTCAGATGGGACAATCCAAGGATCATCGTAAATAATAGTGTCTAAAGTAATCATATGAATGGATGCGAATGAAGGGTCTGCATTGATCGAAGGAAAAGGAAAAGTTCCCAGTAAACCGAAATCTTTAACTAATCCTACACCAACATCCTTGTAAGGGATAGTCGTTTTACCGACATGCTGGATACTCTTTGAAGAGGCTGGGTCGGATGAAAAGTAATCCAGCTGGTCTATCGTTACGATCTTACCATTATGTGGAAACTTTATAACTCTGAAGACCGATGACACGACCGCTGTCATAGCGTAAGACCAACTGCGACCCAAAAGAAGGTTGTAGTCTAGAGGGGCATCAACCACCTCCACATCCAGACTAACGGTTTTTCCTTCAACCCCTATAGGCAAATCCTATAGAATGCCAAATGGATGGAACCCACGGCCATCAAAGGCCTTAAGAATCGTCAGGGATTGGTTCAGTGAAGGAGAACCAAGCGATCTCCAACACTGAATCGACATAATACACGTAGAAGCTCCTTCATCAATTATAGTTCGATGAATAGGCCTATTTTTGACTATCACTGGAATCTGGAAAGCCATCTGATGAGGGAGACGCGGTGTACTATTTTCTAGATCAAAGATTATCAGGTTCGGGTCCTGAATATCAACAGCTCCTATAGCCGACAAGAGTAATTTTCGTTGTGCTGGGCATGATTGCAGCACTTCCAAAGCCGACATTGCTGAGGGTGAAACAGCTAAATCCTCAACAATGTTATAATTTTGAGCTGCTCTCGCATGTGGATTGAAAGCAGACTTTCGAAGTATACCCTTGGCGGGCGGTTTGATTACCAAGTCCGGATTAGGTTTCTTGATTTGTAGTGGATCGGAACCGGGAGCTGAGGTTGATGGATTAGAATGAGAAGATTCTGCTTCTTTGCCATCAACAGGATTCTTACTACCATAATCTTGCGATCGAGTCACAATCCGTACATGAGACATCATCAATATGGGTTCTTCACTGGCACTTGAGGAAGAACCTATCATTTTACTCTCCTGCTTTGGAAATGGATCTTTTAAAACAGAAGGAGTTAGGGAATCTTTAACGATTTTCACAACCTCTGCCCGATGAGGGCAATCTCTTGTGAAATGATCTTCTTCACAAATTAAACAAGGATAGCAAGGTTTGTGCTTTTCGTCGTTAGATTCCGACTTCTCTTTTTTCTCCTTTGGAGCCTTGTCTGCTTTATCCTTCTTCTTGCCTTTCTTCTTACCACCGTTTTTTGATTTAGCCGTAGATGACTCTACAGCGTGAATGTCGGCGGTAATTTCAGGAGAAGATTCTCCTGTCGGGGAGTCCGGTAAGGTTATTATTGGAGAAGAATTCTTTGAGGATTTCTTCTTACTTTTAGTATTCACCGTACCAATCATGCCATCAGCAACATGGGACCCCGAAGGAGCAGCAGCGATTTGATTCGACTTAGGAAGATCTGGGATCTTCTCGTGCAATGTACCCGACTGAGTGTAAACTAAGTCAAGGTACTGGGCTTGAGCAATGACTTGCTCCTCAGTAACTACTCTGGCCTTAGCTACATCTTCATTAATCTTCGGTAATAATGATTTTACAAACCATTCAGCTAAGATTTGGTCCGGGATAAAAACTTTCACTAGACGTCTTCGACGTCTCCATTCATGAATATGATCGGAAATATAAGTGGACGTCGATTGTTTTAATGAAGTTAATAACTCAGTACCATTATCGTATCTGACCGGGAACTGGAAATGAGTTAGGAACGAGGTATCTAACTGGCTAAAATTGTAAAAAGAGGCCCGTGGTAACTCAATGTACCACTTGGCCGCGAGACCAATGAGCGTACGCTGGAAAAGACGTAAGCGGATCGAATCATCCGAGATAGAATTTGAAGCACACCAGAGGTGGTAAGTCATCACGTGATTGGATAGATCCTCTCCAGACTTACCTTCGAACTTGGGTATATCACTGGGCAACTTATTTGGCATTGGCGGCCAGAACGGAAGATATTGAATTGGATCGTTCGTTAGGCGCGTCAAGTCGGGTAAATCCAAAGTTGCGATAAACGGTAATTGCCGATTAGGATCCCTAAAACTTTGGGTCACAAGACCAGTCCCAAGAGGAGGATATCCAGGATAACTTGGAACAGGAATCGCATTCGGGATATTATATCCTCCTGGAAAACCAGGATTAACCGGACCGTACTGGGGTTGTTGAGGTTGTTGATAAGTGTACCCAGGATACGGTTGATACTGGTAAACCGGTTGTTGGACAGCAGGACCGAATTGATACTGTCCCTGGTACTGTTGATAGGTAAATTGAGGTTGACTTGTTACAACAGTACTTAAACCAGGCTGCCCTACAGGCATCTGGACCGTGGTTTGAATCATAGATCCGGACAACGGTAAATATGTCTGAGGAGTGGTTGCAGAGATAGTAGAAACCGGAGCTGTCGATACTCCAGAAGTAAGTGCGGTAGATGTTGCGGTAGTTGCAGCAGCCGTTTGAGATGGAGTACTAGGTGCAATTGGCGGCTGAGTAACTACCGAAGTTACAGAAGTTTGAACATTTGACTGGACAGGTTGCGGTTGCTGGGGTGAACCAGAAACTACGGGTTGTCCAGTTTGAGGTAACAACTATATACTTGGATGCAACACCTGTTGACCTTGTGATGGATCCCACACTATCATTCCGGGGTATTGACCCGTAACAGGTTGAGGATGCTGAGATCCATAACCGGATTGAGGATAGGATTGATAACTGAAAGGTACTGTTCCCATACCTTGAACATATGACTGACCTTGAGGTGGTTGATAACCTTGACTCGAGTATTGACCTTGAGGTTGATAACCTTGGGGTAAATACTGATACTGGGGTTGACCTTGACCTTGAGGTTGATACCCTTGAGGTTGATACCCTTGAGGTAAATATTGATACTGAGGTTGACCCTGGGGTACATATTAAGGCTGGGGTTGACCTTGAGGCATGTATTGTACTATGGGTACATACTGGCCTTGAGGTTGCCCCCCAGACACGATTTGCGTACCTTGAGGTTGCCCCCCAGGCGTTAACTGAGGCTGCCCCCCAGGCGGTAATTGGCCACCTTGAGGTTGAGAAACGGGAACTGAACCTGACATCATGTAAATGTCTCCTATACCCAACGGTTTATTACCATTGTTTCCAGCTAATAACCCATGATCAATGGGTTGAGGAGATGCCCCTGCAAAGGTACCAGAAAGTGACTGATACCCGGTGGGAACAAAAGGACCGCCGTGTAAGAAAGATTCAGGAGATTGAGTGAACACGGACGACTGACCAGACATATTTACAGGAGTATAAATACCCCCAGGTGGAAAAGGAGTACGAGGTGGAGAAAAACCTACCCCTAAGTTGTCTAAATAATTGGTTAACGAAAGGTACCAAGTAGTACTTCTAGGAGGACTGTAAAAGATAGATTCATGCTCCCTTAGATCAATAGCAGGCTGATCTTCAAGGATAGATACGCCTAATTCTTCCTCTGGAGCAAGTTCTTCAATAGCTATCAAACCAGTAGGAAGATTTTCGGTGATGACTCTTTCTACCCTAGGTGAATCTGGTACACTAAAAGTTGGAGTAACAGGTTCAGATACTTCAGGTTCTTCGCCTATATCACTAGTAGATGAAAAACTACCAGCAAGCTCGGAAACTGCAACTGCTTCAGGATTATAACCTGTTTCTAGACTTTGGTAATCTTGATGGACTACCAATGAAGACTCTCCTTCTTCAGGTGAACCTACTCTACTGCCACTAGGAGGAGTTACAAGGACTTTCAAACCTTCGTAATGACTCGGGACGTCTTGAGGAGGTTCACCCCGAAGTCTACGGGATTTCCTCAACAATTCGGCCACAGAAACAACCTCAGGAGACTTGCCCCGAAGTCGACGGGACTGTCTCGGTAATTCCGCCACAGTTAAAAACTTTTAACTACTGCACACGCAAACAAAGTAAAATCTCAAAGCAAACCACCTAAAGTCTCTAAAGAACCAAACAAATTTGAATCACACGCCTAAAGAATCTACGGCGTCAAACCAAGCACAAACAGTAGCCTTCCAGACCAAAAACCCTAGTTGGAGATGAAACCCAACATCGCCGGATTCAGTACAGAAGTGGCGGCTGGAACAGTTACCCCGGCAACCTGCTTAATGAATAGACCGGCACAAGTTCCTCCACTTTAACCGTCTTGAGTGAAGTGAACCCCCCAGAAAATCCAAGTGAGTCTAGCCGACGTCTGCTCTAGGTACAGTGGGATCTTCCCTCCACCGTCACCTCGGTAGAATCCTAAAGATAATGGTCACTAAGGTTACCAACAACAACAAATGCACCTGGGGGAACAGTCTACACTTCGACAACACGCAAGGGCAGAGTATCAAGCTCAATCCCCTTGCCGGCTCCTTGACAATAATCCAAGGTTTACCGACAAGTGACCCCTGGCTCCTCGACAATGGTTAATCTGAGGTTTACCGTTTGTAATACGTGCGTGTCTGGCGTCGTTCCCAACGAGGGAGGATTGATCCCCTCACTGGTTCGGACACGAGCTCGTGCTTCTCCTTTAAGAGGAGCTTTCCCAGAGTACAAATGAAACAATTGGATTTATTCTATCACAAGATAAGCTACTTGTTTGGTTTTGTTGTCTTGGAGAGTTAATTACTCTCCTACTCCAAGACACTAGCCTGATCTAAATTGGTGTTTCAGAGCCCTAGTAAATAAAAGTTACTAAGTTGATTTTACTTTAAGCGTTAATTTTATGGTTTTTCTTAAAGACAAAAGGGTAGTGGAGATGAAACTGGTGGTGTGTAGACTCGACTCGCAACCACTACAAAGATGCACCTAAGATGATTTACACTACTTTTCTTTTTCAATGAATCTCCTAGCTAAGAGAGTTGGAAAATGCAAATTTTATAGAAAACAACTTTCTTGGCAAAGACAATCAAAGAAACAATCTCTTTATCTTTTCAAAACACACAACTCATGACCACTAATTACTCTACGAAATTTCCTTTTTCTCCCAAAAGTCTACAAAGGCTACCAAAGCAAACTTTTTCCAAAAGAATTTTTTGTTTTGTCTATATTAATAAAGCATGTAAAAACTATTTATCAAATGAAATTTAACAAATCTAATACAATCAAATCAAATTCACTCAAAAGCAAATTAAAAGGAAAATTACCTAAAAGCAAAAATAATGAGGACAAAAGCCTACAAGGATGATTCCCGGATGTTTTACTCAATCAAAATGCAACTAAGGATCAGTTCATGCAGAATCATAAACTAACCAAAAAACAAAATCGAAATCTTTTTGTTCTTTTTTCTCAAGAATGAAATTCAAGGTTTTAACAAACAAACTTTTCGAGATTTGCAAAGAGAAGACACAAAGGTAGGTCTCTCACAAGGGTGACTTCTATGACAGGCCCGACTCCTAAGAGGACTGATCAAAACCAAGGAGATCCAAAGTTTGACAACCTCTAACGCCAAAGTCAGTACAGGACCAGTTAAAAATCAAACCCTAAGGCAAAATCCCTATGAATTCCACCAAAACCCTCGACACTAACAGGACAAGTTCAGGTGAAGATCTCTGACAGTAAACTAATGGATCTGGGCAGTAAAAACAAAGTAAAAATAAAATCTAAAGAGCAAAAAGAGGAAAAATGAAATTTTCTCAAATTTGACAGGGGTACGCAGATGATCTGTTGACACAGGCGTGGGTACGCCTTGTGCGCAAAGATGCAGTGCGTACAAGTACGCATTGTGCCTAACTCAGAGACTGCGTACTGCTGGCAAAGTTAAGAAAAATAAAAATCTAAATTGACTCTAAGCTAACCCACCCAAATACACAGTTAGATAGCCAAAAATCAGAAAACAAGCGATTTTTCTTAGACCAAAATATCAAATCAAAAAGAACTCAAACACATTCATGGATTCCCCAGCGGAGTCGCCATTTTGTCATGCGGAAAGAGTCGTTAGTGCGGACACAACCGACCTTCCTAGAAGCCTAAGACTTTCTAATGACAAACAAGAAAAATAAGAGCAATCCTTCCCTAAATATGCTTTTACAATATGAGAAATCAAGTGTTTAGATCCTACCTGTAATCCAACGCTGTTGTAGTAGTCCAGCTTCGTTGATCCGGATGAGCTCCTTCTTCCCTTCGAAACCTGCATTCACTAACAATCAAACGATTAAATAGCACCTGAATATCACATAAAATAAAACATATTTAACATATAGACCAAGGAGTATATGAAACAACTCATAAATAACAAATTGTTGAGAAGAATGGACTAATTTGTATTAAAAGGTAACAAAAGGAACCATTACAACCTGAGCCTTGGTGTTGTGCAAGCTCCTCCCAGGGTCCACAAGAGTTCTTCTTTACTCTGATCAGCTCACCCACCTCCTAATGGAAACAAGCAAAGATGGTAATCTCTCCTCACAAGCTTCTACAAGGAAGTCCTAATTCCAGCAGCATCTACCCTTAGGAATGTTCAGCTTTCAACCTCCCCTCCCTTTGGCCCAATGCCTGTATTTATAGTGCTCTAGAGGAAGTTATTCAGGTCCACCATCAATGGGATAAGCCCCTCTTTGGATGGGATAGCTCCCCTCTTGATGGGATAAGTTCCTCTTTGGTAGGGATACATGAACCATCTGGAGGCGCTTCATACACATCAAACAAGCTTCTAGAATGCTCTAGAAATGACCACAAGTAACTTTTTTAGAGTGAAACTTGTGCCTTTTGACCTTTACAGGAGTACGCACCCATTGCTTTACATACAGAGCATACAAGTACGTAGGTATTATGAACTTGGATTGCGTACACGCAAGTAAGGCTAAGAGAAACTGCGTACCAGAGATAATTGACTTTTAATGACTTTTCTCTCTTTCTTGAAGTTTGACATGAAGAGCAGAGGCATGAGACTTGCCAAGGAGGATAGTATGACAGTGGATGGAGCCATACTAACTGCAAATAGTCATGGTTACATTTTTTAGTGTAACAGAGTCAACTAGATGAAGGTGGCCAAGTTAACTAGCCACCCTTCCCTCATTCAACCTCAACCATATTGTTGCTTTTGCGTGCCTTCTAATTACACAAATGCAAACAGAGGAGTGACTTAGTTACTTACCTGTGATCTGAATGTATTTTTTGTGAGGTGTTGTGGCTTTCTCTCTTGTATGCTTTTATTTTCATTTTTGCATGTTGTCTCTTCTTGCTAATGTGTGATTGTGTGTTTGTGCAGGTTCTTCTCTGGCTGGATTTGAGCTTCAGGTGCTTTTTTAACCTTCATGTTTGCACTCTCTTGCTGCTGGTGCTGGATTTCTATGGGATCAGCTGCTACAGGAATTCCTACAGGAGCTCCTGTAGCTGCTTCTCCCCTTGAAACTTCATCTTCTTTCTGTGCTTTGAGCTCGAGGATGATGCCAAAGGTGTAGATAAATATGGAGATGTAGCAAGTAGGTTTCAGGTGAGGTTGATGGTGCTTTTTCCTCTCATTTTTTGTTTTTTTTTCTAAAAAAACTGAAAAACTATTTTTCTGTGTTTTTCTTGTATAGGAAGAAAAATGATGCTTGGGGTGTGATTCAAGTTTGGAGATGATGGCAAGGAGGTTTGAAGATTATAGAAGGGTTTATAAGTTCTTCATGAAGCTTCTTTGACCCTCAAACTGCCTTCTGTAGCCACTTCTGGCTCTCTGTAATTCCTACAGGAGCCTCCTATAGAAAACATAGAGTCTCTTGTAGAAAACAAAGTTTTTGAAAAAGAGGTATAGTGGGGTGTAAGAAATGCCAAAAATGATGGACGAAGGTGTGGAGAAGATGAGATGGGTGCTGGTATGAATGTCAGGGTTCCCTTGGAACCTTCTTCTGCTCCCTGTAGTCCTCCTGTAAACCTGCAATGCAACAAAAAAATCATTTTCTTTCTTTTTTTTTTTTTTTGAAAAACAATTGGGGTGCCTCAGAGAGGTTTTCACCCTAATTGCCTACGCTGGGTGACTCTAAGGGAGGTTTTCACCCCAGGATATTATTCTTTTTTCTCTCTTTTTTTTGACATCACTGGCCGCCTGAGAAGAGGTTTTCAATCCAATGATGGGACTCAAATGCCTCATGGAGGTTTTCACTTGAGTCCTTATTATCTTTTTATTTTTTCTCTTCAGTGAGTGGGTGAAGTGGAAGCTAAGACATGCTCCACTACCATCACTGTTTTATTCATATCTTCAATAAACTCTCGCTTGGAGACGGGTTTCTTGTAGAATTTCAACCGATGTCCATTGACAAGTGATGAGCCCCATAAATGGGTAATTATATGGGCTCATTTGGCCTCCTGACTTAGCTTAATCCACCATTCTCATTAGTCCATTACATGTTTTTTATTATATTTATGCTAATAGAGTGAATTGGGTTAGTCATTATCCCATGAAGTCTAATGTGTGCTTTATGCAAATTCTTGGTCAATTTTGAGACAAAGTCAAAGGTTTAATGAGCATTTGGCTACCAATATTTAAGGAAAACAAGGGAGAGAATTTGGAGGAGGGTGTCCCCCTCATTTATGACCCCCTACCTCAAATCCTCCTTTAGAAAGCTCAGAGCACAAGCAGCGAAATCAATGCATCAAAGGGGTAGCCGAGCAAGTGAAGAAGAATTGTTGTCTATCTTTATTCTTGGGAGCCAAGCCTCCTTGATTTTAGGAGAGCTGTTGGAGGCTCCAGTTGTATAAATAGGATGGCTTAGGTGCTCAATAGTTTGGTTGGATGTTAGTCAAATTTTCACACTTTTGTTGCAGCTCTTGCTTAGCTCATTTCGAGCTTATTTTTGTGAATAGTCTTATGTAATGTGACTATTATTTTTTATAATGGAGATGAAATATTTTCTGACCCAGCATTGAGTTCTTTCAGTGGGCTGAAGCTCTTGGGTTATGGCCGAAACCAAGCTGCCCAGCATCTCTTGTTTTTTATTTATATGTTTTGCTTCAGTTCATGAATTAATTGTTGTTAGATAGATTTCTTCCTTAGTAGAATAGGTTGCTTTTGGTGGTTTACATAGTTGTTTCCATTTCAGTTACTGAAGTAGTTTAAATAGTGGTAAGAGAAAGATACAAAATGGCAACAGAGCCTAACCTACTTTCCTCCTTTGGGGACCATGAATTGAGGTCAAGATCTTCTTGCTGCCATAAAAACACAATTTTGCTTCCTCCATGCAATTTCTAGTGTTACAATTTGATTTAGAGGTTAATGCCTTGCTTCAGATCCATTTTGCCATGCTCATTTCTGCTTTTGCAATAAATCTCTTTCCATGCTTTCTTTTCCATATAGCATTGTTCAACATTTTATTTTCCTAGGTCAGAATTTAGGTTAACATGAGATATAGTTCCGTTTTTTGTTGCAGCTAGTTCTTTTCTTACTCAGATTCAGTGTTTTGATCTGCAGCTCTCTTACAGTACATCTCTGCTCATAATAAGTCACTAAAGCTGCCATCACCATCTCTTTTGCTACATGTTGCATAGGTCATTCACAACCCTTCACAAATTTTCCCTAATTCCTGCACTTTTCTCATAAGCTTTCCTCTCATCTCTTGAACAAATCCAACCATCATTTTCTTTCCTAATCATCCTTGATGAACTTCAAAAACCTTAACACATCCCTCTAGTCTTCAGCTACCCTTTCCCACCATTTTCTCCACCTTTAAAACCTCTAAAACAGCCCTCCGCACCCTCTTGTAGATCCTCCTATAGATCCTCCAGTAGATCCCTTGTAGCCTCCTGTAGAATTTCCTATACGTGGTGTATTGAAGTTTGATTGCAGGGAAAGCATCCATAAGGTTTCCAAGGGTCTCCTAGTACCCGTCCACACATTCCTACACCTTTGCAAATCCCAAAGTCACCCTCCATCACCACCTAATCATTGCCACATCCACAAACAAATAAATTACATGCATAACAATTTCACATAAAATACATAAAAATCCAAAGAAGATGTTTTTTCTTATTTCCCTCTAGAAATAGCTTGAATACGTGTAGTTTACTCCCTCAGTAGGTAATGGGACTCCTTTCCTAGATTTTCACCTCTCTTTTTGCAAAAGTAGGGTTAGTTGGTAGATTAGGGTTTGCTAGGCTTACTTTACATTTCATTTTTCTTTCTCTTTCTGCAAGTAGAACAACCTCGATAGAGTAAGCTTTCCAATCTTTCATCACAATTAAAGCTTCTTATGGAATTCATAGAAGTTGGCTTGAGCTCCTAGTGATCTTGCGCCAGCTGACCAAGTGATAGCCTGCAGTAAGAACTAGTACTTGTGCATACAGCACCGTCACTTCCAAGTTTGTTACGAACTACCGGGTTGATAAAAGTAAAGTAGGAAGCCCCAGGAGTTGCAGCATTATTGCTGCAATACTGGTGCTCACCACTTTTTGGCGCCATTGCCGGGGAAGCATTAGAATATTTTGTGATTACTACTTTTCTTCTATTTTCTACTGCAACATTCTGCTAAGTAGTTCATTTCAGCAAAATTAGAGTAGTTGTTTCTTTCAATTTCTACATTTTCTTACTTCCATTTCAATTCTGCAATTTCCATTTCAACAAAAGTAGATTAGTCCTTTCAATTCTGCAATTTCCATTTCAGCAAAAGTAGATTAGCCCTTTCAATTCTACAATTTCCATTTCAGCAAAAGTAGATTAGTTCTTTCAATTCTACAATTTTCATTCTAGATTAGTCATTTCCTTGCTTTCATTTCAATTCTGCAATTTCCTTTTAGCAAGTTCATTTTAGTAGTTGCAATTTGTTGTTCAATCAATTTCAGTTTTGCAGGTACAAGTAGAAAAAAAAAACAAAAATCACCCAAAAAGAGATTTCCTTTCATGCCTCGTAGGAACAGAGATAATTCAGGGAAATTCTTACCCAACACCCCACCACATCACAAAGCCACCCTTCTCTCTTCTTTGGTGGCAGTGATCTAGAAGAACCTTTAGGGGAACAACCAGAAATATTTGAGGAACCTATAGGAGAAGAAGAGGAAGAAAACATCCCTCCTGAGATAATGGCTGAAAACATAAATGCTAGGGGGAATGGAGAAAGAGTATAGGGTACCTTTCTCATTTGAGAGACCAATGGGGACACTAAAATGAAGAACATAAGCCCTTCAGCCCTACCTCACTTCCATGGATTGACTAAAGAAGATCCAGACACCTTCCTGTTTGAGTTTGCAGTTATCTATAAAACCTATGACTATGCAGAAGATGAGCAGAAGTTGAAATTGTTTCCTTCTACCCTCAAGGATGCAACATTGCGCTGGTTCATGGGGTTACCTGGCAACAACATCACAACTTGGGCTCAGATGCAACAAGCCTTTAATAACAAATACCGGGACTATTGTAGGTCAAAAGATACCAAGGAAGAAATCTTCCGAATGACCATGGGTAGTGATGAATCCTTGGAAGATTATGAAGAAAGGTTCTAGCTTAGTTATAAAAGGGTCAGGTGCAGACTTGACATAGAATCTATGAAGTTGGTCCTACTTAGAGGAATTCTGGAAGACCTTCTAAACACCCTCCATTTACTGGCTGGGGGAGACATCTACCAACTACTCTATGAAGACATAAAGACTGTTTTTAGAAACCATTCTAAGGAAGCCAGAAAGAGAGGTAGGGGGAGTCAACTCAGAGCCAGTAACTCCTCATCTAGTTCATCCCTTAAAGGTGAACTTGGAAACATGCTAGAAGACTTCAAGAGTGAGATGTTGCAGACTCTTGCCATGCAAATGGATACCTTGCATATCAAGAGGAAATAAGAGGAAGTAGAGAGGGCTTTGGCCATCTTTTGTCCTAGGTGCACCAGAAGGCACCCTAGGAAAGAATGTCCATTGAACTCTATAGAGGTTTGTTCAGTCTGTGAAGAAAATCATTCTACAAATAAGTGCCCTTCTTTGCCTGGACTTAAAGCTGTATACGAAGGGGCTGAAGGAGCCACTTAACCACTCTATTTCACGAACCAAATGAGACCGCATGGACCTAGACCATACCAGCAGGGAATGCAAGGGACATCTCAGGCATACTACAACCCCAATCAAGCCACTTCCATACCTTCTTGAGGTCCCCCTGTTCATCCTTCTTGGTCCACACCTCCTCCTTGGTCCTATCCATCTCAATATCATGCTCAACCAGCCACTCATTCATTCCACTCCTATACTCAGCCTCAACCTCAATGGAATGCATCTCATGAGGGGTGGAGGCCCCAATACAACTCTCCTCCCACTCTTTTGCCTCCACCACCTTGTTGGGTCCATATAATACTAGTGATTACCCCATTACTATTGTAGTTGTATCCCTTATTAATATTGTTGTGCCTCTATTGTCCCCATATTGTTATTACTGTGCCCCATGGAATCCCTCTATTGTTATTTTTGTGGCTTTATATTATTATTGTTAGGTCGGCTGGGTTATATTGTGACTCCTTAGACTCCTATATATAGAAAGGAGGTTTTGTCATTTGAATCATCCAAGAATTGTTCATTTATGTAATGTAAAGGAGGTTGCCCCCTCGAAGAGGCTGAATTCTAAGGCGTTGATCTATTTTTCTATCTTTTTCTTCAGCTACTTTCATAACATTTGGTATTAGAGCTTTGGATTCTAGGGTTTCGCTGCTCCAAACATGTCATCGTGGCATTTTTGCTATAACATTTTTTCTGTGATGTTTTAGAAGCTAAAAAAAAGTCATTTGAGAAGAAATTGCGTTGAATCTCGGGTCCAAATTTCAGATATTTTTGCGCTATATTTGTGGAGATATGATCTTAGGAAGTTGGTCTTACTCCTGAATTACATTCCAAACAGGTGACCTGGGGAAAATCGTCATGACTTTCTCTCGGAGTATCGGATTGAAATTTCATAAGAAGGTACAGAAAGAGGACGGATTGTAGTTTCTTGTATATCTTTTTTAGAGCCAAAGGTCGAAACAGGGACACTGGCATGTCGTACAAATTCACTCTACTGAACTAGTCTATAATCAGGTCACTATGAGAGATTTGACATAACTCTTCCTTGGAGAATCCAATTGGGATCAAACTAGTGGCATTGGAAAAAGGACACAGAGGGCTACTACAAATCGCAATTTCAGAATTGGATGATCTCAAATTACAAAGATGCATCAGAGGCAATATCGAGATCCTACAAAGTGAAAAAAGGTGTGTAGATTTTTTAAAAAAAATTCTTAAGCTTGGTTTGAAAAATTATTTTGAAGGAATTCAAAGGGCATAGTAGAGCATTGTTATCGGTAACTGACAGCCCCAAGGAAAGAAAATGCAAACACCTAGTAAGCAACCTGAAAGCTCTAGCATGACTCATGAAGAAGAGGAAGAAATGCTACATGATATATCAAAATTACAAGACCAAGTGCAACAAATTTCACTCTCACAAAAGCTAACAGAAGCTAAGATAAATGGCGTGGAATCTAAGATAAAGGGCGTGGAAACTAATATTGACAACTTGAAGACAAATTTGAAGAGAGACATGGTAGATTTGAAGACAGATTTGACAAATTTTCTACAAGAAATACTTACTAATGGTGAAAAGGTAGTAAAGGAAACTCATGATGCAAACAAAAGAAATGTTAATCATGATTTCATAGACTCTAATATGGGATCGAAGACCCACCATATTCTGAAAATTTATATGAGGAAGTTTGATGGCAAGGATCCCGCAACATGGATATTACAGATGGAGCAATTTTTCGATCTCAATAACGTGCAAAACACACAAAAGGTACGTATTGAAACTTTATATTTGGAACCAAATCAGTTTGTATGGTATCAATGGCTTTGCTCTCATAAACAAATTATCACTTGGGCAATTTTTACAGAAGAATTGACAGCACATTATGAGGATACAAAAAGCAACACTTTTTTTAGCCAATTGATAAGTCTCAAACAAAAGGGTTCAATAATGGAGCACATTGAGGAGTTCCAAAAATTGAATATTAGGGTAAAAAATATTCCAGAGGAGCATAGGATTGATGTGTTCATAGGGACTTTAAAGGATAATATCCAACATGATGTTCACCTTTGGGACCCTGATTCATTAGAGAAGGCATTTAGGTTAGCAAGAAAACTGGAAAGCAAAATTATGGCAACCAGGAAGCATACCACTCACAACTATAAACATGGAAGTGTTGTTGCCCCTAGTCTTCAACAACCTATAAGGTTGACACCACAACAATTAGAAGAAAAAAGAGCAAAAGGGCTTTGTTACAGTTGTGATAGCAAATACACTAAAGGTCATAAGTGTGCTGAGAAGAAATTATTCTACATAGATTGTGAAGAGGAAGAAGAAAAGGAGCAAGAAAGGTCAAAAGAAGAGGATATACTCTAGGAACAAAGCCTAGATAAAGAAGAAATGAATCCAACCATATCTTGTAATGCATTGGCAAGAATTACCACTCCTCAAACCATCAAGATAGAAGGACAAATCAAGAAGAAAAATGTAATAGTGTTGATTGATTCAGGAAGTACCCACAATGTTATTCATTGTAAGGTAGCAAAAGAATTGAATTGTTTCTTATATCTAGCACCAGAGTGTCAAGTGATGGTTGCAAATGGAGGAACAATAAATTTCTCGGGAAAGTGCCATAATATCAAGCTATCCATGGGAGAATATGTATTGACTAGCCCAATGCTTTCCATTCCAAAGGGAGGTGATGATGTTGTACTAGGAGTCTAATGGCTACAATCCTTGGGTACAATAGTTTTTAATTTTCAAGAACTTTTCATGAAATTTTCTGTGGAAGGAAAGGAAGTTGAATTAAGGGGTATTGCAGGGAAACCGGGAAAGATAATCAGCTCTAACGGTATGACAAAGCTTCTAAAAAAGGAACAAAGAGGTGTAATTGCACAATTATGTTCGCTAGATATTTCCACATTGGAATCATCTATTTCTCTAGATCTCCAAAAAGTATTGGACAATCATTCCAAGGTATTTGAGACTCCTAAAGGTCTCCCACCTATGCGTGATCATGATCATGCTATTCATCTAATTCTAGGAAGTGTTCCTCCAAACATCAGGCCGTACAGATATCCCTATGCCCAAAAGAGTGAAATTGAACGTATGGTTGCATAAATGCTAGAGGCTGGTATAATTCAACCGAGTCAAAGTTCTTTCTCTGCTCCAGTAGTATTGGTGCACAAGAAGGATGGATCATGGCACATGTGTCAGGATTATAGGGAGCTCAAAAAGCTCACTATTAAAGATAAGTTTCCCATTCCTGTCATTGATGAATTACTAGATGAATTGCATGGATCAATTTACTTCACCAAGTTGGATCTTCGTTCAGGATATCATCAAATCATAATGAAGACTGAAGACATTCGGAAAATAGCATTTAGAAGTCATGAGGGTCATTATGAATTTTTGGTCATGCCTTTTGGGCTTACCAATGCACCTTCAACATTTCAAGGTTTTATGAATTCCATTTTCAAACCATTCTTTAGAAAAAAATTGTTAGTGTTTTTTGATGATATACTAATCTACAACAAGTCTTGGAAGGATCATGTTGAACATGTTGACAGGGTGCTACAACTATTGGAGGAGAAATAATTATATGCTAAAAGATCCAAATGTTTCTTTGGAGTACAAGAGGTAGAATATCTGGGTCATATTGTATCTCATGAAGGAGTTAAGGTAGACCCTAGCAAAATTAAAGCCATTAAGGAATGGAAAATCCCCACATCCATAAAGCATCTACGAGGATTTCTTGGGTTGACAGGGTATTATCGCAAGTTTGTTAAGAATTATGGGAGAATAGTAGCACCTCTAACAACATTATTGAAGAAAGATGCATTTTCATGGACTCCAGCAGCAACAAAGGCCTTCGAACATCTCAAAGAGGCAATGTGCCAAGCACTAGTCTTAGCTACACCAGACTTCACAAAAACCTTTATTGTGGAATGTGATACTTCAAGAAATGGAATTGGTAATATTTTAATGCAAGATGAAAGACCCATTGCTTTTGAAAGTCGTCCAATCAAGGGAAAGTTTTTACACAAAGCTATTTATGAGAAGGAAATGTTGGCAATACTCCATGCACTTAAGAAATGGCAACCCTACCAAATGGGAAGACACTTCAATGTAAAAATGGATCATGTTAGCCTTAAATACTTTTTAGAACAAATATTATCCTTTGAAGAGAAACAAAAGTGGGTCACAAAGATGTTGGGTTATGACTTCGAAATCACCTACAAAAAAGGGAAGCAAAATGTGGTGGCAGATGCACTCTCAAGAAAGGATGAGGATGTGGAAGCATTGTTGTGCGCCATTTCTATTATCCAACCAGATTGGATAAACGAAGCAAGGGAGGAATGGAAGAATGATGAAGAAGTGTGGGCACTTATTCGAAAGTTACAACAAGATTCCAGTACGTCTGATACATTTAGCTGGAAAAATGATTCGTTATGGTACAAAGATTGCTTATACTCTATAAGAATTCCCAGCTAAAACAAAATATCCTTATGGAATTGCACACTTCTCCCTTAGGAGGGCACTCAGGATTTTTAAAAACTTACCACAGGGTTAAGAAGGAATTTTTTTGGGATGGCCTTAAATCAGATATTCAAAAGTTTGTGGCAGAATGTTTGGTTTGCCAACAAAATAAAGTTGAAACAATTAAGACACGGGGTCTATTACAAACTTTATCCATTCCAAGCCAATGTTGGGAGGAGGTTTCAATGGATTTTATCACAGGTTTACCCAAGTCTGAATGAAAGAGTGTCATCATGGTGGTAGTTGACGGACTTACCAAGTATGCACACTTTTGTGCATTATCACATCCATTTAAAGCCAGTACAGTTTCTTCTGCATTTATGGAAATAATTCAAAAGCTACATGGAAACCCAAAGATTATTGTAAGTGACAGAGATCCCATTTTCACTGGAAATTTTTGGACAGAATTATTTTCTTGTCTTGGTACTCAGTTAGCTCATAGCTCATATTATCATCCTCAATCTAATGGGCAAGCTAAGATAGTAAACAAATGTATGGAAGGATATCTTCGTTGCTTTGTATCTGATAAACAGACACAATGGGTCAAATGGTTGCCTCTGGCTGAATGGTGGTATAACACTTCCTTCCATACAACAACAGAAATGACCCCATTTATGGCACTTTATGGATATCAGCCACCATCTATCACATCATATTTAAGAGAAAATTCTAAGGTTCAAGCAGTGGAACATCACATTGAAAATCAACAACAAGTCCTCCAACTCTTAAAGGATAACCTCGTGTTGGCACAGAATAGAATGAAACAACAGGCATATCAACATCGCAGCGAAAGAAGTTTTGATGTAGGTGATTGGGTATTCCTATGGCTACAACCATATAAGCAAATGTCCCTCAAGCAAGCTAAGAAGGATAATAAATTATCAACAAAGTATTATGGTCCGTACAAGGTGTTGCAAAAGATTGGTACTATGGCATACAAATTGGAGCTTCCTGCAGCTTCTTGATTGCACCCAATTTTCCATGTTTCATGTTTAAAGAAGGTTATAGGCGACAAGCTCCCAGTTCAAACAATATTGCCAGAACATGACAAGGAAGGAAAAATTCTATTGGAACCAAAAGCAGTCATAGAAACAAGAACTCGATAGCTCTGAAATCGATCAATTTCGGAGTATCTTATCAAGTGGAAGAAATTATTCGCTGAAGATTCCACATGGGAGGATGAGAATTTTATACAGAAGCATCCAGAACTACTCAAGCGTTGAGGACAACACTTTTTTGAAGGAGAGGGGCATGTTGGGTCCCTATAATACTAGTGATTACCCCATTACTATTGTAGTTGTATCCCTTATTAATATTGTTGTGCCCCTATTGTCCCCATATTGTTATTACTATGCCCCATAGAATCCCTCTATTGTTATTTTTGTGGCTTTATATTATTATTGTTAGGTTGGCTGGGTTATATTGTGACTCCTTAGACTCATATATATAGAAAGCAGGTTTTGTCATTTGAATCATCCAAGAATTGTTCATTTATGTAATGTAAAGGAGGTTTCCCCCTCGAAGAGGCTGAATTCTAAGGCGTTGATCTATCTTTTCTATCTTTTTCTTGAGCTGGTTTCATAACACACCTGCTCAACCACAACCATTACCTCCTGCTCCACGAAGGCAACCCCAAATGCCTCCTCAACCGAACCCAAACCCGGACAATAGACGGGCTCAGCAAGTATACAGTGGGGAACCATCATGCCCAACCTATGTTGTGGAGATTCAGGAGATTAACCTACGATCTGGGAAGGTTCTCCCAGATAGCCAGCCTCCCCCTCAGGAGGTTGAGGAAGGAGGAAAGTGAACTAAAAGCAAATCCACCCTTTCCTGAGAGACTATCCGGAATAACACAGCCTACCCCAAAAGAAACTGAACTTCTGGGAGAATTGAAACAACTATGTGTAAAGGTACCGCTTCTCCAAACCATAAAGGATGTGCCTACATACAATAAGATGAGAAAAGAGAAGTACTTCAGGCATCAGGGTAGGTGCAAGAGAGATGCCCCAACCATCAATGTCAGAGGACAAATTTCTGACTTGATGTTGGGGCAGGTAATCTGTCCAAAATATCTAGACCCTGGAAGCTCAGTAGTTGATGTCCACATCAATGGCACCATGATCCCACATACCTTGATTGATCTGGGAGCTGCCATTAATGTGATGACCAAGGACAGCATGCTCAAGATCAAACTCCAGGGCTCCTTGAGAAAGACCATGACAGTAGTGCAGCTAGCAGACCGCTCCACGGTGACCCCTAAGGGGATTGTGGAGGATGTGATGGTCTCCATTGATTCTTGGGAGTACCCTGCTGATTTCCTAATTCTCCAGCTGAAGGTAAAGCTCACTGGGTATCCTCTCATCCTGTGAAGACCCTGGTTAGCTACCACAGATGCCTACATCAGCTGTCGAGCTGGGAACATGACAATTAAGAACGAGCATATGTCCAAGAAGCTAATCCTATACCCTCCTACCAAACCCTTGCTAGAACATGATCTACCTCTCTCATTGAAGGAGGAGGATGAGGATGAAGTCTATTCTGCACCACTGTGTGCAGTAGAAACTATTATGAGGGGGCAACCGCAAAATGAGGATGATATCATTGAAAATCTAATTCAAAATCCACCCCCCAGTATTTTGCCATTAGAAGATCTAGTGAAAGACACCCAAGAAAATCCCTTAACTAATCTCTATGTGGCTGACCCAACCTCTCTCCGTGTTAAGAATATAGAGTTTGGCCCTAAAAGAACCTTGAAAATCAACTCATCCCTATCCACCTCCCAGGAGAAGGAACTGTGTAGCCTATTGAGAAAAAATTTAGATGCCTTCACTTGGAGCTATAAGGAGATGAATGGAGTGCACCCTTCAGTCAATACCCATCACATTTACATTAAGGAAGATTGCAAAACAGACAGTCAGCCTCAAAGGAGGATGAATCCAGCCCTTAAGGACATTGTCAAGGAAGAATTGCAAAAGTTACTGGATGCAGGATTCATCTACCCCATCTCCGACAGTGAATGGGTCTATCCTTTGGTGCTAGTGCCAAAGAAAAATGGTAAGTGGAGAATCTATGTCAATTATTGAGAATTGAACAAGTCCACCAAAAGGGACCATTGTCCTTTTCCTTTCATAGATCAAGTGTTAGATGGTCTGGTGGGGAAAAAGTTTTTCTCCTTCCTAGATGGGTTCAGCGGGTACAATCAGATCCAAATCAGCCCGGAAGACCAAGATAAGACCACTTTCACTTGTCCTTAGGGTACCTTTACATATCGCATCCTTCCTTTTGGTTTGCGCAATGCTCCCACCACTTTCCAGAAAGCAATATTGAGTATATTTTCTAAACTGGTTCATGATGCAGTGGAAATATATATGGATAATTTTACTCCTTATGGTTCTAACTTCCAGGAATATTTATCAAACCTGGGAAAAGTTTTGGACAAGTGTATTGAAATGAACTTGTCCCCCAGTCTAGAAAAGTGTGAATTCTTGATGATTGAAGGGACTGTGCTAGGTCATGCAATATCTCAACAAGGATTGCAGGTGGACCCCAACAAAATTGCCATCATCCAAAGGGTCCCACCTCCTTAAAACGTGAGAGATGTCT
This sequence comes from Pinus tabuliformis, assembly GCA_031772625.1. NCBI lineage: Eukaryota > Viridiplantae > Streptophyta > Pinopsida > Pinales > Pinaceae > Pinus > Pinus tabuliformis. The sequence goes on along the minus strand of CM062808.1, from coordinate 350,887,702 downwards.
AAAGTTTCCTAGGGTTAGCTAGATATTATAGAAGATTCATTAAAGATTTCAGTAAGTTAGCCTCTCTATTGTTTGGTCTTTTGGGAAAAGATGTCGAGTTCATATGGACTGATAACTGTCAAGAAGCCGTAGACACCTTGAAAAGTAAACTTGTGACTGCCCCAATTTTGAGATGCCCAAACTGGGCCCTACCTTTCCACATCACACAGATGCCTCGAACAAAGTAATAGGAGTAGCCTTGGGGCAAATTGATGAAAATTTACCTTTTCCCATATACTTTATAAGTAAAAAATTGTCCAAGACAGAGTTAAAATACAGGGTCACTGAGAAGGAACTCCTAGTTGTAGTGCATTCATTAAATAAGTTCAGACATTACATCAAAGGCTATCAAACCTTTTTACACACCGATCATGTTGCAACTAGGTATTTAATGAATAAACCAGATGTAAATGCTCGCATTATTAGATGGTTTTGTTTATTGCAGTAGTTTGATTTAACCATTGTTGATAAGCTTAATAAGGAAAATGTTGTTGCTGACTTTTTTTCTAGAGTAAATTTGCCTACAAGTGAGGAAGGAATGGTGGATGATAAAATGCCAGATAAACACCTATTTGCTATCTCAGTACTCTCCCCATGGTTTATTGATATAGCAAATTACTTTGTTTTAGAACAGTTCCTACCACACCTATCCTCAAAAGAGAAGAGAAAGATCGTGAGAAAAAGTGCCCCTTTCATATGGATTAGGGGAAATCTCTTCAAACTTAGCCCAGATCAGATTTTGGGAAGATGTGTCACGGAGGAGGAAGTTTTTGACATTCTCTTGACCTATCATGATGGGCCTTGTGGAGGCCATTTTGCAGCAAAGAGGAATGCCTTCAAAATTCTGCAAGCAGGTTACTATTGGCCCACTCTTCATCAAGATGTGAAGAGATATAAATCTAATGTGATCAGTGCCAAAGGATGTGGAAACATACTCCAAAGGATGAGATGCCCATGCAACCTCAAGTGACTTTTGAGCCATTTGAGAAGTGGGGCATGGACTTTGTGGGTCCTATCAACCCTCCTTCAAAACAGAAACAATACATCATTTTGTGCACCGATTCTCTGACAAAATGGGTCAAGACAAAGGAAATCAAGGTAGCAATGGAAGACAATGTAGCTGAGTTTTTAAGAGAGAACATCTTCTATAAGTTCGGGTATCCAAGAGAACTAGTTACATATCAAGGCATTCAGTTCACTTCCAATTTGATTGAAGACCTGCTCACACATCATAAAATAAAGCAACAAGACTTCCACCCCTTACCATCCACAAGCCAATGGACAGGTGGAAGTCACTAACAGAGCTTTGGAAGGAATTTTGACCAAGGTACTGAGCAGCAACAGAAAAGATTGGGCAAACAAATTTGTTGAGGCCACCTGGGCCTACAACACCACATGGAAGACCACCACAGGGTTCACACCCTATCAACTGGTCTATTGTAAGAAGGCTTTTTTGTCAATAGAATTTGAATACAACACACTAAAGCTAGCAGCTCAACTGAACCTATATCTCAACTATGCATAAAGGAAAAGGCTACTCTAGCTCAATGGATTGGATGAACAAAGATTGCAAGCCCTTCTTCACACAAAGGTAATCCAGATTCAGAGGAAGATATGGCACGACAAAAATATCAAGGACAAGTAATTCTAAGAAGGAGATTTGGTGCTACTGTATGACTCAAGGTATAAAGATTTCAAAGACAAGCTCAGAACAAGATGGCTAGGACCCTACACTATAGAGAAATGCAATGACAATAGTTCAGTTCTGATCAAAACCATTGATGAGGAAGCCATCCCCATGCTTGTCAATGGGCATAGATTGAAAATTTACAAGAAGCCCCTCTCAAAGCAAGAATTCATTGAAGATCTGAATAAGGAAGTGTTCGTAGTGGAACAGGTCTCTGCTTCCACTCCACCCACTCACTGAGAAAAAAGAGAAAAAATAATAAGGACTTAAGTGAAAACCTCTATGAGGCACTTGAGTCCCATGATTGAGTCCCATGATTTGGAGGCAGCCCAGCGATTGAAAAAATAGAAAAAAAGAGAGAATAAGATCCTTGGGTGAAAACCTCCATTGGAGGTGCCCAGAGTTGGCAAGTAGGGTGAAAACCTCCTAGATACACCCTGGTTGTCTTTTCAAAAAAAGAAAAATGAAGAAAAAATAAAGGAGAAAATTGATTTTTTCAAATGCATTGCAGCTTAAAGATGGACCCCAGGAAACAAGGGGACACACCACAAAGACTATTACACATCCTCTATACTCTTCTCCATTAGTTCTGACTTTTTTTCCACCTCTCTGTGTTTTTACTGAAGACTGTGCATCCTACAGGAGACCCTATGTGTTCTACAAGAGGCTCCTGTAGAAACCACAAAGAGCCCAAAATAGCTTTTACAAATAGTTTGAGAAGCTGAGAATTTTCCTGGAAGGCATGTAGGCCCCCCTACAGCTATCCACCATCCTAACCCTCCATCCCACACCTGCACCACCTCATTTCCATTTGATTTCTTTCCTTCCTACAAAAAGAAAAAAACACAAAAACCAGTTTTTTTTTTTTTTTTTTAAGGGGAAACAAAAAGAACAACACCTCCACAACTCACCTGTAGCTTACTAAATCCCTCTCCATTGCCATTTGAATTCTTAGTAGCATCCTCACAACTCCTAGCACAAGCATCAGCTAAAAATTTTAGAGGGAGAAGCAGCTACAGGAGCTCCTGTAAGATTTCCTGTAGAAACTGATCCCCTTAAAATCAAGCTCCAACAACAAAATAGGTGTAGCCACAGGAATGCAGGGGATGTCAGAAGCAAGATTCAGTTAAAGGGAACCTATACAAAGAAACCGAGCACATATCAAGAAGCAAAAATCATATGATAGAAGGGATACATGCATGCAGCACTGAAATTTGAGCATGCAGCAGCAACAAAACCTAGCAGCACCGTAGCACGAGCATTCAACCTACAGGTAAGTGTCTAACCCTCTCCTCTATTGCATTTGTATAATTCAAAAAATGCATGAACGAATGGAATGGTTGGGATTAAACCAGAAAGGTGGCCAGTTAACTGGCCACCCTCGTCTAGTTCGACTGCGCTCATCTGGAGATCCAAAAGACACGTGTGTCTAGTCAACTCACAGAAAATCCAAAAAGGCAGGTAGTGGCGGATGTTTAAACTCCAACGCAAATGATGGGAAGTGATTGTGGGCAGAAGGCATGAAGACTCATGATGACACAGCAGTGGGGACCAACGGTCTGAATAATGACAACATACCCTTTTTTCCACCTCACATCATCGCTGGAAATATCTCCAGTAAACATAAGTACTCTACCTCAAACTCATTCACCACCTTTGTTTCCATTTTATCATCGTCCCCACAGCTACAGAAAGCTCCATACCACCTCCATAACCTCGAAACCACCATTCTCTATCATTTTCAGTCCTCCTCCTCTTATCGGGTTCTATAGGAACATTATCAGGTTCTACAGGAGTAGTAATAGTTCTACAGGAGAACCTCCAACCATTTCTACAGGAGGGCTAGTAAGCAGTTTTATAGAAGAGAACATGGGGTTTTTGTTCAAATTCGGACTTGAAGAGGTAGGCTCGGTACAAACCCACTTTTCATATTCATATATACAAGGGGTGATGCAATTTTAAGGAAGGATTAAGCCTGAAAAAGAAGAGGAATTGCATTCAAAAGTTCTGCCTATTTCTTAAAAAAAAAAACACAGTTTTTATCTGTTTCCTGTTTCTGCAAAAGAAGTGTTGTCTCCTTCTCCACCTTGGGTACTCACATATACAAGGAGTGATGCAATTTTAGGGAAGAATTAAGCCTGAAGAGAAGAGAAATTCATTAAAATAAGTATGCCTCTTTCTTAAAGAAAAACATAGTTTTTTCTCTGTTTCCTGTTTTTGAAAAAATTGTTGTCTCCTTCTCCACCTAAGGTATTCCAAAATATTATAAACATAATGACAGGGGAATTCATGAGGAAGGAACCCCTGAATTAAGTCAAGCTCCATGAACATCCTGAGGTAGTAGCCATTTTTACCAGAGCCAATTGGATGCCATTTTTCAAAAAACTTCGAGGGTATGATGAAGAAGTGACTCAGGAGTTTGCACTTTCCTTGGTACCCCACTCAAAGACCCATGCCACTGTTACTTTCAGAGGTCTCACCATGGAAATCACCCCAGAGTTTATCAATAGGGTTACCAGTCTTCCACTTGGACTACCCTGGAGCAAAGAAGAAAATCCACTGGGTCAAGTTGCCAAGAAAACCTTCTTCCAACCAAATGAGCATCCTGTAGAGGACAAAAATGGCATCAAGAGAACAAGCATACCTTACCCTTGGGATGAGGTTAGTTACCAAATTATCAAGTACATTTCCTATGAAGGAAGGTATAGCATAGTTTATGGTTACCATTTTAGACTTCTGCATGAGCTGAGATATGGCATGGATATTCCCACACCCCAAAAACTTAGCATTCCCTATTTTCTCCTACAGTCCCTTATAGATTCCAGCATTAAATTGAAGGCAGGAGGTCTAGATCAATTGGCTCACCATGGACTAATTAAACTGCTGGTGGAAGAAGCCCTCCACACTTTCACAATCCCCATAGCCTGGGAGATCTTCAGAAATATGACAGGAGAAGATGATATAAAAGCCCTCACATATGACCTCAATCCTTCTTAAAGTGAGGGGGAAGAGAAAAGAGGGGAAGATGAGGAGGAAACCAAAACAGAAGATGAGAAGGAAGAACCTAAAATAGAGGAGGAAACCAAAACAGAAGATGAGAAGGAAGAACCTAAAATAGAGAAGAAAAAGACCAGAGCAGAGAAGAAGGAACCTAGGACAGAAGAGAAAAAGACTAAAATAGAGGAGAAAAAGACCAGAGCAGAGAAGAAGGAACCTAGGACAGAAGAGAAAAAGACTAAAATAGAAAGGAAAAAGACTAAACCAGAGAAGAAAAAGACTAAAGTAGAGAAGGCAGAAACTAAACAAGATGAGAAGGAAACCAAAACAGAGCTAGAGGAAATAAAGCTAGTAGAGGCAGAGAAGACAAAAGAAGAGGAAAAAGGGGAAAAGAAGACAAAAGTGTCTCCTAAGACACTAAAAAGGGAAGTAGTAGCTATTCTTGCTGCCCTCAGTACCCTAGTTAAACCCAAACAAAAGAGGAAAAGGCCACCATCAATGTATTTCAGGGCTCGAAAAAGTACCAAAATAAAAATAGTGAAACCATAGCCATCCTCAAAAGATCCTATCATCATTTAAGATTCCCCTACTGTCAAAAGGGAAGAATCTCCATCCAAAGCCCCCATTACTTATGATAGAGGAAGTCCTAGATCTTCCACTTGGAAAGAAAGAGTAAAATTGCAGGACTCAAAAACAGTCCTACAGGAAGCACAGACTGCTCTACAGGAGACCCTAACAAAGCTACAGGAGTCTGAGAAACTTGAGAAAAGGGTAGAAGAGTAGACCAAAGGGAAGGATGAAACAACAGAGATTCCAAAACCTGACCCATAGCCTAGTTTAGGTTCTTATTAAAATCTCCTTGAAGGGGGAAAAGTCATCCCATAAAAGTTTGCAGTCCCACTTTTCTTTGAGATGGAAAAAGAAAGAGTAAGGAGCCATATATGGATGCAAATTGCCAAGTCCAAAGGGGTGGAAGACATTGGCCACATGGAGAACAAGCTAAGAGAAATGGGTAAGTAGTTGAGCAATGTAAGACATACAAAAGCAAGCAAGAGACTTCACTTGGAGGTAGAAAATGAAATGCTAAGGAAACAACTACAAGAAAGGGACACACAATTGGCATGCATGACCAGCTGGTCTATGGGGGAACTACAGTGTAGGAAACCAGCCAAATCATATGGAGTATACCTCAAATACTAGTGGCTACAGTTTCAATTCAAGACCTTGGCATAGAGAGGCAACATGCCTTTTCAGAATTATAAATAGTTTATAGACCTAGGTGACCAAAGTTCAACAGAAGACAAGGCAGTTTTATTTGCATAACATGGCCCTCACTGATATGAACCTATGGGACCCCAATGCTAGGTTGGGGGACTTGCAGCTGATGGCCATGGCATCATGGATGAATCATGAGGAGAAAAGGGTAGCAGAAATCAAGAAGTTGATGGAAAAAGAGCAAAATGAACCCTTAATGATCTGATCTGAGCCAATAGACCCCATGGCTCTCATCAGTGTCCACCAGTAGCTTGCAGATAATCCTCAAAGTGCCCCTAAGTATATCAATGAGCAGGCCCAGGCTATTGCACATTTTGAGGACATGGAAAGATTGCTTGGAGATGACTGCATTCATGCCTGTATGAGAAGGTGGAACACACTGCCACATAGCCTACAGATCACGAAGTATCACTCCCCAAACAGGATGAAAGAAGCATTGAGGAGAGTGCCTCTGTACAAGTGCTCTATGCAGAGTTTGAAGACCAATTGGATTGGCCTCAAATTCAGTCCTCCACTGCTGCTAGGCCTACTGGAAGGTGTAAAAGAAGAAGAAGAACAAAAGTAGTGGGAAGAGGTGGACAGAAAGGCAAGATTCCATGATAAGGAGGAGGATCTCACATCAAAAGCATGGGATGTCAAGGAGTTCATCAGGGTCATCAAGGATGAGGAGATAGACTAGTTGATCAGAGGATGAGCAACACATTCACTAAGGGGGTGATGATGAGCCCCATAAATGGGTAATTATATGGGCTCATTTGACCTCCTAAATTAGCTTAATCCACCATTCTCATTAGTTTATTGCATGTTTTTTATTATATTTATGGTAATAGAGTGAATTGGGTTAGTCATTGTGCCATGAAGTCTAATGTGTGCTTTATGTAGATTTTTGGTCAATTTTGAGACAAAGTCAAAGGTTTAATGAGCATTTGGCAGCAAATATTCGAGGAAAACAAGGGAGAGAATTTGTAGGGGGGTTTCCCCCTCATTTATGACCCCCTACCTCAAATCCTCCTTCAGAAAGCTCAGAGCACAAGAAACCACATCAATGCATCAAAGGGGCAGCTGAGTAAGGGAAGAAGAATTGTTGTCTATCTCTAGTCTTGGGAACCAAGCCTCCTTGATTTTAGGTGAGCTATTGGAGGCTCCAGTTGCATAAATAGGAGGGCTTTGGTGCTCAGTAGTTTGGTTGGACGTTAGTCAAATTTTCACACTTTTGTTGCAGCTCTTTCTCAGCTCATTTTGAGCTTACTTTCGTGAACAGTTTTATTTAATGTGACTATTATTTTGATAATGGAGATGAACTATTTCCTGAGCTAGAACTGAGTTCTTTCAATGGGATGAAGCTCTTGGTTTAGGGCCCAACCCAAGCTACCCAACACCTCTTGTTTTGTATTTATATGCTTTTCCTCTGTTCATGAATTAGTTGCTGTTAGATAGATTTCTTCCTTAGTAGAATAGGTTGCTTTTGGTGGATTACATAGTTGTTTCCATTTCAGTTGTTGAAGTAGGTTAAATAGTGGTAAGAGAAAGATACAAAAATGCCATCAATAGAGCCTAACCTCCTTTCCTCCTTTGGGGACCATGAATTGAGGTCATGATCTGCTTGCTGCCATAAAAACACAGTTTTGCTTCCTCCATGCAATTTCTAGTGTTACAATTTCATTTAGAGTTTAATGCTTTGCTTCAAATACATTTTTCCACGCTCATTTCTATTTCTGGGATAAATCTCTTTGCATGCTTTCCTTTCCATATAGCACTGTTCAACATTTTATTTTCCTAGATCAGAATTTAGGTTAACATGAGATATAGTTCTGTTTTTTGGTGCAGCTAGTTCTTTTCTTGCTCAGATTTAGTGTTTTGATTTGCAGCTCTCTTACAGTACATCTCTGCTCATAATAAGTCAATAAAGCTGCCATCACCATCTCTTTTGCTACATGTTTCACAGGTCATTCACAGCCCTTCACAAATCTGCCCTAATTCCTGCACTTTTCTCATAAGCTTTCCTCTCATCTCTTGAACAAATCCAACCATCATTTTCTTTCCTAATCATCCTTGATGAACTTCAAACACATTAACACATCCTTCTAGTCTTCAGGTACCCTTTCCCACCATTTTCTCCACCTTTAAAACCTCAAAAACAGCCCTCGGCACCCTCTTGTAGAATTTCCTGTACGTGGTTTTTTGAAGTTTGATTGCAGGGAAAGCCTCCAGAAGGTTGCTAGAGGTCTCCTAGGACCCCTCCACACCTTCCTACACCTCTACAAATCCCAAAGTCACCCTCCATCACCACCTAATCACTGCCACATCCACAAACAAATAAATTACATGCATAACAATTTCACATAAAATACATAAAAATCCAAAAAATATGTTTTTTCTTATTTCCTTCCAAAAATAGCTTGAATAGGTGTAGTTTACTCCCTCAGTAGGTAATGGCACTCCTTTTCTAGATTTTCACCTCTCTTTTTGCAAAAGTAGGGTTAATCGATAGATTAGGGTTTGTTAGGTTTACTTCACATTTCAGTCTTCTTTCTCTTTCTGCAAGTAGAATAGCCTCGGTAGAGTAAGCTCTCCTTTTTTTCATCATAGTTAAATCTTCTTTTGGAATTCATAGAAGTTAGCTTGAGCTCCTAGTGATCTTGCACCAGCTGACCAAGTGACAGCCTGTAGTAATACAGTACCGTCACTTCCAAGTTTGTTACGAACTACCAGGTTGATAAAAGTAAAGTAGGAAGCCCCAGGAGTTGCAACATTGTTGCTGCAATACTGGTGCTCACCAACAAGCATGGGGATGGCTTCATCATCAATGGTTCTGATCAGAACTAAACCATTTTCATTGCATTTCTCCACAGTGTAGAGCCCCAACCATCTTTTCCTCAGCTGTCCTTTGAAATCTTTGTATCTTGAATCATAGAGTAGTGCCCAATCTCCCTCTTGGAATTGCTTCTCCTTGATATTGTTGTCATGCCATATCTTTCTCTAAAGCTTAACCACCTCTATATGGAGAAGGGCTTGTAATCTATATTCATCCAATCCATTGAGCTGATGTAGTCTCTCCTTCTGTGCACGGCTAAGGTATAGGTCCACCTGAGCTACCATCCTTAGTGTATTGAACTCGAATTCTATTGACAGCAAAGCCTTCTTTCCATAGACCAGTTCATAGGGTGTGAACCCGGTGGTGGTCTTCCATGTTTTGTTGTAGGCCCAAGTGGCCTCAACTAATCTATCCATCTAGTATTTTCTATTGCTGCTCACTACCTTGGTCAGAATCCCTTCCAATGCTCTCTTGGTGACCTCCACTTGCCCATTGGCTTATGGATGGTATGAGGTGGAAGTCATGTGCTTGATCTTATGATGTGTGAGCAGGTCTTCAATCAGGTTGGAAGTGAACTGATTACCTTGATCTGTGACCAACTCTCTTGGATACCCGAACTTGTAGAATATGTTTTCTCTTAAAAACTCAGCTACCTTTTCCTTTGTCATTGCTTTGATTGCTTTTGTCTCTACCCACTTTGTCAAGTAGTTAGTGCACATAAGGATGTATTGTTTCTGCTTTGAAGGAGGGCTAAGAGGCCCCATAAAGTCCATGCCCCACTTCTCAAATGGCTCGAAGGTCACTTGAGGTTGCATGGGCATCTCATATTTTGGAGTAGGTTTCCCCATCCTCTGACACTAATCACACTGGCTCGTCTATCTCCTCACATCCTGATGAAGAATGGGCCAGTAGTAGCCTGCCTGCAATATCTTGAAGGCAGTTCTTTTTGCTGTAAAATGATCTCCACAAGGCCCATCATGACAGTTCAGGAGGATGTCAAAGACTTCCTCCTCCCTGACACATCTTCTCAAGATCTGATCTGGGCCAAGTTTGAAGAGATTTCCCCCAATCTAGGTGAAAGGGGTGCTTTTCCTTACGATCCTGCTCTTCTCTTTTGAGGATAGGTGTGGCGGGAACTGTGCTGAAACCAAGTAGTTTGCTATATCAGCAAACCATGGAGAGAGTATTGATATAGAAAATAGGTGTTCATATGGAATTTGGTCATCCACCATTCCTTCTTCACCTACAAGCAAATTTACTCTAGACAAAAAGTCAGCGACAACATTCTCTTTACTAGGCTTATCAATAATTGTCAAGTCAAACTGCTATAGTAAAAACAACCATCTAATAATACAAGCATTTACATCTGGTTTGTTCATTAAATATCTAATTGTAGCATGATCAGCGTGCACAAAGGTTTGATAGCCTATGATATAATGTCTAAATTTGTTTAAGGAATGCACGATAGCTAGGAGTTCCTTCTCAATCACTATATAGTTTAACTCTGCCTTTGACAAGTTTTCTCTTATAAAGTATATGGCATAAGGTAACTTTTCATCAATTTTCCCTAATGCTACTCCTATCGCTTTGTTTGAGGCATCTATATGAATGTGAAATGGAAGGGCCTAGTTTGGGCCTTTGAGAATTGGGGCAGTCACTAGCTTGCTTTTCAAGGTATCTAAGGCTTCTTGATAGTTTTCTGACCATATGAACTCAACATCTTCTGTAATATCTAGCTAATCCTGGGAAACTTTTGACATTTCTCACCTTTTGAGGAGGTGGGACCCTTTGGATGATGGCAATTTTGTTGGGGTCCACCTATAGTCCTTGTTGAGATATTGCATGACCTAACAAGGTCCCTTTAGTCATCAGGACTTTAAATTTTTCTGAACTGAGGGATAGGTTCATCTCAATACACTTATCTAGAACTTCTCCTAGGTTGGATAAAGCTTTCTGAAAGTCAAAGCTATAAGGAGTAAAATCATCCATGTATATTTTGACTGCATCATGAACCAGTTCAGAAAATATACTCAATACTGCTCTTTAGAAAGTGGCTCGAGCATTACACAAACCAAAAGGAAGGACCCGGTATGCAAAGGTACCCAAAGGACAAGTGAAAGTGGTCTTATCTTGGTCTTCTAGGCTGATTTGAATCTGATTGTACCCGCTAAACCCATCTAGGAAAGAGAAAAACTTTTTCCCTGCTAGACCTTATAACACTTGATCTATGAAAGGTAAAGGAAAATGGTCCCTTTTAGTGGCTTTGTTCAATTCCTGATAGCTGACATAGATTATCCACTTACAATTTTTCTTTGGCACTAGCACCAAAGGAGAGACCCATTCACTGTCAGAGATGGGATAGATGAATCCTGCATCAAGCAATTTCTACAGTTCTTCCTTAACAATATCTTTAAGTGCTAGATTTATCTCCCTTTGAGGCTGCCTGACTGGTTTGCAATCTTCCTTGATGTATATATGATGAGTACAGACTGAAGGGTGCACTCCCTTCATTTCCATATAACTTGAGGCGAAGGCATCTAGATGTTTTCTCAGTAGGCTGCACAGTTCCTTCTCCTAGGAAGTAGATAGGGAGGGATTGATTTTCAATGTTCTTTCTGGGCCAAAGTCTATATTTTTGACACGGGGAGAAGTAGGATCAGCCACACAGAGGTCAGTTGAGGGGTTCTTTTGGGTTTCTCTTACTATGTCCTCTAATGGTGATACACTAGGAGGTGGATTCTCAATCAAATTTTCAATCATATCGTCCTCATCTTGCTGTTTCCCCCCCATAGCGATTTCCAATGCACAAAGTGGTGTAGAATAAACTTCATCCTCATCTTCCTCCTCCAACCAGAGAGGTAGATCATGTTCTAGCAAGGGTTGGGTAGGAGGATATAGGATTAACTGCTTGGACATGTGCCCATTCTTTATGGTCATGTTCCCAGCTCGACAGCTGATGTAGGAATTGGCTGTAGCCAGCTAGGGTCTTCCCAGAATGAGAGGATACCAAGTGAGCTTTTCCTTTGGCTAGAGAACTATGAAATTAGTAGGGTACTCCCAAGAATTAATGGAGACCATCACATCTTCCACAATCCCCTCAGGGGTCATGGTGGAGTGGTCTGCTAGCTGTAGCACTGTCGTGGTCTTCCTCAAGGAGCCCTGGAGGTTAAGTTTGAGCATTGTGTCCTTTGTCATCACATTAATGGCGGCACCCAGATCAAACAAGGTATGCGGGATCATTGTGCCATTGATGTGGACATCAACTACTAGGCTCCTAGGGTCCAAATATTTTGGACAGATTACCTGTCCCAACATCAGGTCAGACAATTGTCCTATGACATTGATGGTTGGGGCATCTCTCTTGCGTCTTCCTAGATGCCTAAAGAACTTCTATTTTGATCAACCTATTGTAGATAGGCACATCTTTTATGGCTTGGAGAAGTGGTATCTTCACACATAAATGTTTCAATTCTCCCAGGAGTTCGATCTCTTCTTGGGTAGGCTAGACTATCACGGATAGTCTCTAAGGAAAGGGTGGATTTGCTTTAGGTTGACTTTCCTCTTTATATTCCTCAACCTCCCTGGGTAGAGGCTGGCTATCTGGGAGTACATTCCTATATCTCAAGTTAATTTCTTGAATCTCCACAACATAAGTTGGGCATGATGGTTCCCCACTATACACTTTCTGAGCCTGTCTATTGTTCAGGTTCGGATTTGGTTGGGCAAGCGTTTAGGGTTGCCTTGGTGGAGCATAAGGTAACGGTTGTGGTTGGGCAGGTGGTGGAGGCATAAGAGTGGGAAGAGATTTGTATTAGGGCCTCCACCCCTGATGAGATGCATTCCACTGAGGCTGTGGCTGAGCATAGGATTGAAATGAATGGGTGGCTGGTTGGACATGATATTGAGATGTGAAGGACTAAGGAGGTGGTGTGGACCAGGAAGGATGAGCAGGGGGACCCCAAGAAGGTATGGAGGGAACTTGGTTCGGGTTGTAGTGTGCCTGAGACGTCCCTTGCATCCCTTGTTGTTATGGTCTAGGTCCATGCAACCTTCTTTGGTTTATGTAATAGAGCTATTCAGTGACTCCCTCAGCCCCTTGATATACAACTTTAAGTCTGAGCAAGGAAGTGCACTTACCTGTATAATGATTTTCTTCACAGACTAAACAAACCTATATAAAGTTCAATGGGAATTCATTCCTAGGATGCCTCCTAGTGCATCTAGGCAAAAAATGGCCAAATCCCTCTCTACTTCCTCTTGTTTTCTCTTGATATGTAAGGTATCCATTTGTATGGCAAGAGTCTACAACATCTCACTCTTGAAGTCTTCCAACATGTTTCCAATTTCACCTTTAATCGATGAGTTGGAGGAAGAGGTACTAGCTATGGGTTGACTCCCCCTACCTTTCTTTCTCGTTGCTTTAGAATGGTTTCTAAAAATAGTCTTTATGTCCTCATAGGATAGTTGGTAGATGTCTCCACCAGCGAGTAGATGGAAGGTGTCTAAAATGTCTTCCTGAATTCCCTTGAGCAAGACCAACTTCAGAGACTCAGGGTCAAGTGTACACCCGACCCTTTTGTAACTAAGCTGGAACCTCTCTTCATAGTCTTCTAAGGACTCATCACTTCTTGTGGTCATTCGGAAGATTCCTTCTTTAGTATCTTTTGACCTACAATAGTCTCGGTACTTTTTGTTAAAGGCCTGCTGCATCTGATCTCGAGTTGTGATGCTATTGCCAGGTAATCCCCATGAACTAGTGTAGTGTTGTATCCTTGAGAGTAAAAGGGAATAGTTTCAACTTTTTCTCATCTTCTGCATAGTCATAAGTTCGACAAATGACAACAAACTCAAACAAGAAGGTGTCAAGGATCTTTTGTAATCAGACCATGGAAATGAGGTAGGGCGGAAGGACTTATACTCTTCATTTTGGTGTCCCCATTGATCTCTCGAATGGGAAAGGTACCCTCTATTCTCTCTCCATTCCCCCTAGCATTTCTATTTTCAGCCATTGGCTCCAAAGGAATGTTTTCTTCTTCTTCTTCCCATATAGGTTGTTCAAATATGTCTGGCAGTTCACCTAAGGGTTCTTCCTAATCGCAACCACTGAAGAAGAGAGAAGGTTGGCTATGTGAAGCAATGGGGGTGTTGGGAAAAAATTTTCTTGAGTTATCTCTATTCCTACAAGGCATGAAAGGAAATCTTTTTGGTTGGTTTTTATTTCTTGTTCCCCACATTGATAGTACCTGCAAAACTAAAATTGATTGAACAAAACAAATTGCAACTAACTAAAATGAACTTGCTGAAATGGAAACTTACAGAATTGGAAAGGAAAGCAAGGAAATGCAGAACTTGAAAGGAAAGGAAATGACTACTCTACTTTTGTTGAAATGAACTATTAGCAGAATGTTGCAATAGGAAATAGAAGAAAGCAGTAATCACAAAATACTCAAACGCTTCCTTGGAAACGACACCAAAAAGTGGTGAGCATCAGTATTGCAGCAATAATGCTACAACTCCTGGGCTACCTACTTTACTCTTATCAGCCTGGTAGTTCGTAACAAACTTGGAAGCATCGGTGCTGTATGTGTAAGTACTTGTTCTCATTGCAAGTTGTCACTTGGTCAACTGTCGTAAGATCACTAGGAGCTCAAGCCAACTTCCATGGATTCCATAAGAAGCTCTATATGTGATGAAAGGAAAGAAAGATTACTCTACAGATGCTATTCTAATTGGAGAAAGAAGAAAGACTGAAATGTAAAGCAAACCTAGTAAACCCTAATTAGCCAACTAATTATACTTTTGCAGAAAGCATTATGAAAAGCATGAAAAGAATGCCATTACCTACTCAAGGAAGTAAGCAACATCTAACTATGTTATTCCTAGAAGTAAATAAGCAAAAAACATATTTTTGGATTTTTATGTATTTTTATGTGAATTTGACATGCATGTAATTTATTATGTGTGAGTGTGGTAGTGAATAGGTTGCGTTGAAGGGTGGTTTTGGGACTTGAGAGGATGTAGGATGGTGTGGATGGGTCCAACGAGGTCTCAGATGGCCTTCTAGAGGCTTTTCCCACACTCGGCCTTCAAAAGAAAGCCTACAGGAAAATCTACAGGAGGATACAGGGAATCTACAGGAGGAAAACAAGGAACTAAAGGAGGCCTACAGGAGGAGGCTGAGAGTAGTTTTCACTGTTTTGAGGGTGTGAGAGTGGGTGAAAAAGGTGGATGAAGGTTGGAATGAGGTGTTAGGGTGCCTAAGGTCTACCATGAATCACTAGGAGAGAGAGAGATGATTAGATTTGCTCAAGGAGAGAGGAAGATGTTCTATGGAAAAATGTAGGAAACTAGGGCAGAATTGAGGTGAGATTTGGGAGATCTATAGGGCATGGATCAGATGGAGGGTTTGATTGCTGACAAGGTGGCCTACTATTGGAAGAGATCTACTGCATAGAAACTGAGAGTCAACCAAGGAAATCAAGTGACAAGTGAAATGAATGCATTTAGGAAAAACAAAGTTCTGCATAAAAATGGTCTAGAATATGATCTATGAAAGGAAATGCTAAGAAATTTTGTAGGAAAGGAAAGCATGAAAGAACACTATTGTAAATCAGGAAGTGAGCATGATGAAGAAGATCTAAAGCAAAGCAAAGCTGCACTATTAACCTACTAAAAAGCTGCAAACACTAGAAGTCCTATGAATGAGGAAAATATGTGTTTTTGGGGCAACAAGAGAGTCTTTGCCTCAAATCATGGTCCTAGAGGGAGGAAAGGAAGCCAAGGCATTATTTCTAGCCTTTTGAATCTTTGCTGGTCACTGCTTAACCTGGTACAGAAAGCACAAATGGAAGCAAACTACTAAACCATCAAAAGCAACCTATTCTTAACCATAAGAGAAACATATCTACCAGCAAACTAGTGTACAAAATAAAAAAAAGCATACAAACAAAAGTAAATAGGAGCTTGGCTACTTGGATTGCACCATAACCCAAGAGCTTCAGCCCTTTGAGGTAACTCAGTTCTAGCTCAAAAAGGATTCCATCTTTATTTTCAAAACAATAGCAAGATTACATGAAACTATCACAAAAATAATAAGCTCGAAATTTGAGCAGAGTTTACATAAGCAAAAAAATCTGACCCTAGTGAGGCCCTAGGACTCTCTACTTATACAAATGAATCTACCAACAACTTCCTTAAAATTAGGGAGGCTTGGCTCCCAAAACTCGAGATAATCATCAGTCATCCTCCACTTGCCCGACTGCCTTCTAATGCATGATTCCACTGCTTGTACTCCGAGCTGAATGAAGGGGAATTCGAAGTGAGGAGTAATAAATGAGGGGGATTCCCTCCTTTAAGTGTTCTCCTCTATCCACTTTGAGTTATTGCTACCATTTGTCCATTGGATCCTTGACTTTGACCTCGAAATCCATCAAGAATCTGCATTAAATACATGTTAGACCACATGTCACAATAACTAACTCTACTCACTCTATAAGCATAAATATAATTAGAAAATCATGCAATAAGCTAAGAGAATGGTTGATTTGACTAGGTTAAGAGGTAAAATGAGCCCATATAATTACCCATTTATGAGGCTCATCATAGTGCACGGCTGAATCCTTGAGAGTTGCAGGAAACAACTTTTATTTATGGGGATCAGAAGAATAATCATAACTCCGACATAATATATCAAACTCAAAAAGAAATGAATCTGGGTCTTCGTGCAGTCTACCATGATAGTGTGGAAGAGATGAAGGTGAATTATTCTTCATTTTCACATTGACTTATGAGTTCACTATTGGAAATCCAAAAGTTGACTGCTCTTCATTTACCTGATTCTTGCCAGCCCCCTCTGCATGGTGTTCGTGATCAACCATTGTTGTGCCTCCAATCACACCACTTCTAGAAGATGAAGGTTGAATATTACTGAATTGGACTTTCTGATCACTGTTAGCCTCCTTCTTACGCTTTTCGGGTTGTGTCACACCCAAATCACAGTTTCCAGAATCCAAGTGGACCATTCCTTTGTGATGAGTCTGGGTCTGCTTGGGCCTTCTACCTGCAAAAGAAGGTCCAATATGAGAAGAGTTTTCAGATTTTTGAGTATTTCATTAGCCCTTATTGGGCTTCAATGCCCTACCTTTATTAGGCATTAATTTTAAAATCAAATCAAAAAACAAAATTCAAATGCTTGTAAAGAAAAAGAATCTGTCAATTGTTGTAAAAAAATCAACATTCATAAAATCCTTAAAAAAATAGAAGCATACTGCAGGAAAAAATAATAGCAAACTTATCCCTATTGCAGAAAATGGAAAGTTCCTACTGATTTCAATTTGCCTTCCTGACAACAACACCAAAATGTTGGGTTCAGGAATTCTGTTTAAGCATTGGAAATGTCTGAAAATGATATGAAATTTTCCTAACTCTATTCCTAGTTCCTTAATTACAAACTTGCAGAATCGAAAAGAAAATATCACCCGACAATTTACACGAAAGAAATTCTAGTGATAGAATGTGAAAGAAAGTACTTTTGTGGATAAATAAATGAAAGGAACTCTCAAACTCTTGTAAGAAATCTTGACTAATTGAAATGGAAATCTATGTCTATCCTCAGTATAGTTTCATATCAGATTAATAATTGGACCCTTGAAGATGTTTGACTTTTCTATAGATCTGTCTCCCTACACTAAGTTGTTATTCCTGTACTCCTGCAATATGCTTGCACTAGTACTAGAACAAAATTTAGATGATGGAAGTATATTTTACACCTGTATTACAAATTGATGTCCTCATGTAGAGGCTCTAAGCCTTAGGAATAGAGCACTCTCTTCCTATATCAAGATATTTATTCTTGTATCAGAACAAAGATTCTTGCACTAAGTTTTCAAATTTCTTTTATAAAAGAATAAAGAGTGTATTAACTTAAGGAAAGAATTTGCAAAGGTGAACACAACTTTGAAATAACTTCCACAAGTAAAGAGATGATTCAACCCAACTTAACTTCAAAATAAGAATTAATTTCTAAAGTTCTTCAATCAAGGACCTCCTTCATGCAACTAAAGAAATCATCTAATTTTGACAACATGCTTTATCCTTGTAATGGATATTCACACAAATATGATTTTCCTTTTTAACCTTCTTAACTCAGAAAGGTTCACTTTGAAATAATTAAATATGAAGCTCGATCCTTCCCCAAAAAGTATGAAGGGCAGGTACAGATTAAGGTGTTATAACAACGTTCATTCTCTAATTACCAAAGCATATCTAATTCAAGATATGAAGAACACTTTGGAATGATGAACACACAGTTGCAAAAACGCATCAAGGCTCTTATCGCATAAAAGAACAAAAGGCTATCACTGTAATGAACCAAAGAAATCAGTTTGTGAAACTGTAAATGCATTAGTGTGGGAATAACGTGCTTACACGGTCCAAGAAGAAATAATTATAAGATATGAAGAGAAGAAATCACAAAAGGATAAAATCAAACTTAGTTAAGCATGCACACCATGGATCTGTCACATAGTGGTTATAAATGAAATTGAACCTTGACTTTATGGAAGAATGAAAACATCTATTTCATTCACACCTTTCATTAAATGAAATCAACGCACCTTTAATGAGAAAGAAGAATGCGAGGGAGAATGAGTTGGGTTCGCTGGGCCCTAGCCAACTAGCTCGTTTCCCTGTTTAGGAAACTTGGAAACTCAACTCTCAATGATTCATAAACACAAAATTACAACACAAGATTGAAATAACATGGCACAGTCCATTTATATTAATAATCAACAAATGTTCATGGTGAGTTCAAATCCAGCCCAAAACGAGGGTGATACCAACAAAATTACAAGAGACCAAAATTATAGTACCATTGCTATAACTATCACTTGCTCCCATTTTCTCTCTAAATCCTACATTATGTACATCCTTGCAGGCTTATGGTCATAACCAAATTACATCCAGAATTACAATCTAAGCCTTTTGGCTGTAACAAAATAACAACAATAGTAGATACTAAGCCTTTCGGAAATTGCAAAGTGATAAACTTGAGCATTCGACTGGCAAACTAATCTTCATTATATGTCTAACTTATCTCTTCTTTGATCCCAACTCGAGATGACTGATCCTGAATGACATGTCCGTGTTAGGTATTGAGCTATCACAAAAGTTTAGGATTTGGCAGTGGTGCAGGAATCCTACGTGCACTCGACCATGATAACAAAATGATTAATACGTTGCTTACCAAATACTTTAGGAAAGAAAATATTAGTTGCAAATAATATTAAAGGTATAAAATATATAAAAAACATTAATTAAGCACATTTGCAACCGTTGAATATGAAATATAAAGCTAGTGTAGGAAGAGGCACAATTCTTGGAATAGTGCAGGAATAAGGAGGTTGCAAGGTTAAATAGAGGTCTAAGGTTATGATTTTGAAGTGAAAAAGGGGTTAAGAATGAAGAAATTTATCCTACCAACGGTCTTCGAGTAAGGGTGAGGGGCATTCTTGTAATTTGAGAGAGTGGGAAGGTGAGACAAGTGAGCTAGATCAACAAATTTTTGAGTCAGTATTTCCAACGACACCCATTTCAAATGAAGAATATGAAATTCCTAATCTAAATATTGTTTTGAGACCTACTCAAAACCTAAAGTTTATCCAACACATAATTATCCAGATAATACCTCCTGGCCACAAGATCCTTGAGGGTTACTGAATCTTTTTTGACCAAATGGGAAATGCAATGCCAGAAGCAGAAACTTGACTATAAAGTACCCAATTGTCAACCCAAAGGCCAATGCACCAATGAAATCCATCCCATTACAGAATATTCCAAATTTTCATGGAATTGCTTATGAGGACCGTGATGTGTTTCTATTCGAATTTGGTGTCTTATGCCAAGGTTATGACATTACAACTGATCCTCAAAAATTGAAATTGTTTCCTTCCACCTTAAAGCGAGAAAATTTACATTGGTTTATGGGATTAGGAGGAGGTACCATAACTTGATGGGATAAAATGAAAAATACCTTCCCCATGAAATATTAGGACTATTGTAGGTCTAGTGATATGAAAGAAGAAATATTTAAAATCATGTCTGAAGAAGATCAGACTTTAGAAGAATATGTTAAAATATTCGAATATTACCTGCAAAGATCACCTTATACCACTTTACTTAAAGAAATACTAAAAAGTACTATTATTAGAGGAATGAACGATGAATGGAGAGAAAACTTTATTCAATGGGGCAAGGTGATATTTCTAAGGAATAATATGACTACATCATAAAACTGTGTATCAGGTGCTCACGAGGAAGTATGTGAACCAAATTCGGGATTCGAGACCCTCTCAGCAGAATCAGTAGGACTCCAGGCGGTGGAGTGACTCGTGCAGAAATCAGTAATCTCCTAGAAGACTTTAAAACTGATATTTTGAGTACGTTAACTACACAGTTGGATGTTCTACAGGTGAAGAAAAAACAAGAAGAGGCAGAACATGCCTTAGCTATTTTCTTGCCTCGTTGTTAAAAGAAGCATAGCCGCAAAGAGTACCTCCTCGACATGGTTGAAATATGTGCCATATGCACTAAAGATCACTCAACAAAACACTATCCCTTGCTTCCAAGACTAAAATATTTATTTGAGGAGGCAAAGGAAGATCATGAGCCAACATATCTCATGGCACAATGATGGCGGTGGTAGACACACCCTCTAGGTATGATCCAAGATCTTGCTTTGTTTCATTCTGGACAATATACTCAATAACAGACTCATGTACCATAGTGGCAAGGACAACAACCTCTTAATACCACATGAAAATCTCAATCATACCCTACACCTCCATGGATAAATCAACCATTTGTTGGACCCTCATGGCATAATCAACAATATTCGACATCTCGATGGAAAAGGCCATTGAATAGCTTATCCCTATCACATTGGGAAAATTCACCTACATAGGCACCAATGTGGTCTCAAAATTGGCAATGCCCTATGGCACCAATCAATCCATTTGTTCGGTCATTGCCTTAGTCACAACCACCATTACAAACTCCACTCCAATTACCCCTGAACATTCCATCTCGTTTGCATCCTCAACTACCTACAAATTCAAATCCTAATCCTAATAATAGACTCGCCCATTGTTTGGAAATTGTTGAACATGCATTATGACCCTACTTCGTTTGAGTGTATTGAGCTACGTTAATATCTAGATGACTAATACTTCCAGAAGATAGTACAAGAAATAAAGAGCAAGTAGATAATGAAAATTTTGCTGAAAAGAAACCCTTAATAGAACACTCTCCATCCACCATAGTTGTTACTTGAACAGAGACATCCCATAAATCAACCAAAGAACAAGATTCCACTACAACTACAAATGTTGCTCCATTGTACATCAACAAACCTTTTTTAATTAAACCACTGGTTTATTCTAATTTTGATCTCATAGGGAAATTGAAAAATTTATCTTCTCTAGGCTATTCAAGATATTCTAATCTATGCCAAAACTATTAAGGAATTGTGTGTTAAAAATCTTGGAAGAAAACAAAAGGACCCTTCGATAGTCCATGTGTTAGGAATACTTTCTCATCTTATCTTAGGAAATAAAATACCTGTTAAAAATGATGATCCTAAAAATCTAGTGATTACTGTCCAAATCCAATGACATAACTTCCCAAACACCCTTGTGGACTTGGGAGCTGCAATAATTATCTTGATTGTAGAAACTTGGGGTCCTTGGGACTACAACATTTAAACCAACCACCATTATGTTGGAATTGGTCGATAAATCGGTAGTTAGACTAGAAGGCCTATGGAAGATAGTATTATCTCTATAGATTCCTAGGACTACGGAGTGGACTCTCTGGTCATGGATCCCAGAAATAGGTTAGATGGACACCCTTTGATAATAGGATGAACTTGGCTAGTAACTGGAGATGTGTATATCAGATTCCAAACAAGAAATATGATAATTGCAAAAGGGGCTGTTGTTGAAAACCTGATCCTATGTCCACTTGCAAAGCCTAGCCTATGAATTGATAACTATCAATTGTTTCCTCCAAAATATTAGGAAAAAAATGTGTCCTCTTACTTTAGATAAGGCTCTCACTTTTAAACGACATACCAAAAGATGACATAATTAGTGGTTTCATTAATCAATCATCTACTATTGTGAATCCAACATGTCAAATGTTAAAAGAAATGTTCAACAACAAGGCCCAAGAAGATCCATTGAATATTTTGAATAATGATCATATACCCACAACTGCAGTTCATAACAATATTCCCATCAAAATTGAACTTGGGAAAAATTTGAACATTAATGCTAATTTGTATGAACTACAGTGTGAAAAATTAATTCAGATCCTCCAGAAATATAAATAGGGGTTTACTTGGGAATATTCCGATATGGAAGGCATAGATCCTCAATTATGTACACATCACATATATATAGAGAAAGATGCTCATGCCAATCACTAGGCACAAAGGAGATTAAATCCACACCTTAGGGATTTAATAAAAATTGGAGCTACAGAAGCTCCTTGATGCTAATTTTATATATCCTATTTCTGACAGCCAGTGGGTTTCACCTTTGGTTGTGGTTGTTATGAATCCAGCTCACAAAAAGATAGAAAAGATATATCAACACCTTAGAAATAAGCCTCTTCGAGGGGGAAACCTCCTTTACATTACAAAAATGAACAATTATTGGATGATTCAAATGAAAAAACCTCCTTTCTATATATAGGAGTCTAAGGGGTCACAATATAACCAAATCTGACCTAACAATAATAATATAAAGGAACAAAAATAATAATAGTGGGATTCTATGGGGCACAATAATAACAATATGGGGATAATAGGGGCACAAAAATAACAATAAGGGATACAACAACAATAGTAATTTGGGAATCACTAGTATTATAGGGACCTAACATTCCCCTCTCCTTCAAAAAAATTGTTGTCCTCAATGCTTGAGTAGTTCTGGACGCTTCTATATAAAATTCTCACCCTCCCATGTGGAATCTTCAACAGGTAAGTTCTTCCATGGGATGAGATACTCTGAAATTCATTGATTTCGTAGCTGTCAAATTCTTGTTTCTTTGACTGCTTTAGGTTCCAATATGATTTGTCCTTCCTCATCAAGTTTTGGCAATATTGTTTGAACTGGAAGCTTTTCACCTATAACCTTCTTTAAGCATGAGACTTGGAAAACTAGGTGCACTCAGGAAGCTGCAGGAAGGTCCAATTTGTATGCCATGGTACCTATCTTTTACAACACCTTGTACAGACCATAATACTTTGGTGATAATTTATTATCCTTCTTAGCTTGCATGAGGGACATTTGTTTATATGGTTGTAATCGTAGAAATACCCACTCACCTACGTCAAAACTTCATTCACTGCAATGTTGATCTATCTTCTCTTTCATTCAATTCTGCGCCAAGATTAGGTTATCAATTAAGTGTTTAAGAACTTGTTGCTGGTGCTCGATGTGATCTTCCACTACTTGAACCTTAGAATTTTCTCTTAAATATGATGTGATGGATAGTCGATGATATCCACAAAGTGCCATAAATGGGGTCATTTTTGCTGTAGTATGGAAGGAAGTGTTATACCACCATTTAGCGGGAGGCAAGCATTTGACCCATTGTGTCTGTTTATCAGATACAAGGCAATGAAGATATCCTTCCAAACATTTGTTTACTATCTAAGTTTGCCCATCATATTGAGGATTATAAGATGAGCTATGAGCTAACTGAGTACCAAGGTAAGAAAATAATTTTTCCAAAAATTTCCAATGAAAATGGGATCTCTGTCACTTACAATAATGTTTGGGTTTCCATGTAGCTTTTGAATTGTTTCCATAAATGCAGTATAAACTGTACTCACTTTAAATATATGAGATAATGCACAAAAGCGTGCATACTTGGTAAGTATGTCCATTACCACCATGATAACACTCTTTCCTTCAGACTTGGGTAAACCTATGATAAAATCCATTGAAACCTCCTCCCAATGTTGGATTGGAATGGATAAAGGTTGTAATAGTCCTGGGGTCTTAATTGTTTCAACTTTATTTTGTTGGAAAACCAAACATTCCGCCACAAAATTTTGAATATCCGATTTAAGGCCATCCCAAAACAATTCCTTCTTAACCTTGTGGTAGATTTTTAGAAATCCTGAATGCCCTCCTAAGGGATAGGTATACAATTCCCTAAGAATCTTTTGTTTGAGTTGTGAATTCTTACATAGGTATAACTGATCCTTGTACCATAACAAACCATTTTTCCAGCTAAATGTATCAGATGTATTGGGATCGTGTTGTATGTTTTGAATGAGTGCCCACAATTCCTCTTCTTTCTTCCATTCATCCCTTGCTTCGTTTATCCAATATGATTGGATAATAGAAAAGGTGCAAAGAAATGCTTCCACATCCTCATCCTTTCTTGAGAGTGCATCTGCCACAACATTTTGCTTCCCTTTTTTGTAGATTATTTCAACGTCATAACCCAACATCTTTTTGACCCATTTTTGTTGCTCTTCTGAAGATAATCTTTGTTCTAAAAAGTATTTAGGACTATCATGATCTATTTTTACCTTGAACTGTCTTCCCATTAAGTATGGTTACCATTTCTTAAGTTCATGTAGTATTGCCAGCATTTCCTTCTCATAAATAGCTTTGTGTAAATACTTTCCTTTGATTAGAAAAACTTTGAAAGTAATGGGTCTTTCTTCTTGCATTAAAACAACACCAATTCCATTTCCCGAGGCATCATATTCCACAATAAAGGTTTTTGTGAAGTCTGGTGTTGCTAAGACTGGTGCTTGGCACATTGCCTCTTTAAGATATTCAAAGGCCTTCGTTGCTTCTGGAGTCCATGAAAATGCATCTTTCTTCAATAATGTTGTTAGATGTGCTACTATTATCCCATAATTGTTAACAAACTTGCGATAATACCCTGTCAACCGAAGAAATCCTTGTAAATTCTTTATGGATGTGGGGATTTTCCATTCCTTAATGGTTTTAATTTTTCTAGGGTCTACCTTAACACCTTCATGAGATAAAATATGATCCAGATATTCCACCTCATGTACTCCAAAGAAACATTTGGATATTTTTGCATATAATTGTTTCTCCTCCAATAGTTTGAGCACCATGCCAACATGTTGGACATTCTCCTTCCAAGACTTGCTGCAGATTAGTATATCATCAAAAAATACTAACACAAATTTTCTAAGGAAGGGTTTGAAAATGGAATTCATCAAACCTTGAAATGTAGAAAGTGAATTAGTAAGGCCAAAAGGCATGACCAAAAATTCATAATGACCCTCATGAGTTCTAAATGTTGTTTTTGGAATGTATTCAGTCTTCATTCTAACTTGATGATATCCTGAACGAAGATCCAACTTGGTGAAGTAAATTGATCCATGCAATTCATCAATGACAGGAATGGGAAATTTATCTTTAATAGTGAGCTTGTTGAGCTCCCTATAATCTAGACACATGCACCATGATCCATCCTTCTTGTGAACTAATACTACTGGAGTAGAGAAATAAGTTTGACTAGGTTGAATTATACTAGCCTCTAGCATTTCTATAATCATACGTTCAATTTCAATCTTTTAAACATAGGGATATCTGTAAGGCCTGATGTTTGGAGGAAAATTTCCTGGAATCAAATTAATAGCATGATCATGATCATGATCAGGAATAGGTGGGAGGCCTTTGAGAGTCTTAAATACCTTGGAATGATTGTGCAAGACTTTTTGGAGATCTAGAGAAATGGATGATTTCGATGTTGGAACCTCTAGTGAACATAATCGTGCAATTATGCATTGTTTTTCTTTATTTAGAAGTTTTGTCATTTCGTTAGAGTTTATTATCTTTCCCTCTGATACCCCTTAGTTCAACTTCCTTTCCTGCTGAAGAGAATTTCATGAAAATTTCTTGAAAATTAAAAGCTATTGTACCCAAGGGTTGTAGCCATTGGACTCCTAGTACAACATCAGCACCACCCATTGGAATGGAAAGCATTGGGCTATTCAATGCATATTCTCCAAAGGATAGCTTGATATTATGGCACTTTCGAGAGAAATTTATGGTTCCTCTACTTGCAACCATCACTAGACACTCTGGTGCTGGATGTAGGAAGCAATTCAAATCCTTGGCTATCTTACAATGAATAAAATTATGGGTACTTCCCGAATCAATCAACACTATTAGCTTTTTCTTCTTGATATTCACTTCTATATTGATAGTTTGAGGAGTGGTAATTCTAGCCAATGCATTACAAGATATGGTCAGATTCATTTCTTATTTTTCTAGGGTTTGTTCATGGTGTATATCCTCTTCTTTTGGCATTTCTTGTTCCTTTTCTTCCTCCTCTTCACAGTCTATGTAAAATAATTTCTTCTTGGCACACTTATGACCTTTAGTGTATTTGCTATCACAACTGTAACAAATCCCTTTTTCTCTTTTTTCTTCCAATTGTTGTGGTGTCAACCTTGTAGGTTGTGGATGGCTAGGGGCAACAACACTTCCATATTTATGATTGTGAGTGGTAGGCTTCCTTGTTGCCATAATTTTTCTTTCCATTTTTCTTGCCAACCTGAATGCCTTCTCCAATGAATCTGGTTCCCAAAGGTGAACCTCATGTTGGATGTTATCTTTTAAAGTCCCTATGAACACATCAATCCTATGCTCCTCTAGAATATCTTTTACCCTTATATCCAATTTTTGGAAGTCCTCAATGTTCTCCAGCATTGAACCCTTTTGTTTGAGATTTATCAATTGGCTAAAAAAAGTGTTTCTTTTTGTATCCTCATAATGTGTTATCATTTCATCCGTAAAAATAGCCCAAGTGACAATTTGTTTACGAGAGCAAAGCCATCGATACCATACAAACTGATTTGGTTCCAAATATAAAGTTGAAATGCGTACCTTTTGTGTGTTTTACACATTATGGAGATCGTGAAATTTCTCCATCTTTAGTATCCATGTTCCAGGATACTTGTCATCAAACTTCCTCATATCAATCTTTTGAACATGGTGGTTCTTTGATCCAATGTTAGATTCTATGAAATCATGATTAACATTTATTTTGTTCTCATCATGAGTTTCCTTTACTACCCTTTCACCATTAGTAAGCATTTCTTGTAGAAACTTTGTCAAATCTGTCTTCAAATATTCCATGCCTTTCTTTAAATCATCCACCTTAGCTTCCACGCCATCCATCTTAGCTTCCATGCCATCCATCTTAACTTCCACATCGTCCATCTTAGCTTCCATGTCATTCATCTTAGATTCTATGCCTTTCTTTAAACCATCCATCTTATTTTCCACACCTTACATCTTAGCTTCTACATCTTTCTTTAAACCATCCATCTTAGCTTTTGTTACTTTTTGTGTGAGTGAAATTTGTTGCACTTGGTCTCATAATTTTGATATATCAGGTTTCTTACTAGGTGTTTCCATTTTATTTCTTTAGGGCATCAATTACTAATAATAATGCTTCACTATACCCTTTGAGTTCCTTTAAAATAATTTTTCAAACCAAGCTTATGCAAAAATTTAAAAAAATCTACACACCTTTTTTCACTTTGTAGGAGCTCGATATTGAATCTGATGTATCTCTGTAATTATGGATCCCCAAGGTCTAAAATTTGTTCATGTAGTAACCCTCTGAGTACTCTTTCTAACCCCAAAAATTTGATCAAGATTGGATTCTCCAATGAAGAGTTATGCCAAATATCCTACGATGACCTGAGTATAGACTAGTTCAATAGAGCGAACTTGTACGAAGTGTTTCGGGTCACTGTTTCAACCTTAGGTTCTGAAAATGATACCCAAAAAACTACATTTTGTTCTCTTTCTAAAACTTCTTACTAGAATTCAATTTGATGCTCGGAGAAAAATTTATGACAATTTTACCAAGGTCACCTATTTGGAATGTAATTCGGGGATCTGCAAAAACCCTAACTGCCTCAGGTTATATCTCAAACAATATAGGGTGACAAGATCTAAAATTTGGGCCCAATGTTCAGCGAGATTTCGTCTCCAGCGGGTTTTTATTTTAGCTTTTGAAATGTCGCAGAAAAAAATTTATAGCGAAAATTCCACGATGACCTGTTTGGAGCAATGAAACCCTAGAATCCAAAGCTTTGATACCAAATGTTATGAAACCAGCCCACAAAAAGATAGAAAAGATAGATCAACGCCTTAGAAATAAGCCTCTTTGAGGGGGCAACCTCCTTTACATTACAAAAATGAACAATTGTTGGATGATTCAAATGAAAAAACCTCCTTTCTATATATAGGAGTCTAAGGGGTCACAATATAACCGAAGCCGACCTAACAAGAATAATATAAAGGCACAAATAATAATAGTGGGATTCTCTGGGGCACAATAATAACAATATGGGGACAATAGGGGCACAACAATAACAATAAGGGATAGAAAACAATAGTAATGGGGGAATCACTAGTATTATAGGGACCTATCAGTGGCCCCTAA
Source organism: Pinus tabuliformis (assembly GCA_031772625.1). Taxonomy (NCBI): domain Eukaryota; kingdom Viridiplantae; phylum Streptophyta; class Pinopsida; order Pinales; family Pinaceae; genus Pinus; species Pinus tabuliformis. Next base: position 350,859,368 of record CM062808.1, on the reverse strand, counting down.
GAAAAATGGCAAATGGATAATTTTGTGGATTATAGGGAATTGAATAAAGCTACATGAAAAGATCATTTCCCTCTTCCTTTTGTAGATTAGGTCCTTCATACTATGCAAAGGAAGAATTTTCTCTCTTTGTTGGATGGTTTTAGTGGATACAATCAATTCTGGATTGCTCCTGAGGATCAAGCCAAAACCACAATCACTTGTTCACGGGGAAATTTTGCATAAAGGGTTCTACCATTCGGCCTGTGCAATGCACCAACCACCTTCCAAAGAGAAATATTGATTCTTTCTTGTGATTTAATTAGTGAAGGACTTGAGATCTACAAGGATGATTTCACTCCCTATAGTAATGAATTTGAGCTAGCAGATTATGCCTCGATAATGAAAAGTTCCATATGATGATGACAAAAGGCATAGTTCTGGGCCATTATATTTTTGCGGTAGGTATTCAGGTAGATCCAATAAATATTGAGGTAATTATTATGCTCCCTACTCCTTGTACACCAACTGAGGTGTGTAGTTTCCTCGGCTATACTGGTAGTTATCATCTCTTTATAGAAAAATTTTCAAATATAGCAGCACCTTTGTATTCATTAGTGGGAAATGTGGAATTCGAGTGGACTGACAAGTGTGATGCTATGTTTGCAGATCTTAAGAAGTTAGTCTCAACAACCCCTGTGTTACAAGGGTGAAATTGGAACTTACCATTCCACATTTCAGCTGATGCATCTGATACAACAATAGGATTTTTACTTGGACAAGAATAAGATAAAAATCCATATGATCGTTATTATATTAGAAGGAATATTACACCAACGAAGCTAGATTACATAGTGACGGAAAAATTGTTTCTAGTTGTTCTTTACTGTATCAATAAAATTTGTCACTAGATAACAAGATATCCAATTTTTTTGTATACCGATTATTCTCCCATTAGGTATCTAGCTAAAAAATCTATTAATAATGGTCGTATAACATGCTGGTTGTTGTCATTACAGGAATTTAATATCACCATAAAAGATTGGTCGGGAAAGGAAAATTGGGTTGCAAATTTTCTATCTAGAATTCCTATAATAGCTAAGTCTTTACCAATGGAAGATCAGTTCCTGGATGATCATCTATTTTCCATAACGATTAGAAAACCCTCAGTTGGATATGTGGTTAATTATCTTGCAGCAAGAAAAAAACATGCAGACTTACCATCTCGGGAAAGGAGGCTCATTGTTCAACGGAGTGTATGGTTCTCTTGGATTCTCGTATATGATTTTCGCACAGGATCTGATCTTGAAATCTGTATATGTATCAAACAAGATGAGGTTTAAAATATTCTTAAGGATTTCCATGATGAACCATGTGGTGGGAATTTTTCTGACCAAATGACTAGGCATAAGGTGTTTCAAATGTTCTATTATTGGCCCACAATATTCTAATATGCAAAGAAATATGTCCAGAGAAATGATAGTTATTAGAGGATGGGTCACCCCATTCAAGCTAATGAAATTCCCCTACAACCTCAAATTTTACTCGAACCCTTTGAAACATGGGCATTAGATTTTGTTGGCCCCTGTAATTCGCCATCGAAGAAAAAGGCATACATTTTGGTTTGCACATAATACATAACCAAATGGGTGGAAGCAATAGCACTCTCAAAGGCTACAGAAGAAGAAGTTATTAAATTTTCATTTGAACTATTTGTATGGTATGGATTGCCTAGAGAGATGATAACAAATGGGGGTTCAAAGTTCACTTCCCATAAAGTTTTTGCTATAATGAAAAAGTATCATATCAAACACAGGGTTACTTCCCCTTATCATCGTGAAGAAAATGGACAAGTGGAAAGTACCAATAATGTTTTGGAGGCGATTATCACCAAAAATGTATCTACAAACCATCGAAGTTGGGTTTTCAAACTCCTTAAGGCCCTATGGGCCTAGCAAAAAACTTGGCACAACACTACTTGTTATTCACGATACTAGTTGGTTTTTGGAAAGGAATGTATTTTTCCAATAGAATTTGTAATCAAGACTCTCACAACCACAAGGGAAGTTAGACTGTATTTGATAGAAGCAAAAAAAAAATGCCTAGAACAACTTAATGAACTCGATGAAGTGCACCTTGTAACCGTAAAACACACAACTATTATTAACCAGGGGAGGGCCAAATGGCATGATTGCCTTATCGAAAAGAAATTTTTTCAAAAAGGCGATTCAATGCTAGTGTATGATTCTAGATTTCAGGATTTCCCTGGGAAGCTTTAAACTAGATGGTTGGGACCATATGAAGTTACAGAAGTTCACAAAAATGGGTTGGTGAGCCTCACTACTATTGATGGATTTAGCATCTCTCTCCTTTCTAATGGACATTGATTACGTCTATATGACCAGTCGTTTACAAGGGAGTCTTTTCTTCACGAGGTAAACAATGATTCTAATTTTTAGGTTGTAGCTAATCGGGGAGGTAACTCCATAGCTACAACCATCTGAAGCATTATATTTTGAGATTACTTTCATTTTGTACATACTGTATATACTTCTTGTGAAAATATGTTCTTAAAAGAAAACCTATATATATAATGTACATACTGATAGAAGATATATGGGGAATTTTTCGCTTCCTTAAGTAACAACTATTGTTCCCTTAGTCATAGTTGTTTTTCCCTTAATCACAGTCATTGTTCCATTGGTCGTAGTTGTTGTTCCCTTAGTCATAGTTGTTATTCCCTTAGTCACAGTTGTTGTTACCTAAGTCACAGTTGTTGTTCCCTTCGTCAGGGTCACTGTTCCCTTAGTTATGATTGTTGTTCCCTTAGTTACAGTTGTTGTTCTCTTGGTCACAGTTGTTGTTTCCTTAAGTAACAATTTTTATTCCCTAAGTCACAACTATTGTTCCCTTAATCACAACCATTATTCCCTTAGTTGTAGTTGGTTTTCCCTTAGTCATAGTTGTTGTTCCCTGATTCAAAGTTTTTGTTCCCTTGGTTGTGGTCATTGTTACCTTAGTTATGTTTACTATTTCCTAGGTCATGGTTGTTGTTTCTAGTTCTAATTGTTACTTTCGATTTTTTCTTTCTAGCCATAATTTTCTTCCTAGAAATAATTATTGTTTTTTATTTTGAAGCCCTCTTTGAATCATGGTAAAATGAATAAGTTCCTTGAATGATTTCTATTAGAGAATGCTTTATTAGAAATTTCTAAAGTAGACCTTGAAAAAATTCTAAACTTCTAAAACAACCCTGATATCATAAATTTATAAATATATTTATGCTACATTTCTTTAAATACCACTAGAAGAGTTTCCTTTCTTTTCAAAGTTTCCTATAATTCCCTTGCAGTGGCTACAACCACCATCCAAAATTTTTCCTCAACCTCGTTTTGGAGCCTCCCTACCAACCTCTCACAACACCTTGTCTTGCTTCATCAAGTACACAAGATTTAGTGTTTTTCTTGCACAAAGACAACCTATTGATCAAAGCCTGATGCATTCCCCTCACAGGCTGATCATCAGGACTTGGTTTAGCTCCAGGCTGAGAAAATCCCCCAAGAAATTGCGCAATTCTAGGATTGCACAATCATGCCAATTAGGCTTTACCTAGAAAACTATGCAATCCTTCCCAACATGCTTGCTTAGCCCAATAATTTCACAATATTGAGGATTTGTCAGCTTCTCTACCCATAAATTGCATAAATCTCCTTGGCAGCCAGCCCAAAACCCATCCAAAAATGCACATCTTCTCCCAGCAATTTATCAGCCTCATCCATGAGCAGTTGGGTTGACCACTTCCACCTTGGACCAAGGAAAATTGACTTTCATGCATGGATTTCTTTTTCCAAGAATAGAAAAATGAAAAATAGAAAAATAATCCCATGATTTAGGGAGATATTTTTAGCAGCTAGGGGTTACATGCAAAGTTTGTTTTAGAAGCTTTCCTCCAAGTGTTGCTTTCTCCTAGATTTGTGGCATGCACGTCATGAGCTGAAACTTATTTATTCGACGCATCAGATCTCATTCTTTCACATTGATCTTGGAGCTCTGACATCCCACAGCACATCCAGTACTCTTCAACACATCTGGCTCAACTATTCACGAGTAACTGGTTTCAACTTGTCTTTTCTAGCATTTCTATCGCATTTTGTGTTTTCACTTGTGCAAGTGTCATTTTCTTGATTTCTTTGAACGCTTTTTGTTGTTTACATGCATACTAGCTCGTACTAGCATCATTTTAGTTTTCGTTGCTATCTCACTTCTGTCACATCCATGAAACTATTTTGCACGAACGGTCACTAATTCAGCGACTCACTTCACCGACATGCATGTTGATATGTTTACTGAATATTTCATTCAATATTTTCACGCATGATCAATCACTTTTGCTTTCACTTAGTGTCACCATGCATTCACTTTCAAATTTTCTTTTAGTTTCCCACCAATGGGTTGGGCAACCTTGGCACGGACTCTGCCTCACCCAAACAACATTGTACAAGCTGGAGAAGGAAGGCTCTGTCTTCCTCTCCAGAAGTGTGCATTTATTCCCAAAAACTATCCTCCAGGACTGTTTTGCACATTTTTGAGGGACAGTGACTGCTGGCCCAGAAAATTGCGCAATGTAGTCCCTGAGCCTGCAGTCATTGCCAGCTAGAATTATGCATTGTGTGATCCCAACAGTCCACAGTCAGCCTGGATTGTGCATTGTGCAAATCTAGAAGCTAGTCTTGCCTCCCAGACAGCCTAGATTGCCTTTTGCGCATTTCTAGTGGCTAGTCACCCAGCCTCCTAGAATAAATTATGCAATCTTTGCCTATCATTCCCCATGTATGTGTTAAGTCATTCCCCAAATTTGCTTTGGTTTTTGCTGACAGATTTCTTTCCATGCATGTTTCTTTGTCTCCATATCTTTTAGGTGTTCATCCACCTCTTGGAAGTACAAGATCAATGGCCTCCAAGAGAGTAAGGTCAAAGGACACTGACGGAAGTGCAACTCGAGCAATAGTTGAACAAGTGTCCACATGTCTACCAATCAATGAAGATACCAAGTTGTTTCTAGACAAGGACATGAAGCTTAAATGGAAAGAGGTCAATGAAGCATTCACAAGCACTTATGTGGAAGACCTTGAAGACCGTGAGGTGTAAGTGAACATTCACATGTCCGGCTTGTAATAGATTAAATGTAGATACCCCACGTTCCCATGCGCGGACATGATACAATGGATCGTCTCGCACACTGATCCTGAGATGATCACTCTGAGCAATGTTAGTGGGACAAATCTTGCAACCTTTTGGGCACATGATTATGATGAGATGTATTGGATGTTGCAGCCCATTACTATCATGGAGACTCCTTTCAACCTACCCAACAATAGTGCCAACTCTAGAGACATTTTGGGAACTCGTTAAAGGAGCCGGCTATATTCAAGATGACACCCAACCAGATCTATATGATGAATATATTGTGGAAGTCATATTAATACTTGGTCATATTTCATGTCGACTATGTGGCCAAGAAGGCACAAAAACCTTCCCACAAATTTGGGTGATCACACTCAATCAATAGGCTAGAGAGGGTAAACCATGTAATTGGTCAGGCATGTTGGCTCATCAGCTGAAGGAATAGGTAACGAAGGCTCGATAGTCACATGAAGGTATGAAAATAGATCTCTACATGTCTACCTACATCTTAGATGCAATCTGTGCCCAATAGGAGTTTGCGGGCTTGGAGTGGGCATGGTCACTAGTGGAGATTGTTGTGAACACATATTGCAAGTTGTTGTCCGAATGCAGCTTCAGTGGAGTAATCACACGGTTATCCAATCATTTTTTCACCCCAGTCTACAAGATGATATTCGAACATGATGCACCCTGCATGTCGAAGGAAGCAATGGAGGCACTGATAGACATTGCTGATTGGTATGGCTCACTGCCTGGCACCTTCATATGAATGTTCAGTGCGGAGAAGCCTCCACATGTTCTACCAAATTTTTTCTTGGACATACTAGTCATGCAGCAAGTAGCATATCACATCTCGGCAGAATTGACAGCTAGACTACACTAGAAGCAGAAGACCCCTTGGTCCGCTCTTCTGATGTGGATTGGGTTATATGAGATCCAGAGTTTCAAGTAAGCGGATGTTGAAGCAGAACTGATGAAGAAGTATCCATTCGACCTTCGAAGCTACAATCTGTATGAACCACATTGCATTGTGAAAGATCACTGCACAAAAGTAAAATTCAATTGGATCCACGAGGCATGTCAATGAGTAGAGGAGGACCCATGGAGATACTATTACAACTCCTCCAGACTCAATGATTTGGTTAGCATTGTTGTGGAGTGGTTAGCGAAGCAATGTGAAGAAGCATCCTGGAGAGCACCAACATCGACAGTAGTAGCAGCAGAGGCAAGCATACTAGTGCGCTATAAGGGTAAGAGGGAGATTATTGATCACATGGCGGAAGAGAAAAGATACATGTTCTTAGCAAATATATTGGTATAGAAATAAAATATGGATATAGAAGCGAAGAGGCAACAATGCAAGAAGTGAATCACACAAAGGCATAGAGAGAAGATAAGAATGGAGGAAGTAGATAAGGAGTTGCATGCGTTGAAGGAGCAACTCCGGAAGGAACAAGAGTTGTTCAAATAGGAGAGGGAATTACAGCAACAACAGGTACAACATGGGGCACAATAGGTGCAAACATATGAAACATCATCCGTACAGGTAGTGGATTCATCAGAACAACTGGCAGCAAGAAACCAGGGTGAACCATCATAGGAGTAGGACTTTGCTCATGAAATAGAGCAAGCACTTCAACTGTTGGATACGAATATGGAGCAATGGGAATTGGAACAGGACATTAACCTTATGCCTCACCAGCAAGAGGTCGACTTACATTCTTCAAGACATCTAGATGAAGAATGAGTCTCAAGTGACCAAGGAGGCACTGCGATCCTCAGAGATCAGTCAGAAGAAGAGATGCACAACATCTCATTCGATGAGTATCAACATAGAGTTGTGCAGTCTCGTAGAGTGTCGACTCCGGATGATCATACATCTCCTCCGCAAGTTGAGGAATGAGTGATCGTTTTTGATTTGTGAAAAAATCTAGTAGTCTTGACCTATTCAATTAGAGTGTATGCCAAAGCCACTAGCTCAAGTGTTCGTCTTTTGATAGTTGAGAATAAGCGAATGCCTAAGCAACTACAGATGGCCAAGCAAGGAGGAGAGTTGATGACAACATCTGCTTGAGATGAAGTAAAGAAGGAAATACTAGATGAAGTATTGCCCCTTGACATAGTTATGTGAGTGTTGTACTCCAAGTTTGGCACCGGGCATAAGGTAGTCATCCATCTCAATGGATGGCAGTAGTGATGTGCTAGAAGAGAACGTATCTTGACAAACTTGAATCATGTTGTTGATTACATCTTACCATGGATGATGTGATACAAGGGAGCCCCACTTCACTTGCCTAAGATGATGAAGGCCAGTGCGGTCGAGCTGAAGCCATGTATCCAGAGTCAGATCTAGAACTATGAAGAGATCTCGTAGCTCATCACTAGTATATAGGCTTCACATGCACATGTGTTCAAGAGTATGGATGTTGTGTTGCATGCACACACTATCCCATCTATTGGGACTCTCACCTAGGCAAAGACGAAGACACAAGTCTGACTAGAGCTTGACTCATACTTCAATGAGTTGATGTGCATTGCTACCAGCCTAGACTTGCCCATCAATGCAGACATCATGCACAAGTATGTTTCTAGTCTAGTCGCATTGAAGACAATGATGCACATGCTTATAGACAAGTTGGATAGAGGAACTTGAGCATTGTACCCAGATTTTATGGAGGCAAGAGTTAGGTTCCAAAAATATGTCACCTTCTAGCACACGGACACCATCAAGGACTACCGATATCTGCATCAGTATGTTACTGTTGATCATCGCAAGGATGTTGAGGAGTTGGAATTCCATGGTTGTCTAAGTCAGATTGATGTCTAGCATGGCTTGTTCAAGCCATTTTGTCTCACATGGGTACATGTGCATTGTAATGTAATTTCATGTCAAGTGTAAGTCAAGTGTCTATAGTTGGATGTAACAGTGATATAGTAGATGAAGAGTCATGAGGGAATGTTAAGGGTCACCCCACCCTTTGCTATAAATAGTCCCTCATAACTCATTTTATAAGCTTCTGGTCAGCCAAGCTTATGATAAGACTATATTGGAGAGAGCTTGGACAGTATTGAAATAAGCCTTGGCTTCTCCACTGCACAAAGCTAGTACATTTTTTTGGAGGAGCAGGCAGTTGTAGCTGTAACGTTCCACTATCAGAACTACTGGTTGGACATGAATGTATTGTATGATTGGAACTTACACTTCTTAATATAACAAGAGCCATCACGTTTCATGCATATGTTGGATTGTTTTCTATGCTATGTGGTTTACTCTAAATGATATATGTATTGGTTTTCTTACGCATGCATGTATAGTTATCTGTTTATATATGTATGAATCTTTTTGAAATGTGTTGTTGGTTTAAACATCACTTTGGATTGCTTGCTAACTTGCCTTCCATGTTGTGATGTATCTTTTCTCGTGTGTTCCCTTCTTAACTGTGTGCTATCATAGGTTTCCAAGGGGTACACTCATCTCAACCACCATGTGTTAGAACCTCTCATGCACCTTCCTTAGCTCACTACAGCTATCACACTCTTTCTACCAACAGAGTTATCTTACTTTCCTCTGTGCGAAATTGCGGTCAAGGCATTACCATAGGGCCCACTACTCAGACTCCTACACCAAATGGTCTGAGGTCTAATTGGGACTTCTTACTAGGGAGATCCCATGACATGTTAGTGGGTCCAGCACCATCAACATTTCTGGCGCTAGGAGGGCCAGATGACAAGCTATGTCCTCTCACCCTTTTTTGAACCTTTGCATATCTATCATGGATTCTTGCACTCTTCTCCCTCCACATTGTTTTTCGAATCATGAATATGTCACCATCACAATGGAGTTCTTTGATCTCTTGTCCACTTACACATATGATGGTGAAGGCGAAGTGGCCTAGCCTAAGTTCTTACTTGAATTTCTTTCCATGCTTCATGAGGAAGATGGATGTAATGAGGAACAAGCCAACTTGCTACTTGCATACACACTTCGTGAATCTCTACTTCAATAGCTGTGCAGCCTATCGGCTGATAGTGTGCACTCACTTGAGCACTTTTGTGATCTCATTGAAGACACTTTCTATCATTTTGATCCAGACCATATTGACCAAAAATTGTTACAACAGTGGAAGGCTCGGCATGAATCGACTATGGATTTTTGGCAATGCTTCCCTGACTTGTAGTTTCAAGCTCCGAAGAGCCAAATGAATTTTTTCTATCTTTGGGACTAGTTCAAGTATTGTGCTAAGAAATTTGCTTGTCCCAAGTTTCTATCAACCCTCACTCAATGTTCTTTACTAATGGAACTGCGCAATCTCACATGGAGATGGTCACTATCACAAATGACTGTCTGCCATCCCCTCATCAAACAACTCCACCATCATAGAGTGATGTTGAGGATCATGCTCCACACCTATTCACCTATCACATCCTCCCAACATCACTTCTCTTAATTTTTGCATAGATTTGGTTGTGAGTCCATCGAGTTTTCATATGCATTTTATTTGACAACCTCCATCTTCGCACTAAGTTGTTCCTTCGGATGATACTGTCTTATGTTCTTCCATTCTAGACTCTACACTTGTTGTGAATGAGGAAAAAGCAACTGATGGCTTTGGTGTTGCACAACCAACATGCATTGTCATTCATGAAGAATATGAGTGGGATCTTGAGCATCAACACTCGGTGAAGGATGATTCCCTTCCATCCAAGCCTCCTTCATTCCTTCCTAACATCTTTGGTGAACCTACCATCCAATATTTTGCATGTTTATCTTCATCGATGGATGCACCCATTGTTGACCACTCACAGGACACATCGGATGTCGGTCTGTCATTCAAAAATGGAGAGGGTAAGTTTTTCATTAAAAATCAACTTGATCTTTCATCTACCTTTTTTGGAAGCACAGAGGATGAACTTGTTTGCTTCCCATATACCCCTCTATTTGATTCATTAGATCATGATGATGTCGATGAAATCATTAATTTTTCTGATCGTGGCAATCGTGATCCATTTATTCCCATATTCGATCACGATCATGTTTCTATCACAATTGATTTCTAGAAGCTATCGGTTTATGATGATCTATCTGACGATGAAGTTGAAGCACTATAGACTATCGAGGCACTTCAGCCCGAGTTGATGGTTATGTTAGGCCCTTGCTTTTCGGAGATTCGTTTTTCTATCGATCACGAAATTGTTCGATCACCTGAGGCTCCTCATCACTCATCAGTATGGATTGAAGATCAATCTCACACATAGATCATGATTCCTCCACTCGAACTACATGATACATTTGCTCATGCATTGGAGGAATCTTACATTGGAAGCACACATTCATGATGTAATTTGTCTTTGTTTCTTTCGTTTTCTTGCATGTCACAGTCAAGAGTGTGCTTATGCTTCAAAGTTATATGCAGTGTTGCAGAAAACTGTGGTAATTCCATGGACTACTCTTCATACACTTACACTCACTTATATTTCATGGGCACTTTGAAACACAAAGTGTGGTTGTCTTCATTGTTATATCATGCTTGCTTGCTGGTTTGCACAACTGGGTTTCTCGTGGACCAAGCCTTCACCAACATGGGTCAACCAATGTGCCGGTGGCTGCATTGGAAATATCACTTCATGTGATCAGGCCCATGCACCATTAGTTTAGGAGTAGGAGTAGTGTTTTCTTTCAGTTGGTGTGCTTGCATGCTTGTTTTCTTACTTTGTTTGTTTGTTTGTTTGTTTTCTTGCCAGTTTTCTTACTAGATTTTCTTTCGTTTTTACATCTGTTGTTGTTTTGATTTGTTGTTTATTTTTTTGCTTGTTTTGTTCGTAGGTTAGTTTCTCATGAAACCATGTATGACTCTTGAAACAAGCTAGGTAAAATACAAGAGGCCTTGTACAAATATCACTACTTGGTTATTTATCATCCTACCTCTCTATGAAGAACTTGTTACTCTTAGTCCATGATACGTCAAAGGAAAATACATACTGTTCGAAGTGAACATTGGTGAAAGCACAACGCTCATGCGCTAACTAATGTCACCTACTCTAGTCAATTCTTTTTGGGTTAACCCTTGTCAGCTCTATCAAGTAGAGTAAGGTGAGGTGAAAAACCTTAACAAGCACATCAGAGATATAATAAATTACTTCTCTGCTGGAAAAACCTCTTCTGCTCTCAATAAGTTGGGATCCCTATTCCACCTCTGAAATGAATAAGTGCTATGCACAACTGAAAATATGAATAATAAAAAAAAAATGAAAAGTGAGAAAATTCAAAATGAAAAATGAATAAGGTGAAAGAAGAGAAAGGCTTCTTGTGTAGAGAGGTAATGCAAGTAACTCTGCCGAGGTACTGACTAGGCTCGTTGGCAGTGAGGCCATGCTTGTGTTCCTATGTGACTCCACCGAGGTATTGTCCAGGCTTGTTGGCAGTGGAGCAACACCAGAGATGAAAGTAAACCTCTGACGAATATACTGCTTGTGCACAAATATATGCCTCAACCCCAATCGAAGCAACTGTGTTTCCTTTTCTTGGAATGTTTGTCAATCGACCAAGATCTTGGTAGATGCTACATCTTACAATCAAGCTAGTGTTAAAACAAGACGAACTGAGAACTGGACAATACTTCTGGAGGTGTTAGACTTGATTTTCATGAACAAGGTCTCATCAGAGAGTTGAAGTTCTACCAGTGTGTCGCCAAGTGTTGCAGTCACTACAACCACCCTCCAAAAATTTTCCTTAGCTTCGCTTTGGAGCCTCTCTACAAACCTTTCACAACAAATTGTCTTGCTTCATCAAGTACACAAGCTTCAGTGTTTTTAATGTACAAAGACATCCTGTCAATCAAAGCTTGATGCATTCCACTCATAGTTTGATCATTCAGACATGGTCTAGCTATAGGCTGAGCATCTCCCCCAAGAAATTGCTTAATTCTAGAGGGAAACCAGCCTTCCCTCCATAAATTGCGCAATTCTGCCCAGCAACCTACTGGGCTTCATGATTGTGTAATCCTACCAGTTAGTCTTCACCCAAAAAACTATGCAATCCTTCCCAGCAGGCCTACTCAGACCAAGAATTACACAATCCTAAGAAGAGGTCAGCTACTCTGCCCAGACATTGCACAAATCTCCTGGGCAACCAGCCTAACGCCCATCCAGAAATGTGCATTTTCTCCCAGCAGTTGATCAACCTCATGCATGAGAAGTTGGATTGACTAGTTCCACCCGGGACCAAGGAAACATGACTTGCATGCATGGATTTCTTTTTCGATGAATAGAAAAAGGAACATGCAGAAATAATCCCCTGATTTAGGGAGCTATTTTTAGTAGCTAGATGTTACATCCAAAGTTCATTTTACAAACTTTCCTCCAAGTTTCTCTTTTTCCTAAATTTCTGGCATGCACGTGATGAACTCAAACTTATTTATTTGACACATCTGAGCTCATTCTTTCACATCGATCTTGGAGCTATAACATCCCACAACACATCCAAGACTCTTCAACACATCTGGTGCAACTATTGATGGTAAGTGGTCTCAAGTTGTATTTTTCAAAATTTATGTTGCTTTTTGTGTTTTTGCTTGTGTGAGTGTTGTTCGCTTGATTTCTTTGAATGCTTGTTGTCATTTACATGCGTACTAGATTGTATTAGCATTGTTTCAGTTTTCGTTGCTATCTCACTCCTATTACATGCATGAAACTGTTTTGCATGAATAGTCACCAATTTGGCGACTCGCTTCACCCACACGCATCTTTATCTATTTACTGAATCTTTCATTCGATATTTGCATGCATGAACACTTACTTATTCTTTCACTTACTGTTGCCATGAATTCACTTTCATATTTTCTTTCAATTGCTAATCGACGGGTCTGGGTAGCCTTGGCCCAGTCTCTACCTCACCCAGATAGCATTGTGTAATTTGGAGAAGGAAGGCTCTGTCTTCCTCTCTAGAAATGTGCAGACATTGTCCTCCAGGAATTTTTTTCACATTTCTGAGGGACAGTGACTATTGCCCCAGAAAATTGTGCAATGCAGTCCTTGAGCCTGCAATCATTGCCAGCTGGAATTGCGCATTGAGCAATCGCAGCTTTCACCAACCAGACTATAATGTGCATTGTGCAAATCCAACAGCCAGTCTTTCCTCTCAGACATCCTAGACTGCATTTTGTGTAGTTATGGCAGCTAGTCATGCAGTCTCCCAGAAGAAATTATGTAATCTTTTCCTATCATTCCCTAGGTCTGTGTTAAGTTATTCCTTGAATTTTCTTTAGTTTTCACTAACATATTTCTTGCCATGCATGTTTTCTTTTCTCTAGATCTTTCAGGTGTTCATATGCCTCTTAGTTGTACAAGATCAATGCCCTCCAAGAGAGTAGGATCAAAGGACATTGACGGAAGTGCAACTGGAGCAGTAGTTGAATAGGTGTCCACATGTCTACCAATCTATGAAGATACCAAGTTGTTTCTAAACAAGGACATCAAGTTGAAATAGCAAGAGGTCAATGAAGAATTTGCAGGCACTTTTGTGGAAAACCTTGAAGACTGTTAGATGTATTTGAACATTCACGAGTTTGGCTTGTACCGGATTGCATGCATACACCTCGCGTTCCCATGCACGAACATGATACACTGGATCATCTCGCACACTAATCCTGAGACGATGACTTTGAGTAGTTTCAGTGGGACGAAGCTTGCCACCTTCTGGGCATAGGATTATGATGAGATGTATCAGATGTCGAAGCCCATGACTATCATGGAGACTCCTTTCATCTTACCCAACAGTAGTGCCAACTCCAAATACATTATGAAGAACTAGGTAAAGGAGACGACTAGATTCAGAATGACATCCAACCAGATCTATAAGATGAAGATACTATAGAAGGCATATCAATAGTTGGTCTAGTCATATATGCATGTCGACTATGTGGCTAAGAAAGCATGGAAACCTTCCCACAGAGTTGGGTGATTGCTTTAGACCAACTCACCAGAGAGGGAAAACCATGTAACTGGTTAGACATGTTGGCTCATTAGTTGCAGGAATAGGTAACGAAGGCTCAACAATCACTCAAAGGTATGCAAGTATAGATCTACATGTTTTCTTACATCTTAGATGCAATCTGTGCCCAATAGGAGTTCCCAGGCTTGGAGTGGGCATGGTCACCGATGGAGATTGTTGTGAGCACATATTGCAAGTTTTCATTTGAATGCAGCTTTAGAAGAGTAATCACAGAGCTATCTGATCATTTTTTCACCCCAATCTACAAGATGATATTCGAACTGGATCCACCCTCTGTGTCGAAGGAAGAAATGGCGGCACTGATAGACATTGCTAATTGTTATGCCTCACCGTCCAACACCTTCATATGAATGCTCAACACGAAGAAGCCTCCCCATGTTCTACTAAAGTTTTCCTTGGACATACTCGTCATGCAGGAAGTAGCATATCACAGTGTTATGCTCCTATATCAATAGGTGTCATATTTCATGATTGACTTGATTAGCTCTGCAATATGTGCATACCTTTTCTTGTTGCAAAGGTTTTCCATATTCTCAAAAGATCAAAAAATTTAGAAAATGTAAAGAGGGTATACCTTAAAGAAAAATCAAAGGGTAAAAAGATAAATGGTCAAAAGAAAAAATGAAAAGAAATGAACCCCAAATGAAAAGGACTAGGAAAGTGTGCAAGTCAAAATGCTACTACTATTTGATTTTCTGTAAATGAAGCATCATGTACAACTTGTTGAACTTTTTTCACAATTGATGAATGGCCAACTAGCTTAATCTTGGCCAGTTCATGTTTGAATTTCCTATTTTACAGATAGAGAATAAAAATCTGTCCAAACTAATTAAACTTGGCAGATAAGTAGATAGGTAGAGAAGCAAAGGAGCTCAACTGCTTAAACTGAGCCCTTGGAAGAAATAAGTGCAGATTTAGATAGGCTTATCACGTAAAGAAAAGAAAGGTTGAAAAAGGGTTGCTAGTCCAAGTGTACCCAAAGAGAAAGGAGAAAAAATGTTAGGTACAGTAAGATGGGTAGGCAGTTTTGATGTTGCAAAAAGAGACTTGTGATTGATTTTGTCTCTTAGAATGATAATCTTACCTCTATCATAGGTACAATGGCAGTTTTATATTTTTGGAGCAACTCAAGCAAAGAATGACTAATCTCCCTCATACTTTTTCCCCTAAATCACTTACTAATCTCCCCCAAGGTATTAAGATCTGCTTAATGTCCTTAAATACACTCATTCCCTTTTTCATCAGATACATGAGTAAAACCCCATTCTTACTTAGGGAAATGTCCTCATTTCTTGAATAAATTCCTATTTTTCCCTTTAGCCTAAGTTCTCAAACATTCTAACTTAGTGCTTTTTCATTATATTTCTCATATTAACTATTAATATTATTTTATAACTCCCTATACTTGTTTCCTTTTTCCCATATGGTATAAATCTATAATAAAAACCCCCAATTATTAATATTTCTCGTCCCCGGTTATATAACCATATTCACTCTTTTTAAAGGGGATTAATAGATCCATTTTGGATTTATTAATAACTCGCTGCGCGCCATCCAAAGGGTTAATTAAAATTTGGTTAATTAATAAACTAACATAAAATCCCCACAAACCAATATAAATCACCCCGAAAATCACTAAAACATTTTTTACATACATGGGCCCCTGCGCCTTAACCATCTGTCACCCTCGTTAACCGCCAACCGTCAGATCAATGTCCCCAGATCCAATGGCAGAGATCTCTTTCGCGCTCCACTCTGTTGCCGAGAATTAAGGCCCAAGAGATTGGTGGTATTCCTGCTCGTACGCAGACGCGTGTCACACTCCCGCGCTGCTTGCGGCCCCCCCATCCAAAACCACTTTAGCCCATAAGCGGTCTGGGGTAAACCACTTACTACCCTCCCATTGACCATCGGCTGCATCACTTCCACATCACCATCCCATACCCTCCACTACGTGACAACATGTCCCATCATGCTGACATCATCCGCTCAATAAATGCCAAAAATACCTGCCAAGTCGATTTTTGTTAAATAAATGATAAAATGTCATTTTTGCCCAGATTTTCTGCAAACTATGCTCCATGCAAAGCACGTCCAGTCGACTATTTGAGCAGTTAGCCTGTCCCCCAACCAAGAAACTCCAGCGTCGTGCTCAGTAGTCCACCATTCGACCTTCAAATTCATAGTTTTACCTCTGCAATCTAGTTATTTATCCATTTTTACCCTGTCAACCTGCAAATTCACTTTTCCAAAGAGAATTCTACCTAAAAAGCCAACTTTAAGTTGAAATCAGTTTGTTTAGTCCATAAGAGACCCTGAAACCTGTTATTTAGTCCAAATTCTCCACAGAAAGCCCAAATTCCTGTTTGAATACACAAGAACCAAACATGGAAGCCCCCATAGCCCTGAATGTCGCACCCCTGAATGCACCTCATAAAGACTTGAATTATCTACCCTTGGCCGATAGAGATTTTCAAATAAAAGACTTAACTGGTGACAAGAATCATCTTCAAACCTTCTACCAAATCAGAGATAGTCATCTAAATAACTTTGAGATTTTTGGACTATGGGAATCAAACCTTCCCGTGTACTTTGATCCCTCGGTCCATGTTTTCCTAGATATCATTTACCAATGCTGTGCCAGCTATGACCCTGTCCATAGAGCAGTTATGTCACCTTCCCAAACTATCTTTTTTTCCATAACTACTGAATCCATCAATGAGATGATACATTTCCATTCCACTGAGCCCCTTGCTCGTCTTTCCATGGGATTTTTGCTTGAAAAAGCTTCTCAATTGTCCAACTCAGAGATAACTCGCATTACCCAGATGTTCATGATACCAACGCACCAACCTAAAGGCCCTCCTCCTTATTTGCACGCCTTTTTCACTGAGATTGGAAAACTCATTCTTGACATGATATCCTTGATCTTGGGATTTAGATCCAGTGAATATGTGGATGACATCACCCTGGTTCTATTATCTATCTTTACTCCAGGACAGCCCCCTGCTGTCAAGTATGACTATGCCACTTTTATAGCCAACAAAATCCATGACCAATTCCTGAATTTGGATAGAGGAGTTTTCAAATACACTTCTTATATATACCATCTGTTGTTATATTATCAGCTAGACAACTTTCCATTTCCCATCAGGAAATTAGACTCAAAAGGAAATCGGAGGTCTGTGATCTTTTGGAGCTCAATCTTCCATGACTGTGACTCCCCTTATACCTATAGTGAATTCATTGACTTATTTGTACACCTAGCCTCCACTCTGCTGATAGGAGCTCCTCCTCCTAGGATCACTGGTGATATGAAGAAGATTTTGCATATTTTCAAACAATACAGGATAGGTGACTGGTACCTCTACAAGAATCACATAGAAATCAGAATATATGGATCTGAGCTATGCCCATTCAAGTTGCCTAGATATGTGGCTATGAGGTTATTTGCATTAGAATATTTCAGGCAGCTCATCTATGCAGACTTAAACCACTTTTGTAATGTAAAGAAGAAAGCTCAGCTAAGAATCAGAAACCAGTTAGGCCCTTATGTCATCAATTCTAGGGATGCGTGGCAAGATGCTGAAAAGATCTTAGAAGACCACCTTAAATTCAGGAAGAGTTTTCAGTGGGTGCCATATGACCCATGTAGTTTCATAAGTGACAAAAGGGTAAGAAATAGGCTATCAGTATATGTACATCATAGGATTCCAGAAATTGAACAATATGAAAATCAGGAAGAATGGGTAGAAGGGACATTAATAGAGGAAATTAGTGAACAAGAAAAGATGGAAAAAGCTATGAAAGATCTTGAAAAAACCCTTGACCTAGACTCTTTTGGACAGGTATCTTTCAAGTGGCCTCAACAATCAGGAGTTGGGACATCCTCTGCTGGAACTTCTCAGCAACCTACACAGAGAACTAGCGCATCAGTCATAGGGACTTCAAAGGGCAAAGAGGTGGAAACAACAGAACAGCCAATCATGATTGATCAGCCAGGGGGGTCCAAAGAACAGGAACAAGTACAAATTCCTCCTGCCCAATCTGAAGCAGCAGAAAATCCCAAGATTACAAACTCCTCCAAATGAGGAAAAAGGCAAGAAGAGATATTGAGAATAGGCCACATCTATCAGTGGACCTGCTAAATAACCAGGACCAAAGAGACAAAGACTGAATCCTCTATCGGAAGAGGAAATCATTGAAGAAATGACAGACAGTCTAAGAGGTGAGAGGGTCATCAGCCAGCAAACTTCCCCAGTGGTAGATACATCAACTAGCTCACATAGACAGGAGCTAGAAAGGCAACACAATGTGGAGGTATCGTCCACCAGGCCACAAAGCAAATAGTCCTCAGAAATTAAATGGACTTTCATAGAGATCAAAGCTAGAAATGATCCTGTGAGGATTCAGATGTACAATCAATACTTGAGGATGGCCCCTTCAAACCAGAAAAGGTTAATGTCTACCTAGGACATTAAAGAAGGAAAAATGTTAATGAGTTATTTTAAGCCAAAGGTACATCAACCCCAGTCCGCATCAGATTACATCAAAATAAACTTAGAGGTCCTAGCCAAAGACGTTCATCTAGTGGACCAGATTGAACTTCACAAGCAGACTGGAGAAATGGTTTATTCTACACTGGCTAACAAAGAAATGTTGGCCCACCAGTTACAAAGTTCCTTAGACAACACAACAGCTCAGCTGCATTGGGAGAAAGCCTCTTCTCTAGCCAAGGACAACAAAATCAAAATCTTAGAAGAGATCATCATGGAACTGGGGCATGACCCCCAAGATGCTAAAGGGGTAAAGGCACTAATAAAAAGTAAGGAAGAAGACATTACTTCCCTGAGGAAATAGCTGAAGCTACCTCCTTCAAGGCACCCTCAGACTACAGAAGTTATAGAGCAGAAATCAGAAGAAGACATGACGGACTTTCTCATGAAAGTTAACGAAAGATTAACTAATACAGAGCAGGCACTAGAAAAAGAATTAAAAGAAAAGTAGGGAGAGTCAACCTCCCAGCCATCTGAGGTAATCCCTACAATCATAACTGCAGTCCCCTCAATAGTTGAATCAGCATTGGCCCCAAATGTCCCAGCAGTCGCAGCAGAGGTAATCACAGGTACAACATCAGTAGGAGCAGCACCAGACAGCAGTGCTAATATGAGCACAGAAGAATTGATAAAGGCCATGGAAGAATTGAGACTTCAAGTGTGAGAGCTGAAACAAATAAAGGAAAAATTGGCGAAAGTAGAAAAGAGTTATGATAAATCCAAAAATCCAAAATAAGTGTGGCAAAGAAAATAAGAGAGGTTAAAGCATTAGAAAATAAAGTGAGAACATTAGAGAAAGATCTCAGTTTGGATAAGCCTCTGGCAGAAATCAAAGGAATTCTTTGGACCAACATCAATCAATCCCTTAGTAATGTTTGGCCATCTGTCCAAACTATTGATGAGCAGGTTGACTTGGTGAGTGTAGCACATGGAGAAGTTCAAAAAGCAAGAGCTTTATTAGGACAAATGCTTGATCAAGCCAATCGGCTCATACATTTTTTGAATTACAGAAATAGAGAACAGTTGGAACAGCTTGGCATCCCAGATAGGATAGGCACCATTTTGGAAATCAAAAATGTTCTAACCAAGAGAACTTTAATGTAGAATTTGGAAAAAAGATGCCAAGACATGCAAGTAGAAATTAATTCTTTCATGGAAAGGTTTACAATTTTGCAGAATAAAGGGATACCAAGTCTTTTTGTAATAATGACCGGCTCATGAAACATGCAGATTATGTACATAAATTGAACACATATGCTGTTGATCAAGTTAATTCATCAACAAGTGCTTCAAGAGTAAAAACACTCCCCACAGGCCAAAGCCTCTATGATAATTTGGAGAGCTTATTTTATATTGAACATGAGGTAAAACATCTGTTTTAGCTCCAGCCTAATTTTATCAGATATACAGAAGCTGATGAAACCTTGAGGAAACTTCAGAGACATAAATTGCCAGAGCAACAATGGTGGGAAGACATGTTAGGGATATTGTAAATTCCTCTTGGGTAAAACGTACATTTCTGGGCTATTTTTCCACGATAAAGATAAGAAGATTTGAACAAGGATCAAACGGATCAAAGTATATTCAAATAGGATTAAGGCGTATCAGACAAAGACACAGCAGCCAACACAGAGTATCAGTGGAAAACAACTGTAAACTGACTCGTAGAGCCTGCCTCCAGCACATTTGACGAAGATAGAGCAGCCAATACAGCGTCGATTCATCTTTTCCCTCTTTTCGAGACTATTTTTCTCTATCTATTGTAAAAAAGGGGATTAGTCATTGTTAGATATTATCTCTATCAGATATTTTGATAATTTGTATAAATACCCCCCCAGACGAAGTATTTGGGTTTGGTGGGTGTTCATAGTTTTTTACTGTAATACTGAAATTTTTAGAGTAAAAAGCTGTTGGAACTATTTGTTGTCTGGCCTACTGGATGAGGAATTGATGTAGAGGACTTGTCATAGAATTCTTGAATCAAACTTTGGATCAATAAGTCCCCTTTGCCTCATGTTTTACAGTTTTCTTGTTTATTATATCATCTGTGTTTCATAATCTGAATGGTAAGGAAAATGATTAATTCAGAATTTGCTTAAACTGCACTCTATCTTCAATCTTTATTATTCTTTGTGTTTTCTTCAGAATTAATATAAGCAGTGAATTCTTGATTGCTCCTACTTCCTGATTCTTGCATATTTGACTACTTGCTAAGGAATTCTTAACTGCTCCTTAATAGTAATCATCCATTTTCCCTCTTGCAATATGTTGAAGGATTCTTAATTTCCCTTCATCCCTTGTGTTCATTCCATCTGATTCCAGCCTATCTTTGCTCCCTGTTTGACTACCTTGCTCTGTGGTACCATCCTCTGTTAAGAAACCGAATCCAGAAAGCCATCCTTCTTTGACTCCAGCATGCCCAATGGACTGAACTATTCAATGTGCCTCACTGTTATATTGAATTCCACCATCCAAACCCAAAACAAAACCCTTGAACTTCATAACTAGCCTAACACATTTCAAAACAAAGCTAAATCATAAAGAGAGAGCCTTCTTTGGATGTAGATTGGCTAGAATCTATATATAAAATATTAGTCTATGGTTACCTCAGCCGTATTCCCTTTCTTACAACTTTGGGAAACAACCTGAGTGATAACATCATTGACGACACCACTGGGAACTGAATAATTTGTTTTTGTAGCTGTCTGTTTCAAACATACTTCAAATTCCCGAGCAGTTCCTTTTTACAAAAATCTTTAGGAAAGTTTAAAGTTCTTGTATCTAAAAATTCCTAGAAGATATTGTCAAAGTTGTATTCTTAAATTATTCCAAGAAAAAACCAAAAATATACCCCTAGAAACTAGCTCCAACGAAGAAGATCCGTTACACTAGATCAAATCTGAATCCAAATCCCCCACCTGTCTTTGAAAATCCTAATCTGATTCCTAGGATCCTTAGAAGCCAGGAGAGCCAAGAAGATTCTACTAGTTTGCATCTTGACAAAGATTTGCAGAACCCTATCCAATCTGAGCTTACCTCTGGGAAAACACCAAATCTTTATACTGTTGTTGCACCTTCTACAAGTTCTCCATCAATAGCTCAAACTATCTTTCCCACTCCTCCACCTACAACACACATTTCCACTGTTATCCCTGCCCTTCCAGTTGTCACTCTCATCTCTGTAAACATGGCAAACCGATATGCTCCCCCGCAATTACCTGCAAATCCAGGGGCCATGCCCCAAGATTATCAAAGCAAAATTACCTATTTTGACGGTACTGACACTTACATAGCTCAACAACATACCAAGAAAATGATAGATTATTTTGAAAACTATGAGATTGATGATGATGATGTCAGAATGAAAGTATTTGTTCAAAGTTTAACTGGAGATGTCAGAACATGGTTTAGAGCCCTCCCTGCAAATACTATAAATGACCCACAAGCTCTTTATCAGACTTTCTTGAATAGATGGGAAAATAAGAAGGATCCTCTCCACATTTTGTCAGAATATGAAGGCTTAAAGAGAGGTACCCAAGAAATTGTCCAAGATTATTGTACCAAATTCAATAATGTTTACAATGCTATTCCTCAAAATCTCAGACCTCCTCCAGATTTGGCCTTGATCAAATTCCCTGATGCATTTGACTCAGATATGGCATACCAACTTAGGGAAAGAGCTCCTCGAGACTTAGAGGAGATGCAGAGTATAGCTGTCAGTGTTGAAGCCAACCTGATTTCTAAACGAGCTCGAGCCAGAGCTGAAAGGAGGATACCTATCAAAGAAGAACCTTCTGCCTTTGAACAGAAATTAGATGTTACTATTAAAGGAATGGATAGAGTTGGTGATAGAGTAGAGACAATTGAAACAAAATCCCCTTGGGATGGTCAGCCGAGTAATACTACGAGAATTCCAAATTTCAGAAAAAACCAAAACCCTAATACTAGAAAGGTTCGGCCTGACCAAAACATTAGGCCCCCATTCCAGGAAAATTATGTTGAAGCCTCAACTTCTGATCAACCAACATAAGATACTCAAATTAACTTAATGGGCCTCAATGACGAACAACAGGTTTTCCTAACTGAACAAGACCAAGAAGCTCACACTCTTAAACAATTCCAGACTCAACCAGGTGAATCATTTGATTTTAGGGAGGGATATGATACATCCATTTATGAAGTTCACAAGCAATACAATCTGAGGAGCAGAAGGATAGATGTCCCTGAGGCCAATAAAAAGAAAAATAGCAACCAACCTACCAAAGCTAAGATAAATAACACACCTGTACAAACCCTTCTTAGAACAGTTCCTAATCCAAATAATCCAGTAGTTGAAGACGTATCTGAGGATCAACGACTTAGCAAACAACCGTCCACTTCCTCTCCTCTCAAAGAAAATGTGGAAGAACCTCCAAAAATTGACTTGGAAGCAACTTCAACTCATAACACCACTCCTGAAAAAGAAAAAAGCACTGAAAATACAGCAGAGAAGGACAATCTCACTGTCCCAAATACAAGAATTCAAACTGAAAAGCCTTTCAATCTTGAGACTACAATAGGCAAATTAAAGATAGCCATTCCATTGATAGAATTGGCTAAACATGATGTCTACAGAGGACAAATTAACAAATCACTTCAAATTCTAGAAAACAAAGATTCAGTAAATCTCTTTGATGACCAACCTGAATTAATATTTGGCCCTGAGGTAAATGGAAAATCAGTAGATGGAGGGGTCCCTCCTTTTTATGTAAGTCTAAACATACATGATAAAATACTTCATAATGCCATGTTTGATTTTGGCGCTTCTCATAACTTAATGCCTAAATCTGTGATGGAGAAATTGGAGTTAGATATTACTAGGCCATACAAAGACGTTTTCTCTTTTGACTCAAGCCAGGTCAGATGTCTAGGACTGATCAAAGACTTATGTGTATCATTAGTTCTGTTATCACTCAGGTTGTCCTTAAGCTCCGGAAAAGGATACGGCTGAGGTAACCACAGACCAACTTTGGACTGCAGGTTCTAGCCAACCTGTAATCAGAGAGGGCTCTCTCTTTATGATTTAGCTTTTTTGAAAAGGATTTTAGGCTAGGTTTTGAGTTCAGAGGGTTTTTGTTTTGTTTTTGGTGGGAAAATTGATGTTTTCAGACAGAGAGGCAAGGCATAGTCTGAAAGTTTCAAACCATTGGGCGTGGAGTCGAGGAGGAGGGGGACTGCTGCTACGTTTTTTCTTGGTCACAACAGAGGGAAAATGGAGCAAGATAGTTGCGCATGAAACAATGTTTCAGGTTTAGGTGATGGAATGAAATGCTAAGTACTGAGAGGCAGTTAAGAATCTCTCAATCAGCTTAACAGAGGAGGTAACAGAGCGCTACCTAGGGGCAGTAAAGAATCCCTAAATAATTGGCAAACACAAGTGAATCGGGGTAAACATGAGCCAAGAGGAATTCATATTCATAACCAATTCACTTAGAGGAAAACATAAAGAAATAGCAGAAATTGAGCATAGAGAGTATTTAAACTAATTTAGGCTATTCTTTCTTTCTGCTATTTAGATAGTGGGAAAAAATAAAACAGAGGTAAGATGCACTTATTGCTTCAGGCTGCAGCACGAGAATTCCATCTTCAAATCTTCAAAAACATTCATTTACAAGAGTCAGTTTGCTCTCCAAGCTTTCAGCAATCTTTGATTATAGAAAAAATCAGGTATACAATGTGAGTCTCTAGTGAAAATTCTCAATTAACCAACCCTTGAAACAATGTAGAGGGTGGTATATATAGGGAAAAAAACTCTCTACAACTGCTTTTATTACAACTTGACCTAAACAGGTATGAAAGAAAAATGATTACTTGACCTAATCCTATCCAGAAATAAATGCAAAAATATCTCGGGCTGCGCTCAGGGCTGCCTTATCAAAACTGAGTAAATGATGTAGTCCTTGGCGGCTTGGTACAGTGTTTTCTGCAATAAATGTGTATGGGTTTCTGCTTTTTTGATGTATGTCTGCATTTAAAGCTTTAACTGTGATTTGAGGGCAAGGATGGGCTTATGCCTCTTGATTTGACTTTCTGGGGGGCTCATCAATGTTCAGGTGCTTCAAGCCCCTAAAAAATCTTCGGCTGATACTCTTTGGCTCTTCTTCTTCCCCTGATACTCTTTGGTAATAAACCGATGCTGTTCCAACGTGCTGTGGGTCTAATCACAAATTAATGGCCGCTGTTCGGCCTCTATTTCCTTCAAAACTATTTTCTGCTCCTTCCTGAGTGCTTTGCGAAGAAAAATGGTTCATTCGGTGCCTTTCGGGCTTCCTGGGGGCTGCAAAATGAAAAGATTCCCTAAAGATTCCCCATTCTGGCCTAAAAAATCTAGCGATGAGCGATTTGCGCAAATCGCTCATCAAAAACTGCCTCAGAAACTGATTTCGGGGCTCCGAAGTGCGACTTTCGCCCTTTGCGCCAAAAAAGTGCTGATGACATCAGCATGATGAGACGTTGTACGGTGGGTGACGTCAGCAATGACGTGGCGGGATGACGTCAGCAAGTGACATCATCATGTACGGACGGTGACATGGCATGTACAGTGGCAGGGTACGGTGGCAGGAGGCCACGTGGCTGGTGACTCGGCAGTATAGTGGCAGGGGGCCATGCAGGCGGATGACGCACGATGGTGACTGGGCAGGGGGTGACGTGGGGCTTACGTCACAGGGGAGGGCGGTAAGCGATTTTGGGCGCACCGCCTTAGCGCCTGGGCAGTTTTTGGGGGAGGGGCTTCGCCACATCCCAGAGCTTGACGCGTGGCGGGAGTACGACGACAAAACCGCCGAACTCTTGGACGCTAAAGCTCGGGCAGTTGGCGCGCGAAAAGGCCCGCCCACCGTAGATCTGGGATGGCCCAGATCTAACGGTTGGCGGGGCGGGCAAAGAAACGGAGGGTTAGGGCAGGGGAATATACAGGGAATATCCCGTTTTTAATAATGCATGCGGGGATTTAGACTTGGGGAAAAGGGGTTTTTATGGGTTTAAAATGAGCACGGTTAATGTATTTACAGTTGGGGCTTAGGGATAAGGGGTAAAGCATGGTTTCTTGCGCGCGGGTTTAATGATTTATGTACAAACTTTGGGTTAGGGGTGGAATAGAGGGATTTTTGAGGTTTTTAGGGCTAGGGGAGAGGTTATTAATCTGGCCAGGTGTCAGATTAATCCCTGCTTGGACATGGATGGGCTAAAAGCAGCCCCATATGGACCATTTTTTCTCGAAATTATAAAGAATATGGCTATATTGCCAGGGAGGGGATATTTACATAGGGGAAGTTTATATACAAATTTGTAGTAGTGGAAAAGGGGAAAACAGATAGGGAGTTATATACTAGAGTTAGTAGTTAATATGGAGATGATAAGCAGGCGCCAAGGTCAGGGACCTTAGGCTAATTTTGGGAAAAAGAGTTTGAAAAGAAATAAAATCCTTGAGTGAAGCAGATCTTCACCAAGGCAACTGATATGGAGGATGATGAAACTAAGAGGAATCAAGCAGATCTTGACCTCTTTGGGAAGTTAGTAAGTGACTTGGGAAATTAGAAGAAGGGGGAGTTAGTTATGTCCACCTTTGAGCTCCTTTGCATGAAAACTACCTGCACTTTAATCTGTAAAGATAAAGCACTTTGTAACACAAAATTGATCATAAATTATCATTTTGCAACCATAGCTACCTACCCAGCCTACCTTCCTAACATTTTTTCTTCTTTTTGGTTTGGGTGCACTTAGACTTGCAGACCCAGATTTACAATTTTTCTTTTGAATGATTCCTATCTAAATCTGCACTTATTTCTGCCAGGGCCCAGATTAAACAGTTGGGTCCCTTTGATTCTCTACCTATCTACAGATCTGCCAAGATTAAACTGTTTGGACAGATATCATTCTCTATATTCTAAAACAGGAAATTGAAACCTAGGGAGACCAAGATTAAACTGTTTGGACCTCCCTTAAACGAAAATTCTTCAAAACTGGAACAACTCATCAAAAATGGAATACAGCAGTGCATTTGGACTAAGCATACTTCATGGCACCTTGTGGAAATATGGAACACTGCGGCCTGAAAAGTATGACATATTTGGCATGTAAAAATGTCAGTCATGAAAGATGATACCCTGTTGCAACAGGAGGCTAACAGTGGCTCCACTTGGGGATGCATTTTCCTTGTGAAAAGCCAAGAACAGCAGATCAAACTGCCTTGATCTTCTATGGTTGTTGTAGACTAGAAACATTTGTTCTGGCTGCTAAAAATATAAACTTTGAACTATGAACGACCTCCTCCTCAACTGGATTACTGTGAACTGTACATCATCGCCTGCTTTCTTCTGCGTGCTTGATAATTATGTACAATGCTGCTGGAACATGCCTTTGATTCCGGATAGTTCTTTTCTACCATGAATTTCTTGTAATGTGACAGTTTTCCTTTTATTGTTTTGTGCATTGGTGCAAAGACAAAGTTTTCAGAACTGGGGCACTTGCATCAGCTACGTCTTCACAGAATTTACTGTTGTTCTTTAAACAATCGGCTTGCTTATAAAAATGAAAACAAAGTGCTGATATATACAAATAAGACTGTACAAAGATATATACAAAACTGCATTGTGTCCCTTTAAAAGGGGTCATGGTAATGCTTCAGCATACGGCCATTGACAGGGCCTTCTTCAGCAGAACAATCCTCTACAGATCTGAGAAAATAAGTGTTATTTCCCTGAACAACAGAAATAACCAATGGACCTCTCCATAGAAAATCAAACTTGGCATGTTTGCCCTTGTCTTCCCTTCTTGAGTCCCATCTTAGAACTTTGTCACCAACAGTGAAATCCTCAGCCTTAGCTCTCTTATCAAACATCTTTTTGAGCTTTTCTTGCACAATTTGAGCTCTGTCATAAACTTGTTCTCTGGTTTGCTGCAGATGGATGGTCTGATTGATTCTTCTTTGAATGTCATTCAGTTCAACCTGAATCTCTTGTAATAGCTTGATAGTAGGAATGCCCAAGGATGAAGGAAATCTAGCCTCCATGCCATATACTAGCTCATAAGGGCTCATCCCAATTGATCTTTTGCTTGAAAGTCTGTCTGCCCATAGGGCATTTACCAGCTTTTTGTGCCAGTTCTTCTTGTTTTCTTCTAGCACTTTCTTTATGATGTTGATGAGGCTTTTGTTAGAGGATTCGGCCAAGCCATTACCTTGAGGGTAATAGGCTGTGGAGTGGCCCAAGGTAATATGAAATCTGTGGCAAAAATTAATCATCTTTTTGGACTTAAAGGCAGCGGCATTGTCAGTGATGATTTTCTCAGGGCAGCCAAATCTAGAAAGGATATTGCACTCAAGGAATTGGATAATGAT
Source organism: Pinus tabuliformis (assembly GCA_031772625.1). Taxonomy (NCBI): domain Eukaryota; kingdom Viridiplantae; phylum Streptophyta; class Pinopsida; order Pinales; family Pinaceae; genus Pinus; species Pinus tabuliformis. The sequence continues at coordinate 350,831,266 of CM062808.1, read as the reverse complement.
GGTGTCATTGGCTTGTCTACAGGGAATGGCTTCAACCCACTTAGTGAAATAGTCGGTGGCTGTTAGGATCCATTTGTGCTGGCCTGAGGAAGAGGGATGGATTTATCCAATGAAGTCAAGACCCCATTGTTGAAAAGGTTGTTCGGTTGAGATGGGTTTAAGGGGCAGGGGTAACAGCTTTCTCTTGCCCTCAAAAATTTGGCATTTGTGACATGACATGGCAAACTTCTTTACATCTGCAAAAAGAGAGGGCCAATAAAAACCAGCCCTTAAAATTTTATCAGTAGTGGACTTCCAATATAGATGTCCTCCACAGTCACCTGCATGGAATTCTTTCATGACGTTGTTAGTTTCATTCACGGTTAAACAATTAAGCAATATACCTTCATGATTTCTCCAAAATAATGCACCATCTATAACACAAAACTTTAAAGCCTTCATTTTCAAAAATCTTTTCTTGGTTCTGGACAATCCTGGGGGAGCACACAGGTTTAACAATACAAAGCATATATCAGCGTACCATGGGGATTGTAAAAAGATTTCACTGATCTGTGGAGTCGCCAGCTCCGGTTCATTGTCCAGCTGGTTAATCTCTAAGGCTTGAAAATTTGTTTCGAACATCAGTTTAGCTAAACCTTGTCCCTTTATCAGCTTGGTTGGTTTTATTTCTATGTCATATTCAAGGATGTTTGCAATCCACTTGCCTCTTTTGCCTTCTAATCCCTCTTGGGTCAATATGTCTTTTACAGCAGCGTGTGGGACATAGGCAATCACGTGTGAATATAAAATGTACACTCTGAAATCCTTGATGGCCTTAACAAGTGTGTAGGCCTGCTTTTCCATTATTGGGTATTTCAATGGGGCGTCTCTTAAGGCTCTGCTGAAAAAAGCGATTGGTTTTTCAGCCCCCTGCTCGTCCTTTTGCAAAAGGACAGTGGCTATAGTGTGATCAGATGCAAACGAAAATATGATAAAATCTTTGTCAAACTGTGGGTTAGTTAGGACAGGGGTTTGTGTTAAGGCTGATTTGATACTCTCAAATGCTTGCTTGGTTTCAAAAGACCATTTTACCTTGGCATCCTTCTTTAACATGTTGCTTAACAATCTTATCAGCTCATCTAGATTTGGAATAAATCTTCTCAAGAAGTTGATTTTCCCAAGGAATGCTTGTAGCTCTTTAATGTTTCTTGGGAATGGGATTTGGAGTATGGCTTGTATTCTTTCGGGATCAATTCTAATCCCATCCTTTGATATGATGTGGCCAAGTAATTTTCCTTCTTCGAGGCCAAACAGAGACTTCTTGGGGTTCAAGGAAATGCCATATTTCCTACATGTCATGAAAATTTGCCTGAGATGCTTGAGGTGTTCTTCATCGGATTTGGAAAATGGGGTTAAGTCATCAAGGTAGACAACTAGGAAGTCATGTATTTCTTTGGCGAAAGAAATATCCATTGCACGTTGAAAGGTAGCACCAGCGTTTTTAAGACCAAATGGCATCTTTACATACTTAAATGTTCCCCACGGTGTAGTAAAAGCTGTTTTGTCTTGGTCGTCCGGGTGAACAAGTATTTGGTTGAAACCTGAAAAACCATCTAGCAAAGAGATTCTAGATGATCCCACTACTCTTTGCAAGTTGTGGTCCATTTTAGGCAAAGGGTAATGGTCTTTTAGGGAGACTTGATTTAAATTTCTGAGATCTACACAAAGTCTGATTTCTCCTGTCTTTTTCCTCATAGGAACAAGATTGGACACCCATTCAGAAAATCTGATGGGTGCTATTATTCCTGCTTCAAACATCCTCTTTACTTCCTTCTCAATCGGGGGAAGAAGCATAGGGTTAATTCTTCTAAGTTTCTGCTTGAAGGGTTTCTGGTTTGGTTTTAAAGGAATAGTGTGTTGGATCACCGAGGTGTCATAGGATTTCAGATCCTCATAGCTCCAAGCAAATACATCTTGGAACTCTTTGAATAAGTCAATATACTTGGGCTTTTGATCAGGTGGTAAATTTTTGGACAGTTTGATCATTTTTGGCTTTTCTGCTGTCCCAATGTTGTGTTCCTCTATATCAGTGTTTATGGGCTGTAATTTTGGCCTTTTGGGAACATCATTGGCATCAAACATGTCTTCTAATGGGGTTAGGCCAGCAGGCAGAAAGTTATCCTTTAAGTCAATGATGTCTGCCTCTGTTTTGGCTATATCTTCCAAGTGTATTTGTTTCAGCTGTTCTATGTTTTCTTTGTCAAAAATAGTTGGTTTCAGGATTTGCTTGACTGTTGCAGCTGTTATATCTTGCTGATTTTCATTTGTTTGGTGTTGGGAGCCATTCATAGCATCCATGTCAATGTTAATATTCAAAAACTCATGCTCAAGGGTGAGGAAGTTATTAATCTGGGCATCATTTTCGAATACTTGCCAATCTTTGACGTTATTTGGGACAGCGGGCCTATGTTTTATTTCAGCTGTAAAGTGATGGTTTGGGTCAAAAGGAAGCTTGCATGTACTAGCAAAGGTGGCTAGGCTGTGTGCATGAATGTTGTGATTTCTGGAAATCTTGTCAAGCTTGAATTCAGTGAATGCTTGGAGTATATTAGTAGCAGCGGTCCTATAGGCTCTCATTCTGTTGTCATTGGTTACAAAATTGCCTTTCATCTGTTGTATGATTAAATCAGAGTCTCCTAAAATAGACACTTTTGCAGCTCCTAGAGCTTTGAGGAGTTTAAGGCCTAAAAGTAGAGCCTCATACTCTGCCATGTTATTTGTGCATTTGAAGTTCAGTCTGTAGGCATGACCTTCTGCATGGTTGTTATATGTGTTGTGAATCCATACACCTTCCCCTGCTCCTAACTTGTTGACAGAGCCATCAAACTCTAAATACCATGTGATTTCTTGCTTATGGTCAGTATCAAGAGATTGAGCTGTTTTAGGATTGGGCAGATTTAAAATTTCTGTTTGGGGAACTTCTTTTGGTAGGCTGGTTGCATCAACTGCTGTGACAGTTTCGTGGGTATGTGAAACCGACTCTTCGTTGATGTGTGCTTGTTGCTCTAGAGTGAAGGGCTCATTATCAATTGGAGAATTTGTATCATCATTAAACAAAATAAAGGAGTCCATATCAGAGTGGATCGAGTAAATGGGAAAATTTTCAGGCTTGCTCTCACTACTTACCACATATTTCATGAGCGTTTCTCTATACAGTCTCTTTGGTTTCCCAAAGACTGAAATGGTGGCATAGGAAAGGTCTAATTGAAGGGACCCTTGAAGCTTTGCTCCCCATGATCTTGACAGGAGCATACCGTACTTTGGTGGAATGTCAACAACCACTACATCCATGAGGATAGTTTTGTTGGGATATTGGACTAAGGAGACACACAAGTCTTTGATGAGGCCTAAACATTTCACTTGACTTGAGTCAAATGGGTATAGATCTTTGTAAGGTCTTGTAACATCAAGATTCAGTTTTTCCATAACTGCTTTGGGCATAAGATTGTGCGATGCCCCTGAGTCAAACATAGCGTTGTGCAAAACTTTGTCATGTATATGCAAAATGACATAAAAGGGTGGGACCGGTCCATGTGTTGATTTTCCATTAACTTCTGGGCCAAATAGCAGCTCTGGGGTGTCATCTAAAACATTTACATCATCCTTAACCTCTGGCATTTGAAGTGATCTTTGAATTTGCTGCCTATATACATCGTGTTTGGCAAGTTCTGAGAGGGGAATGGATATGTTTAACTTAGCTATTTCTGTCTCTAAGTTAAATGGCTTTTCCAGTGGAGTCTTGGTGTTGATAATGGCATTTTTTTTCTGTTTCATTTGAATTGTCTGCGTTTTGCTCTTGTTTATCACTGCTATGGGAAGTTTTAGCTTGCGGTTTTTCAACTTCAAGAAAGTTTTTTGGAACCCTGTTCGAGCTTTCTTTCGAGGAAGAAGGTGACAAAGGCTGATCTTTGGAAAGCTGTATTTCTGTTATGTCTTCTGCAGTCACTTGATGTGGGTTTGGAACAGGTATATCAGCTGGTTCTGTTATTACAGCCTTGCCTTTGATCTTGTTGGGCTATTTGCTATCCTTTGTTTTGCTAGGTTTGGAAATGTTAATGGTCCTAGTTCTCAGCTTATATTGTTTGTGTACTTCATACACAGCGATATCATAACCTTGTTTAAAATCAAAAGACTCGCCAGACCTAGTCTGAAACTGATTGTAATCGGGTTCATTTTCATCTTCTTGGGACAGGTCAGTTTGGTGCTCGCCCTTTAGATCCATTAAGTTCATGTGAGTGTCCTCTATGGTTTCACTAGAAGTAGATCCTTCAACATAATTATCTTGGAAAGGGGGTCTTATATCATGGTCTTGGTTAGGCCTACCAACATTTGTGTTCTGTGTTTTCCTAAAATTTGGGTTCCTTATGGTATTAGACTGTTGTCCTTCCCATGATGCTTTTCTCTCAACATTTTCTACTCTTTCTCCCAGCCTTTGCAGGCCACTGATGATAGCATCAATATTTTGATCAAAAGCTGAGGGTTCTTCCTTAAAGGTGGTTCTTCTTTCCATTCTAGCTCTGTTTCTTTTGGCAATTAAATTGGCTTCTACACTAACAGCAACATTTTGCATGTCCGCAAGGGTCTGAGGAGCTCTTTCTTTTAACTGGTATGCCATATCCGGGTTGAATCCATCGGGAAATTTGTACAAGGCAAGGTCAGGTGGAGGCCTTAAGTTCTGTGGTATTGCATTATATACATTATTGAATCTTGCACAGTACTCCAAAACAGTCTCTTGAGGACCTCGTTTGATCGTATCATATTCAGCTAGTATGTGCAAGGGGTCTTTCTTTTTCTCCCATCTGTTGGTAAAGGATTGGTAAAGCTCATCTGGGGTGGTTATGGAATTTGCAGCAAGTGATCTGAACCAAGTTCTTACATCACCTGTTAAACTCTGAACAAAAATTCTCATTCTTACGCTATCATCATCTATTTCGTAGTTTTCAAAATAATCTTGCATCTTTTTGGTATGCTAAATGGCTGTGAAAGGACCAGTGCTGTCAAAATAGGTAATTTTAGATTCGTACTCTTGAGGTAAAGCCCTAGCATTAGCAGGTAATTGCAGGGGTGCATATCTATTAGCCATATTGGCAGGTATAAGTGGAACAACGGGGATAAATGGAACAATTGGAGTAACGGGGATCACAGGAGTAACTGGAACGCTGGAAACAGCAGTAGTGTTAGTATGTACAGTGAATGAAGGTGTGGAAGGAGCACTACGAGATGTAGATGATGAACTAAGGGAAATAGGGGTTGAACGGAACAAAACCTTGACAGGAGTCGAAATACTGCTAGGGTAAGCTGTTTCAGGGCTCAAATCAGCAAAATTTTCCTGTCCTTCTTGCTTCCTAAGGATTTTTGAGATTATGTTAGGGTTTTCAAAAACAGCTGGAGGGTTGGGATCTGGATTTGATCTGGTATATCGTGGATTTTTCTTGGGAGCCAGCTTCCGATTTTTTTTTTTTTGGGTATTTTTCCTGGGAATGTTTTTGTAATCGACAAGGGACTATTTAAAATTTGGGACAGCTTATTTGTAACTTAAAACTAGCATGAAGATTGACTGAAGCAGCATTTATTTACTCCTGTTAATGCAAAGCAAAAAACAGTTTCAAAGGCTTCCTGGCTGACATTCAGGCTTCATCTGTAGTTTTAAGAGATAAACAGCAATTGGAAAGTTTGATTTATGGTCTCAGCGGAGCTTTCTTACCTTCTTTGTGAAACTATCTGAGGAAGGTCCCTAGTGGAGTCGCCATTATGTTATCACTCAGGTTGTCCTTAAGCTCCGGAAAAGGATACGGCCGAGGTAACCACAGACCAACTTTGGACTGCAGGTTCTAGCCAACCTGCAATCAGAGAGGGCTCTCTCTTTATGATTTAGCTTTGTTGAAAAGGATTTTAGGCTAGGTTTTGAGTTCAGAGGGTTTTTGTTTTGTTTTTGGTGGGAAAATTGATGTTTTCAGACAGAGAGGCAAGGCATAGTCTGAAAGTTTCAAACCATTGGGCGTGGAGTCGAGGAGGGGGACTGCTGCTGCGTTTTTTTTGGTCACAACAGAGGGAAAATGGAGCAAGATAGCTGCGCATGAAACAATGTTTCAGGTTTAGGTGATGGAATGAAATGCTAAGTACTGAGAGGCAATTAAGAATCTCTCAATCAGCTTAACAGAGGAGGTAACAGAGCGCTACCTAGGGGCAGTAAAGAATCCCTAGATAATTGGCAAACACAGGTGAATCGGGGTAAACATGAGCCAGGAGGAATTCATATTCATAACCAATTCACTTAGAGGAAAACATAAAGAAATAGCAGAAATTGAGCATAGAGAGTATTTAAACTAATTCTAGGCTATTCTTTCTTTCTGCTATTTAGATAGTGGGAAAAAATAAAACAGAGGTAAGATGCACTTATTGCTTCAGGCTGCAGCACGAGAATTCCATCTTCATATCTTCAAAAACATTCATTTACAACATTCAGTTTTCTCTCCAAGATTTCAGTAATCTTTGATTATAGAAAAACTCAGGTATGCAATGCGAGTCTCTAGTGAAAATTCTCAATTAACCAACCCTTGAAACAATGTAGAGGGCGGTATATATAGGGAAAAAACTCTCTACAACTGCTTTTATTACAACTTGACCTAAATAGGTCTGAAAGAAAGATGATTACTTGACCTAATCCTATCCAGAAATAAATGCAAAAATACCTCGGGCTGCGCTCAGGGCTGCCTTATCAAAACTGAGTAAATGATGTAGTCCTTGGTGGCTTGGTGCAGTGTTTTCTGCAATAAATGTGTATGGGTTTCTGATTTTTTGCTGTCTGTCTGCATTTAAATCTTTAACTGTGATTTGAGGGCAAGGATGGGCTTACGCCTCTTGATTTGACTTTCTGGGGGGCTCATCAATGTTCAGGTGCTTCGAGCCCCTAAAAAATCTTCGGTTGATACTCTTTGGCTCTTCTTCTTCCCCTGGTACTCTTTGGCAATAAACTGATGTTGTTCCGACGTGCTATGGGTCTAATCACAAATTAATGGCCGTTGTTCGGCCTCTGTTTCCTTCAAAACTGTTTTCTACTCCTTCCTAAGTGCTTTGCGAAGAAAAATGGTTCATTCGGTGCCTTTCGGGCTTCCTGGGGGCTGCAAAATGAAAAGATTCCCTAAAGATTCCCCATTCTGGCCTAAAAAATCTAGCGATGAGCGATTTGCGCAAATCGCTCATCAAAAACTGCCTCAGAAACTGATTCCGGGGCTCCGAAGTGCGATTTTCGCCCATTGCGCCAAAAAAGTGCTGATGACGTCAGTATGATGTCAGCATGACGAGATGTTGTATGGCGGGTGACGTCAGCATGATGATGTGGCGGGATGACGTCAGTGGGTGACGTCATCATGTATGGACGGTGACATGGCATGTACAGTGGCAGGGTACGGTGGTAGGAGGCCACGTGGCTGGTGACTCGGCGGTACAGTGGCAGGGGGCCACGCAGGCGGATGATGCGCGATGGTGACTGGGCAGGGGGTGACGCGGCAGGTGACGTGGGGCTTACGTCACAGGGGAGGGCGGTAAGCGGTTTTGGGCGCACCGCCTTAGCGCCTGGGCAGTTTTGGGGGGAGGGGCTCCGCCACACCCCAGAGCTTGACGCGTGGCGGGAGTACGACGGCAAAACCGCCGAACTCCCGGACGCTAAAGCTCGGGCAGTTGGCGCGCGAAAAGGCCCGCCCACCGTAGATCTGGGACGGGCCAGATCTAACGGCTGGCGGGGCGGACAAAGAAACGGAGGGTTAGGGCAGGGGAATATACAGGGAATATCCCGTTTTTAATAATGCACGCGGGGGTTTAGACTTAGGGAAAAGGGGTTTTTTTGGGTTTAAAATGAGCGCGGTTAATGTATTTACAGTTGGGGTTTAGGGATAAGGGGTAAAGCATGGTTTCTTGCGCGCGGGTTTAATGATTTATGTACAAACTTTGGGTTAGGGGTGGAATAGAGGGATTTTTGAGGTTTTTAGGGCTAGGGGAAGTGTCAAATTAATCCGGCCAAGTGTCAGATTAATCCCTGCTTGGACACGGATGGGCTAAAAGCAGCCCCAGATGGACCATTTTTTCCCAGACTTATAAAGAATATGGCTATATTTCCAGGGAGGGGATATTTACATACGGGAATTTTATATACAAAGTTGTAGTAGTGGAAAAGGGGAAAACTGATAGGGAGTTATATACTAGAGTTAGTAGTGAATAAGGAGATGATAAGCAGGCGCCAAGGTCAGGGACCTTAGGCTAATTTTGGGAAAAAGAGTTTGAAAAGAAATAAAATCCTTGAGTGAATTAGATCTTCACCAAGGCAACTAATATGGAGGATGATGAAACTAAGAGGAATCAAGCAGATCTTGACCTCTTTGGGAAGTTAGTAAGTGACTTGGGAAATTAGAAGAAGGGGGAGTTAGTTATGTCCACCTTTGAGCTCCTTTGCATGAAAACTGCCTGCACTTTAATCTGTAAAGATAAAGCACTTTGTAACACAAAATTGATCATAAATGATCATTCTGCAACCACACAGCTACCTACCCAGCCTACCTTCCTAACATTTTTTCTTCTTTTTGGTTTGGGTGCACTTAGACTTGCAGACCCAGATTTACAATTTTTCTTTTGAATGATTCCTATCTAAATCTGCACTTATTTCTGCCAGGGCCCAGATTAAACAGTTGGGTCCCTTTGATTCTCTACCTATCTACAGATCTGCCAAGATTAAAATGTTTGGACAGATATCATTCTCTATATTCTAAAACAGGAAATTGAAACCTAGGGAGACCAAGATTAAATTGTTTGGACCTCCCTTAAATGAAAATTCTTCAAAACTGGAACAACTCATCAAAAATGGAATACAACAGTGCATTTGGACTAAGCATACTTCATGGCACCTCGTGCAAATATGGAACACTGCGGCCTGCAAAGTATGACATATTTGGCATGTAAAAATGTCAATAATGAAAGATGATACCTTGTTGCAACAGGAGGCTAACAAGTTCAATATCCCGTCAAGACCATTTTAATGGACATAGTGGTAGCCGATATTCCACCAAAATACGACATGTTGTTATCTAGATATTAGGGCACAAAGCTCCAAGTATCTTTACAGTTGGACATGTCCTATGCCACTATTTCGGTATTTGGTCAGCCAAAGAGATTGTACCGAGAAACTTTAATGAAATACATGGTAAGAAGTCAGGAGAAACCCCAGAATTTTCCCATCTATTTCATACACTTTGACATGGATTCCTTCATTCTATACAATGCCGAAATTAATCCTCCGACTGATGTCAAGGTATTATCACTTGAACAAGTAGAAATCATAAACGAAAAGTCTAGTGTTCAAATTCAAGAAATTTCAGAGAACAATGATATATCAGACACTCAAGAGAAACTAGATGAAACTAAAAATCCAGATCTCCCTAGTAAACAAATTTCAGAGACTCCTGAGACTAACTATGAACATGAGATCCTATGGTATTTAGAATTTGATGGTTCAGTTAATAAATTAGGGGTAGGAGTAGGGATTTGGGTACACAATCTAGAAAATGATCATGCTAAAGGGCATGCTTACAGATTAAACTTTAGATGTACCAATAATATGGCTGAGTATGAAACCCTGTTGTTAGGACTCAAATTGATCAAAAGTTTAGGGGCAACCAGGGTATCAGTTTTGGGAGACTCTAATTTAGTCATTCAACAGATAAAAGGCAACTTCCTCACAAATGATCCCAGATTAAGATCTTACAGAGGGGCAACAATTGAGATCCTCAATACATTTCTAGAAACACAGCTGGCCAAAATTCCAAGAAAACATAATTTGCATGCTCACAGTTTGACAACATTTGCCAGAACTTGTAAATTACCTTTTGAACCCAATCATTAGTTCATAGCTGAGATTAAACACAGGCCAACTGTACCTGACAATGTAAAGAATTGGCAAGTGTTTGACAATGATATTCAGATTATCAATTTCTTGACTCTAAAAGAAGAGTTTTCTAGCTCAAATATAGACACGGACACTGTTAGTGAGGTTGATCAAATAGATAAAATTCAAATAGACATTTCAGTAGAAAGTGCAGCTCAAATACTTCACCCAACAAAATTTACCAAGAAAAAGTTGCAAGATATTAAAAAAGTAGACATTGATGAGATTATTGGAGGGGAATATGAAGTCATTAATTTAAAAGACAATTATTTGCCCACAGGATTAACTCCTTTGGAAGATTTCTTTGATTCTAATGATATCCCAAAGAAATCCAAGATGCAGCCTCTAAATGCAGACATTGAGGACTGTAACATAGGAATTGAAGAAAATCCTAAAACGATAAAATTATCCAAAACTTTACCCCCTGATCAAAAGCTTAAATATGTTGAACGCATCAAAGAATTGCAAAATGTCTTTGCCTGGAGCTATGAAGATCTGAAATCTTATGACACCTCTGTAATTCAACATACAATACCCCTTAAGCAAAATCAAAAGCCATTTAAGCAAAAGCTCAGAAGGGTCAACCCTGTACTACTCCCTTTAATTGAAAAGGAAATCAAAAGAATATATGAAGCTGGGATAATTTCTCCTATTAGGTTTCCAGAATGGGTGTCTAATTTAGTGCCCACTAGAAATAAAACAGGAGAAATCAGATTGTGTGTTGATTTAAGGAATGTAAATAAAGTTTCTTTGAAAGACCACTACCTGTTACCTAAGATGGACCACATTTTACAAAGGGTAGTAGGTGCTTCTAGGATTTCACTGCTGGATGGGTTTTCAGGCTTTAACCAGATTCTTGTCCATCCTGATGACTAGGAAAAGACTGCTTTTACAACACCATGGGGAACTTTCAAATATGTTAAAATGCCATTTGGACTTAAGAATGCAGGGGAAACCTTCCAACGAGCAATGGACATAGCTTTTGAAAAATAAATTCACGATTTTCTAGTCATATATCTAGATGATCTTACTGTGTTTTCTAAATTAGATCAGCAACATTTAGATCATTTGAGACAAGTGTTTTTAAAGTGTAGAAAGTATGGTATTTCGTTAAATTCTAAGAAGTCGTTGTTTGGTCTAGAGGAAGGCAAAATGTTAGGCCATATAATCTCCCAAGATGGAATCAAAATTGATCCTGATAGAATAGAAGCCATTCTACAAATACCTCACCCTAGAAATGTCAAAGAACTTCAATTTTTCCTAGGAAAAATGAACTTTTCAAGAATATTCATAACTAATTTGGCTGAACTAATCAGATTGTTGAATAATATGTTGAGAAAAGATTCCAAGGTTAAATGGACATTAGAAGCTAAACAAGCATTTGAAGAAATTAGAATAGCTCTGACCAGAACACTAGTCCTTACAAGCCCAAAGTTTGATAGAGACTTCATAATATTTTCATTTGCATCTGAACACACTATTGCTATTGTTTTACTACAGAAAGATGAGCAAGGATGTGAAAAACCCATAGCCTTCTTTAGTAAATTACTCAGAGATGCACCGCTAAAATACCCATTCATGGAAAAAACAGGCTTATGCACTTGTAAAAGCCATTAAAAACTTTAGAGTATACATATTATACTCCCATATAATAGCCTATGTACCAAATGTTATTGTCAAAGATATCTTGACCCAAGAGGGGATTGAAGGCAAGAGAGATAAATGGATTGCTACTATATTAGAGTATGATATTGAAATAAAGCCTACAAAGCTTATAAAAGGACAGGGATTGGCTAAACTCATGACCGAAACCAATTACCAAGCCCTGGATATCAATGAATTGGATAATGAATAGGAGATGGTGACTCCACAAATCAGCCAGGCCTTCTTAGAATCACCTTGGTATGCTGATATAACTCATGTATTATTAAAACTGCAGGCTCCTCCAGGGTTATCCAGAACAAAGAAAAGGTTTTTAAAAATAAAATCTTCAAAATTTTGTATTTTAGATGGTGCTCTTTTTTGGAAAATTCATGAAGGCATTCTATTAAGTTGTTTAATAAAAGATGAAGCTGACAAGGTACTCAAAGAATTTCATGCAGGGGACTGTGGTGGACATCTGTACTGGAAATCAACTGCTGACAAAATCCTAAGGGCTAGATTTTACTAGCCAACCTTGTTTGCTAATGTCAAGAAGTTTGTCATTGCTTGCCATAAATGTCAAATTTTTGAAGGAAAGAGGAAACTTCTACCTTTACCCCTTAGACCAATTTCCACTGAAAAACCATTTCAACAATGGGGTTTGGACTTCATCGGGGAAATCCATCCTCCCTCTTCTGGCCAACATAAATGGATCCTCACTGCCACAGATTATTTCACCAAATGGATAGAAGCCATCCCTTGTAGACAAGCCAACGATTCAGTGATCATAGGATTCCTAGAAACCAACATCTTGTCTAGATTTGGTTGTCCTGAAAAGATCATAACTGACAATGTTGCTACTTTCAAATCCAAGAGAATGATCAGTTTCTGTAACAAGTACCACATCACCTTAGGCCATTCCATAGCCTATTACCCTCAAGGTAATGGTCTAGCTGAGTCCTCCAATAAAAGCCTAATTAATATTATCAAGAAAGTGTTGGAAGAAAAAAAGAAAAACTGGCATAAGAAACTTACTAATGCACTATGGGCAGACAGATTAACTACCAAGAGATCCATTGGGACTAGTCCTTATGAATTAGTATATGGTATGGAGGTTATAAATCCTTCATCATTAGGGGTCCCTATAATGAAATTGCTGCAAGAAGCTCAGGTACAGCCCAATAACATTCAAAGAAGGATAAATCAGACCATCCATTTGCAGTAGACCAGAGAAGAGGTGTACCAAAGATCCCAAGTGTTATAAGAAAAACTCAAGAAATTTTTTGATAAGAGGACCAAGGGAGAAGATTTTTACATAGGCAACAAAGTTTTAAAATGGGATTCCAGGAGAGAAGACAAGGGAAAACATGGGAAGTTTGACTTCCTATGGAAGGGACCTTTTATTATCTAGGCCTCACAGGGAAACAATACCTATTTTTTGAAGAACCTAGATGATTCAGAAACAGAAGGAGGGCCAGTTAATGGTCGAATGTTGAAACACTGTGTTGATCCAGTTTGTTGATATATCCTGACTTTGACTTGTACATAAGAAAGTTTAGTTTCTGCAGCTTTTTACAGCAATAAGGATGAGTAGGAAAGTGCAGAAAATTTTGAAAAGTAGTAAAGGAATTTTACCATTTTTTGTTTTGCTCAAGGAAAATGTGTATATTTTACATGATCTTTTGTACAGTTTTCTACTTTCAGCAAAGGAATATTTCAGAGCACAGCAAGAGTTGTTCATAAGGCCATCTGACCTGTTGTTCTTTACTTTTCACCAGAAAAAGCCATCCCCAAGTGGAGCCAGTGTTATGCTCCTATATCAATAGGTGTCATATTTCATGATTGACTCGATTAGATCTGCAATATGTGCATACCTTTTCTTGTTGCAAAGGTTTTCCATATTCTCAAAAGATCAAAAAATTTTAAAAATGTAAAGAGGGTATACCCTAAAATAAAAATCAAAGGGTGAAATGATAAATGGTCAAAAGAAAAAATGAAAAGAAATGAACCCCAAATGAAAAGGACTAGGAAAGTGTGCAAGTCAAAATGCTACTACTATTTCATTTTCTGTAAATGAAGCATCATGTACAGCTTGTTGAACTTTTTTCACAATTGATGAATGGCCAACTAGCTTAATCTTGGCCAGTTCATGTTTGAATTTCCTATTTTACAGATAGAGAATAAAAAATTTTCTAAACTGTTTAAAATTGGTAGATAAGTAGATAGGTAGAGAAGCAAAGGAGCTCAACTACTTAAACTAAGCCCTTGGAAGAAAGAAGTGCAGATTTAGATAGGCTTATCACATAAAGAAAAGAAAGGCTGAAAAAGGGTTGCTAGTCCAAGTGCACCCAAAGAGAAAGGAGAAAAAATGTTAGGTACAATAAGATGGTAGGCAGTTTTGATGTTGCAAAAGAGACTTGTGATTGATTTTTTCTCTCAAAATGATAATCTTACCTCTATCACGGGTACTATGTCAGTTTTATATTTTTGGAGCAACTCAAGCAAAGCATGACTAATATCCCTCATACTTTTTCAGTTAAATCACTTACTAATCTCCCCCAAGGTATTAAGATCTGCTTAATGTCCTTAAATACACTCATTCACTTTTTCATTAGATACCTGAGTAAAACCCCATTCTTACTTAGGGAAATGTCCTCATTTCTTGAATAAATTCATGTTTTTCCCTTTAGCTTAAGTTCTCAAACATTCTAACTTAGCGCTTTTTCATTATATTTCTCATATTAACTATTAATATTATTTTATAACTCCCTATACTTGTTCCCTTTTTCCCGTATGGTATAAATCTATAATAAAAACTCCCAATTATTAATATTTCCAGCCCTCGGTTATATAACCATATTCGCTCTTTTTAAAGGGGATTAATAGATCCATTTGGGATTTATTAATGACCTGCTGCGTGCCATCGAAAGGGTTAATTAACATTTGGTTAATTAATAACCTAACGTAAAAACCCCACAAACCAATAAAAATCACCCTGAAAATCATTAAAACATTGTTTACATACACGAGCCCCCGCGCCTTAACCATCTGTCACCTCTGTTGACCGCCAACCGTCAGATCAACGTCCCCAGATCCAACGGCTGAGATTTGTTTTGCGCTCCACTCCATTGCCGAGAATTAATGCCCGGGAGATTGGTGGTATTCCTGCCCGTACCCAGACGCATGTCACACTCCCGCGCTGCTCGCGGCACCCCCATACAAAATCACGTTAGCCCATAAGCGATTCGGGGTAAACCACTTACCACCCTCCCATTGACCATCTACCGCGTCACTACCATGTCACCATCCCGTACCCTCTGCTACGTGACAACACGTCCCATCATGCTGACATCATCTGCTCAATAAATGCCAAAAATACCTGCCAAGTTGATTTTCATTAAATAAACGATAAAATGTCATTTTCGCCCCGATTTTCTACAAACTATGCTCCATGCAAAGCATGTCCAGTCGACTGTTCGAGCAGTTAGCCTATCACCCAGCCAAGAAACTCCAGCGTCGTGCTCAGAAGTCTGCCATTCGACTTGCAAATTCACAGTTTTACCTCTGTAATCCAGGTATTTATCCGTTTTTACCCTGCAAACTTGCAAATTCACTTTTCCACAGAGAATTCTACCTGAAAAAGCCAACTTTAAGTTGAAATCAGTTTGTTTTGTCCATAAGAGACCCTAAAACATGCTGTTTAGTCCAAATTCTCCACAGAAAACCCAAATTCCTGCTTGAATACATAAGAACCAAACATGGAAGCCCCCATAGCCCTGAATGTCACACCCCTGAATGTACCTCATAAAGACTTGAATTATCTACCCTTGGCCGACAGAGATTTCCAAATAAAAGACTTAACTGGTGACAGGAATCATCTTCAGACCTTCTGCCAAATCAGAGATAGTCATCTAAACGACTCTGACATTTTTGGACTATGGGAATCAAACCTTCCCATGTACTTTCTTCCCTTGGTCCATGTTTTCCCAAATATCATTCAGCAATGCTGTGTCAGCTATGACCCTGTCCACAGAGCAATTATGTCACCTTCCCAAACTGTCATTTTTTCCATAACTGCTGAATCCATCAATGAGATGATACATTTCCATTCCACTGAGCCCGTTGCTCGTCTTTCCATGGGATTTTTGCTTGAAAAGGCTTCTCAATTGCCCAACTTAGAGATAACTCACATTACCCAGATGTTCATGATACCAATGCACCAACCTAAAGGCCCTCCTCCTTATTTGCGCCCCTTTTTCACTGAGACTGGAAAACTCATTCTTGACATGATATCCTTGATCTTGGGATTTAGATCCAGTGAATATGTGGATGATATCACCCTGGTTCTATTATCTATCTTTACTCCAGGACAGCCCCCTGCTGTCAAGTATGACTATGCCACTTTTATAGCCAACAAAATCCATGACCAATTCCTGAATTTGGATAGAGAAGGAGTTTTCAAATACACTTCTTATATATACCATCTGTTGTTATATTATTAGCCAGATAGCTTTCCATTTCCCATTAGGAAATTAGACTCAAAAGGAAATCGAAGGTCTGTGATCTTTTGGAGCTCAATCTTCCATGACTGTGACTCCCCTTATACCTATAGTGAATTCATTGACTTATTTGTACACCTAGCCTCCACTCTGCTGATAGGAGCTCCTCCTCCTAGGATCACTGGTGATATGAAGAAGATTTTGCAGCTTTCCAAACAATACAGGATAGGTGACTGGTACCTCTACCAGAATCACACAGAAATCAGAATATATGGATGTGAACTATGCCCATTCAAGTTGCCTAGATATGTGCCTATGAGGTTATTTGCATTAGAATATTTCAGGCAACTCATCTATGTAGACTTAAACCACTTTTGTAATGTAAAGAAGAAAGCTCAGCTAAGAATCAGAAACCAGTTAGGCCCTTATGTCATCAATTCTAGGGATGTGTGGCAAGATGCTGAAAAGATCTTAGAAGACCACCTTAAATTCAAGAAGAATTTTCAGTGGGTGCCATATGACCCATGTAGTTTCATAAGTGACAGAAGGGTAAGAAATAGGCTATCAATATATGTACATCATAGGATTCTAGAAATTGAACAATATGAAAATTAGGAAGAATGGGTATAAGGGACATTAATAGGGGAAATTAGTGAACAAGAAAAGATGGAAAAAGCTATGAAACATCTTGAAAAAACCCTTGACCTGGACTCTTTTGGACAGGTTTCTTTCAAGTGGCCTCAACAATTAGGAGTTGGGACATCCTCTACTGGAACTTCTTAGTAGCTTGCACAAAGAACTAGCGCATCAGTCATAGGGACTTCAAAGGGCAAAGAGGTGGAAACAACAGAACAGTCAATCATGACTGATCAGCTAGGGGGGTCCAAAGAACAGGAACAAGTACAAATTCCTCCTACCCAATCTAAAGCAGCAGAAATCCAAGCATTACAAACTCCTCTAAATGAGGAAAGAAGCAAGAAGAGAGACAGAGAAGAGGCCACACCTATCAGTGAACCTGCTGAACAACCAGTAGCAAAGAGACAAAGACTGAATCCTCTGTCGGAAGAGGAAATCATTGAAGAAACGACAGACAGTCTAAGAGGTGAGAGGGTCGTCAGCCAACAAACTTCCCCAGTGGTAGATACATTAACTAGCTCACATAGATAGGAGCTAGAAAGGCAGCACAGTGTGGAGGTATCATCCACCAGGCCACAAACCAAACAATCCTCAGACATTAAACATATTTTCATAGAGATCAAAGCTATAAATGATCCTGTGAGGATTCAGATGTACAATCAGTACTTGAAGATGGCCCCTTCAAACCAACAAAGGTTAATGTCTGCCTATGACATTAAAGAAGGCAAAATGTTAATGAGTTATTTTAAGCCAAAGGTACATCAACCCCAATCCGCAGCAGATTACATCAGAACAAACTTAGACGTCCTAGCCAAAGACATTCATCCAATGGACTAGGTTGAACTTTACAAGCAGACTGGAGAAATGGTTTATTCTACACTGGCTTACAAAGCAATGTTGGACCACCAGTTACAAAGTTCCTTAGACAACACAACAGCTCAGCTGCATTGGGAGAAAGCATCTTCTCTAGCCAAGAATAATAGAATCAAAACCTTAGAAGAGATCATCATGGAACTGGGGCATGACCCCCAAGACGCTAAAGGTGTAAAGGCACTAATAAAAAAGAAGGAATAAGACATTACTGCCCTGAGGAAATAGCTGAAGCTACCTCCTTCAATGCACCCTCAGACTGCAGAAGTTATAGAGCAGAAATCAGAAGAAGACATGATGGACCTGCTCATGAAACTTAACGAAAGATTAACTGATACAGAGCAGGCACTAGAAAAAACATTAAAAGAAAAGTAGGGAGAGTCAAACTCCCAGCCACCTGAGGTAATCCCTACAGTCACAACTACAGTCCCCTCAACAATTGAATCAGCATTGGCCCCAAATGTCCTAGCAGTTGCAGCAGAGGTAATCACAGGTACAACATTACTAGGAGTAGCACCAGGCAGCAATGGTAATATGAGCACAGAAGAATTGATAAAGGCCATGGAAGAATTGAAACTCCAAGTGTCAGAGCTGAAACAAGTAAAGGAAAAATTGGTGAAAGTAGAAATGAGTTATGATAAATCCAAAATAAGTGTGGCAGAGAAAATAAGAGAGGTTAAAGCATTAGAAAATAAAGTGAGAACATTAGAGAAGGATCTCACTTTGGATAAGCCTCTGCAGAAATCAAAGGAATTCTTTGGACCAACATCAATCAATCCCTTAGTAATGTTTGGGCATCTATACAAACTATTTATGAGCAGGTTGACTTAGTGAGTGTAGCACATGGAGAAGTTCAAAAAGCAAGAGCTTTATTAGGACAAATTCCTGATCAAGCCAACCGGCTCATACATTTTTTGAGTTACAGAAATAGAGAACAGCTGGAATAGCTTGGCATCCCAGATAGGACAGACACCATTTTGAAAATCAAAAAAGTTCTAACCAAGAGAACTTTAATGCAGAATTTGGAAAAAAGATGCCAGGACATGCAAGTAAAAATTAATTCTTTCATGAAAAGGTTTACAGTTTTGCAGAATAAAGGGCTACCAAGTTTTTTAGGTAATAATGAATGGCTCATGAAACATGTAGATTATGTACATAGGTTGAACACATATGCTGTTGATCAAGTTAATTCATCAACAAGTGCTTCAGGAGTAAAAGCACTCCCCACAGGCCAAAGCCTCTATGATAATTTGGAGAGCTTATTTTATATTGAACATGAGGTAAAACATCTGTTTCAGCTCCAGCCTAATTTTATCAAATATATAGAAGCTGATGAAACCTTGAGGAAACTTCAGAGACATAAATTGCCAGAGCAATAATGGTGGGAAGACATGTTAGGGATCTTGTAAATTCCTCTTGGGTAAAACGTACATTTCTGGGCTATTTTTCCGTGATAAAGATAAGCAGAGTTGAACAAGGATCAAACGGATCAAAGTATATTGAAACAGGATTAAAGCGTATCAGACAAAGATGCAGCAGCCAACACAGAGTATCAGTGGAAAACAACTGTAAACTGACTCGCAGAGTCTGCCTCTAGCACATCCGACGAAGATAGAGCAGCCAGTACAGTGTCGATTCATCTTTTCCCTCTTTTCGAGACTGTTTGTCTCTATCTATTGTAAAAAAGGGGATTAGTCATCATTAGATATTATCTCTATCAGATATTTTGTAAAGATATTTTGATATTTTGTATAAATACCCCCCCAGACGAAGTATTTCGGGTTGGTCGGTGTTCATAGTTTTTGACTGTAATACTGAAATTTTTAGAGTAAAAAGCTGTTGGAACCATTTGTTGTCTAGCCTACTGGATGAGGAATTGATGCAGAGGACTTGTCACAGAATTATTGAATCAAACATCAGATCAATAAGTCCCCTTTGCCTTATGTTTTATAGTTTTCTTGTTTATTATATCATTTGTGTTTCATAATCTGAATGGTAAGGAAAATGATTAATCAGAATTTGCTTAAACTACACTCTGTCTTCAATCTTTATTATTCTCTGTGTTTTCTTCAAAATTAATATAAGCATTGAATTCTTGATTGCTCCTGCTTCCTGATTCTTGCATATTTGACTACTTGCTAAGGAATTCTTAACTACTCCTTAACAGTAATCATCCATTTTCCCTCTTGCAATATGTTGAAGGATTCTTAATTGCCCTTCATCCCTTGTGTTCATTCCATCTGATTCCAGCCTATCTTTTCTCCCTGTTTGACTACCTTGCTCTGTGGTACCATCATCTATTAAGAAATCGAATCCAGAAAGCCATCCTTCTTTGACTCCAGCATGCCCAATGGACTAAACTATTTAGTGTGCCTCACTGTTCTATTGAATTTCACCATCCAAACCCAAAACAAAACCCTTGAACTTCATAACTAGCCTAACACATTTCAAAACAAAGCTAAATCATAAAGAGAGAGCCCTCTCTGGATGTAGATTGGCTAGAATCTGTATCTAAAAGATTGGTCTGTGGTTACCTTGGTCGTATTTCCTTTCATACAACTTTGGGGAACAACCTGAGTGATAACACACAGCTCAGCAGGATTGACAACTAGACTGCATTGGATGAAGAAGGCCCCTTGGCCCACTCTTTTGTTGCGGATTGGGTTATATGAAATCCGGATTTTCAAGCAAGTGGATATTGAAGCATTACTAATGAAGAAGTATCCATTTGACCTCTAGAGCTACAATCCCTATGACCCACATTACATTGTGAAATATCATTGCACAAGAGTACAGTTCAACTGGATCCACATGGCATGTCATTGGGCGGAGGAGGACCTATGGAGATACTATTACAACTCCACTAGACTCAATGATCTGGTCAGCTTCGCTATGGAGTGGTTAGTGAAGCAGCCTGAAGCAGCATCCCGAGAGCATGAACACTAGCAGTAGTAGTATCAGAGGCAAGCATACCAGTGCGTGACAAAGGCAAGAGGAATATTGTTGATCACATGGAGGAAAAGAAAAGTTGTAAGTTCTGAATAGATCCATTGGTAGAGAAAGCAACTATGGCTATAGAGGCGAAGAGGAAAAACTGCGACAAGAGAATTGCGTAAAGGTAGAGGGATAAGAGAAGAATGGAGGAAGCATACAAGGAGTTGCATGAGCTGAAGGAGCAAGTCTAGAAGGAATAAGAGCTATGCAAAAAGGAGGGGGAAGCACAACAGAAATAGGTACAGTAGGGGGAGAAACATGTGAAAATAGATGAAACAACACCCGTACAGGTAGTGGATTCATCAGAATAGCTGGAGTTAGTCCAACAAGGTGAACCATCATAGGAGAATGACTTCACTCATGAAATAGATCAAGCAATTCAACAGTTGGATATGGATATGGAGCAATGGGAATTTGAACAGAACATCAACCTTATGCGTCACCACTAAGAGGTCAACTTATCTGCTTCAGCACATCGAGATGATGAGCAAGTATCAAGTGACCGAGGAGGCACTAAGATCCTCAACGATCAGCCAGAACAAGAGATGCACAACATCTCATTCGACGAGTCTCAACATAAATTTGTGCAATCTCATAGATTATCGAATCTGGATG
Source organism: Pinus tabuliformis (assembly GCA_031772625.1). Lineage (NCBI taxonomy): Eukaryota > Viridiplantae > Streptophyta > Pinopsida > Pinales > Pinaceae > Pinus > Pinus tabuliformis. The sequence continues at coordinate 350,810,038 of CM062808.1, read as the reverse complement.
ATCATACATCTCCTACGCAAGTTGAGGAATGAGTGATCATGTCTGACATGTACAAACATCCAGCAGCCTTGGCTGATGCTACTATAGTGTATGTCGAAGACACTAGTTCAAGTGTTCACTTTCTGATAGCCAAGAATGAGCGAATGGCTAAAGAACTATAGATGCCCAAGAAAGGAGGAGAGTTGGTGACAATGTCTACCCGAGCTGAACTAAAGAAGGCAATACTAGAGGAAGTATTGTCCCTTGACATAGTTATGTGAGCGTTGTACTCCAAGTTTGGCACCGTGCATAAGGCAGTCGTCCATCTCAATGGATGGCAGTAGCGATGTGATAGAAGAGCACATGTCTTAACGAACTTTCATGTTGTTGTTGATTACATGCAAGCATGGATGATGAGATACAAGGGAGCCCCACTTCACTTGCATAAGATGATGAAGGCCAGTGCGGTTGAGCTGAAGGCACATATCCAGAGTTAGATCCGGAACTACGAAGATCTCCCATAGCTCATCACTAGTATACAAGATTCCCATGCACGTGTGTTGATCCCATCTATTGGGACTCTCACCCAGGTGATGAAAAAGACATAGGTCTAACTAGACCTTGACTCATACTTTAATGAGTCGATGTGCATTGCTACTAGCCTAGACGTGCCCATCATTACAGACATCATGCACATGTATGTTCCTAGTCCAGCTGCATTGAAGACAATGATGCGCATGCTTATAGATGAGTTGGATAGAAGAACTCGAGCAGTGTACCCAGATGTTATGGAGGCAAGCATTAGGTTCTAGAAATATGTTACCTTGGAGCACATGGACATCATAAAGTATTAGCAATATTGGCATCAATATATTACTGTTGATCATTGCGAGGATGTTGAGGAGTTGGACTTACATTGTTGTCTAAGTTAGAGTGATGTCTAGCATGGCTTTCTCATGCCATTTTGTCTCAGATGGGTACATGTGCATTGTAATGTAACGTCATGTCAATTGTAAGTCAACTGTCGATAGTTGGATGTAACAATCACAGAGTAGATGAAGAGTCATGAGGGTAGATGAACTGTCACAAAGGGGAATGTTAAGGGTCATCGAATATGGGAATGTCATAACTCATTGTATAGGCTTTTGGTTAGCCAATCTTTCGATAAGACTATCTTCGAGAGAGCTTGGAAAGTATTGTAACAAGCCTTGGCTTCTCCACTATGCAGAGTTAGTAAATATCTTTGGAGGAGAAAACAATTGTGGATGTAACGTTCCGCTATCAGAACTAGTGGTTGGACATGGATGTATTGTATGAATGGAACATACACTTCTTAATATAACAAGAGCTAGCACTTTTCATGCATATGTTGTATTGTATTCTATGCTATTTTGTTTACTCTAAATGATATATGTATTGGTTTACTTACGCATGCATGTATAGCTATATGTGTATGTATGTACAAATATTTCTGAAATGTGTTGTTGGTTTAACCATCACTTTGGATTTCTTGCTAACTTTCCTTCCATGTTGTGATGCATCTTTGCTCGTGTGTTCCCTTCTTAACTCTGTTCTATAACAGGTTTCCAAGGGGCACACTCATCTCAACCCCCATGTGTTAGAACCTCTCATGCACATTTTTTGGCTCGCTGCAGCTTTCACACTCCTACTACTATCCTACTTGCCTCTGTGCGAAATTGTGGTCAAGGTATTACCATACGACCCACTGCTAGGACTCCTACACAAAACAGTCTAAGGTCTAATTGGGACTTCTTACTAGGGAGATCCCTGACATGTTGGTAGGTCCAACACATTCAAAAAATTATTTGATGTCCTTAAAAAAATAGATAATGGGAAGAAAAATGGAAAACTAAAAAGGTAATCATTGTGATACCTTTCACATCATCCCTAACCCTTAAGGAGTTGATAAGCCACCACATTATCTAATCCTTTATCATAACAAAAAAAAAATAACAGTAAATAAAGTACAAGAAAAAATGGACAAAGGATAAAAGGTCTCATCACAAGACGACCTACGACCATCATAGGATTTAATGTGGTGACATTACCACTCTCATCACAAAAATAGCATAATGGCCTCATCATCATAAGAATGACAAGAGGTCTCATCACGAGCTAGCTTGTTTTCCACATTATCTCTTGAGAGTGGCATTGTTATTAACTGGTCACCATGCCAGAACAATAACCATTTGATGATAATTGAGAAATAATAAAAAGTTATGAATTATTTTTTTAAAGCGGAGTGGGATAGTGAGATATCAATGGGTTAAAAGAAAACCTTGTTTTGGCTATAGATGACTGCTGGAACATTAGACCATGCCTATGGTATTGAAGTACATCTAAAAATTACCATCTAAAAAATATCCATTTTTTCTCTCCATTACCAATAACAAAAGGAAAATCATTGAACTACTATAGGAACTCATTTTTTTCCCTTTGGAAGGTGGTAATGATGAATGTGTGTAAATAATTAATTTTTTTGTTTAACATATCATGGATGTAAGCTTGGAAGAATTAATAAATGTATTTTAATTTTTTTTTAGTTTTTCCCTTAGAGGAAATATTTCAAGGCAATGTATCTTATCCATGCTCAGGGCTCAAAGATCTCTCCACGTGATTTTTCCTGATTTGAATGCTTTGGACATCATGATTTTATCCAATTCTAATGCTTCAAGCATCATAAATATACAAGTCTCATCAATATATTCCATGCCAATTCCTTCAATAAGTATATCACAAGCTTCAACCTTACTCCCATTTCTCTGGTGCTTGCTCCATTATGCCAAAATAATGAATTCTTATCTAAATATTCATATAAAATGTCCTTCCAAATCAAATACATAATGAATGGTCGAGGATGACCTTTAATTCATTGCGGTGAGGCGAGGGCAGGGGGGGAGTAAATACATAATGCATACAAACTTTGGAACAATCATTGTATGTTATGCATACAAACTCTATAAAAATCATTATATGCTATTTTCTTTGAATTTTCTACTCAATACAACTAACCTGCATAGTTGAAGGTTTTTGAATAGGATCGAATAATTATAGACTAGGTGGGATGGTTAGAGTATTTCCCACAGTGGCAAGGTTTTGACAGTGAAGTGGCTTTGGAGTTCATGAGAAATATGAAAAACGGAACGACAACAGTAAAAGGTAGACAAATCCAAGTTAATTCAGAAGTAGTAGCGGAAGAATAGGACTACCCTCGTGTTGTTTAGCTAAATCCTCTCTACAAACATAGACGATCCCTCTAGCCCAATGAGTGGGTCTAGAAACCAAAGTGACAATATACTAGACACTTTCCTAAGTTACAATTGAAAAGAGAGACGAAGAATATGGCCTACCTTGTTTTGATGCTATCTCAATCTCCTTTGCTGAAGAATTTGAATCACTTGTGTCACGAGCTTGTTTCTACTGCTCTTGGCATTTATGCATCTGCACAAGATATCAAGACACAGCAAGGCATACAAATACAAATATCTTGTTCAAAAGCAACCTACTTAACTGATCAAGGATTGTTAAGCCAAATGATACATAAACATACACATTTATGGAAAATGAGCCAACAATTATATATTAATAGAATACGGGAGGAAGCATAAAACCAAGCCTTGATGTCAATAGGCTCCCTTCGAATGAATTTACAAGTGCAAGATAGGCTCTCCAAGCACTCCTTATCCAAGCTAAATGAGTAGCATATAGGCACAATCTTAGCATAAGGGTGAAAATAGACATAGACCAACTAACCTCTAACCTGACCAACCATCTAGGAATGGGAGAGGATCAATACATAGGATGGTAAAGGGAGTTATGATCTCTCCAAAGATAGGAGGAGGCCCTCATCTCAAGGAGGTAGCTCATAGGGATAAGATCAAGAGGGAAAGTTGGGATAATTCAACCTCATCTATGTCGAACAACCTCTAGCTCGCTGCTCTGGAAGCTTCTAGATCATGAAGCTTCTCATCCTATTTGGGAAAATTTCTTTTTTGGGATCATCACAGGTAAGTAAACAGAGTGATGTCATTATGGTTCTCACATAGTGAAACATGTGACCATCACGGTTCTTCGCCTCATAAGAGCAATGATTTTCAAATTAGGGTTTAAGAGCCATTTCCTTTAGGGAAAGCTCAAGGCATTTTCCAATCAATGTCTTAGGGAGGATCTGAGCTACATATATGAATGATTACACTTCATAATGGTCATGTTTCAGTTACTTTGGGGTATGTCACAAGGAAGTGCAGGAGGTGTGACAAAACACTGTGTAAGAGATTCCCCCTAAAGCATGAACGAAGAACAGGGAGTGATGACTGAGATGATTTATGAGATTTAGCAAGGACAAGGACAAATACTGTCAGGAGACCTATAAATCAAGGATGCATATGCATATACATATCTGAGATCAAGAAATGAATATACGGTGATAGCACAACCATCTAGATGATAAGGACTATATGAAAGGATCTATGGCATGGGCGCAGCTATCCAACACAGAAGGATCATCTATAATCTAAGATCCAAGGCATGGACACAACCATCTGGTATAGAAGGATAATCATAATAAAAATAAAATCCCATGGTATGGTCACAACCATCCATATAGCATAAACATGTGTAAAATCATGAATAACACATAACTCCATGCAATATGATTCATATCAGATAGGACTCAGGGTCTTGTGCTCCATCCCGACCCGATCAAAGTACGAATTCTAACATGTGAATGAATGTGTTGCAGTCAAACATGCTAGAAAAATACTTGATTACTGACCAATGATGTGGACCATTAAATGGTACGAGAGAAACCACCCATAATGACAATGGTTCTCAAGGTACGATAGTAGAATTCGTGAATGTGATAACGAATTTGAAGTCTAACACTCTTGTAATCACCCGATTGAAGATCAATAGTGAAAACCTATCGTTGGATGTGAAGAACTTGTCATTAAGGCATGCAAGCCCTAATGTACTAAAACGGAGTTTCTAAGTCATCTTCCTGGATAATAAGTTGAAGTTGATAGGAAGTGATCCATGGAAGGAGAGTCATAGTGAGTCTCCCATCATCAACATAAAATAAAGAATAATTTGAGTAGGATCCAATACTGTAGCAAATATTGAGACAATGTATAGGTAATAGAATGTAGATAGGACTTCTCTTGAACATATTGGCAAAATGACTCTAGAGTGTGGCAATATTTGACTCAACATAGGACCAAGAGTCATAATGAGGAAGCGGAAAAATCAAATGAGAGGCAAAATGGATTACCCAAACCTGAAAGGACATGTCACTAAGTGAGGATGTCCCAAACCCGACATGAGAAATAGATGAGTGTCATGTTAAAGAGCGACATGCTGCCTATACAAAGGACGTTTCATATTCATTTTTTCCCCACTATTTCTAGTCAGTACCTCTTTATTTTTACAGAAGCTTAAAGAGGATACCATATGCTTGTCGTATAGGTTTATCCTTCGGATGAATCCATCCTAGTAATTTTTACAAGTCCTAGGAAGGAGAAACTCAATCTCATCATGGTGACACGTCTTTCACCATTTAATCGTTAATGAGTCTGATGGAAGAATAACTTGATATCTTTTTCACATTTAATGAGTTTGAAAAAGAGATGAAAAAGAAAACTCCATCATGTCCCTTTTCGTAATTTGTCCCTCTAACCCAAAAAGGTACAAAACAATATTCGAGAGAGCCTCTTGACCATATCAACAAAGGTGTACCTTTTTCATAAATAGTAAATCTCATCTTGAAAAGGAGGTAAACGTATACTGAGACGACATCAATTCATTTACCTTAACAATTTCGAAATGACAAGTACTCGGAAATCTTTTCATATTTCAAGAGTAAAAAAAGAGCTGAAAGATCACTCCTCCTAGAGGCACGAGTTGTATAAAAGGATAGCAACTAGTTCCGATCATGATGGAACTGATCAAAACATGTAATGGTGAAGAGGCTTGCTAATAAGACCACTCATCACAGATGTTCCTTAGGAAAGGGTAAAACAACCAAGTGAAAGTGAATGATTGGCCAAAGAGATGGTGATGATGGAATGAAAAAACCAAGGCGCATCTGGAAAAATAGGTTGATAAAAACAACAATCATTAGATGTAAAGTGGGAATGGTATCATTTTTACACAATATTGAAACATCGGAAACTATGCTTGAGTATACTTGAAGATGGTTTCATTTTTACACATGCTTGAAACATGAGAAAAAACTATGCTTGTATTTTGGTTTCATTTTTACACAAGCTTGATACAAATATAAACTATGCTTGACTCCCCCCTAGCAAAATGACTCAATTCGAGGTACATGCCCCCAAGCTTCATTTCATTCACCTAAGTGGATGGAATGAAGGTTCACTTACGAGATCAAGTGAAAGCCTCGACCAGGATTTTATGAGATCTAATCAAAGACTTGAATTAGAAGGGGATTTGTTTCATTTTTGAATGAGATTGACACATGAAAACAACCATGCTCATGGAGGCCTATTTCATTTTTTAACAAGGTTGACATAGTAAAAAAACTATTGTCATGGTCATTTGTTTCATTTTTTAAGGAGCTTGACACAATACAAGGAACTCTGCTCCATACACCTATTTCATTTTTTAACGAGGTTGACATAGTACAAGAACTATCCTCATATCCCGTGTTTCATTTTTTAAGAATCTTGACACAAGACAAGGAACTATGCTCCATATCCCTTGTTTCATTTTTTAACGAGATTGACACAAGACAAAGAACTATGCTCCATATCCCTTGATCACAGACCAACAGAGGCCATGGATTCCAAGAGGTTCTCATCAGATGGGAGAACAACACTTGGGAAGGGATATATATCCAGGGATCCAAATGAAAAATCAGGCTCCAATGCCCCGAGTACATGGTGCACTACATCACCTACTTGATCATGAGTAGATGTGGGAATGGAATAGGTGGCCATGTAATTGAGTTGTGGTGGGGGTGATACCGCTTGCACATAAGAACCATTTAGGGATGATGGTTGAGTGGGAGCTGATTCAGGACCAATGAATGTAAGATGATCAATGATCACAATGCTTCCTTCATGTGGGAAACACAATCACTCGAAAGAGGGAATAAATAAGAGCTTCCATGATATAAAAATTGTCACGACCAAGGAGTAGATTAAAATCTAAAGGGCCTTGGACAACCATCACATCTATATAGACATTCTTTCCTCCTAAAATTAGGAAGGATCCCTAATAGTTGACTGGTTCCTTTGATAAAAGCTAACAAATTTTGGGTGACAGGGACAGCTGAGGAGAACCTAAAGCTTGCCACATAGTTGAGGATAGAATGCTAACATATTCTTCCCCATCTATGATTGTGCTAGGTACGACCATATGGTAAGTGTGTAATATAATCTGGAAAGGCACATAAGACGGAAGGCGATATCCTTTTGGTCAACTCCAATCAAAATAAGTGACTGAACTACTCGAAGGGGGTGTTGTAGGAACAAGAGAGCTACCCTTGTTCTCTATGGGAACAAGAGAACTGCTCTCATGTACTGCAAGAACAATAGGGTTTCCCTCTAGTTCATTTGAAACTGAAGAAACTAGAAGAACCTGAACAGTATGAGGTTCACTCTTTATCGAAAAAGTACAATTAACTGAAGGTAGAGTCAAGTCTATTGTTTTCTCAACCAATGATTGGTCAAGAACAAACTCACGAGACTCACCTTAAAATAGAGTGGGGTTGACCAAAGATGACTTTTAATCAATCATTGGATCAACTAATGAAGGATGAGGGGAAAGATTTTGATACCTAGTCAGAAGACGAGGTTGAGAAGTTGTAAGGTTTTCCAACTCTTTGCAAGCTTCATCCATAAAAGGACAAAGGTGAATGGGATGATTACCTTCACACAACTTGCAGGGAAATTTGAATTTTCCCTTTTCTCCATGGAATTTACTGTTAATATTTTAGGGCTTATCACCATCATGACTGCCAGAGGCTGATGAGAAAGGTTGATGTGAACCTATTGTTAGAAAAATATTATATATGACAGAGAAATGCAAGACATATAATATGCAGAAAAACACAAACACATCAAACCAGAGAGACACAGATATATGTGGTTCACCCAGTTTGGGCTATGTACACCCCGAATAGCCAGTCCTTCCTTTCTATTATCCAGCAAAATAAAGAGACACAACCTACAATAGATCCACTGTAATATCCTTTGTTTTCTCTCACAATCTCACCTCTCCATTTATCACTCAGAGAATACACCTCTATTACACAGCCTCAATACAATTCCCTCCTACAAAGAGAGGGTTTGCCTTCTAGGGCAAGAAACCCTAAACTAAAAATAAGTTCTACCGTCAAATCATCTGCCTAATGAGCGACCCAAATTTACTAGAAATTACTGTACCCCCTCGCACCCCCCCCCACCCCCCCCCCGTGGAGGGGTGTACAATCTTCCTGGGGTATACATCCGGTTGAAACAAAGACCTCTAAATAATCATGCTCCACACCCAACAATCTCCCACTTGGAGAATGATTGTAGCAACTCCACCATTGCTTCATTTGCTGGACAATGAATCCTCTTTGGACCTGGCTGTTTCTCATCTTCATCATCATCCTTGAAGACCAATTGAAACTGAGCATATTCTCAGTTTCTCCCTGGTTACAACTTTTGTTAGCATATCTACAAGATTCTGGCTAGTGTGTATCTTTTCTAGCTTCAACTCTCCATCTTCCAACACTGATCGTATGAAATGGTACTTGAGCTGTATGTGTTTAGTCCTGGAATGAAATGTTGAGTTCTTTGCAAGATGGATGGCACTTTGTCTATCACTGTATAACGCGCCCATATCATGATTCTTACCCAATCCATCCATAAACCTTTGTAAGCAAATCATTTCTTTACTAGCCTCTATAGCAGCAACGTACTCTACTTCTGTTGTTGAAAGTGAAACAACACTTTGGATTTTTGAAATCCAACTGAAAGCTGTTCCACATATAGTAAAAACATATCTTGTGGTGCTCCTCCTGTTATCTCTATCACCTGCCATATCTGCATCAACATATCCCTGTAGAGAAATGTTTGAACCACCAAAGCATAATGCTTGATTTGTGGTACCTCTCAAATATCTGAGAATCCATTTCACTGCCATCCAATGTTCTTTTCTTGGATTTTTCATGTACCTGCTTACAACTCCCACTGCATGTGTAATATCAGGCCTTGTGCAGACCATTACATACATTAAGCTTCCAACTGCTGATGCATATGGATATTTAGACATATAATCCATGTCTTCATGGGTCTTTGGGCACATCTCCTTACTAAGTTTGAAATGCCTAGCAAAAGGTGTACTAACTAGTTTTGCATTGTGCATATTAAATATTTTCAACACCTTTTGTATGTACTCATTTTGAGACAATGTTAATTTGTTATTTTTCATGTCTCTAGTTATTCTCATACCAAGGATTTGTTTTACAGCTCCCAAATCATTCATTGCAAATGAATTTGCCAATTTTCTTTTGAGCACATTTATTTCCTGCATGTTAGACCCTGCAATAAGCATGTCATCTACATACAATAACAATATAATAAAGCTGCCATAATTTTGCTTTTCAAGATAAACATAATGATCAGAGTGACATCTAGTATAACCTTGTTTAGACATAAACTTGGCAAATTTCAGATACCACTACCTTGGAGCCTGTTTTAAGCCATACAAGCTCTTCTTCAACCTGCACACTAGTTTCTCCTTCCCTTTTACCTCATATCCTTGTGGCTGACACATATATATCTCCTCCTCCAAATCCCCATGGAGAAAGGTTGTCTTTACATCTAACTACTTAAGATGCAAATCTTCAACTGCTACTAGACTTAAAATAGTTCTGATTGAAGTCATTTTAATAACAGGAGAAAATATTTCATCAAAAACAATAGCTTTCTTCTGTGCAAACCCCTTCACCACAAGTCTAGCTTTGTACCTTTGTTTTCCTCCATCTTCTTCCTTCAGCCTATAAACCCATTTATTCTGCAATGTAGTTTTACTTGTAGGCAACCTGACTAAGTCCCAAGTCTGGTTATGCATTAAGGAGTCCATCTCTTCTTCCATGGATAGCTCCCACCTCTTCCTGCTTTCAACCTGTGTTGCTTCTTCATAACATTCAGGTTCACTAGAATCAGTCAACAATAAATAATATAATGAAGGGGGGTATCGTTCAAGGGGTATACTTATCCTGGTAGATCTTCTAACACCACTTTCACGTGTTTGGGGTGCCTATTGCTGTTGTGGTGGTTTCTGTTGTTGTGGTTGTTGTTGTTGTGATTGTTGATTATTGTTATTTTCAGGCACCTTTACTTTTTTAGTGTCCCATCAACAACTGTGTATTCCTTGTTTTCGTTTCCCTGTTTCTTTTCTTGCAACTAATTCTTATACAAGACCTTTTCATTGAATATTACATGTCTACTCCTAACGATTTTGTGATTTTCATAATCATGTAAGCGATAACCAAAATCATTAACACCATATCCAATAAAGGTACATTTCTTTGATTTTTCCTCAAGCTTTGTTCTATTTTCATTATTAATATGGACAAAGGCCTCACAACCAGAAGGCTTTAAAAAAGAGTAGTTTACACTTTTACCTATCCATGCTTCCTCTGGAACACCACCATCCAAGGAACTTGAAGGCCCTCTATTTATTAGATAAACAGCAGTATCTACAACATCTTCCCAAAACTATAAAGGCGATCCTGCATGTAATCTCATGTACCTTGCACGCTCCATGATTGTTCTGTTCATCCTTTCTGACACACCATTTTCATGTGGTGTTCTTGGAACTGTCTTCTCTCTACGAATTCCATGCTCTGAATAGTACCTATCAAACTCTTTGCTGCAATATTCATGTCCATTGTCTGATCTGAGACACTTCAATTTCTTTAGTGTCTCAATCTCAACCAAATCTTTCCATTTCTTTAAAGTATCAAATACATCAGATTTATTCTAAATACAATAAATCCACGTTTTTCTAGTTGCATAATCAATAAAAGTAACATAATAATGAGAGCCACTGAGAGATGATACCTGAGAAGGTCCCCATACATTTGTATGCACAAGCTATAACTTTTCGCTCTTCTTTAATTTTCCAACTCTGAGAAATCTGACTCCCTTCTGTTTTCCATAAATGCATTTCTCACAGAAGTCCAAATCAGCATTCTTCAAACCTGACAACAAATTTCTTGAGTGAAGAATCTTCATCCCCTTCTCACTCATGTGTCCGAGCCTATGATGCCATAATGCCACATCTGCTCCTTTGGAAGTTAAAGCATTAACAGAGTTTGAAATACCATTGCATAAATACAATGTACCAACCTTTTCGCCTTTTGCTATTACCAGGGTTCCTTTGTTGACCTTCCAAGCTTTATCTGTGAAAGTTTTCACACAACCTTCACCGCCTAACTGCCCTGTTGAAATCATATTTTTCTTCAGATATGGAACATGCCTTACCTCCTTTAGTAGCCATTGGTTTCCATTCTACTATTTTACAAGAACCTTACTCATTCCAACAATTTTATAGGGTTTATCATCACCCAAATGGACTTGTCCAAAATCTCCTTGAACATAGTCAAGAAAATATTTCTTATCAGGTGTGGCATGGAATGATGCCCCTGAATCTACCACCTAGGAATCAGTAATATTTTTGAAAGAAAGAATCAAATCATCTTGTAACACCTCACCTGTCACATTTGCTTCATTATTGTTTTCTTGCTATGCATATCCTTCTTTTCCCTTCCAAGATCTACGGTCTTCCTTTAGGTGTCATTTCTTTCTGCATTTCCAGCACACTATCCTCGGTCTGGACTTGGATCTGCCTTTCCTTGATTTACTGCGATATCCTGAGCTCTTTCCTCTTTCCATTTTTCTTCCCATAGACTTTGCACTCAAAGCATTACCTGATGTCTCATTGGAGCTTTTCTGTCACATTTCCTTGCTAAGGATAGCACTGACAAGATCATCAAACTTTAAAGTACTAGATCCAGAAATAGAGTTACTAATGGCCATTACTAAACCATTCCAACTTTCTGGCAATGGGCACAAGAATAACAGAGCTCTAACTTCATCATTAGAGTTTACCCCTATAGAACTTAACTGACTTCTAACAATATTAAAATCATTTAAATGGTCTGCAACAGATCCACCTTCTAACATCTTCATATTAAATAACCATTTCATAAGAAATATCTTGTTTGAGGCCGAGGGTTTTTCATATAGTTTCCCCAATGCCTTAATCAAACCCTTTGTCGTTGTTTCCTTTGAAATGTTGAAGGTGACCGATGCTATGAGGTACAACCGTACTATTTCGAGTGCCTTTCTATCGAGAAGGTTCCATTCTTCATCTGTCATACCCATCGACATCTTTATTTTTCCACTCAATGGTAGGTACAGATCTTTCTGATAAAGATAATCTTCCATCTGCATCTTCCACAACAAGAAGTTTTTGCCGTTAAATTTCTCGACCCTAAACTTACCATCTTTTGCCATTTCTCCCACTTGAACGAGGAACCCTTCTTTCCTATGAGTTTATCAGCCAAATAGACCTTCGGCTCTGATATTAGTTGTTAGAAAAATATTATATATGACAGAGAAATGCAAGACATATAATATGCGGAAAAACACAAACACATAAAACCAAAGAGACACAGATATACGTGGTTCACCTAGTTTCGGCTACATCCACCCCGAATAGCCAGTCCTTCCTTTCTATTATCCAGCAAAATGAAGAGACACAACCTACAACAGATCTGTTGCAATATCCTTTGTTTCCTCTCACAATCTCACCTCTTTATTTCTTTCTTGGAGAATACACCTTTATTACATAGCCTCAGTACAATGCCCTCATACAAAGAGAGGGGTTTCCTTCTAGGGCAAGAAACCCTAAACTAAACATAAGTTCTACCATCAGATCATCTGCCTAATGAACGGCCCAGATTGACTAGAAATTACTGTACTTTTACAAGGCAATTTTATGTCTGTTTTTAGCTTCAGGGGTGCTTCCCCCGAAACCCCCGCCAGGGGACGGCTGGTCCCCGAACCCCCTAGTTGGGGCGGATTAGCCCCCCAGACCCCCATGGAGGGGACAAGTCCCCCCTGCACCCTCCCGCGTGGAGGGGTGTACCATCTTCCTGGGGTATACATCCGGCTGAAACAAAGACCTCTAAATAATCATGCTCCACACCCAACACCTGTAAACCACACTCCTAAGACCTTAGGAATACCAGGAAAATTCCAAAGAAGGTGGTCACCCTTACATAAACTACAAGGGAATTTTACTTTCGAGCACTGGTTCGAATATTGTTCATCACTAGTTGCATCCATAGAAATGGCTACATGGTTTCCCCATTGCTTATTTTGCTTCTTCTTATTCAGCCTCTTCTTGTTCTTCTTAGCTTCCTGATTACTAGAATCCTGAATTTCACTAGGCGAAGAGGAAGAACGAGGTGAAGAAATAGGCGAAGAGGCTGAGGGGCCAGCTTTAGGATCAACATGGGGTTGATGTTATTTAGGTGGAGGAGAACTTGGTTGAAAAGAGGTTTGGACACTCAAAACCACCGAGGTCAAAAATAACCAAACTAACAGACCAATGGTCAATTCAAGAAGGGACAACGTTGCCTTGTAAAAGTATAGTAATTTCTAGTCAATCTGGGTTGTTCATTAGGCAGATGATCTGACAGTAGAATTTATGTTTAGTTTAGGGTTTTTTTCCCTAGAAGGCAACCCCTCTCTTTGTATGAGGGTATTGTATTTAGGCTGTGATATAGATGTGTATTCTCAGAGTGAGAAATAGATAGGTGAGACTGTGAGAGAAAATAGAGTATATTACAGTGGATCTGCTCTAGGTTGTGTCTCTTCATTTTGCTAGATAATAAAAAGGTAGGACTAGCTGTTCGGGGTGGACATAGCCCAAATTGGGTGAACCACGTATATCTATGTCTCTCTTGTTTTATGTGTTTTTTGTGTTTATATTTCTGCAATATTTTATGTGTTCCATTTCTCTCTAATATATAATTTTCTAACAACTGGTATCAGAGCTGAAGGTCTATTTCGCTGACAAACTCGCAGGAGAGAAGGGTTCCTGGTTAGAGTGGGAGTAATGGTGGAAGATGGTAAGTTTAGGGTCGAGAAATTTAACGGCCAAAACTTTTTGTTGTGGAAGATGTAGATGGAAGATTATCTATATCAGAAAGATCTGTACCTACCATTGAGCAAAAAAACAAAGAAGCCGACGACTATGACAGATGCAGAATGGAACATTCTCGATAGAAAGGCACTCGAAATAGTACGGTTGTGCCTCGCAATGTCGATCACCTTCAACATTTCGAAGGAAACAATGATAGAGGGTTTGATTCAAGTGTTGGCAAAACTATATGCAAAACCCTTGGCCTCAAACAAGGTATTTCTTATGAAACTGTTATTTAATATGAAGATGTCGGAAGGTGGATTTGTTGTAGACCATTTAAATGATTTTAATACAGGTACAAGTCAGTTAAGTTCTGTAGGGGTAAACATTGATGATGAAGTTAGAGCTCTGTTATTCTTGTGCTCATTGCCATAAAGTTGGAATGGTTTAGTAATGGCCATTAGTAACTCTGTTTCTGGATCTAGTACTTTAAATTTTGATGATGTTGTCGGTGCTATCCTTACCGAGGAAATGCGACAGAAAAGCTCCGGTGAGACATAGGGTAATGCTTTGAGTGCAGAGTCTAGGGGAAGAAGAATGGAAGGAGGAAATAGCTTAGGATATCGCAGTAAATCAAGGAAAGGCAGATCCAAGTCCAAATCGGGATAGTGTGCTGGAAATGTGGAAAGAAATGACACCTAAAGAAAGACTGTAGATCTCAGAATGGAAAAGAAGGAGATGCACAACAAGAAAACAATCATGAAGCAAATGTGACAGGTGAGGTGTTACAAGATGCTTTGATTCTTTCTTTCGAAAATATTATTGATTCCTGGGTGGTAGATTCAGGGGCCTCATTCCATGCCACACCTGATAAGAAATATTTTCATGACTATGTTCAAGGAGATTTTGGACAAGTCTGTTTGGGTGATGATAAACCCGGTAAAATTGTTGGAATGGGTAAGGTTCTTATAAAACAGTATAATGGAAACCAATGGCTACTAAATGAGGTAAGGCATGTTCTAGATCTAAAGAAAAATCTGATTTCAATAGGGCAGTTAGGTGGTGAAGCTTGTGTGACAACTTTCACAAATAAAGCTTGGAAGGTCACCAAAGGAGCCCTGGTAATAGCAAAAGGCAAAAAGGTTGGTACATTGTATTTATGCAATGGTATTTCTAACTCTGTTAATGATTTAACTTCCAAAGGAGCAGATGCAACATCATGGCATCATAGGCTCAAACACATGAGTGAGAAGGGGATGAAGATTCTTCACTCAAGGAATTTGTTGCCAGGTTTGAAGAATGTTGATTTGGACTTCTGTGAGAAATGCATTTATGGAAAACAGAAGAGAGTCAGATTTCTCAGAGATGGGAAAGAAAAGAAGAGCGAAAAATTAGAGCTTGTGCATACAGATGTATGGGGACCTACTCAGGTATCATCTCTCGATGGCTCTCATTATTTT
Organism: Pinus tabuliformis; assembly: GCA_031772625.1. Taxonomy (NCBI): domain Eukaryota; kingdom Viridiplantae; phylum Streptophyta; class Pinopsida; order Pinales; family Pinaceae; genus Pinus; species Pinus tabuliformis. The sequence goes on along the minus strand of CM062808.1, from coordinate 350,794,409 downwards.
ACTTTTATTGATGATGCAACAAAAAAAACTTGGATTTATTGTATTTAGAATAAATCTGATGCATTTGATACTTTAAAGAAATGGAAAGCTTTGGTTGAGATTGAGACAGGAAAGAAATTGAAGTGTCTCAGATCAGACAATGGAGGTGAATATTGCAGCAAATATTTTGATAGGTACTATTCAGAGCATGGAATTCGTAGAGAGAAGATAGTTCCAAGAACACCACAAGAAAATGGTGTGTCAGAAAGGATGAACAGAACAATCATGGAGTGTGCAAGGTGCATGAGATTGCATGCAGGATTTACTTTACAATTTTGGGCAAATGCTGTAGATACTATTGTTTATCTAATAAATAGAGGGCCTTCAAGTTCCTTGGATGGTGGTGTTCCAGAGGAAGCACAGACAGGTAAAAAGGTAAACTACTCTCTTTTAAAGCCTTTTAGTTGTGAGGCCTTTTTCCATATTAATAAATAAAATAGAACAAAGCTTGAGGCAAAATCAAAGAAATGTACCTTTATTGGATATGGTGTTAATTATTTTGGTTATTGCTTATATGATTATGAAAATTACAAAATCATTAGGAGCAGAGATGTAATATTCAATGAAAAGGTCTTGTATAAGAATCAGTTGCAGGAAAAGAAACTGGAAAAGGAAAACAAGGAATACACAGTTCTTGATGAGATCACTAAAAAATTGAAGGTGACTGAAAATAATAATAATTAACAACCACAACAACAACAACCACCACAACAGCAACAGGAAACCGAAACACCTGAAAGTGGCATTAGAAGATCTACCAGGATAAGTATACCCCCTGAATGATACTCTCCTTCATTATATTATTTATTGTTGACAGAATTTGGTGAACCTGAATGTTATGAAGAAGCAATGTAGGTTGAAAGCAGGAAGAAGTGGGAGCTAGCCATTGAAGAAGAGATGGACTCCTTAATGCATAACTAGACTTGCGACTTAGTCAGGTTACCTGCAGGTAAAACTACATTGCAGAATAAATGGGTTTATAGTTTGAAGGAAGAAGATGGAGGAAAACAGAGGTACAAAGCTAGACTTGTGGTGAAGGGGTTTGCACAGAATAAAGGTATTTATTTTGATGAAATATTTTCTCCTATTGTTAAAATGACTTCAATCAGAACTATTTTAAGTCTAGTAGCAGTTGAAGATTTGCATCTTGAGCAATTAGATGTAAAGACAACCTTTCTCCATGGGGATTTCGAGGGAGAGATATATATGCAGTAGCCACAAGGATATGAGGTAAAAGGGAAGGAGAAGCTAGTGTGCAAGTTGAAGAAGAGATTGTATGGCTTAAAATAGGCTCCAAGGTAGTGGTATCTAAAATTTGACAAGTTTATGTCTGAACAAGGTAATACTAGATGTCACTCTGATCATTGTGTTTATCTAAAAAAGAAAAATGATGGCAGCTATATTATATTGTTATTGTATGTAGATGACATGCTTGTTGCAGGGTCTAAAATGTAGGAAATAAATGCGCTCAAAAGAAAATTGGAAAATTCCACAATGAAGGATTTGGGATCTGCAAAACAAATCCTTGGTATGAGAATAACTAGAGACAGGAAAAATCACAAATTAACATTGTCTCAGAATGAGTACTTACAAAAGGTGTTGAAAAGATTTAATATGCACAACGCAAAACCAGTTATAACTTTTCTTGCTAGCCATTTCAAACTTAGTAAGGAGATGTGCCCAAAGACCCATGAAGACATGGATTATATGTCTAAAGTTCCATATGCATCAACAATTGGAAGCTTAATGTATGCAATGTTCTGCACAAGGCCTGATATTTCACATGCAGTGGGAGTTGTAAGTAGGTACATGAACAATCCAAGAAAAAAACATTGGATGGCAATGAATTGGATTCTCAGATATTTGAGAGGTACCACAAATCAAGAATTATGCTTTGGTGGTTCAAACATTTCTCTACAGGGATATGTTGATGCAGATATGGCAGGTGAAAGAGATAATAGGAGAACCACTACAGGATATGTATTTACTGTAGGTGGAACAGCTGTCAGTTAGGTTTCAAAAATCCAAAGCGTTGTTTCACTTTCAACAACTGAAGCAGAGTATGTTACTGCTACAGAGGCTAGTAAAGAAATGATTTGGTTGCAAAGGTTTATGGATTAATTGGGTTAGAAGCATGATATGGGCCCATTATCTAGTGATAGCCAAAGTGCCATTCATCTTTTAAATAACTCATCATTTCATTCCAAGACTAAACACATACAATTCAAGTACCATTTCATACGATTAGTGTTGGAAGATGGAGAGTTGAAGCTGGAAAAGATACACACTAGCCAGAATCATGTAGATATGCTAACAAAAGTTGTAACCAGGGAGAAAATGAGAATATGTTCAGTTTCAACTGGTCTTCAAGGATGACGATGAAGATGAGAAACAACCAGGTCCAAAGAGGAGTCATTTTCTAGCAAATGAAGCAGCGGTGGAGTTGCTACAATCATTCTCCAAGTGGAAGATTGTTGGGTGTGGAGTATGATTATTTAGAGGTATTTGTTTCATCTGAATGTATATCCTAGGGAGATTGTACATCCCTCCACACGGGGGTGTGAGGGTTTCAGGGGCAGCGCCCCCGAAGGTAAAAACAGATGTAAAATTTCCTTGTAAAAGTATAGTAATTTCTAGTCAATGTGGTCCATTCATTAGGCAGATGATCTGACAGTAGAATTTATGTTTAGTTTACGGTTTTTTTCCCTAGAGGGCAACCCCTCTCTTTGTATGAGGGTATTGTATTGAGGCTGTGATATAGATGTGTATTCTCAGAGTGAGAAATAGATAGTTAAGACCGTGAGAGAAAACATAGGATATTATAGTGGATCTGCTGTAGGTTGTGTCTCTTCATTTTGTTGGAAAATAAAAAGGAAGGATTGGCTATTTGGGGTGGACATAGCCCAAACTGGGTGAACCACGTATATCTATGTCTCTCTTGTTTTATGTGTTTTCTGTGTTTATATTTTTGCAATATTTTATGTGTTCCATTGCTATGTAATATATAATTTTCTAACACAAATTTCACTTCAAAGCCATTGAGACAATGTTTTCAAATTAATCAAGAAAATCAATCAAAAACATCATAGACACTATGGAAAATCACTGATAGATGACACAGAGACTGGAAGCAAGAAAATAAAACCCCATTTTCTCTTATACTCTTAGATCATCGCACCTGTCATAGGAAAAAGAGCGATCATCATGACTGTAGTTAGTAAATCTCCGATGTCATCATGACTATCAGGGACAAACTTGTGATGGGCTAGAAAAATGAAGGAAAAATGGGAAGTCTTGAAGATGAGGAAAAAATCAACGTCCCCAAGCAATCAACACCAAGTGAAAATAGTTATAGAAAAGAAAATAGGGTAGAAAACTGACGGTTGGTCAAACTCCACAAAAAGTAGGATGAAGGATTGAATTGAAAGGGTTATATCTTCCCCACCAGAGTCACAATTTTGTTGTCTAGGTAAATCCTCTTTACAGATAGAGATGATCTCTCTAGCACAATGAGTGGGTCTAACAATCAAAGTGACAATCTACTAGACATAATTTTCAATTGAAAGAAGAGACAAAGAAGATGGCCTACCTGGTTCTGATGCTACCTTGATCTCCTTTATTGAAGACCTTGAGTCAATTATGTCACGAGCTTGTTTCTATTGCTCTTAGCATTTATGCACCTGTACAAGAGATCAAGACACAACAAGGAATAAAAATACAAATAGTGTATTCAAAAGAAACTTACTTAATTGATTGAGGACTGTTAAGCTAAATGATACATAAACATACACATTTATGGAAAATGAACCAGCAGTTTTACATTAATAAATTAAAGGGGGAAGCATACAACCAAGCCTTGATGTCAATAGGCTCTCCTTGAATGAATGTCCAAGTCCAAGCTAGTCTCTCCAAGCACTCCTTCTCCAAGTGAAATGAGTAGCATATAGGCACATTCTTAGTATAAGGGTGCAAATAGACATAGACCAACTAGCCTCTAACCTGACCAACCATTTGGGAATGGGAGAGGGTCAGTATATAGGATGGGAAAGGGAGTTAAGATCTCTCCAAAGATAGGAGTAGGCCCTCATCTCAAGGAGGTAGCTCATAGGGATAAGACCAAGAGGCTAAGTTGGGAGAATTTGATCTCCTCTATGTCGAACAACCTCCAACTCGCCGCTTTGGAAGCTTCTAGATCATGAAGCTTCTCATCCTCTTTGGGAAAATTTCCTTTTTGGGATAATCATGGGTATACAAGTAAACAGAGTGATGTCATCAGGGTTTTGACATATTGCAACGTGTGACTATCATGGCTTTTAACCTGATAAGAGTGAAGATTCTCAAATTAGGGTTTAAGAGTCATTTCCTTGAGGTGAAGCTCAAGGCATTTTCTAATCAATGTCTTAGGGAGGATCTAAGATGCATATATGAATGAGTACATTGCATAATGGCTATGTTTCGGGCACTTTGGGGTATGTCACAAGGAAGTGCAGGAGGTGTGACAAAATACTCTATAACACCTCGGAAGGAGAGAAATGGTTTCAGATGCACACTCTGTTACAGAGTGCAACATCCTTGTTTTTAAATCATGGGGAATAATTGGTAACAAAAGGGAAGGGGTAAAAACCTACTTCACTATTAGAACCATGGAGTGAGCTAGAAAGTGTGGTCTAAAGATATGTTATATGCGATGCTCATTTTCATGTAGTAAGGGGGTGACACCTAAAGATGCTGGCAACACTCAGACAAGGTAAACCTGAACCTACCTCATTTTTCGAATTCATTACTACGTGAGACTATTGTAAGACTTAAGAGGTCTAAGGATTAACCTTCATTGGTGAGCCACCATGGGCTTATAAAATTGATAATTGTTAGAAATATGAATCAATCATAATCAAACTAGGAAGAATTCTTGGGAATTCCTTAGACTCCACCAAGAAACAAAGCACCTAGTGAATAACCCGAACATATTCCATTTGATGATAACAAGAAAGAAGGGAATAAATAAACCAATAAAAATGAGAACGTTACGATGGAAGAGACTTTGTAGACCCCTGCCCCTCTGCAATTAACAAGGTTAAAACATAGGATCTCCTCTCTCTTGGCTTCCTTACCTAGGAAAAGAAGGAAATCAACGAGGTTGTGTAAGTTTTGAAATTCCACAAACTACGAAGAATAGTTGTTGGAGGGTACTGAACCCAAAAAATTTCTAAACATACCTGAAACTCATGAGGAGGACCCTCCTCAAAAACATGAAAGAGAGGCAACCCTAGAGGGATTGGAAAAATTTGTGAATTCTATGGAGTTTCAAGGAGTTGTAGGTTGTTCAAAGGATTCTCTTGATCAAAGGATATCGCCCATATCTCTAGTATCTCCTTCCAATTCTAACACTACTATTACCGTAGAACCTTTGAGAGAGCCTAAGAATATGTTTCTTCGAGAACACTCTGTTGACTCTATCACTACCATCCGGGAACCCTCCTCTTGTGAAGAGGTATCCTTACAATCTCCTCGGGAAAGTATGGAATGAGAAGTCAATGTTGACTCTCCAAAGGGAACCCAGGATGGTAGAAACCTTGTTGAATATATAACTTATGCTACAATTGAGGCTGTTAAGGAATCGATGATTGAAAACCTAGTTCTCATTGTTTTTGTTCATTCTCCTCCAGTCACCCAAGCTCGAAATTTTATGCAGAAGGTTAATAAAGGATTTGGAAACAAGAAAGAAGATACAAATAGTGAAGAGATGGAGTTGTTAAAGAAAGAAAACATGAAATTACAAATAAGTGTCTGACAACTTAAGAAATGGTTGTGACACAAAAAACCCAAAAGTAGTGTGAGAAAAGAAATGAGAAAAAGAAGGAAGTTCGAGAAAACGAAACCTAAATTGAAACTATTGTTTTTTCCTTTTCTGTAAGGACTCATACTAAGTCAGACATGACCAATATTGGTGATCTAACTACCAAAGATGACATTCAAAAAGAAGTACCAATTTCTATTACAAGAGAAACACAGACTAAGCCAGTGCCTCCATACACTCCTTTGATAGTGGAAGCTACTATTCAAGTCTTGAAAAAGAATATGGAAGAACAATGAGAGACAATCATACGATAACAAAATTAGGTAGTTCCTCAAAAATAACATCATGAGCTATTGCAAAAGTTCAAGGCATTGTCAGTAACAGAAGATGAAACTTATGCTAAATTGCGAGCAACCAAGAAAAATATTAAATCTTTGTAGAAACATATTGGAAAATCTACAAACCAAATGAAAGACATCTGCTCTATATACTTGAATGCTTTTTCATGCAAGTCCCCAGCTAGGAATTACGCCTTATTTTTGTTGGAATAATACTTATTGCTGAAAGTTAAGGATGTATGGTCTGGGAAACCTTACAAATTTAAAAATATTTCAGAATTTGTTGATTATTTTCATAAACAAGATGAGAATACAAGCTATTTCTTATGCGAACTTTATACGCATAATTTATTTATGGAAGAATAGGGAGATGAGAATACCACCCATATTATAGGGGATGTACAGTGCCAAGCTTTCATATCTTTTAATAAAAATAAGATTAGATGGGAAAAATCTTATAATTTGTTCCAAATCAGAGAACTTGGTCTCAAACTTTGGGTTAGAGGAGAACTGCAAGGCACTTTACGTACACTCATCTATCACAATAAATTCATGGAGTCATCTGGTGTTGTTAGTGCTTTAGCACCTATTTATAATAATGTATTGTTGGAAAGGTTAGAATATTTGCTAGACATCAGGTCTGAGGCTCTACAAGTGGCCAAACAAAAGTAGTAGGCCTTAGCCAGGGAAATGAAAAACAGAAAAACTTTCAGTTATAGAAAATTCTAGGCTACGATGGGAAGAGCACATGATTACACTCACATGGTATTAGAAGAAGGCCCTAACTAGTTAGGGTGTAGGTACAAGTGTCCAATAATTTTGTGTCCTCGAGATGACTATAAGTTTCAGTATGATTTAACTGAAGAAGGTAAGCAGGTCACTCTCCAAGAAGCCCAAAGAAGAAATGGTTTTCGAGATTAGGGAGAATATTCTCACCCATCTTATTCTTTAACTACCCTCAATGTCAATAGTTTATTTACTTGTGGTCATGCAAATAGGTAAGCTGGGTGGTGATGTTGGGCTTCAGAATTGATACATTATCTTACCTTATTTCCTTATTAGTTTTGTACATTTTTTAGATATATAATATGGTAATTTATGTGTTATGAACCTTAGAAGCGATCAATAAGAGTTTCATCATTTTATTGTCTAAAAGAGTTTATTTAACTATGAAAAGATGAGTTACAGTTAAGATTTGAAGCGTTAACTGACAGGGAATTTCGATAGATGATGTCCTTGGGATAGCTTGACAAAATGAGTCACATGGAGCTACCTAGGTTAGTTATAACTTGACTGGGTGAGACCAATGATCATCATGGAAAGATCCGTTATGAATGTGATCTTGGCCACCTATTCTGAGGAAATATAGGATATTTTTTAACTTGAATTAAGCATCATGAGAATCTTTATATTCACAAGATTTCTTCTTTATTTTTAATTATAGACTTCATTGTAATATAAAAGCGAGGAAGTACACCTCGGTAGAAAAAATGGGAAATTATTGTCATTTTGATCTATGCTATAAGTTTTACAGACATAGTTTGTAATATTCTTCCTAATTAATTTAGCAGAGACTTTCATAGTTCAACTTTAACTCCTTGCATTGAATTTCCTCTAAGGCGGTTGAATTCCAATGATCATGGGCCAAATTCTGGAACGAGTACTACCCTTATTTCTGTTATTAAATTTACATTTTAGCTTTCATTTTTTGTTTTACAATTATTCAGTTACTTCTTTCAATCCTTGCTTTGGAATTATTCATCCACTTTCTAGTTTTAAGAATTGCTTACTGAATTTTTTATCATCATGATAACTACTACAATACTTTGAGTGAAGGTTATGAGATTAGACTCTTGTTGATAGATTTTATAAAAAAATATTTTTTCTATCATTTATTGTGATTTATGAAGAATTGTTAATTGTGGGAATTGATATTTCCTTCACTAGAATCATTTTTATAGCTTCAGTTTCCTAGGAAGCAGTTTGTGTTCAACAAAACTATTTCAATGTCAGATTAGAAGATTTAATGCTATGATCATATTAAAGTAGCTTTAATTTTTTATGTTGTTCACATAGGATATTGTAGTTGTTCTTTGTATTTTACATGCATTTACCTTTCAAGAGGGCTAGATTGCTTAGATCACATTAGCATTATTCTTTGCACATACTGCGTGGACAAACTTAAAATAACTAAATGAGTTCTGGGTTGACAATTTAATGAGTGGAAGTCAATTGGTATTTTTAAGATAAAATGAGTATACCAACACAAAGATTTTATTTATAATGTAGTTTAACTCTTACAATCCATACCAACGAATACTAAATGGTTATCACAACTACAAATTAATTCAATAAGACCAACTGATTAAACCAAAATTGTCACAAGCATAAGAAGGAATAACTGAAGCGTTCACACCATCAAAAAATATACTTTTACCCTATAAACAAAAATGGGTAAAACCATATTTGAATGGTATAGCTTCGTCTTGATTTTCTTAGTAATTTTTAAACATACAATAGGCTTAAAAGAGTGTGAAGCCCCAAACTCATTGAAGCCCTAGAGTTATATAAGAAGGAGCAGAGATTCATGTTTCACATTTCTCAGATAATATAGAAAGGAGGGATCATCTCTCTCATTAGGGAAATCTCATACGATATGTTATCACTGTAAAACTTCCTTAAAAAAATTTGGACAACTTACATGGTTTCTCAATTCTTGTATCAGTCATGGTCAAGTCATGGTGTTAAAGGGTCTCTAGGTCATTTCATGCTTTAAGGGTTAGCTCATAAGGTTAGAAGTCTTTTAAGATCATATCTCTTTTCCAAATAATGTTTGACAGCCTCATTCCATGTTTTAGAAGTCTTACTAGGTGTTTTTAAGTCATATCTCACATCATTTTGGAGAAATTTTGAAAGTAGCTACGAAATCACTGAACTAGGAGTTTTCGTAGCGCGCTACGAAACCCCTGTAGCAGCCTGTTTCAGCAGAAAAAACTCTGCTTTCTGCGTTTACTAGTAAATTTCCAGAAGGGGTTCTGAGCAGCTGAAAACTTAATTTTGAAAACTGAAAGAGGATTTTATTCCTCACATACCAAACTACAAAAACCTCTTTCATTTTCTTCAAATCCATTCTGCGGTGGGAGGAATTTATGATCAAACTTGCGCTACGAAACTGCTGTAGGTGCAAGTTTTCCACAGGCATATTTCTCTGTTTTACACCTTTTTAAAAAAAATCAGTTTCTGGTCACATGAAAGGGTATTTTGAAATTCTGAAGGAGGTTTATCTTCATAAACTCTCCTACTACAATAACCTATCTCAATTTCGTCATACGTGTTTTCAGTTGGGAGATACTAAGCTTTCATTGAAACCCTACTTTCAGAAAACGGATTTTTCCTGTTTGCCACGTGTTTTTCAAGGACAGTTTCTAGACAGCTGGAGAAATGTTTTAAAAAACCAGGAGAGGTTTTTGTTCTGGACAACATGGGCTACAACAACCTCCTTCAGTTTCGTAAAATGTGTCATGGATGAAGAGATAAAGGCTCCGTCCCACGTGCCAATTTTTAAGGATCTAAACCTAAAAACAGGGAAACATGTTCCCTAATTTCTAGGGTTTGTCATCAGCAGTTGGGTGACCACGTGGGAGGCTTCATCAAATTCGACTTCTTGAGGTTGCAAGTTGTCAAATAATTCTTTAAATGCTTAGATAAGGTTATTGAATCATGATAAGGAGTTACACTCCTAGTTGTATTACATCTCTAGGACTGCTAGTTAGGTGTCATTTGCATTTAATAATTAGTTTTATGTATCAATAGGTGTCATAGTAGGATGAATTCGAATTTCCCTCATGCTGGAGGAGGAATATCAGTTATGTAAAGAGCTCTATATATAGCAGAAGAGCTGATGTACAAAGGGTTGGAAAATGTTAGAGAAAAAGACTACTTTTGTAAATGCTATGCAGGGATTGATATATACAGAAGCAGTTGGACTTTTCTGAAGCTGAGATTCTTAGTGTACTTCAGTGAGCTTCATCTTTTATCTTTGAAATGCTTTACTTCCATAGTCTTAATGCTTATTACTCAGAATTCATGGAGGAACATGCTCTGACTTCCTTTAAGTGTTAAACTATGGTGAATTGAGTTCAGTAATACATGCTTGACTTTACTTCTCAGGATTCATGAAGGATTTTTTATGTTCAGAATATGTGATTTTGTCCTTTTCCTAATTCTTACAGTGGTATGGATGTATAATCACTCAGAATTCACTAAATGTGCTCTGACTTCCTGTATACATTTATAAACTGTGTGGTCCCATATGAGTTTATGTTCTGAATGTTTAAATGTTGAATGCCCTGACTTCCATGTAAGGTTGAGTTCATTGTTATATTGAGGTGTCACTGACTCCATAGCCCAATGGTAGCAAGTCTCCATCTTCCAATCTACAAACATATAAAATCACAAACCATAGAGTTAGCCATCTATCCATATCTTTAATCAATATCATTAACCCTTTGAGAGAGCCCTCTCAGGCTAAGGAGGCTAAGCCTTAGCTAAAAGATTGGTTTGAAATAGTTACACTGAGATAGTCTGATCAACAGCCTATCAGGGTCTTATTTTGGTGATAACACGATAATTGGGGTTTTGTACAAGGACCTTACCATGCTTTTAATCAAAGATAAGCTTACAAGGATTTCAATACATTACAGCTTTGTTCCCATACAACATGCCCCTAGAATAGTATAAAGAAAGACTAAAGGTGCATTACTCACTAAACTTCTCATGATTACCTTTTTAGTTAATTATTATAATATGGGTTGAACAGGGACCTTGAAATGAATACATTCAAAGATGTGTAGACCAGAATTGTAACCATAGGTCACTTGGGTAACCACAAAAAAATCATTGATATTATAATATAGTAAATAGCTCACTGCACTACAAATACAGTTTTTGTGAGATCCTTCTAAAAAAGTGGTTTCAGACTAAAACATTTTCTTTTCTCTATCTAATTTCTACACAAATAAACTCTCAAAAATCGCACTTGTGGGTTCATAGGAGCATCATTTATTGATAATATTTTACAATGAAAAACAATAATCCATTCTAGCTCATATCACCTACCTTCCTATGAAAGAGGATCTCTAGTCTAACTCATATCACATAACTTCCTACACGAGTATGCAATTTTCATGTGTTGGGTAACCTGTAATGTTAACACTAATCCTGAACGTTGATGTTTGGATCCAAAGGATCTAATAAAACCTAATAGATGTAAGAGTAAATGTAAGGAATCAACAGAAAAGATGAAAGATGCAATGTAAGATATACAATAACTTCATTAAACTCGATTTCTTGCACCCTATTTGAGAATTTTGAAATACCAAACATTTCCAATTGTTTCAAATAAATTTAGATATGCATCCACCAAATAAGGTGGCATCCACTTGGCTATACTGACACAAAATACAAAATTAATATTAAAGCCTCCCATTTACTTACATCAAGTTTGAGTAGTTTATATTACAAAAAACGACTCAAGCATTGTTCTAGATACATCTATAGTAGAGAATTGTTTCAAATTAATTTAAATAGGCTAAGTTATATGACAGTACAACCACAACATGAAGGTGGAATCCACTTCACTATTGTTTATAGAAAATCCAAAAGGTAGGCTCAAAGCCTCCAAACTCTTAATCAATCACTCATGACAACATGATACCTATGAAAACCATATACCATGACTTCATACAAGATGCCTTGAATTTTTGAAAATCTTTTGTAAAGATACAAAAGATAAAAAATAAGATGGAAAATGAGAAATTAGAGAAAAAATCTTATATCATTCTATGATAAAACTTCAAAAAATAATTGAACAATAAAATTTCTATCAAAAATTAAGGAAACAAGCATATTAAAATAGTAAATGGACAAAGTGGCTATATAAAAGATATTTTGGAAAATGAAAGCTAACAACATGGACAAATCATGAATACAAAAGAAAAAAATTGTTCAACAGTAGCATAAACTGCTACAAAAATGTCAAACGAATGACAAAATAACAGTTCATTATGGGAGAAAATAACAATTAGAATAGTAAGGAAGGTTGTGGACATATAATTTTATGTAACCAGATCAAGAAAGGGATAGATCTATGACTTCAAAATAACCCTCTTTGAGGGGGAAACCTCCTTTACATCACATAAGTTAACAACTCTCTAATGATACAAATGACAAGACCTTTCTATATATAGGAGTATAAGGGGTCACAATATAATCATAGCCTACATAACAATAATAATGTAATGGCACAACAATATCAATAGTGGGATTCTATGGGGCACAATAATAATAATAGGGGAACAACAATGTAAACTTAGAAACTACAACTATTAAAAAATGGTAGTAAAACCTATTATTTTGTGGAAAAAAAAAAATGTTTTTGAGGAAAAAAGACACACTAATGTTTTTGGTAGAATAACATTTTTCTTTCCGAGGTATAATTTCAACATTTTTTAGTAATGACGATAAATATAAAATAATGAGATCTCAAACACATTAAAATTCCATCAGTTTTCATCCATGTTGTTAAACATATAATAACATGACACTAAATATCTCTAAAATTCTAATTGTTTTCAACCATAACATTAAAGATAAAAAAAAAAATTGAAAAATTTTCAACCATAGAATTAAAAAACTCTAGGTTTTCAACACATTTAAACAATGAAATTATGAACAAATTACATGACTAAATTAATCAAAATGTCAATACTTGTAGATTGAATGAAACATAAATTATATCTCTAAGTTATTGTTGCATTGTAAATATTCTAAACAATAAAACTCATCATAATTAAAACATATAATCCAACAAACATAAGAATGACCCATAACTTAATTTAACAGCATATGGAAATCAAATTTTTTATTTCATGATACGATGCAAACATCAATTATATAAATTGTCTTAGACAATTATTCAAAATCACTCATATTTTCTTGCCCACCATTAGAATTCAAATCTTCAAATGGATGACTAGATGCATATGAAGATGTTCCATATTCTTCTCTTTTATCAACTAGTGCCCATCTGAGGCTACATGCATGCCCACCATTTCAGGTTTCAAAATTCTTCTGCATCTATGACTGGTTTCAACAGACTCCTCTCTCAACACTGTTTTATTTTGTAACAACCTATTTAGAATCTCTATCGCCTTGAAGTGAAGGGTTCCTCTCTTTTTTAAATTAAGTCATAAACAAGTATGTCAACATCCTCCAAGTTTAAGAGGTTTGTGTGGGGACGATTTATATTTTTACCTTTTCCTTTTGTATTTCCACAATTTTTTTTATCAACTACCATCTCTCGCTTGTACAAGTCATTTAATGGGTGTGTATTTGTGGCATACCAGTGTACTTCAACACCTACAACATCTTCATTTTCTGTAATGACCTTTATAACCTTAGCAACCCAAAATGGATAGCGATTGGCATCCCCATTTGCTAGCATTGTGATCATGCAACCCTCCTTAATATCTTGTACTGAACCCCTGTAAAGGTCTTCCATGGATTTACATTGTTCACAATAACTTTTGGAACCAATATGAATTTCTCTTTCCTCTACCTATGAATAATTAATAATACCTTGAGATTGTTGTTGTTCAATAATGTTTCTTTCTTCATGTTCATTTAACACATTTTGTAGCCAAATAAATGGAGTTTTCAAAGGTATATCTTCATTTTTTGTTCTTGAGATGATATCACTTTGATTATTGAAAAAAAAACTCCCACCAAACTGAATCACCAATATCAAAGTAGTCATGTCTATATCTAATACATTTTTTTATTTCTTCCAGGCAATTAGAATAATTTATATCTCTATTGTACCTGCGTGCATTATGAACTTCAACAAATGATTGTAATAACAATATATTTGACTCAAATATTAGATGATCTAGAATGAAATTAAAAAATGCCAAACTTGATGACGATTCCCATTATGCGGTAGTTGAATACTGCTTACCCCATATTAGTGTCTTCCCATAAAAAAAATTGATACAAAATTGATGTTGGAAGTTAATGTCATTAGGTTTTTGAATACATTTCTCCTCACCATGCAATCCCAAAATAAACCTTTGCATGTCAACAGTTTCTTTTAACACATCCAAAATAGGCTCTAGCATGTATGATTTCTTAATACACTCAATTAATGATGGCATGATCCCAACATCCTTCCTCCTCAATATGACTAAAAAATCACTAAACATTTGATCAATATGGTCATGAGTGTGCCCGACAAGAAGGAAACTAATATTTACCTTATGAAAAATTCTCAATTCAACAAGCATATTTAAATATCCAAAAACAATATGAATTTTTTTTTCACGACAAGTGTTGTCCAATTGTAGATACAAAACTTCAAAAAGATTACCAGACAAATGAGAAATCACATCATGAATTATGTTTATTGTAAGATTTGCATCATTTTGAATATTTGGAGCTGTGAAGTATACCCTCAGAAAAATTTTCCCATTGAAGACCATACAACCAACCAAGTGATATTGAATAAAATTTTCCTCCTCTAAATTTTTGGGTGTTTGAACAAAATGTGATAGAAGTTTTTTCTTCTAGTCCATACCATCAATTATCAAACCCAAATATTTATTTGGATTATCATAACACTTCATTTGATTCTTTTACAACTTTTTCCTTTCAGTTTTTTTTTGTTCACGATGCTCTTGAAGCACTTTGACAATGGAATGTACATGACATAAAAGAAAGTCATTAATAAATACATTTTCATAGTTGATGACTATACAATTTTAAAATTAATGTTATGAATTCTTACCTATTTCGGCCCCTTCACATTTATCCCTTGTTTATTTAAGAGAAGCAAATGTACTGCGAATCCCCATCCTTCTCTTCTTAGGAATATGAACATTGTTGAATTATTTCTTCCATATCTTCACAAAATATTGATATTTAATAAGTTGACCATTTCCTTCAGCAACTTATGCATATTATTTGTATAAGTTGTATATTTATCATGTTGAGAAATTATTTGGAATATGTATTGTCTCTATATTTGGAATACACTCTCCATGCTTTGAAAAAAAGTCTTTCATCCATGATATTGCAGTATTTGATAATTGCCCAAACTATCATTTATGACATACTTCTGAATTAAATGTGGGATCCTTTTCCAAATTTTCTTGGTTTATTGACAAACAAAAATTACCCATTGAATGAAACATTTTGGAACCCTTTCTATAGACAAATAAATACCCAATATGATAATAATAACCTGACAATGTAGGTTGCATGCACCCCACTAAGTATGAATTTTGCATGCTTTTATTCATTGACAAATATCTCTTCCTCTTCTCTAATGCAAACTTGAAATCCATGTGTTTCAAGCAATCCTTTTTAAAACATTCACCTGAAATGAGAGAACAAGCTGAAATTATTCTCATGAGATATTCTACTCTACCCCTTGTATAACTAGAACATATTGGATTGATACAAAAAGGTATGCTCCTACTACTTGATACAATATTTGCTGACAACATCTCCATCATTGAATCATCATGTGTATAAGAATTTTCATCATCATTATGAGGAATATTATCCTCGCTATGATCATATGTGCATTTGAAATATTTACTTGGAGGATATTCTTAATCTTTCCCGTCTTCAATGCTACCCTCATAGTCATTAGAATTAGGACTAAATGGAAAATTTGACTCGATGTTTATTGGATATTCTTCATCATGTGCATTGTTAGTGTTGATCTTATAGTCCATAGGATTAGGACTATGTGTAAAATGTGACTGTTTACTTATTGGAAATTCTTCATCCTTCCCTTCGTCACTGTTGTTCTCATAGTCCTTAGGATTAGGACTAAGTGCTTCATCCTGCCCTTCGTCACTACTCCTCTCAAAGTCCTTAGGATTACCACTAAGTGCCTCATCCTGTCCTTCGTCACTATTGCACTCATAGTCCCTAGGATTAGGACTAGGTAGAAAATGTGACTCTCTATTTACTCAAAATTCATCATCCTACCCTTCGCCACTACTTCTCTCATAGTCCATAGGATTAGGACTAGGTGGAAAATGTGACTCTCGATTTATTGGAAATTCTTCATCGTGGCCTTCATCACTGTTGCTCTCATAGTCCATAGGATTAGGACTAAGTGGAAACTGTGACTTTTGATTTATTGGAAATTCTTCATCCTCACCTTCATCACTGCTACTCTCATAGTCCATAGGATTAATACTAAGAGGAAACTGTGACTCTCTATTTATTGGAAATTCTTCATCCTAGCCTTCATCAATGCTACTCTCATAGTCCATAGGATTAGGACTAATTGGAAACTGTGACTCTCTATTCATTTGAAATTCTTCATCATGATCATCATCATTGCTGCTCTCATAGTCCATAAGATAAGGACTAAGTGGAAATCATGACTCTTTATTTATTTGAAATTCTTCATCATGATCTTCATCACTGTTGCTCTTATAGTCCATAGGATTAGGACTAAGTGGAAACTATGACTCTTTATCTATTTGTAATTCTTCATCCTTCCCTTCATCAATGCTTCTCTCATAGTCCTTAGGATTATGACTAAGTGGAAGATTTGACTCTCTCTTCATAGTGAAAGAATTTCCGTTATATTCATCAATAGGAAAAGAGTTGTTACGTGGCGAAGATGTTGATGATTCACAAAGAGAAAAATCACTATGAGAAGACTCCATGCCTTTCAAACAGAAGATGTTGAATGATACAAATGCACTCTCTCCTAATGATAATATATAGCTTAAATAATGAAAATTTCCCTCCAAAAACTCCGTCTAAAATTTTTTGCACAAAATTTTCCCTCCAAAAAATTTGTTTCAGGTATGTCCCTCAAAAAATTTCTTCTAAAATTTATTGAAACATTTTAACTAAATTTTTCTTATGGAATTAATATTTTAAACTAAATATTTAAATTAATTGTAAACTAAATCTTTTACCTAAATTATTTTTTTAAAACTATATAGCGTTTACTAGACAATTAAATATTTCTTTTGATTTTTATTATATCTTCTATCACACATTTAATATAAATTATTATATTGCCACAACACATTTTATATGTTAATTTTTTATAAAAAAAAAAAATTAATTCCACATTCACCATGCGGTAAAACAATTCTGTAACGTTCCCTTTATCATAAATTACTATATCACCATAACAAGATTTATATGTTAAAGTTTTATAAACACAAATTAATACCACATTCACCATGTAGCAAAACAATTCCATAATTTCCTCTATATCATAAATTTCATTAGCACTATTCCTCACATCACATAAAGGCTTTTTGAGGTTTGTTAAAATACCTGGAGCGATTTTGTGGAGAAACTACATGTTATTAACAACATATTCAAAAGAATATTATTGCATTTGAAAGGTTAGTTTCTCTTTTTCTGAGTGCAAGTCTTAACCTCCCATAGGTTTACTAGTAGTTATGTGTCAGTTGGATTGTTATCTTCATGTAAAATATCAAACATAAAACATATTCCAGTAAATTAATATTTAAATTTTTATTAATGAAATTTAGATTTCTTTTAGAAATTAAAAATCGAGATGAGTCAGGGATACTCAATAGCCCCATGGAAGACATGAGGCCACTACATCAGCAGTGGACATGCTGGGCATGATCGTGGGCTTCCTAGTTGTGAGTATGATTTCCCGGGGTAGAACAAACCCTTTGTAGGCTAGGGAGTTGATTCTCAGAATCGGTCCCCTAGCCTACCCAGAAGTCATTCTATCATGGGCAGGCAAGCCCATGGTTAGGCGTGCCTGTTGACGACACCCACCCATGCGGCCCAGCCCACCAAGGGTGAGGGTTGATTCCTTGAATCAATGCATATAGTTTTTGGGCTAGGCCATGGGGGTGAGTGCCGCTGGTGGGCACGACTGACCCCTATGGGTATGCGTGCTCGGCCATGGGCTTTCTCCCTGATAGTAGGGTGCAGCACTCTGCCCTGCCACAGGTGCCCATGGTCAGGCGCACCAGCCCATAGGCCCAACACGCTGGCTTAGGGGGCAAGGCCATGTAGGTGCGTGTCGTTAGTGGGCACCCGCAGAGGTGGGTGATGCAGGTGGGCACGCCCGCCAGTTGCACCTACTCCCGTGGCCAAACCCACTGAGGGTGAGGGGCAATTCTCAGTTTCCGCCCTCACCCCCGGCGTACCCACCCCCACGGCACACCCGTCCAGGGGTGAGGGTTAATTCGTAGAGTCACCCCTCACCCTTGGTGGGGTGGGCTGTGGGGGTGAGGGTCGATTCTCAAAATCAACCCTCACCCCGTGTAGGCTAGGTTGTCGGGGTGGGTGCCACCAGCGGGCACACCCGACAGTGGGCATGCCCACTTGTAGCTCAGTAGAGTGCTTCACTCTGGTGTACCATAGGCAGGCACGCCCACAACCCAACATGCTCAACCACAACCCTGACCCATGGGTGGGCACACCCAGTCGTTGACATGCCCGCACGTGTAAAAATGCAAAACGGCCACCTAGCCTGCCACGGGGCCGATTCTTAGAATCGATGCTCACCCCTGGTGGACAAAGGGCACTGGGGTGGGTGATGTCAGAGGGCACACCCACCTGTAGAAGGGTAGAGTGGTGCAACACTCACTCTACCCTAGGGGGGCATGCCCACGGTTGGGCGTGCCCGCCCACAGGCTCAGAATTAGTCCTCACCCTTGGTGGGCTAAGCTGGGGTGGTGGGTACCACTAGCATGCACGCTCAACTATGGGCTTGCTCGCCCACGACCATCATCCCCTCACCCTCACCCCCCGCGGTCTAGGAATGGGGGTGTGTGCCAGGGGCGTGACGGCGCCCACTCCCGCAGTAGGAATTTACAAGGTAAGTTTCTTAGATAGAACACCAAAGGACACCACTCAGAAACAGATCAGAGATCAATACACCAGTATTCTTGACATGGTTAAAACCCTCAAAGAGGGAAATAGTCCACAACCTGATCCAATGCAGCCACTTCAGGAAATTTATTAATAAAAGAAAGAAAATTTACATAAGCTTCTCTCATGAACGATCACCCTAAAAATGATCCTCCATGCTCTTTAAATAGAGATCATGGACCAATTTAGTGTTAAGCCATGGATAAAGTGTCAGTAATACTGAGGAGAGAATGAACCGTCAGATCACTTCATGTCTAGAAAATATCGTGACTGTCAGATTGTAAGTTAAAAAAATGCATAATAAAGAAACACACTTTACCTAACTCTACACTAGACCACGTTATACTTAACTATTTCCTATGTGTCAGAATATCCTAACATCCCCCCTTAAGAACAACTTGGGATAGTATTGAAGGATGTACAAATACAAGACAATAGGGGAAGGAAGGAGGCATTAGAGCCTACACTCCCTTAGTGACAACTTCCTGAACTCCAAATATAAATCTAAGTTTAGTAAACTTCGCCTTTTTGAGAGACTTCGTAAAGATGTCTGCAACTTGATCATCGGTTGAACAATATTGCACTTCAAAAACATGGTCATGAAAGAGCTTTCTGATGAAGTGCATGTGTAGTTCAATGTGTTTGTTGTGGTGATGTTGGATTAGATCTTTGCATTGTTAAATGGAACTTTTATTATCACACCAAAGTGTAGTCGGATGCTACTGCTAAAAGCCAAACTCTGACAGGATCTGACAAAGCCACAGGGCTTCCTTACTAGCTTCTACGACACCACAACACTTTGCTTCTGTAGAAGAAAGATAAATGGCACTTTGTTTCTTGCAATCCCATGTAATAGGTCCAGAACCAAGAGTGAAGACATAACTTGTAGTATACTTCTGATCATCAGGGTCACCAGCCCAATCGGAATCAGTGAATGCAACCAATAGAGGAGATGCCTTTGCACTATAATGAATCCCAAACTAAAATGTACCTTGAACATAATGAAGTATTATTTTAGCTACTTTCCTATGAATTTCATGTGGGTTTTGCATAAACAGGGCAATAAGGCCAACAATAAAGGAAAGGTCAAGATGGGTATGGGTCAGATACAAAAGTTTTCCTACACACTGACGATATAAGGTAGCATTATCTTCAGTGGAGGTACAAGTGATTGAAATTTTTGCTCCAGACTAAAAGGGAGAAGGGGCTGGCTTACATTGTTCCATGTGAAAGTGGCGTAGAATATCACAGGCATACTTGGACTAGGAAAGGGAAATACCTTTCTTGGATTGCAAGACTTGAAGACCAATAAAATAGTGCAAGTTTCCTAAGTCTATCATTTCAAACTTCTTTTCAAGGATGGACTTCACATGGCTTATAAGGTTGGGACCACTACGAGTAAGGATAATATCATCAACATAAAGAAAAAGAATGATAAGAGACTTACCCACTTTCTTGGTGTAGACGGTATTGTCAGAGTGACACTTAGAAAAGCCAGTATCTAAAAAAAAGCTATCCATTTTGGCATACCACGCCAGAGGGGCTTGCTTGAGATCATAAAGGGATTTCTTAAGCCAACATACAAGCCTAGAGTCTGTTTGTATACAGTGAAGAGGTTGTTCCATATAGATTTCTTGATGCAAGTCCCCGTGCAAAAAGGTAGATTTAACATCCATTTGATGGACTTCCCATTTGAAGGAGGTAGCAAGGGAAAGAACAAGGTGGATAGTGTTCATTTTGGCAATAGGGGAGAAGGTTTGTTGGGAATGGGTCCCCGGGGGGTCAATTTTGGGGTTAAAACCAAATTTTTCAGGTAGAAGGCCCAAAGCTTATATAAAGAAATGTAAAGTCTCTGCATTTTGTGGTGGTGAAGTGCGAAGATATCAAGAGTCAAAAAGGGTTTTCCACCCTTAATCTAGATATGTTATGTCGGTTTTAGAGATTCGCCCTTGGTCTGTGGACCATGGGATTGTATAAAAAGGAGGTCTTAGAGGAGTCTAAGGGAGGAAGTGAGAAAATTAGAAGTGTTTGATGAGTCTGGGAAGAACTAAGAGCAAGAGTCTTAGCATAGGAAGAGGCTCTGCAATTGAGTGTGCAGAGTAGATAGAGACTATATTGGAAATTTGAATCATCAACAAAGAGAATTTTTCTGAAATTTCTATGTAATTTTCCTCTGTGGATTGCATGTGATTAAGTGATGTTAAGTTCTAGCTTTATGTTATAATGCTAATTTGATGTGTGAATGTATATGTTTCTATCTGTTATATGAACGCAAATAACAATATATGTTTATGCGAAGACAATCTTAATTACATGGTAAAATTTGCAAACACTTAAGATAATTCAAGATATCACACAATAATGCAGTAACAAAGGCGTGTAAGTACTTGAGCCATTGGGTAGGGTTGTGTAAAGGACGATCGTATACCTTCGTGGAGGTTCTAAGAAATGAAAGAGAAAGTACATCGGTAAGCCCTAAAGGCTTATCAATCTATACAAAGGAAGGGTTTAAGGTATAAAACCAACATCACAACCATATCAATGTGCAGAAACTTGGTTCCTGCATCCCCCCATACTGCTTTGGGTGAGAATTTGGTTTGTGCTATGTAGATTGATGCTGAAAGGGCTAGTAGTGTAGCGATTTGCTTGGATGACTAACGTTGAACCTATGTCAGCGCCCATCAATATAACAAATGGTTATGTTGTTGGGACTGGGATCTGCATAATGACATGTGTAATGTCACATCATTGGAACTAGCTAAGAAGGAGATTGAAGACTAGTTGGATAGGAAGATCCACGAATTCATGGCACAAGAAAACAAGAACTCGCGATTGAAAAAGGAACAGTGGTTGGACAGATATCTATACATAGAAATTCATGAAATTTTCTTCAGTTCTTTCCCAGTTGAATTATACGAGTGGATCATGAGGTTGGCAGATGGCCAGGGAAGGTGGAGGCTTGACAATTTGATTGTCTAGACCTCAAAGTTAGTACAAAGATTCGAAGCCTCTGAAGATAAGATCACGCATGTTGTCTGTCACTGGCTTGACCATGTCATAGGAGGGTTTGTAACAGAATTCTCAGTTGATAATTCGGTCAGCTAGAACAAAGCAGAGCGTCACTTCTTCAAAGGACCGGGAGGTAAATATTTGAAATTACTAAATACTTGGATTAATGTGCTCTTGTGTGAAAAGTAGGTCATGCAATTACCTTGATTTTTGGAGCTACATGAAGTGGAATGTCTTTTAGGGACGGAGGAAGAAAAGGTCCTAACTATAATGCACTAATTGAGCCTCCTTTGAGTGATGACGAAGGAGCAACACGGGCTTCTCCACTAAGCGCTATTCAAATGATAAGACAATGGTTCCTGCGAATACCTACACTGCCTACATCATCATCTCATCCATCCACGCCGCGTCCATCCTCACCTCCACCACTCACCCCATCACCCACACCATCGCCACCTCCACCACTATTCAATATGGCAAACTCTGTAAAGCTACCTGTATTCAAGGGCATAGGAAATGAAGATTCATACCAGTTTTGGTTCATCGCAAAGGATGTATGGGAAACTCAGGGTATCACAGATGATCAAATGAAGAAAGCATTGTTGTTTAGTGCTTTGCAGGACCGTGCACTAACATGGTATATTAAGTACAATACTGATAACCCAACATTCGCATTGGTAGATATCCAGACTACACTTAATAGGGAATTCAATAGACCTAAGTCTCAAGTGGAATCAATTGTGGGATTCAAGGAGATCATGATGAAGCCTAGGGAGATGCCCTGGGATTTGAATCAAATATTGAACTATATGATCCATGAAGCAAACATGAACCTAACTAATGGGTATCACCGTGAATGGTTTGTGGCCTCGCTCCTACCCCACCTAAGGGTTGCACCTTAAAAATAGAAGATTGGGACCCAGGAAGAAGCTCTAGAAATCATGATGAGACTGCATGAGACACCAAATCAAGATGCTAATCTAGGGGTTCAACAGATTGACACGTAGTTGCAGAACCTTTGCCTCGAAATGAAAAGTCTAAAGAAAGACAAAACAACTCAACTAGAGGTGCGTGAAGAAGTTTGGTGCCTGAAATGCAAAGGTTAGGGGCATGACAAGGATCACCTTCTAGTTTTTGGGAACTATGTTGTAGCAGGGGTCCAATGCCTCTAAGGCTAGAGGCAGTGGTAGGTCCAAGTGTAGGGCCCATGCTATGGTGTGCTATATGCCAGGTAGCTCGGAAACATGTGATCAACAATTGCCATTTGCTGCAAAAATTCATACAGACACAACAACAACTCTCCTGCAATTTTTGTCAATCAGTAGGTCATGACGAGTGTAATTGTCATAGTTATGAATTAATGATGGATAAGACACCTGCATATAGGGTGTAGGAAAAAACATGGCCTCCGGACCAAGGCGCTGGAGGAGCGAGATGAGTATTAGGGGCACGACCAAGGTGGAGCTAGAGGGGGGCCTGGTAGAGGCTGAGGACAACTTATTTGTTACAATTGTGGAGGAATAGGAAACTATGAGAGAGACTATCTAAATCCGAGGCAACTACCATACTGCTATGGTACTCAGTTTGACCATGTGACTGAGGATTTCCCTATATTGTTGACTAAGATTCACGAAAAGGGGTCACAACTAACGTCGAACCTCAAGATGATGAGGGCTGAGCCTCACAAGGAATACCCTAAGTTAAACATTATGTTGCGGAGTGGAATGACAATTAGCGAGGATAAAGGGAAGTAGCCTACAAAAGGTGAGCAGGTCTGAAAAGCGCTAGAAAAGGAGACTGGGTTTGATCTGGAGCGTGCAAAAGAAACATTTATTGAATCAAAGAAAAGCTTTGTTGAGGCCTCTACCTCAGGAATTCAGGAGAAAGTAGTTGAAGAAATGGACCCATCCATGATTACCATGTTCTTAGAGACCTGCTTGAAACTACTTCGTGATAGTAAGGTTGTGAAGGGACTACAGGAATTGATTAATCAGTGCACTAGCAAGGATGGCACTACTGGTGAACCACACGTAGTCAGAAATCTTGGTAAGCATAAGGTGAGGACAGGACAAGAGATGAGACTCACCGCGCAGATAGGGGAATATGAAATGGACCAAGTTATCTTGGATCTAGGGTCCAATGTAAATTTTTTTCCAAAACAAACACGGGAAAGAATGGGGAGACCTATGCTCTAGTGTTACCTGATCTAGTTAAGGATGGTGAATCAACAAAAAATCATCCCAATGGGGAGGCTACAGGGGGTAATAGTTGACACTGAAGGCATGAGCGCACTGATGGATTTTGAAGTAATAGAGATTGTGGTTGATAGCATTCCCTACCCTGCATTCCTTGGGATCTATTTGGCCACTGACATGAATGGGGTAATCAACCAGAAGAAGCAAAAGATGATATTTGAAAAGAAATTGCTACATGTAGTGGTGACACCAGATCCTGCAGAAGGATCACACTATAGAGAACCAGTCCGCGATTATGAAAGTGATGATGATTTGGACCAGATTTACAAGATAATGACGTGAGACTAGGATTGGGTAAATCTGACAGCTGACGAACATATTTCATGGGACCACGAGAGCTCCTGCTCATTTGATTCAGACGAAGAACTAGAGCACTAGCAGAACCCATTGCATGAAGTATCTACGCTGTGTTGTAATATGATGACCAAGTCGTTGTGTTGCATATCATTAGAGGTAAGGAATCTGCCTCACAATGATGGGTTAACTGACGTTGATCACTTTTTGGATGCATTCGAAAGGGAAGTGCCCCAGAAGCGTCGCTTCCGGGCATTAGATTGGGCACTACCCGCTACACCTGGAAAATGGTGGGATCTACACAAGGGTAGTTTTGATGATTGTCGCGAATATAGGAAGATTATGAGGATACGCTTTGGCTACCTAAAGGTATGACTAATAGAAAAGTATGATGGGAAGAATGATCGACCTGATCATTTGGCCAAATGGATTGAAGCATATGGAGCGAAGCCTCAGCGAGAGTGGGTCCATTTGTTTTGTCATACGTTGGAGGTTATACCAATGAAATGGTACTTGGAGACAGAACTCCATCATGGCACTGAAGAATGCGATCTTTTACACCAAGGATTTCTGATGACGTTAATTTTTGAGGATGGATTTGAGTCCATCGATGAAGCATTGCATGAGCTTAAGACAACCATCCTTAGGATATTGTAGGATCCTATAGACCTGATTCAATATGATCGGACTACCTAGCTAAGCCACTCACTAGAATGTTACAATGCAATAGTGGAAGAAGAAGAAGACCCGAGAAAGGTTAATATCTCGAAGGCTGAAGGTCAACGCAGATTTGAAGGACCCAACTAGAGAACCCAGACATAACTGAGCCACTCAAGACTAGGTAGGTGAACATTGGCACAGAGGTAGAACCGAAGTTTGCAAATATTGAGGGCTATTGGGACGATGTGACAATAGATAAGGTCACCGAACTGCTCTGCGAATATCTAGACTTATTCCCCACGATGTTTTCTGATCTGAAATGGATAATAGGATACCTAGGTGTCATGAGGATCACCCTAAAGCCAGATGCAAAACCTGTGAAACAAAGACTGTAATGCCTCAACCTGAAGTATAAGGAAAGGGTCTGCATTGAGTCAGATAAGATGCTCACGGCAGGTATTATTGAACGAGTGGAAGAATCTTATTGGGTAAGCCTAATAATGGTTCAAGAAAAGAAACAGAAGGAAGAAATAAGGATATGCATAGATCTCAGGAAATTGAATGAGGCTTGTGTGCATGATCCTTTCCTGACCCCATTTGCTGACGAGGTCCTGGATAATGTAGGTGGCTAAGAGGCATGCTCTTTCAATGATGGGTTATCTAGGTACCATCAGATCAAAATCACACTTGAGGATAGAAGTAAGGTGACCTTCGCGACTTAATGGAGATGTTTTCAGTATACCATGATTCCTTTTGGACTGAAGAATGCGCCAATGATATTTTCGCACGTAGTCATTGCAGCATTCAAAGACTTCATTCATAAATTTCTAGAGGTATACTTTGACAATTAGACAGTGTTTGGATGGGTCAAATGCCATGTGGCAAGTCTATTCTTGATGCTAGATACATGTAGGAGATACTAGATCATGCTCAATCTGAAGCAGTGTCTGTTTTGTGTCTCTTTTGGGATCTTGCTGGGTCATGTGATATGCAGACAAGGATTAGTGGCAGACCCCATGAAGATTGTGGTGATAATCAACTTGGAGGTGCTGAGGAATGTGAAACAGTTGCACGCAACACTGGGACATACCAGATACTATATGAAGTTCATCAAGAGCTATGCCAAGATCACCACGCATATGGAGAAATTGTTGAAAAAAGAATCTACAATTTGCTGGAATGCTGAATGTCAGAAGAGCTTGGATGTGCTAAAAGAGAAAATGGTCACTGTGTCGATCCTAGTCTTCCCAGGCTAGAAGAAGAAATTTCATGTGCATGTGGATGCATCATGTATTGCGCTATGGGCTGTACTGACATAGGTGGTGAGGGGGACCTGGATCATCCTATAGCGTTCGCAAGTAGGAAGCTGTTTAAGCAGAGAAAAATTATTCCATGACAGAGCGCAAAGGATTAGCTATGTTGTACATGCTCCCAAAGTTCAGAAGCTATTTGTTGGGTAGACACTTTAAGATGTATATGGATCATTCCACATTAAAGTTCCTAGTCAACAAGCTTGTGTTGGGGGGAAAAATATATAGGTGGCTGCCTTTGTTCTAGGAGTACGACTTCGAAGTTATGGTGAAGGCAGGATGATTGAATGCAGGACCTGATCATGTGTCATGGATTGAAAGTGGAGAGGAACCTACTAATTTGGAGGAAGGACTTCTTGATGCACACCTCTTTGCAATGTGTGTCACGGATAGTCAATTTGAATATATTATCCACTTCTTGATGACATGTTTGGACTTTGAAGGTTATACAAGCCAATAGAAGAAGGAACTGGTAGTGCGCATAGCAAAATTTTCTATCATTGTAGGGCACTTGTACAAAATGGGGTCAGAAAAAATATTGCGATGTTATGTGCCTAACTTTGAATGAGGTAGCATCCTCACTAAGGCTCATGGAGGAGTTGTAGGAGGGCATTATGCAGGGAAAGTGATAGCGCAGAAAATTCTACGCGCTGGGTTGTGGTGGCAAACCGTGCATAAGGATTTGAAAGCATATTGTAGGGCATGTGATGCATGTCAAAGGACTAGTAGGCCATCGTGAAGGGATGAGCTTCCTTTGATGCTGCAAGTGACATTACAACCATTCGAGAA
The DNA here is from genome assembly GCA_031772625.1 of Pinus tabuliformis. Lineage (NCBI taxonomy): Eukaryota > Viridiplantae > Streptophyta > Pinopsida > Pinales > Pinaceae > Pinus > Pinus tabuliformis. Next base: position 350,766,958 of record CM062808.1, on the reverse strand, counting down.
ATGGGTAATCAACTTTGTGGGACCAATTCAGCATAAAGGAAAGAAGACGGGTGCATGGTACGTCATCACCACGACTGAGTATTTGACTAGATGGGTGGAGACATAGCCTATGAAGGACTGCACAGGTGCGACAACAGCACAATTTATGTTTGAGTATGTCATGACGAGATTTTGGTGTTCAAATATCTTGATGAGAAATCGCAGTACACACTTTCTTAACGAAACAATTAGAGCGTTGACAGAGGAATTTTAGGTGTATCCTCATAAAAGTACCCCTTATCGTCTACAGGCTAATGAGACATTGGAAGTGTTCAATAAGATAGTGGAGAGCGTGCTGACAAAGGTCTGCAATGCTTAGAGAAATGACTAGGATGTGTGCATACCCACGGTGCTATGGGCCTACAGAACAACTTGCAAGAAGCTGAATGGAAAAACACCTTTCAGAATCGTGTATGGCATGGAAGCTATGATGCCAATGAAATACATTGTACCTAGTCTGCCATAGCACCACTCAGAGGAATGGCAGATCACAGAGCCCTGGAAGAGAGGCTCACAACTAGTGAAGCTTGAGGAGCACCGATTTCTAGCTGGATTTCATTAACAATTTCAAAAGGAGCGTGAAACAGCATGGCATGATCGGCACGTCAAACTGTGCACCTTTAAGGTAAATGATTTGTTCTTGTTATATGACAAAAAAATTGAAAAATTTCCAACGAGATTTACGATGAACTGGCTACGATCATATGTCATCAAGGAGATTATCGATGGTGGAGTAGTTCAACTGGTCAAATTGAATGGAGAACCTTTCCCAGCTAAGGTGAGTGGCAGCCGATTGAAGCCATATACCAGTGATCCTGCTAGGTGACTATATGAGGGAAGCATAGTCTTAGTGCTCTAAGCAGCTGAAAGGAAGTGCGGGACTATAAACTACATTTCCCAGGACAGAGAGCTACGCGGAACGAAGAAATGTCATAAAGCCGGTAGAAGCGTGCAGGTAGTTGCGCTACCAAAGGAAAAGCCACGCAAGATAGTTGGAAAGTGACCATTAAGGTCATTGTTCATGATTTGATGATGAAAAAATAGCCAAATGGAGTGGGGGGTGGCATTTATGTCGGAATTTATGGACCAGATCTTTGAAAATCTGTGCCAATCTAGCATTAATCAACCAATTATGGGGGGAATGGTCAGATTTGAATTTGAAAATGCCTATAAATTACAAAGGGTTTCCTAACAGAAAACACTTGGCATTTTGAGAATTGAGGTGTTGAGATCTCATGCGCACATGAACAGTGAAAAAATTGAAGTTTTGATAGCAAGTTCAGTGTTTGAGACATTACCAAAGGAGACATAGGAGTTGTTTCATAACATCATGTTGACTCCGGATGAGACTGTAAATGTTGGGAAAGCAATGATAGTCGAAGGAGCTGTTCCAACGGTAGCCATGGTAGCTGACAGAACTTCCCCGGAGGTTGTAACTACGGAAGTTCTAGCTAAAGTATGTAAGTCACCACGGCCACCCAGGCCAAGAACTACCCTGACCAAGGAGGGTTCAAAGAACGAGAAAGGCAAGCAAGTTGTGACACCATAGCCAATGCACGCATCACCTAGAAAGCACCCATAGAAGGATAATCCCATCACGCAGGAAAAGGGAAAGGTGATTGACTAAGAGCTAGTAGAAGAGGTCAAAGAAATCCCCATGGATGATGAGGATATTGCGATGGAAACCGAGGATATTGAGGTTGATGGGTCTGACCCCATTTCTATGTTACCTGAGTACATTCCTATGCACACGGGTAAAATGAAGGTGCCAAAGGATATTGATGAGAGAAAGGTCACCCTGCACACCCCCCTACTGCCAGAACAAATTGTCTTTGAGGGACCACAGTTGGGGCATGTCCCCTTTTAAAATTGGAAGACTGGGATTTTGATGACATGGAGCATTTCCCTCATTTAGCGACATACCAACTTATGCACTGTGTCTTTCAAAAAAACACTGGAGTGACCGCTCAAGAGCCAAAGAAGTGGCTGAAACGTGTGGACAAGGTAGGCTTGCTAAACTTCTTGTGGGTGCCACATTACAATGTCATGCCCATCACGATGATCGTGATCAAGTAGCTACTATTCTTGGTGCACAATGGGTGTTTGTGGTTGGAAGAGCCGATACCCATCACTGACATGCTGATCCATAGGATCACACGGCTACTGCACTCAAGAGAAAATCCAACCATGGCGTTTTGTGGAAAGGCCTACGAGCATGCCCTTGCTAAGGTGATGAAGGAAAAATTCAAGCTAGTAAAGAAGCCATGTGTCTATGCCATTACAAATATTTATAACCATGCAGTCAAAGTGGTGACACAAATTTTGGCAGGAAAGGTCATGAGGAAGTGTCACGCAGATGAAGTGTCGAGACCAGTGATAGCCTTGGCAGCCCAATGCGCAGAGGGAATATAGTTTAACTGGGTGTGCTACCTTTGCGGCGAGTTCCTCGCAAACTACCTCGAGGTGCAGGATCATAGTAAGACATTCCACTATGCATGGCTACTGCAATCCATAGTGCTGATTGTGTGGGAGCTACCCGAGGATAGCCAGTTTCCCCTGATCACACTAGACCTACTAGAAGCAGTGAAGTTTTCTTCACTATGGGCTAAGAAGGATCCTCAGTGGATCAAATACAACAAGATCATCTGGATCTTGATGGAGATGAGCATCCATATGGCTATCAAGTGTAAGCCATGGTGGTCACCAAAAATTTTTGATAAGATGTAGGAGTACGTAGAATTCAAGGTTGACTTCCACCATGTCTCAATACATGTATGAAAGGACCCTGAACAGAGGTGGCATGACTTGCCATACTTGGCCACAGATGACGCAATTGCAACGGTCCTCGACTGCTAGACAGTAGATTGGTGCACAACTGCAGACTTAACAGCAGGATCCAGCAAGTCCACCACACACCAAAAAAAGGAAGAAGCCAAGTAGAAGATAGAATAGTTGGCCATGAAGAAAATAAAGGAGACCGAGGATAAGGCCAAGGTATAATGTGCTGCCACAAAGTAGATAGGTGGGCAAGCAGAGGAAGAGGAGTGTGGCTCTTACAGGAGTTAGAAGTCACCTTCCCCAAAGCTAGAAGAAGAGAATGAAGAAACGAAGCAGTGAGGACTGAACCTGGAGACGACTCCATTCCACACCAAGCGCAGCATAGATCCAGAGAAGGTAGGACCTAGAAGAAATCCAAGGCTAGCAAGATGTCTCTCAACCTGATCATCCTAATGGAGGGCGACTTGAATGATATCGGTGATATGGTGAGGGATGCCACCATGGAACTAGTGCAGTAGTTCGAATAATAGCAACAACAAGATTTGGGTGCTATTCAAACGGATTTGTGTGAGCTGCAGATTCATGCATCACAAGTACAGACTGGTGCGATGTCAACCAGTTTGGTACTGGCACCTCCAAAGTCGTAGGGATCTATGCACACAAGATCCCTGAGCAATAGTGCTGCCGGATGGAGCACTAACTACAGAGACAGAAGCTGACAAGCCTGTTGTTAGCACCCTCAAGAGAGTTGGACTTAAGTTGGCCATGCTTCGTAGTGAGGGATTTCTCCTTTTGTAGGATGGTGTGATCGCGGAACTGCGAGCCCACAAACAGTGCACATTACAGGTCATCAGTGATCAGAAGATCACTAACGCCAAAATGGTTGTATAATGAGACTCTGCCATTGACCTCATCAAAGACCTTATGGACAAGAGTTAGTGCATGGCTAAGCTTGTGGTTGAGGCCTGTAGATCTATCCCAGAGTTGGAAATTCCCAAGGCTAAGCCAATGGATGTGTGGGTTCAGAAGCTCACTACTAGAGTATGCGATACATGCACAACATTGGAAAAGGTCTAGTTTGAACTGAACCTCAAAATCGTAGAGTTGCAGTTGAATGCCCAGCCTTGGACTCCACCAAAAATCATAGAATAGCACGAGTTAGATGTGAAAGACGCAGTAGCAGTAGTAGACAGTGCAGTAAAAGACTACACGAAACTTTTTGAGTAGTCGCTAGAGGTGGTCACCAGCCTACAGGAAGACCCCGATATGAAGAGGCCGGAAATAGAAGCGCAATAACTACAACAGTGCTATGACAAAGTTAAAGTGACAGTGCACACTGTCATCATCATGCAAAGGCTGGAAAAGCTGCAGGAGGCCAAGGCTTTCAAAGAGTAGGTAGATGTAGCTCAGGACAAGGAAGCAGTGCTGAAGGCTCACTTACAGCCTTGTTTGGATGAGGCCTATTCTATCACGACTACAATTGAAGGCAAGCTAGGTAGTCTATAGAAGACTCAACAGAAGATTCAATTAGACGGTGAAGGGCCATCAATGGAGCAACTAGTCAAGGGGATGAAGTAGGCTGCAACACAGTGTACCGCTGAAGTTGCAGTAGTCCATGTCAAGCTAGAAGGTCTTCGTGACAAGATCTCCATGCCAACTGAGTGACTCGAGGGTGAGTCACCATGTTTGTGCTGGGGGCCCGTTGGGAATGAGTCCCCTGGGGTCAATTTTGGGATTAAAAACCCAAGTTTTGGGGAGAAAGGCCCAAATTCTGTATATATAAATGTAAAGTCTCCACATTTTGTGGTCACGGAGCATTAAGATGTCAAGAGTCAAAAATGGTTTTCTGCCCTTAGTCTAGATAGGTTGTGTCAGTTTTAGAGATCTACCCTTGGTCCGCAGACCATGGGATTGTATAAAAAGGAGGTCCTAAAGGAGTCTAAGGGAGGAAGTGAGAAAAATAGAAGTGTTTGATGAGTCTAGGAAGAGCTAAGAGAAAGAGTCTTAGCATAGGAAGAGGCTTTGCAGCTAAGTGCGAAGAGTAGATAGAGTCTGTATTAGAAATCTGAATCATCAATAAAGAGAAGTATTATGAAATTACTGTGTAATTTTCCTTTGTGGATTGCATGTGATTATGTTATGTTAAGTTCTAGGTTCATGTTATAATGGTAATTTTATGCGTGAATTTATATTTTTCTATCTATTATATGAACGCAAATAACAATATACGTTTACGTGAAGACAGTCTTAATTACAAGGTAAAATTGGCAAACACTTAAGATAATTCAGGAAATCATACAATAGCGCAATAACAGAGGAACATAAGTACTTGAGCCATTGGGTTGGGTTGTGTGAAGGACGATCGTATACCTTCATGGAGGTTCTAAGAAATGAAAGAGAAAGTACATTGATAAGCCCTAAAGGCTTATCAATCTGCGTGAAGGAAAGGTTTAAGGTATAAAACCAACATCACAACCATCTCAGGGTGCAGACACTTGGTTCCTGCATCCCCCCATACTTCTTCGGGTGAGACTTCAGTCCATGCTCTATGGACTAATGCCAAAAGGGCCAGGAGTGTAGGGATTTGTTTGGTTGAATAACACTGAGCTTGGGTCAAGGCCCATCAAGACAACAATGTTTCATTATAGTTAATGCCTTCAACTTGTCAAAAACCCATAGCAACAAGGTGAGCTTTATGTTTTTCAACTTTTCCATCTGGTCCATACCTGGTTCTGTAAACCCATTTGCATATAACAAGTTTTCATCCCTTTGGAAGAGGAACAAGATCCCATGTATCATTTGCCAATAATGAACAATATTCTTCATTCATAGCTGTGTCCCAATATGTATGGCCTGAAGCTTTTACAAAGGAGTCAGGATCATAATTTGTTGAAGGTTGAGCTAGTAAGAAAGATACTCTATCGATCGCTAATCTATAGGATCACCTGTAAGAGCACATGTTGCATCCTCAGTAACATGGACCCATTTTGGAAGCTAAGGAGCTGAAGGAGGATCATGAGAAGGTAGGGGAGGATTTTCATCCTCATTGTCATCATCTGAAGAAGAAAAATTTTTAGAAGTAGAAGGGATAGAGAGAGGTGGCACATCCACCGAACTATGCTCATAGGCCGATATATTTTCAACAAACTTTACATCTCTTCTAATGATAGAATTTTTAGACTTAAGTGGAATAAGTCTATATCCTTTGACATCTTCAGAATATTCAACAAAAATACATTTTTCACTCTTAGGTTCTAAGGATTTATGTTTCTCATCATGAATATGGGCCCATGCTTCACTTCCAAAAACACGAAAGTGACTTATATCTGGTTTAATTGAGCTCCATGCTTCTTCTGGAGTGATATTCTTTAAAACCTTAGTAGGAGTGTGATTTACTATGTAATTTGCACAGTTAATTACTTGTTCCCAAAGATTAAGATTGAAACATACAATTAGCCATTTCTTTTAACGTGCAATACTTCCTTTCAGCTACACCATTTTGTTGTGGAGTATATGGAATAGTATGTTGCATTTGAATTCCATGCTCAATGCAAAAGTTAATGAATCTGTTCTTAACATATTCTCCACCATTATCAGATCTTATCTTAAGAATTTGATGTCCATATTCTTTCTCAAAAAAGGACTTAAATGGCAAGAACATGTTAAATACTTCACTCTTGAGTTTTAAGAAGTATACCCAAGTGCGCCTGGAGAAATCATCAATGAAAGTTAAGAAATACTTGTAGCCAAAGAATGAAACAACTGGAAGTAGACAACATAAATCACTATGCACAAGCTATAAAGGGGCTGAGGCATGCCAGGAGACACATTTTTCAAAACTATCTTGATGATGTTCTCCGAGTACACATCTGGAACAGACAGCATCTCTGCAAGATACCATAGGAAGACCTATCACCATATTTTATTTACATAGAGTTTTAAGGGAGCGATAGTTTATGCGACCAAAATGCTCATGCCAAAGTTTTCTCACTTCATCATTATGAGCAACAAATACCAAGGGAAGAGTTGATGACTCAAAGTTGATAAACTTATACAAACACGTAGAATCATCAACAATGCCAATCGCTAAATTCCAGTTAGGATGTCTTAGGTCCTTAATTACAACATCGTCAGGTGAAAATTCAATGGTTTTACCTTCACTTGAATGAGTTATTTGATATATAGGTAGAAGGTTGTGGGATAAGGTTGGAACACATAATAGATCATTAAATTGACCATTGTCTAGATGAAAAGTTCCATTCCCTACAACACTAAGAGATCTATCATCACCGACATATAGTTTTTTGGTGTTACAATCATTTAAAGAAGAAAACATGGCTTTGTTTCTGGCCATGTGATGAGAAGCTCTAGAATCAATGATCCACTCATGAGAATGAGAAGAAAAATATACATTTAGTGCATAACCAAACCGAGATGCTTGACAACCACATGTAGAAAGTGCTATTCCTAAAGATGAAGTTGAAGTTGAAGAGTGATCTAAATGGATGCTATGGTTCTTCATTGCTGCTTCCAAGGCTTCCATCTTCTTAAAACATTTGGATTCTAAGTGGCCATATCGATTACAAAAGCTGCAATTTATATTGGTCTTCTCCCCTTTGTTCTTATTTGCCTTATCATTTTGTCGAATTGATTTTTCATTTTGAGACTGAAATTGCTTAGGACCCTTGTTTGGTTTAGGACCATTCTTTTTAGGATACTACTTCTTAGGATTCTTTGAATTTGGTTGTTGCTGGGCAGCTAAGGCTTTCTTAGGAGAGTTTCCAATATTAAAAAGACCAAGATGTAAGAGTTTCTCCTGTTCTCTTACTAAAGAATCACAAAATGCATCAAAGGAGGGGGACTTGTAGTCTTGTCCTTGAGAAATAAAGGCTTCTCTAGTATAATGGAAGGTGGAAACCAACATAAAGTAGGCTGGTCCAACCTTAGTAAGAATGGAATAGATAAGCCTACCATCTTCTTTCTTAACTTTAACACCTTCCAAGAGAAGTCTAAGAGTCCTGAACTTGGACAAAAAATCTTCAATGTAAGAAAAATTATTGGGGTCCAATGTAAGTAACTCACTTTCAAGTTGATGGGCTCTAATTTCACTTTTAATTCCAAAAACTTTAGTGAGATGTTTCATTGCTTCATTAGGGGTATCATGTTTTGCGATATGAAATCTAAGGTCTGGATAAATAGACATCCCTATCAACCCACATGCTTCACCTTTCCATTCCCATTTGACTGCCTTATCTTCATCTTTAGGTTTAGTTTCTTGGCCCAAGGCTATTCTGTAAATACCTTTGCTTATAAGTAAATCCACAATGTAGGACCACCATCGGAAGTAGTTGGTGCTGCCAAGAATAACTTGGCATGGACATTCCATTTTAACATAAACTAAAACTGTAGATGTTGAAACTAAGACTTCCAATGGAAATATCTAGAAACATTAGGCATATTAAAAAAAATGGCTTTGAAAACGACTTCAAGATGAAGTAGTTATGGATTTTTGAAGAAAAATTGTTGAAGATGCTGACGAAGTGAGTGAATGTGCAATAGTGAATGATAATGTTATATTTAAAAAAAAATTCCTCCCCCTTTCCAAACTTAATCTAATTAGCTCACTTTAAAAATGATTTTATGTGACCCACTTTTATGAATAAGTGAAAGTCAATTTTATGATGGTACTTTATGAGCTACTCACTAAATTGTAACTTAAATAAAAAATAAATAGACTTTAGAATTATAAGTGACCCACTTTTTATAATGGGTGAGAACAATTTTACATAAAGTAACTTTAAAACATAAGTTACATGTTCTTTTTGAAAAATTAACTCAACAAAGCTAAGACCTGAACCCAAGAGTTGTATTCTCATAAAGTAACTTTGGACCAAGTGAGGTAGTTTAAAAGGTTAGTAACTTTTGGAAAAAAGGAAGGTTTCCTTTTTTTTAGTTACTGAAGCCTTGGGGTGCGTGTTTACTTGAAAAAGCTCTTTTTCCCTACAAAACAAAACCACACAACCCAACATGGACATACAAAAAAAGCCAAAACTTATGACTTCAAGTTAGCTTTCTCTAGAAACTAAATATTTTCCTCAATGTTTCCGATTTTCCAAGATCACACTAAGGTGCAACAGAAAATAGCATACACATGAGAAAAATCCTTCCTTTCTGTTTCTGATTTGTCCAGATCACACAGAGTCACAGGGAAAAGAGCATACACATAAATGAAAGGTATAGATCAAGTAATGAAAAAAACAGAGAGCTAAGTAAAATGAAATAAACAGAGAGATGAATAACTAAAACTACAAATAAAGATTGTATACCTCTAGATCTTAAAAATGATGTAGCTAGGGCTACCAGAAACCTTTTCACATGAAACAAAAGGGGTTCCTCACTAGAACATATGCTCCTAACACACTAGAGCAGCCATCTCAGACTGAAAGCAGAAATAGTGGATCCAGGAAATGATAGTCGCATGCACTTGTACCGACTTCAAATTTGGATCACCATCGGATGCAGCCCTCAAATAGCTCTCATATAATGTAGGAATTTACAAGGTATGTTCCTCAGATAAAACACCAAAGGAAACCACTCACAAGGAGATCATAGATCAATACACCAGGATTCTTGACATGGTTAAAACCCTCAAAGAGGGAAACACTCCATGGCCTAAGCCATCGTGGCCACTTCAGGCAATTTATTAATAAAAGAAATAAAATTTACATATGCTTCTCTCATGAACGGTCACCCTACAAATGACCCTTGATGCTCTTTAAATAGAGGTCATGGACAAATCGAGTGTTAAGCCATGGATCAAGTGTCGGAAATACCGAAGAGAGAATGAACCGTTGGATCACTTCATGTCTAGAACATATCATGACCGTCAGATTGTAAGTTACAAAAGTACATAGAAAAGAAACACACTTTAGATAACTCTACACTAGACCAAGTTATACTTAACTATTTCCTATGTGTCAGAATATCCTAACACCTATAGCCCAACCCACTGTGGGTGACATCCGATTCTTCGAATTAGCCCTCACCCGGCTGGCGAGGTGGGTGCAACCGGTAGGCACGCCCATGGCTGTGGGCGCACCCACTCGCATCACCCACAGCCACGAACCTACCTCTTGAGGGTGAGGGCCGATTCTTAGAATCAATCCTCAACCTGAGCAGGCATGCCCCGGGGCAAGGGTCAATTATGAGAATCAGACATCACTCTCAGGGGGCTGGGCCTCGTGGGTGGATACCTGATGAGCCCCATAAATGGGTAATTATATGGGCTCATTTGGCCTCCTAACTTAGATTAATCCACCATTCTCATTAGTTTATTCCATGTTTTTTATTATATTTATGCTAATAGAGTGAATTGGGTTAGTCATTATGCCAAAAAGTCTAATGTGTGCTTTATGCAGATTTTTGGTCAATTTTGAGACAAAATCAAAGGTTTAATGAGCATTTGGTAGCCAATATTTGAGGAAAACAAGGGAGAGGATTTATATGAGGGAATCCCCCTCATTTATGACTCCCTAATTTGAATCCTCCTTCAGAAGGCTTGGAGCACAGGCAGCCACATCAATGCATCAAAGGGGTAGCCGAGCAAGTGAAGAGGAACTATTATCTATCTTAAGTCTTGGGAGCCAAGCCTCCTTGATTTTAGGAGAGCTATTGGGGGCTCCAGTAGTATAAATAGAGAGGCTTAGGGCCTCATTAGGCTTTTCGATGTTAGTCAAATTTTCGAACTTTTGTTGCAGCTTTTGCTCAGCTCATTTCAAGGTTACTTTTGTAAACAGTTTTATGTAATGTGACTATTATTTTGATAATGGAGATGAAATATTTTCTGAGCCAGCACTGAGTTCTTGCAGGGGGCTAAAGCTCTTGGATTAGGGCCCAACCCAATCTGCCCAACACCTCTTGTTTTTTATTTATATGTTTTGTTGCAGTCCATGAATTAGTTGCTGTTAGATAGATTTATTCCTTAGTAAAATAGGTTGTTGTTTGGTGATTTACGTAGCTGTTTCCATTTTAGTTGCTGAAGTAGGTTAAATAGTGGTAAGATAAAGATACAAAAAGGCCATCAATAGAGCCTTGACCTCCTTTCCTCCCTATGGGACCATGAACTGAGGTCAAGATCTACTTGCTGCCATAAAACCACAGTTTTGTTTCCTCCGTGCAATTTCTAGTGTTACAATTTGATTTAGAGGTTAATGCTTTGCTGCAGATCCATTTTTCCATGCTCATTTCTGTTTCTACAATAACTCTCTTTCCATGATTTCCTTTCCATATAGCACTGTTCAACATTTTATTTTCCTAGATCAAAATTTGGGTTAACATGAGATATAGTTCTGTTTTTTGGTGCAGCTAGTTCTTTTCTTGTTCAGATTCAGTGTTTTGATTTGCAGCTCTCTTACAACACATATTTTCTCATGATAATTCAATAAAGCTACCATCACCATCTCTTTTGCTACATGTTTCACAGGTCATTCACAACCTTCACAAATCTGCTCTAATTTTTGCACTTTTCTCATAAGCTTTCCTCTCATCTCTTGAACAAATCCAAGCATCATTTTCTTTTCTAATCATCCTTGATGAACTTCAGACACCTTAACACATCCCTCTAGTCTTCAGCTACCATTTCCTACCTTTAAGCACTCTAAAACAACCCTCGGCATCCTCCTGTAGATCTTCTTGTAGATCCTCCTGTAGATCCCCTGCAGCCTCCTGTAGAATTTCCTATACGTGGATTTTTGAAGTCTGATTGCAGGGAAAGCCCCCATGAGGTTACCAGAGGCCTCGTAGGAACCCTCCACACCTTCTTACACCTTTGAAAATGCCAAGGTCACCCTCCATTGCCACCTAATCACTGCCACATCCATAAAAAAATAAATTACATGCATAACAATTTCACATAAAATACAAAAAAATCCAAAAATGATGTTTTTTTTCTTATTTCCTTCTAGAAACTGCTTGAATAGGTGTAGTTTACTTCCTCAGTAGGTAATGGCACTCCTTTCCTATATTTTCACCTCTCTTTTTACAAAAGTAGGGTTAGTCGATAAATTAGGGTTTGCTAGGTTTACCTCACATTTCAGTCTTCTTTCTCTTTCTGCAAGTAGAATAGCCTCTGTAGAGTAAGCTTTCCTTTCTTTCATCACATTTAAAGCTTCCTTTGGAATTCATAGAAGTTGGCTTGAGCTCCTAGTGATCTTGCGCCAACTGACCAAGTGATAGCCTGCAGTAAGAACTAGTACTTGTGCATACAACACCATTGCTTCCAAGTTTGTTACGAACTATCGGGTTGATAAAAGTAAAGTAGGAAGCCCCAGGAGTTGTAGCATTATTGCTGCAATATTGGTGCTCACCACCTTTTGGCACCGTTTCCGGGGAAGCGTTAGAGTATTTTGTGATTACTGCTTTTCTTCTATTTTCTACTGCAACATTATGCTAAGTAGTTCATTTTAGCAAAAGTAGAGTAGTTGTTTCTCTCAATTTTTGCATTTCCTTGCTTTCATTTCAACTCTGCAATTTCCATTTCAGAAAAAGTAGATTAGTCCTTTCAATTCTGCAATTTCCATTTCAGAAAAAGTAGATTAGTCCTTTCAATTCTGCAATTTCCATTTCAGCAAAAGTAGATTAGTCCTTTCAATTCTACAATTTCCATTTCAACAAAAGTAGATTAGTCCTTTAAATTCTGGAATTTTCATTCGAGATTAGTCATTTCCTTGCTTTCATTTCAATTCTGAAATTTCCTTTCAACAAGTTCATTTCAGTAGTTACAATTTGTTTGTTTAATCAACTTCAATTTTGCAGGTACAAGCAAAAAAAAACAAAAATCACCCAAAAAGAGATTTCCTTTCATGCCTCGTAGGAATAGAGATAATTTAGGGAAATTCTTACCCAACACCCCCACCACAACACAAAGCCACCCTTCTCTCTTCTTCGGCGGTAGTGATCTAGAAGAACCTTTAGGGGAACAACCAGAAATATTTGAAGAACTTATAGCAGAAGAAGAGGAAGAAAACATCTCTCCTGAGACAATGGCCGAAAATCAAAATGCTAGGGGGAATGGAGAAAGAGTAGAGGGTACCTTTCCCATCTGAGAGACCAATGGGGACACTAAAATGAAGAACATAAGCCCTTCAGCCCTACCTCACTTCCATGGGTTGACTATAGTAGATCTTGACACCTTCCTGTTGGAGTTTGTTGTTATCTGTCGAACCTATGACTATGCAGAAGTTGAGCAGAAGTTGAAACTATTTCCTTCTACCCTCAAGGATGCAGCATTGCGCTGGTTCATGAGGTTACTTGGAAACAACATCACAACTTGGGCTCAGATGCAACAAGCCTTTAATAACAAATATCGGGACTACTGTAGGTCCAAATATACCAAGGAAGAAATCTTTTGAATGACTATGGGAAGTGATGAATCCTTGGAAGATTATGAAGAGAGGTTCTAGCTCAGTTATAAAAGGGCCAGGTGCACACTTGACCCTGAATCTCTGAAGTTGGTCCTTCTCAGGGGAATTCCGAAATACCTTTTAGACACCCTCCATTTACTAGCTGGGGTAGACATCTACCAACTACCTTATGAAGACATAAAGACTGTTTTTAGAAACCAATCTAGGGCAGCCAAAAAGAGAGGTAGGGGGAGTGAACCCATAGCCAGTACCTCCTCATCCAGTTCATCCCTTAAAGGTGAATTCGGAAACATGCTGGAGGAGTTCAAGAGTGAGATGCTACAGACTCTTGCCATTCAAATGGATACCTTGAATATCAAAAGGAAACAAGAGGAAGCAGAGAGGGCTTTGGCCATTTTTTGTCCTAGGTGCACCAGAAGGCATCCTAGGAACGAATGTCCAATGAACTCTATAGAATTTTGTTCAGTCTGTGAAGAAGATCATTCTATAGATAAATGCCCTTCCTTGCCCGAACTTAAAGCTGTATACCAAGGGGCCGAAGGAGCCACTAAACCACTCTATTTCATGAACCAAAGGAGACTGCATGGACCTAGACCATACTAGCAGGGAATGCAAGGGACATCTCATGCATAGTAAAACCCCAATCAAGCCACTTCCGTACCTTCTTCGGGCCCCCCTACTCATCCTTCTTGGTCCATACCTCCTCCTTGGTCATATCCATCTCAATAACATGCCCAACCAGCCACTCATCCATTCCACTCCTATACTCAACCACAACCTCAATGGAATGCATCTCATCAGGGGTGGAGGCCCTAGTACAACTCTCATCCCACTCTTCTACCTCCACCACCTGCTCAACCACAACCATTGCCTCCTGCTCCACCAAGGCAACCCCAAATGCCTGCTAAACCAAATTCGAACCTGAAAAACAGACAGGGTCAAAAAGTATACAGTGCAGAACCATCATTCCCAACCTATGTTATGGAGATTCAGGAGATCAGCCTACGATCTGGGAAGGTCCTCCTAGATAGCTAGTCTCCCCCTCAGGAGGTTGAGGAAGATAAAGAGGAAAGTGAACCGAAAGCAATTCCACCCTTTCCTGAGAGATTATTCGGAATAACACAACCTACCCTGGAAGAAACTGAACTTCTGGGAGAATTGAAACAACTATGTGTAAAGATACCACTTCTCCAAGCCATAAAGGATGTGCCTATATACAATAAGATGATCAAAGAGAAGTGTTTCAGGCATCCAGGCAGGCGCAAGAGAGATGCCTCAACCATCAATGTCATAGGACAACTATCTAACCTGATGTTGGGGCAAGTAATCTGTCCAAAATGTTTAGACCCCGGAAGCCCAGTAGTTGATGTCCACATCAATGACACCATGATCCCCCATACCCTGATTGATCTAGGGGCTACCATTAAGGTGATGACCAAGGACACCATGCTCAAGCTCAAACTCTAGGGCTCTTTGAGAAAGACCACGATAGTACTGTAGCTAGTAGACCACTCCACCGTGACCCCTGAGGCGATTGTGGAGGATGTGATGGTCTCCATTGATTCTTGGGAGCACCTTGCTGATTTATTGGTTATCCAGCCAAAAGAAAAGCTCACTGGGTATCCTCTCATCATGGGAAGACCCTGGTTGGCTATTGTAGATTCCTACATCAGCTGTCGAGTTGGGAACATGACAATCAAGAATGGACATATGGCCAAGTAGCTAATCCTATACCCTCCTGCCCAACCCTTGCTAGAACATGATCTACGTCTCTGGTTGGAGGAGGAGGATGAGGACGAAGTCTATTCTGCACCACAATGTGCAGTGGAAACTGCCATGGGGGGGAAATCATAGGATGAGGATGATATCATTGAAAATTTAATTCAGAATCCACCCCCTAGTATTTTTCCATTAGAAGATCTAGTGAGAGAAACCCAAGACACTCCCTTAGTTGATTTCTGTGTGGCCAACCCGACCTCTCTCCATGTTAAGAATATAAAGTTTGGCCCTGAAAGGACCTTGAAAATCAACTCATCCCTATTCACCTCCCACAAGAAGGAATTGTGTAGCCTATTGAGAAAACATTTAGATGCCTTCGCTTGGAGCTATAAGGAGATGAAGGGAGTTCACCCTTCAGTCTTTACCCATCACATTTACATTAAGGAAGATTGCAAACCAGTTAGGCAACCTCAAAGGAGGATGAATCCAGCCCTTAAGGACATTGTCAAGGAAGAATTGTAAAAGTTACTAGATGCAGGATTCATCTACCCCATCTCCGACAGTGAATGGGTCTCTCCTTTGGTGCTAGTGCCAAAGAAAAATGGTAAGTGGAGGATCTGTGTCGATTATCGAGAACTGAACAAGGCCACTAAAAAGGACCATTTTCCTTTGCCTTTCATAGATCAAGTGTTATATGGTCTGGCAGGGAAAAAGTTTTTCTCCTTCCTAGATGGGTTCAGCGGGTACAATTAGATCCAAATCAGCCCAGAAGACCAAGATAAGACCACTTTCACTTGTCCTTGGGGTACCTTTGCATATTAGGTCCTTCCTTTTGGTTTTTGAAATGCTCTCGCCACTTTCCAGAGAGCAGTATTGAGTATATTCTCTAAACTGGTTCATGATGCAGTGGAAATATATATGGATGATTTTACTCCTTATGGTTCTAACTTCCAAGAAGCTTTGTCTAACCTAGGAAATGTTTTGGACAAGTGTATTGAAATGAACCTGTCCCTCAGTTCGTAGAAATGTGAATTCTTGATGACTGAAGGGACCGTGCTAGGTCATCCAATATCTTAACAAGGATTGCGGGTGGACCCCAACAAAATTGCCATCATCCAAAGGGTCCCACCTCCTCAAAATGTGAGAGATGTAGGAAGTTTCCTAGGTTTAGTGAGATATTACAGAAGATTCATTAAATGTTTCAGTAAGTTAGCCTCTCCATTTTTGGTCTTTTTGGAAAAGATGTCGAGTTCACATGGACTGACAACTGTCAAGAAGCCTTAGACACCTTGAAAAGTAAACTTGTGACTGCCCCAATTTTGAGAGGCCCAAACGGGGCCCTACCTTTCCACATTCACACAGATGCCTCGAACAAAGCAATGGGAATAGCCTTGGGGCAAATTGATGAAAAGTTACCTTATGCCATATACTTTATAAGTAAAAATTTGTCCAAGGCAGAGTTAAACTACACTGTCACTGAGAAGGAACTCCTAGCTGTAGTGCATTCCTTAAATAAGTTCAAACATTACATCACAGGCTATCAAACCTTTGTACACTGATCATGTTGCAATTAGGTATTTAATGAATAAACCAAATGTAAATGCTCCCATTATTAGATGGTTGCTTTTATTGCAACAATTTGATTTAACCATTGTTGATAAGCTTGGTAAGGAAAATGTTGTTGCTGACTTTTTGTCTACAGTAAATTTTCCTACAGGTGAGGAAGGAATGGTAGATGATCAAATTGCATATGAACACCTATTTGCTATCTCAGTACTCTCCCCATGGTTTTCTGATATAGGAAATTACTTGGTTTTAACACAGTTCCGACCACACTTGTCCTCAAAAGAGAAGAGAAGATCGTGAGAAAAAGTGCCCCTTTCACTTGGATTGGGGGTAATCTCTTCAAACATGGCCCAGATCAAACTTTTAGAAGATGTGTTAGGGAGGAGGAAGTTTTTGACATTCTTCTGACCTACCATGAAGGGCCTTGTGGAGGCCATTTTGTAGCAAAGAGGATTGCCTTCAAAATTTTGTAAGCAGGTTACTATTGGCCCACTCTTCATCAAGATGTGAAGAGATACATTGGCCAATGTGATCGGTGCCAAAGGATGGGGAAACCTACTCCAAAGGATGAGATGCCCATGTAGCCTCAAGTGAATTTTGAGCCATTTGAGAAGTGGGGCATGGACTTTGTGGGTCCTATCAACCCTCCTTCAAAACAGAAACAATACATCATTGTGTGCACGAATTATTTGACAAAATGGGCAAAGACAAAGGCAATCAAGGCAGCAACAGAAGAAAAAGTAGCTGAGTTTTTAATAGAGAACATCTTCGATAAGTTCGGGTATCCAAGAGAACTGGTTACAGATCAAGGTAGTCAGTTCACTTCCAATTTGATTGAAAACCTGCTCACACATCATAAAATCAAGCACAAGACTTCCACCCCTTACCATCCACAAGCCAATTGATAGGTGGAAGTCACTAACAGAGCTTTGGAAGGAATTATGACCAAGGTAATGAGTAGCGGCAACAAAGATTGGGCAGATAGATTGGTTGAGGCCACCTAGGCCTACAACAACACAAGGAAGACCGCCACAGGGTTCACACCCTATGAACTGGTCTATGGGATGAAGGCTTTGCTATTAATAGAATTTGAATACAATACACTAAGGATGGTAGCTTAGCTGGACCTAGATCTCAGCCATGCACAAAGGGAAAGGCTACTCTAGCTCAATGGATTGGATGAACAAAGATTGCAGGCCCTTCTTCACACAGAGGTAATCCAGCTTCAGAGGAAGATATGGCATGACAAAAATATCAAGGAGAAGCAATTCTAAGGAGATTGGGCACTGCTCTATGACTCAAGGTATAAATATTTCAAAGACAAGTTGAGGACAAGATGGATAGGACCCTACACTGTAGAAAAATGCAATGACAATGGTTCAGTTCTGATCAGAACCATTGATGAGGAAGCCATCCCCACGCTTGTCAATGGACATAGGTTGAAAATTTACAAGAATCGCCTCTCCAAGTGAGAATTCATTGAAGATCTGAATAAGACAGTGTTGGTAGTGGAGCAGTTCTCAGCCTCCACTCCACCCACTCACTGAGAAAAAAGAAAAAATAATAAGGACTCAAGTGAAAAACTCTATGAGGTGGTTGAGTCACATCATTTGGTTGAAAACCTCTTTGGAGGTGGCCCACTGATGACAAGAAAAAGAAAAGAGAGAGAATAAGATCCCTGGGTGAAAACCTCCATTGAAGGCACCCAGGGCACGCAAGTAGGGTGAAAACCTCATGGAGGCACCCTGGTTGTCTTTAAAAAAAAAAAAAACAAGAGAAAAAAGAAAAGAGAAAATTGACTTTTCAAATGCATTGTAGGTTACAGATGGACCACAGGAAGCAAGGGGACATGCCACAAAGCCTATTACACATCATCTATGCTCTTCTCCATCATTTCTGACTTTTTTTTCCACCTCTTTGTGTTTTTTCTGAAGACTGTGCATCCTATAGGAGACCTTGTGTGTTCTACAGGAGGCTCTTGTAGAAATCATAGAGAGCTTGAAATAGCTTTTACAAACAGTTTGAGGAGCTGAGGATTTTCCTGGAGGGCATGTAGGCCATCCTACAACTATCCACCATCCTAACCCTCCATCCCACACCTACACCACCTCATTTCCATTTGATTTCTTTCCTTCCTGCAAAAGTAAAAAACACAGAAACCAGTTAAAAATAAAATAAAATAAGGAAACAAAAAGAACAACACCTCCGCAACTCACCTGCAACTTACCAAATCCCTCTCCATTGCCATCAGAATCCTTAGTAGCATCCTCACAGCTCCCAGCAAAAGCATCAACTAAAAATTTTAGAGGGAGAAATAGCTACAGGAGCTCCTGTAGGATTTCCTGTAGCAACTAATCCCCTTAAAATCAAGCTCTAGCAACAAAATAGGTGCAGCCACAGCAATGCAGGGGATGTCAGAAGCAAGATTCAGTTAAAGGGCACCTATACAAAGCAACCTAGCACATATCAAGAAGCAAAAATCATATAGCAGAAGGGATATAGGCATGCATCACTGAAATCTGAGCATGCAGTAGCAATAGAACCTAGCAACACCGTAGCTCGAGCATTCGACCTACAGGTAAGTGTCTAACCCTCTCCTCTGTTGCATCTATATAATTCGAAAACTACATGAATGAATGAGATGGTTGGGATTAAACCAGAAAGATGGCCAGTTAACTGGCAACCTCCGTCGAGTTCGACTGCACTCATCCGAAGATCCAAAAGACACGTGTGTCTAGTCAACTCACGGAAAATCCAAAAGACAGGTAGTGGCATATGTTTAAACTCTAATGTAAATGATGGGAAGTGATTACGGGAAAAAGGCATGAAGAATCACGATGACACAGCAATGGGGACCAACAGTCCGAATAATGAAAACGTACCCTTTTTGCCACCTCACATCATCGCCAGAAATATCTCTAGTGAACATAAGTACTCTTCCTCGAACTCATTCACCACCTTTGTTTCCATTTTATCATCATCCCCGCAGCTGCAGAAAGCTCCATACCACCTCCATAACCTAAAAACCAACATTCTCTATCGTTTTTAGTCCTCCTCCTCTTATCGGGTTCTGCAAGAGCATTATCGGGTTCTACAGGAGTTGTAACATGTTCTGCAGGAGAATCTACAACTGTTTCTACAGGAGAGCCTACAACCGTTTCTACAGGAGGGCTAGTAAGTAGTTTTACAGAAGAAAACACGAGATTTTCACTCAAATTCAGGCCTGAAGAGGTAGGCTATGTACAAACCCACCTGGGATATTAATATATACAAGGGGTGATGCAATTGTAGGGAAGAATTAAGCTTGAAAAAGAAGATGAATTGCATTAAAAAAGTCTGTTTGTTTCTTAAATAAAAACACAGTCTTTTTCTCTATTTCTTGTTTTTGCAAAAAATTGTTGTCTCCTTCTACACCTGAGTTATTCCAAAGGATTATAAACATAATGATAGGGGGATTCATGAGGAAGGAACCCCTAAATTCAGTCAGGCTCCATGAACATCCCGAGGTAGTAGCCATTTTTACCAGAGCCAATTGGATGCCATTTTTCAAAAAACTTCGAGGGTATGATGAAGAAGTGACTCAAGAATTTGCCCTTTCCTTGGTACCCCACTCAAATACCCATGCCACTATTACTTTCAGAGGTATCACCATGGAAATCACCCCAAAGTATATCAGTAGGGTTACCAGTCTTCCACTTGGAATACCTTGGAGCAAAGAAGAAAAGCCATTGGGTCAGGTTACCAAGAAAACCTTCTTCCAACCAAATGAGCATCCTATAGAGGACAAAAATGGCATCAGAAGAACAAGCATTCCTTACCCCTGGGATGAGGTCAGTTACCAAATTATCAAGTACATTTCCTGTGAAGGGAGGTATAGCATAGTTTATGGTTATCATTTCAGACTTCTACATGAGCTGAGATATGGCATGGATATTCCCACGCCGCAAAAACTCAACATTCCCTATTTCCTC
This sequence comes from Pinus tabuliformis, assembly GCA_031772625.1. Lineage (NCBI taxonomy): Eukaryota > Viridiplantae > Streptophyta > Pinopsida > Pinales > Pinaceae > Pinus > Pinus tabuliformis. The sequence continues at coordinate 350,746,464 of CM062808.1, read as the reverse complement.
CTATAGTCCCTTATATATTCGAGCATTAAATTGAAGGTAGGAGGTCCAGATCAATTGGCTCACCATGGACTAATTAAACTACTGGTGGAAGAAGCCCTCCACACTTTCACAATCCCAGTAGTCTGGGAGATCATCAGAAATATGACAGGAGAAGATGATATAAAAGCCTTCACATATGACCTCAGTCCTTCTAAAGGTGAGGGGGAAGAACAAAAAGGGGAAGATGAGGAGGAAACCAAAACAAAAGATGAGAGGGAAGAACCTAGAACAGAGGAGGAAACCAAAATAGAAGATGAGAAGGAAGAACCTGAAACAAGGAAGGAAGAGACTCAAACAGAGGAGAAAGAGACCAAAGCAGAGAAGAAGGAACCTAGGATAGAAAAGAAAAAGACTAAAACAGAAAAGAAAAGTACTAAACCAGAGAAGAAAAAGACTAAAGCAAAGAAGGCAGAAACTAAACAAGATGAGAAGGAAACAAAAATAGAGCTAGAGGAAACAAAGCTAGTAGAGGCAAAGAAGACAAAAGAAGAAGAAAAAGGGGAAAATAAGACAGAAGTGTCTCCTGAGACACTAGAAAGGGAATTAGTAGTTGTTCTTACTACCCTCAGCACCCCAGTTAAACCCAAACAAAAGAGGAAAAGGCCACCATCAATGTATTTAAGGGCTCGAAAAAGCACAAGAATAAAAATAGGGAAGCCATAGCCATCCTCAAAAGAGCCTATCATAATTGAAGATTCCCCTATTGTCAAAAGGGGAATAATCTCCATCCAAAAACCCCATTACTTATGAGAGAGGAGGTCCTAGATCTTCCACTTGGAAGGAAAGAGTAAAACTGCATGACCCCAAAATAGTCCTACAGGAGGCACAAACCGTTCTATAGGAGACCCTAACAAAGCTACAGGAGACTAAGAAACTTGAGAAAGGGGTAGAAGAGCAGACCAAGGGGAAGGATGAAATAACAGAGATTCTAGACCCTGACCCCCAGGCTAGTTTGGGCTCTTATTACAATCTCCTTGAACGGGGAAAAATCATCCCACAAAAGTTTGCAGTACCACTTTTCTTCGAGCTAGAAAAGGAGAGAGTAAGGAGCCATAGATGGATGCAAATTTCCAAGTCCAAAGGGGTGGAAGACATTGGCCACATGGAGAGCAAGCTTAGAGAAATGGGTTAGGAGTTGAGCACTGTAAGACATACATAAGCAAATAGAAGATCTCACTTAGAAGCAGAAAATGAAATGTTAAGAAAACAACTGTAAGAAAAGGACACACAATTGGCATGAATGGCCAACTAGTCTATGGAGGCACTACAGTGCAAGAAACAAGCCAAATCATATGGAGTATACCTCAAATACTAGTGGCTACAGTTTAAAATCAAGACCTTGGCACAGAGAGGCAGCATGCCTTTTGAGGATTATAAATAGTTTACAGACCTATGTGACCAAAGTTCAGCGGAAGACAAGGCAAAGATAGCAGAGTTTTATTTGCATAACTTGGCCCTCACTGATATGAACCTATGGGACCCCAATGCTAGGCTGGGAGACTTGCACTTGATGGCCATGGCATCATGGATGAATCATGAGGAGAAAAGGGTGGCAGAAATCAAAATGTTGATGGAAAAAGAGAAAAATGAACCCATAATGATCCGAGCTGAGCCAGTAGACCCCATGGCTCTCATCAATGTCCACCAGCTGCTTGCAAATAATCCTCAAAGTGTCCCTAAGTATAATGAGCAGGCCCAGGCTATTGCACATTTTGAAGACATGGAATGATTACTTGGGGAAGATTGTATTCATGCTTGTATGAGGAGGTGGAAAACTCTCCCACATAGTCTGCAAATCAGGGAGTATCAATCCCCAACAAGGATGAAAGAAGCATTAAGGAGAGCGCCTCTATACAAGTGCTCTATGTAGAGTTTGAAGGCCAATTGGATTGGCCTTAAATTGAGTCCTCCACTGTTGCTAGGCCTACTGGAAGGTGTAAAAGAAGAAGAAGAACAAAAGCAGTGGGAAGAGGTGGATAGAAAGGCAGGTTTCCATGATAAGGAGGAGGATCTTACATCAGAAGCATGGGATGTCATGGAGTCCGTCAGGGCCATCGAGGATGAGGAGATAGACTAGTTGCTCAGAGGATGAGCAACACATTCAGTAGGGGGGTGTTGATGAGCCCCATAAATGGGTAATTATATGGCTCATTTGGCCTCCTAACTTATCTTAATCCAACATTCTCATTAGTTTATTGCATGTTTTTTATTATATTTATGCTAATAGAGTGAATTGGGTTAGTCATTATGCCAAAAAGTCTAATGTGTGCTTTATGCAGATTTTTGGTCAATTTTGAGACAAAATCAAAGGTTTAATGAGCATTTGGCAGCAAATATTCGAGGAAAACAAGGGAGGGGATTTGTAGGAGGGTATCCCCATCATTTATGACAACCTACTTTGAATCCTCCTTCAGAAAGCTCAAAGCACAAGCAACCACATCAATGCATCAAAGGGGCAGTTGAGCAAGTGAAGAGGAACTGTTGTCTATCTTAAGTCTTGGGAGCCAAGCCTCCTTGATTTTAGGAGAGCTGTTGGGGGCTCTAGTGGTATAAATAGAGAGGCTTAGGGCCTCATTATGTTGTTGGATGTTAGTCAAATTTTCGCACTTTTGTTGCAACTTTTGCTCAGCTCATTTCGAGCTTACTTTTGTGAACAATTTTATGTAATGTGACTATTATTTTGATAATGGAGATGAAACATTTTCTGAGCCAACACTGATTTCTTCCAGGGGGCTGAAGCTCTTAGGTTAGGGCCCAACTTGAGCTACCCAACACCTCTTGTTTCATATTTATATGTTTTGTTGCAGTCCATGAATTAGTTGTTGTTAGATAGATTTCTTCCTTAGTAAAATAGGTTGTTGTTTGGTGATTTACATAGCTGTTTCCATTTCAGTTGCTAAAGTAGGTTAAATAGTGGTAAGAGAAAGATACAAAAAGGCCATCAATAGAGCCTTGACCTCCTTTCCTCCCTATGGGACCATGAACTGAGGTCAAGATCTGCTTGCTACCATAAAAACACAGTTTTGCTTCCTCCATGCAATTTCTAGTGTTACAATTTGATTTAGAGGTTAATGCTTTGCTTCAGATCCATTTTTCCATGCTCATTTCTATTTCTGCAATAAATCTCTTTCCATGATTTCCTTTCCATATAGCACTATTCAACATTTTATTTTCCTAGATCAGAATTTAGGTTAACATGAGATATAGTTATGTTTTTTGGTGCAACTAGTTCTTTTCTTGCTCAGATTCAGTGTTTTGATTTGCAGCTCTCTTACAATACATCTCTGCTCATGATAAGTCAATAAAGCTGCAATCACCATCTCTTTTTCTACATGTTTCACAGGTCATTCACAACCCTTCACAAATCTACCCTAATTTATGCACTTTTCTCATAAGCTTTCCTCTCATCTCTTGAACAAATCCAACCATCATTTTCTTTCCTAATCATCCTTGATGAATTTCAGACACCTTAACACATCCCTCTAGTATTCAACTACCCTTTCCCACCATTTTTCCACCTTTAAACCCTTTAAAACAGTCCTCAACATCCTCCTGTAGATCCTCCTGTAGATCCCCTGCAGCCTCCTATATAATTTCCTGTACACGGCTTTCTGAAGTTTGATTGCAGGGAAAGCCACTAGAAGGTTAATAGAGGCCCCCTAGGACCCCTCCACGCCTTCTTACACCTCAGAAAATGCCAAAGTTTCCCTCCATCACCACCTAATCGCTCCCACATCCATAAACAAATAAATTACATGCATAGCAATTTCACATAAAATACACAAAAATCCAGAAAAGATGTTTTTTTTCTTATTTCCTTCTAGAAATAGCTTGAATAGGTGTAGTTTACTTCCTCAATAGGTAATGGTACTCCTTTCCTATGTTTTCACCTTTCTTTTTGCAAAAGTAGGGTTAGTCGCTAAATTAGGGTTTGCTAGGTTTACCTCACATTTCAGTCTTCTTTCCCTTTCTACAAGTAGAATATCATATGTAGAGCAATCTTTCCTTTCTTTCATCACATTTAAAGCTTCTTCTGGAATTCATAGAAGTTGGCTTGAGCTCCTAGTGATCTTGCACCAGCTGACCAAGTGACAACCTGCAGTAAGAACTAGTACTTGTGTATAAAGCATCGTCGCTTCTAAGTTTTTTATGAACTACCAGGTTGATAAAAGTAAAGTAGGAAGCCCCAGGAGTTGCAGCATTATTGCTGCAATACTGGTGCTCACCACTACCACTGGTGGGCGCGGTTAGGGGGCTAGGACATAATGGTGGGTGCTGCCAGTGGGCGCGCCTGGCTAGCCATGGGAGCGCCCAATGGCGATACCCACACCCACAGCCCACTGCCTCGAAGTTGAGGGTTGATTCTTAGAATCCTCTCTCACCCCGGGCGAGATGGATCGTGTGGGTGGGTGTTGGAGGTAGGCACACCCAGGGCCAGCTAGTTGTGTCTACTGGGGGTGAGGCCCGATTATGAGAATCAGCCCACACCATCGGGGGGTGGGCAATCAAGGTGGGTACTGTCGGTGGGGGTGCTCGACCGTGAGCATGCCTGCCTGGGGTAGGGAAGAATGCTGCACTCTTCCCTGGCATGGGCAGGCCCTCCCATGACTGGGCGTGCTTACGAACAGATCTAGCCTATGGGCAGGCATGCCTGTTCATGGGCTTTCCTACCCAGAGTAGGGTGGAGTGCTATAAGACTCTGCCCTGCCATGGATGGGCATGCCCACAGCCAGACGTTATTGCCCACAGGCCTGACGGAACCCACCACTATGGCCCAACCCCCTGAGGTTGAGGGTCGACTCTCAGAATCGACCCTCACCCTCGGGGGGCTAGCTCGCAGGGGTCGATGCCGCCGGTGGGCACCCCTAGCCATTGGTGTGCTTGTTCGATGTAGCCACCTAGATGACTCAATCCCCCAAGGGTGAGCGCTAATTCTCAGAATCGTCCCTCACCACCAGCGGGCGCACCCGGACAGCCGAGGGCACAGTTGCTGGTGGCACCCACCCCCATGAACTAGCTCACTAAGGGGTGAGGGATGATTTTGAGAATTGGCCATCACCATTAGGGGTGTGGGTTCCATCAGCAAGCATGCCCACAACTGGGTGTGCGCGCCGACGACACCCACCCCCCTGACCGACCTCCTCGAGGGTGAGGATCCATTCTCATAATCAACGCTCACCCTCAGGAGGCTAGGCCATGGGGGTGGGTGCCACTAGTGTGTGCACCCAGCCAGGGCCATACCCTCCAACGAAATGCACCCCCGCGGCCTAACCCCTGAGGGTGAGGGCTGATTCTTAGAGTCGACCCTCACCTTCGGGATTCTAGGCCGCCGAGGTTGGTGCCGCCAAAGGGTGTGCCCAACCAGAGCTGTACCCGCCGATGAAACCCACCCTCATTGTATAACCCCTCGAGGAAGATGGTTGATGCTCAAAATCATCCCTCACCATTGGTGGATGCACCCACAGTCGTGGAAGCGGCTACCAGTGGCACCAACCCCCACGACTGAGCCTGTCAGGATTGTGGGTTGATTTTGACAATCAACCCTCACGCTCGAGGGGCTAGGTCGTGGGGGTGGGCACCACTAGAGAGCATGCCCATGGCTAGCTAGGTATACGAATCGGTGGCACCCACCTTTGCAGCCTAGCCCTGTGAGGGTGAGGGTCGATTCTCATAATTGGCCCTTAGCCTCGGCGGGTTCGAACATAGGGGTGGGATCAGCCAGAGGGCTTGCCCAACCATAGGCATGTTAGCCTGCGGTAGGGTCGAGTGGTGCGCTCTGACCTACCGCAAGTTTGTATGCCCATGACCGCCTATGGCTGTCCACCAACCTATCCCGTGGGCGAGCATGCCTGCTCAGGTGAAAACACAAAACAACCACCTAGCCTACTAGGGGGTTGATTATCAAAATATACCCTCACCATTGATTGGATGGGCTCCAGGGGTGGGTTCTGCCAGTGGGTGCACCCACTGGGGGTAGGGCGGCATGGTGCACCACTCTGTCGTGTCGCAGGCAAGCATGCCCACACCCAAGCATGCCCGCTCGTGGTAGGTTGGCATGGTGCAGCACTTTGTTGTGCCATGGGTGGGCATGCCGACACCCAGGCGCACAGAGAGAAGAATGCAAAATGACCTACTAACCTACTAGGGGGTCGATTCTCATAATCATCCCTCACTCCCTATGGGCTAGGCCGCGTGAGTGGGTGCCAGTGGCAGGTGCACCCACATATGTGGGCACGCCCGCTCGTAGTAGGGTGGAGTGGTGAACCACTCCACATGCAATGGGAGGGCATGCCCACAGCTAAGAGTGGCACCAGTGGCACCCATCCCCACGTCCCAGCCCATTGGGGTTGATGGCCAATTCTCATAATTGACCCTCATCCCTAGCGGGCTGGGTCGTGGGGGTGGGTGCCGCCAGCAAGTACACCCACAACCCTGGGCACACTAGCTGGCAAAACCCACCCCCACAACCCAAGCCAGAGGAGGTGAGGGATGATTCCCAGAATTGGCCCTCACCCCTCGCGGGCTAGGTTGCGGGGGTGGGTGCCACTGGCGAGTGCGCCTAGCCATGGGCGTGCTCACTCGCAACAGGGAAGTGATCTGCACTCTTCCCTGCCGCGGGCAGGAATGCCCATGTCTGGGCACAACTGCAGACAGGCCAGAGGCGTGCACGGGCACACCAGGCAGTGGCCATGTCTGCCTGGGGAAAAACACAGCACGACCCCCTAGCCTGCTAGGGAGCTAATTCTTAGAATCAGACCTTACCCCTAGTGGGATACACCGTGGGGGTGGGTGCTGCTAGCAGGCACACCCACGAAGGGTGAGGGCTGATTATCAGAATTGGCCTTCACCCCAGGCGGGTTTGGCCACGGGGGTGGCTGGCGTGACTGGGTGTGCCCAGCCATCGAATTTGCCATCCAACCATGGGAATTCCCATTCATGGGCGCACCCAGTTGTGGGCATGCCCACCCACAACAGAGTGAAGTGGTACACCACTCTAGCATATCGCCAGTGGGCATGCCCATGGCCAAGTGTGCCCACCCACAAGCATATGGGTACATCACCTCGGCTGTGGGCGTGCCCACCTGTAGTAGGGAAGATGGAATGTCCAACTTACTATGGGGCCGATTCTAGGAATTCGACCCCAACAGGTCAATCTGAATCAGCCCCTTGCAGGCCATAACAAATTTTTTCGGGTGGGAACGCCCATGGCCGAGTGAGCCCATCCACATGCATAGACATGACATGACACTAAGGCACAACAACCACCTAACAAGAAAGGTGCTAATTCTGAGAATCAGTTCATTGGCATCTAGCGATCCGATTCTGGCCTGCCAATGAACCGAGGACAAATGAATTTTTTTTAATTTTTTTTCCAAGGAATGGATTTTTTTGTTTACTGTATGAACCTAACATCCAATTTGTTATGGGGGTTGAAGTGCATGTTTCTATTCTTTTTTCATTTTTAGATTTTGCTTCATTTTTTTTGTTTACTTAAGCTATTGGTTTTTTTGTAATTTACTAATTTATATATATGTGTATATTTTTTGCAAGAAAATGTAATCAAGGAAGATCTATGTGAATATTTTTGGACTAAAGACTTCTAAAATGAAAGGTGGATCCTCAAAATTTACTATAGAATGAACCAAACTTGAGCTAATAATTACAAATAAATCAAGTGCCTCAAAGGATAAGAAGATGCTTTCTTACTGGAAGAAATCACAAGAAGTGAAACATACATAATAGGTATGGGATGTGAAAGATAGATAAGGCAAAGAACATCTACCCATATATCTATATATTGATATCCCTAATGATAGTGGAAGTTATGAAGTGCTGTGAAAAGTACTAAACACTTATTTGATAACAGACATTGAAGTTGTTTATGTACTTACAGAACCACCCAATTCACATGACAAGATTAAATATCAGCTTTCATTGCCAATGTATGACATGACAGATGAATCTACAAAGATGTGTAAACAAATCATAAATGAGATTGCAGAAGGTATCGTAAGTATTGTTATTTATATTTATGTGTTTTCCATTATTGTAACTGTGTCATTATATTTTTATAAATTAGCTTTTATTGACATATGATATTTTGTCTGTCAGAATGTTATTGAAAATCTTTCAATTATGTTGGGAGGAATTTATTTCACAGAGAGAGATATTATGAATGTTGTCATTAGTTTCTAATTAGGGTTAGAAGAACATATGGCAAAGAATAAAAAAATAGTAATTCATGATGCTACAAAACTACATCCAAGGGATCAGTAAATAATGCCTATAGTCGATAAATCTAGCAAAGGTAGACATGTTACTTTTGAATATGAGCAAGTCGAAACTAACGCTAAAGAATATGTTTCCATTACTGAGGATCAGATTAGAACTGATGTTAGAAAGAAGAAGAGCCATAAAAGACCAAAAATAAAAATTCTGAAGAATATCTTGGTTCTAGTTGATGATGAGGATATTACTTATCTATAAGAAAAGAAGAGGAAGAAAATAAAAGTTGATCATTCTCAAATAGTCAAGGCCAGCAGTGAAGATCCTACTAAAAATTCAAAAGAAAGCAGTGAAATCATTACATTAGGAGCTGATTTAGAGGATGGAATTATTAAAACAAAACAAAATTCCATTCGGCATAACTTGACAACGACAAACTTAATTGAGGGTGGTCATACATTTCAGCTTAATGTTAGACAAATCTATAAGCCAAGTGAAGGACAACTTAAATATCAAATTAGAAAGCCACACCACCTGGATGTTTAGAACTTGAAGACATTGATGAGGTAAAATCCATATGGTCATGTTGTTGATTATGTGCTTCTCGTAAATCCATTTCAAGTTCCCAACAAGGAAGCATTTGATAAGTCAAAATGTTTTGAATACAATTATTTTGTGCTTGGGGGGAACCATTCTATATAATTTCAAAGGCAATTGATGGAGGAATATCCCAATCACCCATGGTTTGAAACAATCAAATTTATCATTTATGTTGGTTTATCGGATAAAGATTAAAATTTATTCGCATGGGATAATAGTACAGATAATGAGTATAGGATATCTGTGAATTTCATCCAAAGGTTTAGATTTATTCGTAACAAATTTGAAGAAAAATGTGGTAGGGATAAGACAAAGGTTAGTCTAGATTTTCAAAAGGAATGTTGTATGGAAATAGGCTATCAAATTGAGGAAAAAATCAATTCAAAAGGCGACAAAGTACATTCTGATATATTCATAAGTATTGATAACATTTTCTTTTTTTCATTTGGAAGTGGAGAGATATGGGAATTGATCATATTTTTAGCATGTGAGCGAACATTAGCATTAAATCTCAGAAGGTCAAAAATTCTAAGCCATTGATATGTAGGAGCACTAAATCAGGTCCTCAAATGAAGCAACTTCCAGAAGATATCACTATCACACCTTGGAGAGCATTGCAATGAGTTAAGAATGAAAAACTTGTAAAAACAATATTATCTCGGTGAAGTCAAGGTAATTATCAATGGATGAAATGTATGAGGAATTTCAAAAGTAAGCTTGTTGAATTATTTTTACTTATTTCTAGGTTATTGTTTTCTTTTAAATATAACATATTGTTCTTGGTATTATTTTTTATACATATCAATAAAATTAAAATTCACTTGGTTTAACTCATTATTTAGCTCATTTTTCATATCCTCCTTTACCATGCCATGCAGATCTTCTTTTAAGAGATGACTATACACTTCTGTGCTTAGAGGATCTATAGATAGGCATGTTAAAAATTTTCAATTTCAGGTTCTAATGGTTGCTCTCCATTGGATGTGGTCCATGATTCTTTAGTTTCTTTCACAATATGGCAAGGGTTAAGATCTTCCTGTGGACGTGGTTGATGGATTTGTTGTTCCTCTACCACTTCTAGAGAGGTAGATAAGTTCTTGACTAATGTCAATATTTGTTCTTCCTTAGAAGTAGATATACCAGTTGTTGCTAGTATTTAAGAGAGTTCTCCCAAGATCTTGACCATCCTTGCATACTGATTTGCTAGTTTCTAATCAGTGTCATGCACATGAATTAGTGTATGGAGTTCTTATTAAAAATCCTAAATAAATAAGAGGAAAACACACTTAAAACAAATGCAAGTAAGCCAATCATGTATTCAAAGAGTCGGCGTGCTGCTAGGATCCTACTGTCACCAAGTTATTTGTTCACACAAGTTAGGCTTCTCTTCTTTTCACGAATCAATCTAAAGGAAAACACACTTGAAAAAATAAGTAAATAAAAATGAGGCTTTAGATCCTACCTTTAATTCTATGCATATGAAAAAGAAACTAGAGAATCAAATAGAGACAACCAGACTTTGGAGCAACCCCACCATAGTGGATGTGGGGCACTTCACTCACGTCTTACCATCTTCTCTTTGCCCTTATGTGATACCAAATATCACTCAAAAATCATCAAAAAAACAAATCATAACCTATTACTGTTTACAGCTCCTCGACAACGATGCCAAAAATGTTGGGGCAATTATATGAGTGATATATCGCCACAATATTAAATTTTCAACCAGGGACTCATAATCAGTAGATATGATAAACTATATGTGTTGATAACAGATAAGTTCCTATGTCTGATGAGTATAACTTAGATAAAAAACATTCAAAACCAATACTAACTTCCCCACACAATTTGAAATAAGAGCTCAGAAATAAAATCTTAATAAGCATGTAATCTAAAGGTTCATGCTCAAATAACAAGTCTATCCATTTATAGACTCATGAAATAAAAATATGGATTCAACTCTATTTTCCTGTAGTTGATGATTTTAATTAACTTACTGCAATCAAGCATCAAAGAAAACATTCATTCCTAATCTAACTAGCCATACATTCTTGTACAAGAAATGTTAGGTGTGACAAGAGTCTTGACATAACAACACATGTAGGTGAATGGTGATATTTATGTTCTTAAATCTTCTTGTTCTTTCAAATTATAATTCAACACTTGAACTTACAACCTAGGAAATAAGTTTTCATTCATAAAATCAATGTCTTATCACTTAGAAAAATAGATTATTTGCATATGATAAAAACTGGATTTATATCAATCACTCTGAAAATTAAATTATAATGCTAAATCGCTCTCACACATAAACCAGACAAATATTCAAAATAACTGTAATGAAAACTTTCCTTGATGGCTTTGGTGGTCACTTACTGAGCTACCAAGGAAAGCTGAATTTTTTTATAGAACCAGGAAATCTACTAACACATCAAATCCATCAATTGTTGCTCATATTATTGATTTAAAAAGAAAATATTATAGAATCAAGTCTCTAACATAATAATAAAGCTATAACTTTGTCTTGCTCACTGTCTAACTTTTACTAGCTCTAACTCACTAACTGACAAACTAACTCCTATCATCTACGAGTCTTCTCTTATAAAATATTGGATGTTACATTCAATGTTAAAAGATAAGATCAAATCACTATAAAAAATATACAAATCACTTTCTTTTACATTTTTGGCTTCATCAACATGACACGCAGTGCATGAGTGATGAATCATATCATTGATTTTCGATGAAAATTAATGTGCAGACCATTAGTTCCCTCAGTCCCATGCAAGGAAGATTACTCAAAACATCAATGATGAAGGTTTGGTTTTGGTACTGGATGAACACAGTTAGTGCAGGACAGACATAGGTACCGGACAAGCACAGTTGGTACAAGACGAGCACAATTGGTACAAGATGAACAAAGTTCGTAGCGTGAGAGCATAATTGGTACCAGATGAATGTAGAATTGGTATTTGATGAACAAATGATTGAGGTCTTATGATCTAATGGGTTCAATCCAAATAATTATAAAGTACAAAGAATCAACTATCTGATTCCTACTAATACGAAATCATAAAAATCAGGCTTTAAATATTAATTACCACATATATACAAAGGCATCGAAAAGGAGACCCAACAATATTAGAGCTAGACATCAAGGTAGTTTCATGTACCAGAATGAGCCCATTGATTCTTTGCATTAGCCTTGTTAAATTAGTTATTTATCATTTAATAGTAGCGAGACACTATCTATGTGAAAATAAATAGGTCCCAATGTAATCAAATCCAACTCGATTTCTTGTCATAGATAAGAAACAAACAATGTAGTGATTAAATATGAAACATCAATCTAAAAATAGCACACATCTAAGAAATGTATCTACAATGTTACAATGAAAAATAAAAAATCTAGAACCTATTTTTAATTGAATTTGACATATAGTAATCTTGCAGGATCAATGGAACATGTATACCAAAATAAGAGTCCTAGGGTATTTCAATTTCCCCATTCTCATCTTAGTCCTCATTTTCTACATTGTGAACATGATCTTCTCCAAATGAACTGTCATTATGAGCCTCCAAAAAATTATCTTTTGTATCAAGTTCATTAGTGAATTTTGTTATATTGTTTTCTTCCTTTCTATCACAATCTGATCACCAAAGGGCTAGTGTTGTTTCATATGGAACATTGTTAATATCATACTTTGTTACATATGATCTTAAACATGTGTCCACATGTTTATCAATATTGTTCCTCAACTTTGACTACAATAGTTATAGTGCATTAAACATTCTCTCATCCTCCACTAATCCCAAAATCATTGTTTGATGCAAATATGCTAATTTAAAATATTTTGATAGGTTTTATTGCAGGTATTGGCTAGCACATAAAGTAGTCCATAATATTGTTATAACACCATTTTCATTAGGATTCTACAATAAAGGATATTTTTTCCACTTTGTTGATACAATTTTGATGAATCTAAAATACCTTCAATTTGTTCTCCATGTATCAAGATTTTCTTGCAAAAGTGGTCTACTAAAAGTTTTAATCTCTTTTCAAAATCGACTTTTAACATTTTTGGACATTGACAATTATTCCAATATTGAGGGTGTACCACACATGGCCTCCAACAATTCATCTCAAGGAAATCATTCTCTTATCTCTAATGATAGTGGTATTGCAATTTCTATCAAATGTTGTGTCACTGAAATCACAATATTATCATATAGGTCTCTGGAAATGTGGCAATCTTTAGTCATTTCTCCCATATTACTAATATAATGAAAGGGAACCATATACCCACGCATTGCGATACATAGTATCCCTTTTTCATGAAACGTAAAAAAATTAAGTATTTTCTATATTGATGATCTTAGTCCAACTTGTAAACTATAGACCATTAAAAGAGGCTGCCATCATATACAAATTATCCAATGTAAGGCATGTTGACTTTATCGCATTTTTATATTATAAAATGTACATTGTGAGATTCTAAGACATTTTCAAGAGGACATACATTTCATGTAACATAGGAATAATTCCATCCAATGTTAATAATGTGCCTAAATTAGTTAGTCGAAAAAAATATCTTGAGCTTTTTCTACATTGTAGCAGTTTTCATAGATCAAACCTACCAAATATTTGAACTCACTAAGTATTCTTTGAGATGGTCCACTCAATGACATCCATCTTGTATCAACATCTTTTAATAGTTTTTTTTCCATTGGTAACACCATCTCCAAATTGTTGAAACTCTAAAAATCATTTAGGAGTACGAGAAAAGTATGGATGAGTCTCACATACAAGATCTTCAACTTTTGAAACTGATGGAAACTTTCTTAGTATTTTAAATGAAATATTCATCCTATGAGCCATTTAATGAACATTAAGAATATATGGTGAAGCTGATAGTTGTAGTCTAACACAAAGGCCAATCCTTTGTCCTTCCATTATTGACGCTCAATCTGCTCCAACACATACCAACTTTTTTGCAACCATTAAATGATCCATACCACTTTCCTTCAAATTATAGAAGTCGCTCTCATCTTTTTAATCCCAATTATATAGGAATTCCTAATATGGTCATTAACCATATAAATTCTCATGCAGATCCATGAAGTATTATCTATAGTTATAACCTCATCCAAATACAATGCCAAAGAAAAAGCATTTGCGATCTTCTATTTCAAATCATCCTTTTATTTTTGAGCTAGATATATTGCCCATTCCCAACCACTCATTAGAAACCAATGATAAGATGGAAAGTCTGACACTTGAAGAAAATATAGATATTTCATGTGATCTGGATAATATGTCATAAGATGATGCTTAGATAAGATGTAAAATACAATACTCAATTGTATTGTCTTGGATAAAAAACTTCTTTCCATCGTCTTTTCAAATAGATACACGATGGTTCCTCCAATTGCCTCAAGTTTTTTCTTAATTATTAAATATTTCTTGTATTCTTCTGCATATTGGATATGTCGACATTTCTCAGAAGATTTCCATTTGAGAATAGTTTTCTTTTCACCATTTACAATTTTCTTTTCATACACTTTTCGTTCATGCTTATGTGTTGTATCCAGTTTCATATAAAATTTCACTACCTTGAGAATTTTCCAACTACATGCATTACATCTAACTTATGTGGAAACATTGTTGTCATTTGTAGGAGGTATTGTTTCAATAAATGTAAAATTTGAGACCCAATCTTCTTGGAATTGTTTCCATTTTCTCCAGTAGCCTTCTTTCCTTTTATGTGAATCAATTGTGTCACCTTCGAAGAAAAAATATTCACCATTTTCATCACCAATTTTTGTTGAAACTAAATTTATCTCACCATGATCACTTGAGGAACCTATTATTTCATCCATCATATGGATATCAATGCACTTTCACAACAGTTGACATCTCTCTCAATAACATATTGTTCAAAGTAGCTTGAAGCATGAAGATAATGTGTATTCTTGGATGGAGGATTTTGAAAGTATGATAATACATCCATTTTCCTTAATGGTTTCTTCCCATGATTAGCTTTTGACATCTCACTAAATATTCCACAAGTAAAATTTCAAATTGATCTAGAAACTTGCATGAATAGTTTCCAAGAGTTCAGAATTACTAGATTTGTATGTAGCATTCAAAATAAAATAAGTGTAGTGTTCACAAAAAGAATCAAGATAATTTTTATTAAAATACTATTCCAAGAAAAAAATAAAAAAATAAATCATTATATGCAGAATAATAAAATGATGATTCATCATCTATAAAACAAAGAACGTCATTCAAATATGACATATATAAAAGTTTCCATTCAATTAATTGATATCTCAAAATCACCTCATGAACACTCGAAATATTTAAACAGAATAAAGTATTCTAATAACTTTGATCATCCTTTGAAGAGCACATCTCCATCCAAAGATTATATATATATATAGTTAGAATGTTCTCCAAGGTTAAAGATTAATTAGAATAAGTGTTTCCTCAACCTATAGTTTTCCACTGTACCATTTTTAATGTTGATGTCTTTATAAACAAACTTATACATACTCAAGCATAAATATGCATTTACTTCATGTATCCACATCATAGAGTGACTCAAAATATGCGTATTTCATTTATTCATACCCGTGTTTTTTGTTTCTGGTGCTAAAGTACATGTGGTTTTTGTTTCATGCCTTGTGGGCCCTGTTTTTCTTGTGGCTTTTATCTATGAGACGACCATAACATTAATAAGTCATTTTACTACAGTAACATACCCCCATACAACTACAATATGTAGAGAAATTGGAAACATCGTGTTCTGTTAAGGAAATCCTTCTGTGAAGGTCGTTGGCTCAAAATCTTGTGGGTACATTGAGATATCCTGTGGGTACCTTACAATCTTCCATGTCTAGCTTCAATGTTTAAAGTGAAAAAGGCTCTACCATACCCATAATTCATTCGTTGTCTTCGAGTGCTCATATTTCCTCTATAACTAAAGGTTTTCACTTCAATTTGTAAGGTATATGCCAATGAATGACTTATGGGTATCGTAGAGCCTTTTCACTTGAATTTGTAAGGTATATTCAGATGATTTTTTAGAATAATTCTATTTTTTAATAAATTTGACTCTTGATTCATGGACATATTGAAATACCACCAAGATTCCTTATCAACATCCTCATTTATAGACTATGAAGTACGTAGGTCAATATGCTATTATCTAAAATTCAACTTCTTGAAGTCACTCAACTTCATTTCAATACTAGAAATAGATGACAAATTTCTTTTTCTATAGAAGTATGAGTTGGGATAACTGTGAAAAGTTGACACAACATCCTCACCTATGAATTGTGAAGTACACACTCTAATATTTCGTTCTATGAAATTCTAGTGAGTGAAGTTAATCCCCTTCATTTTGATAGTAGAAATAAGTGGTAATGTTTTTTGTCGTGTAGAATTATGAGTTGGGACAACTATTTCAAATTTAAATTGTTGTTGTATGCTTCTAATTGTGTTTCTATAAGAAAAATATTATAAACTCTACTCTAAATATTAATATCCTATTACATCCTCTCAATGTTCACTTTTAGTTTTAGTATCTTAGGAGTACTCAACAATTTGGTGATGTAAACATGGCATATGTTGTGGGAAAACTATTACTAACTAATTAACAACAAATTAGACATAAGAAAAACAATCACACTTCATTTTTAGAATATAGAGTAGCACAACCTAACCCTTTCACTTCGTAGTATACCATGAACATGAAATTTATTAAGCCATAACAATCTTTTGTGTTGACATCTAAAATAAGGCTCTGATGTGCCATGGTAGGGATTTAAACTTTACATCCACATTGTTGGGTGATTTAATTGTGAGTTAAATCCCTATCATTAAATTGTCAACCTGGGGTTAGTGAAATGATGAGGTATGTGTGTAATATATGTACTAGGTGATTATGTCTAAGAATAGATTAATCTAATGCAAGAAACTTGAAACTAATTACAAAGAAAATAATGAAAGAAAATTAAAAGCAAGTGCACACGTTCTCTCTAAAGCACATTCTCTCTCAATCGCTTTCTCTCTAGTAGCCTATGAGATTACTAATGTGCGATTACTAGTGTGAAATTATTAGTCTGTAATTCCAATCCAAACATAAGGAAATTAATTCAATCTTAAAAAAACAACATTGATGAAATCCAATCCAATCCAAACATAAAGAAATTAAATCAATCTTACCAAAACAACATAAAACATATAATCAAAATAACATAAATGATACTAAACTAAAATTGCATAGATGAAATAACATAAATATTTACAACAAAGGAAAGAGGTGTGCAAGCTGCAGTTGATGGGGGCCCTCCGCTCCTCAGCAAGCACACCAAAGAATTATTAAAGCTCAAAGATCAAAGCAACAACATGTATTCCATAAAATGAAGCCTGAGAAATTTCAAAAGATATTACAATAATTAAACTATCTTCCTCTCTATCCTCACTTTACAAGTTGCATATCATGTATGCAACTCCATTCTATGAAGGATGCACTCCTATTTATACAAAAACCTAAGATAAATAATCAATAAATATAGATCCACAAATATCTCCTAGATCCACATTTATCTCTCGTGGTTACAACCAATCACCTCAAAATATGAGATACAAATCCTCTCAAAATTCTCTCCTAGTTTTGATAGGAGACACATCAAAAAATCCATGATTATTCTCATTTGAATGTACTTAGTCAATGCTCAAAATATTTTACAAATATTCCACAAATCTTCATGAGTTGGAATTGAAATTCGAATTTGTATTTGAGTTTCCAAACAGGACCCTTCTAAAATCTTCAAATAGGCCTACTATATCATAAAACTCATACCACTTTTAGATATATATGAAAGCATGCTAATTTCATAATATTTAATCGTAAACTCTCTTAAAATACTTAAAATAAATGACTTGGAAAATAATAATGATAAAACCATATGATCATGAAAATGGTTATTAATATATGGTAATGGAGCTACATTATATGGTAATGAGTTATGGAATATGCTAAAATGATAGAAATTAGGGTAAACGAGGATGACATTTTGAAGACCTAACATTTCGCCCCAATTGAAGATGTTGCATGTCCTCATGCAACTTTACCTTCATTCCCTTAATCATAAGTTGATCTTCTTGAAATGTTTTTCTTCTATATGAACTTTGTCTTTGTATTGATTCTCTTTTAACATTGGATAATCATATCATTGATAACTTTATTCTTTTTGCAAAGTGTACTTTGAAATACATTTGATTGCAACATATTTTTAATGGTTGGTTCTTGTGTGACAACAAAATATTTAAGAGTATTGGTTCTTGTGTAACAATACTTTTCCTATTTTTGCTGATAATTTAAAACAATGAGAATTCCTTTTTGATGGCATGGGTGTAGGCGTTAGGGATAATATTCCCAATCTGGCTGTAATTTCTTCTATATTGGCCTCAACTTCCCTTTCTGTTTCTTTAGGTGTATCAATCATTAAACTGATATCTTCATTGATTCTCTCTGAGCCCCATAAACCTTGTTAATTTATAGAAACAGTGGCTTTGTTCCTATCGGGCGGTAATTCTAAAAGAATTACCCCAAATTACTATCAGAGGCTTTATAGGGGGTAATACACCCAAAACCTAGTATTGGCGGCTTTATACTATCGGCGTGGTAATTATAAAAGAATTAACTTATAACACTATTGGTGCTTTATGGAGGGTAATACACTATCGCGCTTTATATTGTCCCTTTCCCTTTTCCCTGATGCGATATCGGGGATCTCTATTGGCAGATCTCCAAAGCCCAATGCCTCCAATACACACACGCGGACCCGATACACTTTATGTTCCTTTCTGTATAGATTTCGGGTCCGGCCTATCGGCGGTCCCTTATCGACGGGTCTGTAAAATAATGGTTCTCGGACCCGATGCCCTTGAAGCTACGTTTTATAGCAATTCAGCTCCGGATTTCAGAGCGCATAGTTCTAAAGCCCTTGCCGACCCGACACCCACTAAGCTCTGCTTTATAATGTTTTAGCTCCGATAAGTCGGAGCTTTGGCAATGTTAAAGGCCCTCTCCCCCCTCCGACGCGATATGGGTTTCGGACCCGATAGGGTATGAACCAATCTTAACAATATTTCACGTCCGCCACAATGCCCGCTTAAGGGAAAATAGCATGAATCCTTAGTATAAACAGAAACATACACGGGACTTTATAAAAAGAATTATGGAGCCTGCGGACGCCGAAATGAAAAGAAAACACCCATAAAGGCTTCGATCAACCATCAAGCGGGAAAAACAATGCAATTCAACAATTTTCGATACACAGGAAATAAACACATAACCGCACATACAGTTCAATTAACAGAAGGCCATTATATCAAATAGACCGAGAGAAAAGTTTCATGAATAATACTTCCGGCACCGCTCCTCTCTAATGCGAGCCTTGGTTGCCTCTTTATTTATAATAATGGATAGGTCTTCTCAGACCTTATCTGTTACAAAAGCATGCTTTACAGAAATGATTTAAAGCGTAAAAGCTTTATTACAGCTTATCCATCTGTGACATAAATAGCATGTTTTATTCTCTATTTTATCCTATTTTAACTAAAAAAACATGGAAATTGCAGGCTAAAGGACCCCACTCCCTTGCCTGTAGATTTTTTTGGATTTTTGGAATAAGTTGGAAGACTTTTTCCCTCTGAGTCACATGCTCCTGCATCAGACTCCTGAGGACAAAATTCTTCATGGGCTCCTGTCCATGAGCTCGTCTACAGATTTGCCCAGTTTTTGTAGAACGTCTTCTGTCACCCAAGTAGCTTCAATAGTTGGCTATCCCTTCCATTTTACCAAATACTAGAAGTACTCTCATCCCCTTGTCTTCTTATGCACTTTCTTGTCCACAATTCTTTCTGGTTGTAAATTCTTTGCTATGGGTAACTGTTTTACCCAGTTAATCTCTGGAGTCTCCTAATCCTATGCTGTATCATCTGCAGTTTCATTCTCATACTTGTACAAGTCTGCAACATTAAAAATTGGTGATATTCCCACATCAGGTGGTAATTCAATCTCATAAGCATTTGCAGAGAATTTCCTTAGTATTCTACACGGTCCAATTTTCTTGGATTTTAACTTATTATACTCCCCCTTTAGAAATCTCTCTTTTCTGAGACGTGCTAAAACCAGATCCCCAACTTCAAAGTTCACCTCTCTTCTCCTCATATCTGCTCTAGTTTTGTATTTGATGTTGCTATCCTGCAGCTGTTGTTTCACTTGTTCATGTATCGCCTGCATTCTTGAAGCAAAGTCTTCACCCTTTGCACTTCTCATTTCTTCTTTTCCCAAATTCCTTAATTCAGATATTCCTCTTGGATGCATTCCATAAACAATATGGAATGGGCTCTGTCCTGTACTCCTGTTCGGTGAGTCGTTATATGCATACTCAACTTGTGGTAACACTTGATCCCATTGCTTTGGATGTTCTGCAGTAAGGCTCCTCAAAAGATTGCCTAAACTTCTGTTCACAACTTCAGTCTGTCCATCAGTTTGTGGATGATAGGCAGAACTGAAACTTAATTTAGTTCCCAGCTTCTTCCATAGTGTTCTCCAGAAATGTCCAATGAATTTTGAATCCCTGTCAGAGACAATGCTTTTGGGCAACCCATGCAATCTTACAATTTCTTTAAAAAACAAATTAGCAATGTGAGAAGCATCACTAGTTTTATAACATGGAATAAAGTGTGCCATTTTTGAAAATCTATCCACTACAACAAAGATTGAATCATAACCTCTTTGAGTCTTTGGTAATCCCAACACAAAATCCATACTTACCATATCCCAAGGCCTATCTGGAATTGGTAATGGAATATACAACCCTGTGTTCTAGCTCCTTCCTTTTGCATATTGGCAGACTTTACAATTTCTTACGTACTTCTCTACTTCAAATTTCATTTTCGGCCAGAAATAAAATCTGTTGAGCTGTTCAAAAGTTTTCTCTGCACCAAAATGTCCTGCAAGTCCTCCACTATGTTTCTCTTTGATTAAATTCTCTCTCATTGAACAGTTTGGTATACACAGCTGATTTTTCTTAAATAACAGTCCATCTTGTAAGAAATAGTCCAACCACTTGCTCCTATCTACCAAAACAGGATTTTTACAAGCCTCAAATGCCTCTTTAAAATCTGAATTGGTCTCATATAATTCCTTAAGAAAATCAAAACCCAACACTTGGATTTGACTTTCTTGAAGCAATATATTTCTCCTACTTAAGGCATCTGCAACTTTGTTTGACTGCCCAGTTATATGCTTCAACACAAAATGAAAGCCTTGAAGATATTCTACCCATTTAGCATGTCTCTGGCTGAGCTTTGGCTGCTGCATTATAAACTGCAATGCATGGTTATCTGTATAAAGAATGAATTCTTTTGACATTAAATAATGCCTCCATTTCTTTAATGACTGCACAACTGCGTAAAACTCCTTATCATAAGAAGAATACTTCTTTTTTGCATCATTTAGCTTTTCACTAAAATAAGCTATTGGTCTGTCTTCTTGGCTTAAAACTCCTCCAATTGCTTCTGCGCTGGCATCACACTTTACTTGAAAAGTTTTGTTAAAATCAGGGAGGACCAAAACAGGCTTTTCAGTTATTTTCTTCTTTAACAACTGAAAATTTTTCTTTTCTTCAGCAGTCCATTTAAATGGCTGTTTATCCTTCTTTATGGTCTCAATAATAGGTGCATTAATCTTACTAAAATTCTTAATGAATTTTCTGTAAAAACTAGCAAGACCATGAAAACTCCTTACCTCAAAAACACTTTTGGGTGAAGGCCACTCCATAATTGCTTTGATCTTCTCTGGATCCATCTTTAACCCTTCAGCAGAAATAACAAATCCCAAGTACACCAGCTCCTCTTTCATGAATAAACACTTCTTCAATTTCAGCAATAGTTTTTCTTGCTGTAGCTTCTGTAAGACATAATTTAAATGCCTCAAGTGCTCCTCCTTGGACCTGCTATAGACTAATATATCGTCCAGATATACTATTACAAATTTGCCAATGAACTCTTTAAGAACTTCATTCATGAGTCTCATGAATTTACTTGATGCATTTGACAACCCAAAAGGCATCACTCTCCATTCATATAGCCCTTCATTGGTCTTAAAGCAGTTTTCCACTCATCCCCCTCTCTTATCCTTATCTGATGACACCCACTTTTAAGATCTAGTTTTGAAAAATATTTTGCTCCAGTCAGGCAATCCATTAAATCTTCAATTCTGGGTAATGGAAATCTATACCTGATTGTGATTTTATTGATGGCCCTCAAATCTATACACATTCTCCAGCCTCCATCCTTCTTTGGGCTCAGCACTGTTGGCACTGCGCAAGGACTCAAGCTTTCTCTGATCAGCCCCTTATCAAGCAATTCTTGCACCTGTTTCTTAACTTCTTCATTTTCTGTAGGAGTCATTCTATATGCTGCTTTGTTAGGTAGGCTTGCTCCAGGAATCAAATCTTGATGACTAATTCTTCAAATGGGTGGTAATTCATTAGGAAAATCATCAACAATAATATCACAATATTTCTCCAGCATTTCTTGAATTTCAATGGGTAAATCAGAAACTTTAGTAGAAGTCATTATTACCTTGGGCTTGCAAATTACAGCAAAATTTACCTCATTTTATTCAATCTGCTTCAGGTATTCCTTTCCTCCAAGTAACAGAGTTTTTGGATCAGTCTTCTATCCCGGTACATCTCCTTCTTGCAGAGGCAGCAATGTATGATTGACACCATCCTTTCCAAACTTGTAGGTGTTTCTTTTCCCATCATGTATGGCTCCTCTGTCATATTGCCAAGGTCTTCCAAGCAATATGTGACACACATCCATGGGCATCACATCACAAACAATTTTATCTTTATACTTGCCCACTTGAAATTCCACTTCACACTGTTCACTTACTAACAGTTGATGTCCCTTTTGCAACCATGACACCTTGTAAGGTGTTGGATGCTTCATTGTCTTCAGCTTCAATTTCTCCACTACTTCTGTAGAGACCAAATTATCAGTGCTGCCACTATCAATGATCATCTGGCAACATTTCCCTTGAACTTTACATACTGTCCTGAATAAAGTCTTCCTTTGTGGCGGTTCAACCACCTCCTTTGCTGGCTTAAGTAGGACTTTATTCACTACCAAGGATTCTCCTCTTTCTGGTGTATTTTTTTCTTCTGCTACTGCTACCACTGGTGCTTCTCCTTCATCTGGAGCAACAATTGCATTCCTCGTTTTGTTTTTGCATTCTCTAGGCACTCAAAAGCTCTGTGTCCCAGCTTGTTACATCTGTAACATCTTATTTCTCTGCCTCTTCCTCTACCTCCTCTTCCTTTAGAAAAACTCCCTCTGCCTCTTGCATCACCTCCTGTGGGTGCATGCTGGGTTGAGCTACTGCTAGCTCCATCTTTAGGTGTTGTAGACCTTCCTCTACCACCTTGACTTCCTTTTCCTCTGAAAGTCCCTCTCCCTCTAGCAGACTGCTTCCTCATGAGTTTTTCTTCAGCTTTCAGTGCTATCTGATAAGCTTCCTCTACTGTTTTTGGAGACAGCAGCCTTATCTCATCCTGAATGTCCATCCTGAGGCCATTCATATATCTAGCCACCTTCTCACTTGTATCTTGAGCTTCTTCAACTCTTATGCTCACCTTATAGAACTCTTCTCTATATTCTTTTACTGTCAAAGATCTCTGTCTAAGATTTTGCATTTGTCTAAACAATGTTTGCTGATAATTACTTGGCAAAAAATTACCTCTTAACTTTGTTACCATCCTGCTCCAATTCTTGATTGGCTGCTTACCAAGTCTTTTCCTTTCTGCTTGCACACCATCCCACCAAAGTGCTGCATGGCCTTTTAACTTGGTGACAGCAAACTTCACTTTCTTCTCATCTTCTGTTTCTTCATAATCGAAGAATTTCTCCATGCCATTAATCCAGTCTATCAATTCCTCTGGATTCATTCCTCCTTGGTATACCGGTACCTCGGTCTTTGGCCTGGCTGTGGATTTCAATACTAACTGAAAGAACCTCATCTCAGGAGTAACCTGTACAACTTCCTCCTCTTCTGTAGCTTCAACTTCGGGTTCGCTAACATCTCCATCATCTAAGTTTCTATCTGAAGTTAACGCATCCAATCTAGCTCGCAGCTCTTGTACTGTTTCCATTATTTCAGCATTTGCAACAGGCCGTCCTCTTCCACCACGTCCTCATCCTCTTCCGAATCTGAAAGCCATCCTTCTCCTGCTCCTGAGATTCAATTCAATGTCTGTTGATGGCTCTGATACCACTAATGATGGCGTGGGTGTAGGCGTTAGGGATAATCTTCCCAATCTGGCTGTAATTTCTTCTATATTAGCCTCAACTTCCCTTTCTGTTTCTTTAGGTGTATCAGTCATTAAACTGATATCTTCATTGATTCTCTCCGAGCCCCATAAACCTTGTTAATTTATAGAAACAGTGGCTTTGTTCCTATCGGGTGGTAATTCTAAAAGAATTACCCCAAATTACTATCGGAGGCTTTATAGGGGGTAATACACCCAAAACCCACTATTGGCGGCTTTATACTATCAGCGCGGTAATTCTAAAAGAATTACCTTATAACACTATCGGCGCTTTATGGAGGGTAATACACTATCGCGCTTTATATTGTCCCTTTCCCTTTTCCCCGATGCGATATCAGGGATCGCTATCGGCAGATCTCCAAAGCCCAATGCCTCCAATACACACACGCGGACCCGACACACTTTATGTTCCTTTCTGTATAGATTTCGGGTCCGGCCTATCAGCGGTCCCTTATCGGCGGGTCTGTAAAATAATGGTTCTCGGACCCGACGCCCTTTAAGCTGTGTTTTATGGCAATTCGGCTCCGGATTTCGGAGCGCACAGTTCTTAAGCCCTTGTAGACCCAACACCCACTAAGCTCTGCTTTATAATGTTTCGGCTCCAATAAGTCGGAGCTTTTGCAATGTTAAAGGCCCTCTCGCCCCTCCGACGCGATATGGGTTTCAGACCCGATAGGGTATGAACCAGTATTAACAATATTTCACGTCTGCCACAATGCCCGCTTAAGGGAAAATAAGATGAATCCTTAGTATAAATAGAAACATACACGGGACTTTATAAAAATAATTATGGAGCCTGCGGACGCTGAAATGAAAAGAAAACACTCATAAAGGCTTCGATCAACCATCAAGCGGGAAAAACAATGCAATTCAACAATTTTCGACACACAGGAAATAAACGCATAACCGCACATACAGTTCAATTAACAGAAGGCCATTATATCAAATAGACCGAGAGAAAAGTTTCATGAATAATACTTCCGGCACCGCTCCTCTCTAATGCGAGCCTCGGTTGCCTCTTTATTTATAATAATGGATAGGTCTTCTCAGACCTTATCCGTTACAAAAGCATGCTTTACAGAAATGATTTAAAGCATAAAAGCTTTATTACAGCTTATCCATCTATGACATAAATAGCATGTTTTATTCTCTATTTTATCCTATTTTATCTAGAAAAACATGGAAATTGCAGGCTAAAGGACCCCACTCCCTTTCCTGTAGATTTTTTTGGAATTTTGGAATAAGTTGGAAGACTTTTTCCCTCTGAGTCACATGCTCCTGCATCACTTTTAAGGCCCCATAGTGGTTGTCATTGATTTAATGTTCTTATCAATCGATCATTGCAAAACATATAAACTTTTAGAATCAAAATGCAATAATGGTTGATTGGGAAAAATATGTTGGTTAGGATGAAATGAAATGTGACATGTCACTTGAAATGTGAATATGAATTAAGATCCTTTCCCCCCAACTAAAGGTGTTTTAATTTTTTGGCAAATGAGAAAGGTAATATAAATGTGGTGAGCGATTCTCCAAAATCAAAAATTCAGCACTTAAGGAATTATATGATTAAATATTAGAAAACAACATACATTCACCTACCTGAAAAGTGCACAATATATACATATAGAAGAGTATGGATGTTGCTGCTGGATCATGGAATGTGAAGTAAAAGAATCTGATTTGATTTTTCTTTCCCTTGGTTGTATGAATAGAAGATGAATATGATCCAAAAATGGAATCTTTATTGCTACAACAATGATGTTCCTGTTGAATTATGAGTTGAGTACTATTGCAAGCTGGTGCAATCATATAGTCTTCATTCATTCCTAATTAGTGGCATAATTCTTATCTATTTGAATAGATATGTCAATGTCGAACATAAAAAAAGAAATTGTTGGATTATTGACCAATAATCAATGCCATTAACCAACACAAGATTTCTCACCATTGATGTCAATGAGAGTCAAGATGCATAAGTAAACCTTGCTAGGTACAAATAGATGTTCCATAGTCGAGTCACCTAGATGATCCAAGAAATAGGGGACATTGATGTATTCCCACTATTTTATTGCAAGAGAACTTGCCACTAAGGCATGCAATTCTCAAGGTACTTGAAAGATCTCTAGTCTTGATCCCAGATGATGTGTCAGATTCGATGTGTCAATATTTTTTAGAAGGAAGTCCTTAATGAATCCTC
The DNA here is from genome assembly GCA_031772625.1 of Pinus tabuliformis. Taxonomy (NCBI): domain Eukaryota; kingdom Viridiplantae; phylum Streptophyta; class Pinopsida; order Pinales; family Pinaceae; genus Pinus; species Pinus tabuliformis. Next base: position 350,719,979 of record CM062808.1, on the reverse strand, counting down.
CATCATCTAATGAGAGTATAGAATAATAATTGGAAGGACCATAAATGAAAGATTTGTATTATGAAGCAAGTTTTATTTGACAGAAAGGAACAAGAAAATGGGGTGACTCATCTTTGCAAGGGAACTGAATGGATTTATTTTTGGGTTACGGGTGAGTGAAAATGAGGCAGGAAAGTATGAATATTTCAAAGGGAAAATGACTTTCAAAATCATGGTTTGATAGTAGGGAGATGGAAATTTATGGATTGATTATAGACTTAGAATGAGTAGCGGTGGTAAAATTGTTATCTTAGACACCTTGTTTAGTAGTAATGGTGTAATGGATGTGATTTGACATGGAATGATCGTGTTCTTCTGAAAGAAACTTGGTCTTGAGAAGGAACTTGTGTATATAGTGATCTTGTTTCATCGTCCTGGGACCTGCAAAAACTTAGCACTTTTACACATTAAAATGTAAGTCTCTAGGGAGAAAGACGTTATTACTCTCTCTTCATTGGAAATATACACACAAAAAAGCTCAAAAATAGTTCTAATAAAACAAATTCAATGGAGAAAAATTAAATGCACTTTACCTCTTTGGAAAGTGGTACCCTGGACTACCTATTGGTGCTTTGTTGGTAACTTATTCATTTTTTTACTATTTCAAATGTTGATGAAAACTCTCTCATTTCATAGATCTTCTCGATATATTTCCAATGATGTTTGAATCATGAAAAACTGATGTTGTATGAAAGAGTTACAATTATTTGAGTTTTTTATGAAATAGGAAAAAAATTGTGCATGGGTGTCACGTGGCAGCACCAGAAGGTGTGATGTGGCAACATGATGTTGAAGTGGATGCTAAAGTGGGAAGATGGCATGCCATGATAAATCGATAGGCTAATGTGGCAACATGACATGGCTTTTTAACTAGATAGTGATGTGATAATTGGTGGCCAATCACAGGCTACCATGTGGTAATGTCAGTTCGTCCAAATTGTCGCAAGATTAGACAAAAATTACAAAAATGTAGAATAGTTAACAATGTGTCTCTAGCCAATTTTTAACTTTAGAACTCTTCTCCACAAACTTAATGCTTCACCAATAGACCAAAAGCCAAATTTTCATAAGCTATCGAATTGCCTCAATTCTGTAGCTAATGACTGATTTTGTAGCTACCAAATTGTGTTGGTTCTACAGCTAAGGTTCTTTACGTTTTGAGACTTCAGTTGAAAAGAATAATGTATGGAAAGTTACGCAACACCTAGTGTCAATATTACCATAAGTTCCACGTACTTCTAACAAAAAGAGAGATGGGAATAGCAAACCTGACGGAGAATAAGACGCATGAGTCACAATTCCTTCTAAAAAGTTTCAATTCTCATCCAATCACAAGAAATCTACCAAAGAAAGCATTGATCATAATTGCTCAACCAACATGTTAAGCCATAAAGTAATTGATATCAATTTAAATTATTGTGTCACCAGAACCATGGATCGTTGCATTGGCTTGCCACTTTACAAATTGCAATCAGACCTCAGATGCTGGTTCGCTAATTATCACAGGTGGGTTTTTAATATTTGTAGGTTTTGATGAAGGTCGAAGCCCGAGCCACAAAAATGTAGTCGCGTTTGTCATTTTTCTCTAGTGCTCCACCCTCAATTTATTTATTTGTCATAGATTTTAACCATTCCATTATAAACAAGCATTCTTGGCATTTGTTTCATTTTATTGTTTTGAGCCCTACCCAATTTGTTTCTTCTTCTTTTTAATACATCCTTTTACTTTTTATGTATTGTGTGGTGAGTTTTTAAATGGTTTAAATTCTTAATATATGTGAATATGTATATTTACATATATTTTTTAATATTTATGAATAAATATATTTATATATATCTTTTATTGCTTTTTCTTCTTCTTTTTTAAATTCTATTTAAAAATAAATTCCTATAAAAAAAACTATTTTGTGAAAAAAACTCTAATTAGGATTTTTATTTTTTATTTTTTTTAATATTCTTATCTCTTTTATTTTAAAGAATTATTTTTAGAATTTTTAGAGAGCAACCTAATCAGATCTTTTCTTTTCTTCTTCTTATTTTATATTTTAACAAATTTTGAGACAAATCCAATTGAAATTTCGAGATTAAATTTTGAGTATTTTTAGAATGAATTTAGATCTAGTATCAGACTTTTAGATATACGAGTTTTATTGCTAAATTTTAAAGATACATTTATTCAATTTTTCTTTCTGATCTTCCAAGTCACACAAGGCACAAGAAAAGAATTTTCTCAACCCTTTATTCTTTTGAAATCTAAAATTAAAAAAAGAAAAACAAAGTAAAAGGATTCGATTTATAACTTCAAATTTTGGCTCTCAAAACTCTGTTTATTTTCTTCTCTTTCAGATTTTTCTGCAAAATGACTAGTAAGTGAGGTGGCTTTTACTACACCACCAAAAATAAAATTGCAAATAAAATAAAGTCTAACTTAACAAAAAAAACTTAAAAGCATCACCAAACTTGGTTTTATTTCTTGATTTTGTCCTCCTCTATTGGAAATAGAAAATTTGGTTCAAGTGTATGTATATTTCCAGTGTAACCATGTGTGTAACAGGAGTGAAAATATCTTCATCCTTAGGCTTCAAAAATATGCATTAAGGTACATCAAAGTAGGAAAGACCAGTTGTTTGACTATGGAATCTAGAAGTAATAAAGAATGAAAGAGTGATGTGACTTGATCCCTGATTGGAAAATATTTCAATAAAGATGTACCATTCCTAATTCCTTTCTTGTTTAGATCACATTAAATATCCTCCTTTATTATGCATTCCTCAATCTTAGGTTCTAGTCATTGATCCCCATCACAATTGTTCCAATATTCTTTAGTCTTTTCAACAAATTGACAAGAGGAATCAAAAGAAACTTGAAGATCTTCTCATGGAGGTGAAGAGATAGACAATTGTTTGAATGAAGTTAAAATATACTCTTTCTAACATGCATATATCCCATTTGTTTCTAGGATTTGAGAAAGTTCTTTCAAGGACATCTTTCAAACTGTGAATTACTCAAACTGGTTGATACATCTTGTCGTACACACATGTTAGTACAAAGTATTGAAAAATTATTGGATATTTGATATGCATCATAAATTATTTTAATATGATTTAAGATGCATGAATATAAGAATGAATGTAACTATCATGAGTTGTATAAACTTTCAAAATAAGCACCTATGTATACCTCCCCGGCAATGACGTGAAAATGCTGGGTGATTTAATTGTGAATTAAATCCCTGTCATTAAATTGTGAACCCGGGGTTCATGAACTAATGAGGTATACATGTACTATATGTACTAGGTGATTATGTCTCATAATAGATTAATCTAATTCAAGAAACTTGAAACTAATTACAAAGCAAACAATGAAATTAAATGAAAAGGAAGTGCACACGTTCTCTCTCAAGCATGTTCTCTCTCAATCACTTTCTCTCTAGTAGCCTATGAGATTACTAGTGTGTCAATCCAATCCAAACATAAGGAAATTAAATCAATCTTAACAAAAAAACATTAATGAAATCCAATCCAATCCAAACATAAGGAAATTAAATCAATATTAACAAAACAACATAAAACATATAATCAAAATAACATAAAAGAAACTAAACTAAACTTGGATAAATGAAATAACATAAATATTTACAACAAACGAAAGAGGTGCGCAAGCTACGGTTGATGGGGGCCCTCCACTCCTCGACCAACACACCAAACGATTATCAAAGCTTGGAGATCAAAGAAGAAACCTGTATTCCAGAAAATGAAGGTGGAGAAAGTTCCAAAGCTATTACAATAATTAAACTCTCTTCCTCTCTATCTCGACTTTACAGATTACATATCTTGTATGGAACTCCTTTGTGTTAAGGATGCACTCCTATTTTTACGTAAACATAAGATAACTAATCAATAAATATAGATACAAAAATCTCTCCTAGATCCACATTTATCTCTTGTGGTTACAACCACTCACCTAAAACTATGAGACACAAATCCTCTCAAAATTGCCTCATAGTTTTGATAGGAGACACATATCAAAACATCCATGATTCTTCTCGTTTGAATGTGCTTAGTCAATGATCCAAATATTCCACAAATCTTCATCTGTTGGAATTGAAATTCGAATTTGTGGTTGAGTGGCCAAACAGGACCATTCTAGAATCTTCAAATAAGCCTTCAATATCATAAAACTCATATCACTCTTAGATATATATGAAAACATGTTAATTTCCTAGTATTTAATCATAAATTCTCTTAAAATACTTAAAGTAAATGAATTGGAAAATAATAATGATAAACCCATATGATCATGAAAATGGTTATTAATGTAGGGTTACAGAGCTATAGAATATGGTAAAATGATGGAAATGAGGGTAAAAGAAGACAAAATTGAATCCCAACACACATTCTATTTAATTGCAGAATGGGATCTGCCTTCTTTGTTTGCATGAACTCTTTTCCAAACACCACCTAATAGTCATCCATTAAAACAATGGCGAGAATTGTCCTTCTGATCCATTCCCCCAACTTGATTCGAACATCCTTGACCATAGAAAAAATTATCTACTCATATGAGTTAATGTATTTAAATGAGGTTCAGATTGGCTCAAAATATAATCATAAACTCTTCCCCACATGGTCTCACAAAGTTATGAATCATGACATTCCAACTACTTCCACAGCGAAATTGATATTTGGTGCAAATATATATTTCTACAACAAGATAGAACAGAGCAATGAGTAATTTCAACCAAACTATGGAAAAGGTCTTCCTCGAGTAAGATACATCATACAATAGAGAGTTTCGAAAAGTAAACCAAATTGTGGCAAGGGTCTGCTATAGACCACCAAATTCTATGCATAAGCATAAGAAATATAACACTAAAACATAGGTTTGCATATTATAAATTTTGGTCATTATCAAAAGCCATGTGAAAATTATTCCTACATTGTTTACTGTGTAGACTAGAGGTTTCTAGGAGAAATCAAACTCCAGAGAGATGAACTCCAAGCAAATTCTTGCCTAGCTACAACATATTGCTGGATGTTTTCTACTGTGCAAGTAAAAGAAACTGCTACAGTCCTAAGAAATTCTCCCTTGTAATTTATTTTTTATATTTATAATACTCATTTGAAATAATTATTAATAATATTCCTCTAATTTTAAGGTCAGTTCCTAGCCAAATATCAAATTTTCTCATCATCAAATAAATGAAAATCCCAACACAAAGAAATGTAAGCTTCACACTGACCAAAGGCTTCTATATTCCATTTGTGACTAAATTTTTTGTTAACCATATTATATTTTCAAGGTCCCATCCTCCTTGTTCTTGAGAAATTATTGTAGAATTCCAAGCAGTGAGAGAAGATGTTTTTCTTTCTTCTTGTTGTGACTAGTTTTTGTTTTTTACATTGGTTTGTTTTAAGGTGATTCAGTGCAGTTACATAAACCTGTTACAAATAGGAAGTGTTGATGTCTTCCCCACCCCCCCTGAAATCCTTATCAATAAAATTTTGTGATTCTTGTCAGCAAGACGATTTGAGTTTGCCTTTTTCACACCTATCAACCCTTTCATATATACACAATAGTTGAATATACATCCATAGTTCCAAAGTTATCTATCTCACTTAAATATTTTTGTACACACCCCATTAGTCTATAATTACCTTATGACCTATATTATAAATAGATTCAAATTTGAGATCCTATTACGTCGTCCTAGTGTTCACTTCTAGCATTAGTAGCTTAGGACTACTCAATTATAATTTTTGGAAGTAAACATGGTAGATGATGTGGTAAAAATATTACTAACTCATTAAAAATAAATGAGACATCAACACAAAAACCACACTTACTTTTTAGAATATGGAATAGCACAACCTAACCCTTACAATTCAGATGTGAGTATGTCTATTAATTGTCCCATCTTTGTCATGTAATTACAGAGAGATGCAAATGAAGGTAAGAAAGACCACATTTTGAATGTAATTTGTGATATTTCATTATCATGGGTAGGTTAACTAAGATACTTGCATTATACCATTGCGTAAAGGTGGGGCTCCAATACAAGGAAAAATTGGCTTGGCTTACACAAGCGACTATAAAGAAGACAATTTTTGAATCCCCACCATGTATTCTGCAAAATATCATATAGGAAAATGACTGGAGAATAGTTTTCATAAAAGAAAATATTACCCCAAAGATGAACATTGAAAAAATGATTAAGGTTCCCATGACTCAATTTATTGAAGAAATGATCGAGGATATTGCACACTTTTTTCCATTGATTGACATACTCATGAAGCTCCCATATACTAATCTTCTTCAAAAATCCAAGCTCCTTGATAGCCCCAACAAGAATCAAGGACTCCTTTTGCTCTAGTATATACGGTCAAACCATAGGGGGCATGGTAACCTCATCCAAATCCAAAGGTTTGGCATCAACATCAAAGGTCAACAAGTGATCAGGACCATGGGTGAGGTAGAACAAAAAAAAATGTAAATGAGAAACATTCCCCAACATGGTAAAACTCCTATCCAAAATACCACAAATGTTCCATGAATCACTCCTAGAATCATACACCTATGAATAAATCCCATAAACGCTACATACAACCAAACTCTGATACTAATTTTCTCTCTATGGATACACCACTATTGCTACCACATAGGGAGACTTCATAGGTAACATCAGAGGAAAAATACTATGGGTTTTGGTGAATAAATTATAGAAAACAAGGGACCCCTTTCTATTCTCTACTACCAACGAACCCCCACTTGATACTATAGGCTTACGAAGCCTTGAATATGTTACAGGACAAGGGCATGAAGATGACATGTATGACATGGGAATAACAACCCACTTGTCATCTATAGTATTATAGTCAACAACAACATTTCTATTACAATTTTCTCTAAATAGAATGAAGAAAAGGTCTAATAAGGGTAGCCTTTTGTAGGTGAACATAAATGAATCCAATTGTACACCATTGGACTCTAGGATGTGCAAACACTCAACATCCTGAACAGGTTTCGAATCGAAATCAAGCCAAGATATTCTCCCACAAATGATACGGAATATCGGTTGCCTACGTCTAAACATTATGTTACTGATCGAGATAGCCATACAACTGACTAACTTCTTGATATCTAGACTAATGCTCTCCGAATTCATTTCTAAGGTGCCATAGGTAATGAGTACCATGAAATTGCGTGAGACAAAAAAATCAAGTGAGAATGGTTGTTGCATCCTACTGTTGGGTCAATTAATTGTTCCCAAAAGAACCAACTAATCATCTACACATTAACCTATCAACCCAAGGTTTCATTCTACTATTTCAAGGTTATCGACATTGTTTGTGCAAGAGGAATGGAAATATGACTAGTTTCTATGGTATTATGGAAAGGAATGACCACAATATCAAAGGAATCAATTCAAAATGAAATCTCCAATTACCACAAACTATTCAAATTATTAACTTCTACAGATCTTTGAAGTGAACAACAAAAGAAAACATATTGAACAACAAGTATTTTCTTAGGGAACAACTACTATAGAATGAAAATATAACACTACACAATCACACTATCTAGCATCGATTGCTCAAATGAAATAGAAATCTATGATAATTCTATAGGGAATGTAAGAAAATAATACTTATTCTTAATGAATTAATGACAACAAATCTATACTTATAAAAATTCCAATAAAGCTCATTTAAGACAGAGCATTCAATTTAATAAATCAACAATGAGAAATTAAAAGCCATTACACATATGGAAATAGATAAAATAGAGGAATCAAATGCTAATTTTAATGGTACAAGAGAAGACATCGTTGTCCAAGGATCGGGCCCAAATATGGAGTCGAACTAGATTATAGGAAAATAAATAAAGAAAATTAAGTCAGAATAATAAATATTTCCATTCAAATTGTAGAGGAACCAATTGAAAATTATTCACAAGTCAGAGTTTGTATAGAAAATAATATTACAATTTGAACAACCTCTTTCGACGTTGAACACTAGTTTCCATATCGTAACAATAGAGGATAAATACCAGAGAATCTATTTTTAATAATGAGATCCTAATAATTTGATGTTTCTCAGGATTGTTATTTTAAGTTACAAATATCTTAATGCATCTGAGAAGCCAGGTCAAAAAGCCATCCTCCACTAACTCATTCCAAACAAGGTGTAACAGTTTAAGTCTTGCGTGATAACATCCGACCGTTTTAGGAAACAACATCAAATATAAAAGAGCCAATATATTCTTATCAATATCGAGGATCTGTTAGTTAGAAATAACATTTTTTTAATCAAATTCATTTAGAAAATAATAAAACTACAAATGTGTATAAAATAGAACTAAATTACCCACTGTATTCATTAACATGATTTAATTTCACAAAAGACTTTATAAATCGTTAACGTGTAGGATCATCAAGGAGTAAGCTTCATAAGCTTCTTCTCCTCTATTTATGAACCCATTTCTTTTTCGAAGCCCTTCAAAAACTACTAACTTACCCGCTTATGATAAGTCATGATCAAATTTATAAAATGATTGGGGACACCAAATCATGGGGCACCAATACATGCATCCTATCTAGTGGCTACCTATTTCTAGCATCACATGAACATAATCTTCTATGCTAGTCATAGCATACCATAAGTTATGATAACCAAAATGTTCTCTGTTCTTGAATTCATTTGGTGATGCCTTCTATCTTTCCTTGGCTCCACGAAGGGCCTCCTCTCTGATGTCTTCTAGATATTTCAATTATGAGTTCAAGACATCATATTAGGTTTGTACAAGTGCAGGGGCAATACTAGGTTTTGAATGAAAATTCTATGAACAATTTGTGTGCGAAAGGGGTTTTGAGGTTCCCCTGTAACCCAAAGGTCAAGTCTGTGTTCTTTTCTCTAAAATGTATGGTAAGCCTTTGCCCACTTAACATGGGTTTTGGAAAATGATATGAAAGGTTAAAATTGAATATCTCTAATGAAAGGGACAAAATTTTCTTCTACCTGTTCTTCTAAAAAGAAGTTGTGCATATACAACTCACATGGAAAATACTGTGTATACTCATCCTATTTTCAAAAAATAGAAATAAATCCAGTACATTCCTGAACTTGTATGGTTGTCCAAATTGTATTGATTTTACTTTAAGAAACAAACATCACTCGATCAAATATAAAGCATAGTTCTGGGTTGGGGACTTGTATGCCAAGGCATATGAGTAAATAGAGAAAAATTCCTTGGTTTTCTCTACATCTTTCATGAGGTCATCCTTTAAATTCAGGACCTTCTTTTCAGATACTCTTAGTTGTGCATAGGTATCATATTTTGTTGTTGTCAATCCAAGGCAGCACTTCTCCTTAATATCTTTCTATGGTCTATTATTGTTCCTCCATAGTTTTATGCAGAATTCCAATGGCGGTTTCAACAATCAAGTGAGTATAGAGAGGAACCTATTTTGTTTTTACCCCTCTATCATAAAAGGTAAATGGAGGATCGGTCTGAATTCCTACTTCAACAAAGGTAGGAGGAATTTCCATTGTCTATACCTCGAGGTGAGCCTGTGCTCCTTGTTCAACAACAATAGGAACAAGTTCTGTCTGAGTTCTAGCTTCATTAATTAAGGATAAAGAAAGCATTAGTGTAGACTCCCATTTTTTGAGTTTCCTAATTCCTTTTTGGCCTCTTGACATCATCTATGTGAAACTTCTTGCTAACTCATAACCAATTATTTAGCTTTTGTACTTTCCTTTCTAGTCTCTTAGTATCTCCCTTTAACTTATCGATTTCCTTCTGGAGTATTTTTCCTTTGTTTCTCCCAGCGTCAGTAACTATGATCATCTAAATAGGACTGGAAACCATGATTGTTGGGGAGGAACCAACAACTCCTATTTCATCTTCTTCAGGAATATTTTCCTCAGTCAGTTTGGTTGTTGGTAAGCTTTTAGCTTCCATTGTCGTTATATCACTACCAGACTCTAGGAGATCCTTACAATGTTAACCTGAGGCTCAAGTAAAATGTGAATTCTAACAACTTTTTATTCATCAATAAAATTTTCAAAAGATTGTGGAGTTGCTCCCTCCACAGAGAAAGTCCCTAATAACATTTCAACGGAGTCTTTAGAACATCCTTGGGTCGAAACAACTTCAGGATCATTATCTAAATCTAGAATAATAGTTGTTGCAGAATCAATTTTGGTGAAGCCCTCTATTCAAGAGGACTATTAGGATTGGCTACAAGTTCTTGTATTGAAATGGTCATAAATTTTCCAAATTTTGCAGTATATAATAAAATTTTTATCCCTTCTAGTGCTTCGACTATTGTCATTTCTTGTTCCATCTGATTTGAGGTTGACACATCCTGAGGTGATTTTTGTTCTGTTAGCTTCTCAAGAGGGTTCAAGGAACTATGACCCTGCTTTAAAAGTCTATCAAACCTCCTCCTTTTCTTAGGAAGGGATGCTAAAACTGATTCCATCGTCTTCTGGGATTTTCCTATGTTTTTGAGGTTTCTCAATCTGTACAATCTCGCACAAAATAATTCCTCTCACAGGGGATTTATTTAAGTTTTCCCCATTGTCTCCATCTAATTTCTTATCAGTATCTGGAATGTCCCTAGATGTTCTAGCAATTGTTTCATTTTCCAAAGGAATGTTTTCATCATCACCAAGGTTTCCAAAGAACCCTTCCCAAGTCTGTTGGACTTGTCTAAGGCTTCTTATAACTAATAGCTTGATGAGTCCATGGTGACTTACAACTGCAACTTGGTCCTTATATCTCGTTAATATAGTACTAGTCTCATGAAATACTAAATTACGAAAATATGGGAGGTTTAGAGTCACCTTTTTCCTCAGGGATGCCATAAGTTTAAGGTGATGCCCCTTACCATGTTTTATCATCCATCACAGATGATGTACCACTAGAAAATCTTTGTTATCTCCTTCCATGGATCAGGTAATGAATTTGGGTTATACCCCTTCTGCTTTCTGATTAATTCTTTGTTACGATTTAAGAACATGAGAGTCCTGTTCTAAAGAGAGGTGTGTATCTCATACCACTTTTCTCCTTCCATTGAAAACCCTGTCACTTTTGTTATTGCACTTTCATTTACTTGAACCTATATGTTTCTCACTACTGCTACACCATTTCCAAACTCTTAATGAATTCCAGTGCTACCGCATTTCTAAAACCTTGTAACCGTTCAAAATATTCAATCCATCTGGATTGAATTAAGATGTTGCATGCTTATTCTAGTACCTGTAGCTGCATGGGTTCATTTAATATTAAATTCCCACCCATTGTCAACTATGCAACAAGGCACAATCTTGCAATTTGGAAACAACAGAATTCACAATGTAAAATGAAAGTAAGCTTGTACAAAATATAGAAGTTTTGATGGCATGAAATGGTATTCAAAAATGCAAATAACAGTTGGTTGTGAGTGCCAATTCACCCCCCACAATAAGAGTAAAGGGTGTTCGTGATTGTTAATCAAATTTTGACAAGATGGAAAATTTGACACATTTGGAAGATAATGGTACATTAATTTAGTGCAATAAAGTCATCGTCAAAAGGATAAATAAAAATTGCGATATGTCTATGGTGCATGAGAAAATGGTTATGATTTGTGTGTGGTAATGATAATGCGATTTATTAAAACCCATGGAGGATGTGGACAAAATAAAGGCATGGGGAAATGTGTACAAAGGACTATATGGATGGAAGTAATAGTTATATCAAGCATCTCATTAGAGAAAATAAAGGGAGATTAATTTAGAATATTGATTTTCTGGAAAAAGAATATTTCTAGTATGTAGAATTATAGTGAAATTCTTATAAAGAGCCAAACATCACCACATTCTCAGAAGATTTTAAGAATGCCCATAAATAAATTTAACGACCGTTCTTATCTTAATTTTGAAGAAAACAAAATCCAAGCTCTATTGTAATTTTTGGTTTTACTTCAAAACCGCAAGCATGTCCTCTACTATGTGCAGGCGTCCATAGCCTCGACAGGGTTTTCTTTTTAACCCTTTGAGATGTCAGTGTCCCATTTAATAAGATATTTTCTGAATTTTTTTGAATTATTTACAGAAGGCCATTTTTCTGGCGTGGTGACCAATTAACAACAATTTCGTTCACTAGAGCTAATGAAGTGAACAATTTGTCTTGTGACAAGAGATCTTGTCCTTGAACTTAAAAGCCAAAGGCCATTACCCTGGCTTCGTAACCAACAATGGAAATGTCACTCCACTAGATCCTATGATCATGGTAGGTTGGCTCATGATGATACCTCCTATCCTCTGCTATATTATAATTTCATTAATCTTAATAGGTTACTGAGTAAATGGGGTGGCATGTCAACTCCTTAAGAGTTAGGGATGGTGTAAGAAGTATTGTAGTAATTACTTTTCTAGCTTGCTAATTTTATCGTCAAAAATATTATGGTTGTTTATTGTTGAAATATTGGAACTAAAAGATATTCCATAAGTAGTGATGAAAGGAAAGAAGTATAGGCGTTATTTTAATTTTTCTACAATTGTAAAAATAATTAAAAAATCACGGAAAATTCAAAATTGTGATCATAATTTCCACTAAAAGATTCTCTAATGATAGCCACAAAACAAATTGGTTTCCCATCATTATATAAGGAGAAAAATAAAAATGTTCCTTTCCCTAAAGGAATAAAGATATCACTAAAAAAAGATAATCACATGTTAAAGATCAACAATTGTATTTAAAGGAAAAAACATTATGCCTAAAGAAACAATAGCATAATGAAAGAAAAAGTGGTTATGGCCAAGGGAACAATAACTATGACTGGGAAACAACAAGAGTGGATAAGGAGCCAACAACTATGACTGAAGAAACATTGATTATGACTAAGGAAATAACAACTGTGATTGATGAAACAATGGCTTTGATTAAGAAAAAACAACTTTGACTAAGGAAACAATGACTGTGGCTAAAGGAACAACAACTCTAAATGAGGAAACACTGGCTGTGACTAAGGAAACAACAACTCTGATTGAGGAAACAATGGTTTTGACTAAGGAAACAATAGATGTGGCTAAGGGAAAAACAATTGTAAATGAGTAAGCAACGTATGTGGCTAAGGAAACAACAAATGTGACTGAGGAAACAATGGTTGTGACTAAGGAAACAAAAAGTATGATAAAATTTTTAGCAATGATTATTATTATTATTATTATTATTATTATTATTATATATAGATTTTTTTTTAAGAAATAACAAAAAAATAAGTATTTACATTGTGTATAAAATAAAGAAAAATTGTTCAAAAATATTTACCTAGTTGTGGCATGGGGAAATCTCCCTGATCAGCTACAACCTACAAGTTAACATCAATATCGATTTCGTGAGGAAAAGAATATTTGGTTAGTAGTAGATGGTATAGATGGAGTTGATGCCCATTGGTAAGGAATGAAATGTCAACATTATCAATTGTAGTAAGGCATATCGTTCCAATGTCATACAATTTGGTAACTTCGTAACAACCAAGCCACCTCATTTGAAGTTTACTTGGGAAACCTTGGAATCTCGAATCGTATAGATGTGCCCAATATAATTCCTAGGATTTTTTCTTTTTAATCAAGCTATCATGCCATTTAGCCCTCCGTTATTGAATTATGGTAGTTCGTTGTAAAGAAAGAAGACACATTTCATCTAATTTGTTGAGTTATTGTAAGCGTTGTTTGTGTAATTTTGTGAGGTCCAATCTGACTTCCTTGGGAGATTTGAGATTATTGACTTTGAATTCAATTGGAAAAATGGATTCCTTAGTAAAAAAAAGTTGATAAGGTGAATATGGAATAGTATTGTGCCAGATTATATGATAGGCCCATAAGGCCTCTAGGAGCTTGGCAACCCAGTCTCGACAATGCAAAGATATTGTTTTAGTTAAAATAGCCTCTAAGACTTTACTAGTGCTTTCCACCTACCCATTTGCTTGCGGATGGTAAGGAGAAGTAACCCTGTGTTTAACATGGTAATTTTGTATTGTGGTTGAATTTTTTTGAGAAGTGAAATTTCATCCCCCATATGTTACAAGATATTGAGGTAACCCATATCCAAAAAATATTTCAAACTGAAAATTAATGACTGCTTCTTCCATGGCCCTTGCGAGTGATACTGATTCCACCGATTTAGTAACATAATTTGTATAAACCGGAATGTATGCTTTCTTATTTGAGGGCATGTTAAAGGGGCCTACAAAGTCCATTTCCCATATTTTGAATTGTTTTAGTATAATTTGTGGTTGAAGGATCACTTTGTCAGAATGAATGGGATGACCCATCCTTTTACAATTATTTCACCTCCGGATGTATTTCTTTGCAACTTTAAATATTGTGGGCAAAAAATATCCCATATGTAATACTTTATCTCCAGTTCTCTAATCAGCAAAGTGACCCCACAAGTCTCATCATGGCAAGCCCTGAGCATATCATAAATTTCATCTTTTCTGACACATATTTGAATCTGAATATCAATCCTTGTATGAAAATAGTAACCAACCATTCACAAAAAGTGTGTGCTATGCTAGATAATAAGATTATTTTCTAGATATGAAAAATGTGATGGAAATTTTCCAACTTCCAGATAATTTGCTACATGAGCATATGAGGGTGTTTTGACAGTTACAACAAAAAAATGTTCATTCTAGAATTTGTCTTCAACTAGGGAAGAATAGACTACAACTAGAATTCTTGACAAAAAGTATGTAACATGGTTTTATTATCCTGGCAATCTTTTATGGTAATGTAAAACTCCTACAACATCAATAACTAGTTAAATACTCTACCATTGCTAACAAGTTTGTTGGCTAAATAATGAATGACAGAATGATTAGTGTACAAAAAACTAGATATCCTCTTAGGTAATGGAAAAATTTATTTATGGCATAGATAAAAACTAAAAATTATTTTTCTGTCACAGTGCAATTCAGTTTAGTCAGCATAAGCTTCTTGATAATGTAATAAATAGCATAAGGATTTTTATCATCTTGTTGTCTAAGGACTTCTCCTATCGCCATATCTGATGCATGTGAGGATATATGAAGTTGTGAATACCAGTTTGGTCCTCACAACATAGGAGCTATTGAGACCATCGTCGTTGGATATGTAAAAGTAGTATCACATTTATCAGTCCATTTAAATTCCACATGTCTGGTCAATACATATAGTGGTGGTACAATTTAAAAAAAAATGCTATAAAACGACGATAATAACTAGCATAACCAAGGAAACTATGTACCATTGTATGTGTTTGAGGCATAGAGAGTTTAAGAATTACCTTGACCTTATCTAAATCTACCTAAATGCTCATAGCTGAAATCAAATTTCCCAGAACTATGCCCTCTTTCATCATCATGTGACATTTTGCGTGACTGAGGCACAACCTAGTGGCTATATCGCTTGCAAGAAATTTCTCAAGATTTTGCAAATCTTGGTAGAATTTGTCACCATAGGGGGTA
Source organism: Pinus tabuliformis (assembly GCA_031772625.1). Classification (NCBI taxonomy): domain Eukaryota; kingdom Viridiplantae; phylum Streptophyta; class Pinopsida; order Pinales; family Pinaceae; genus Pinus; species Pinus tabuliformis. The sequence continues at coordinate 350,704,438 of CM062808.1, read as the reverse complement.
AAATAATCCATATATAATTCAAGTCCCCCACTAATAAAGTTAGAAAAAATAATAAGAAATTCCCTTTGAAAAGTGGTTGGTGCATTGCATAGGCCAAATGGGAAAACTCTATAAGTAAATGTTCCCTATGGACAGGTGAACGTAGCTTTATCTTGGTCTTCAGGGGAAATTTTTATTTTATTATATCCACTAAACCCATCTAAGAAATAAAAATATTTCTTTCTAGCAAGAATGTCCAGGAATTGATAAAAAAAAGGAAGGGGAAAATGATCTTTCTACATGAATTTATTCAATTCTCTGTAGTCGACACAAATTCTCTATTTTCCATTCTTTTTGGCGATTGCCACTAATGGTTAAACTCACCCACTATTAGAAATAGGATATATAAAATTAACATCAAGAAGTTTTTTAAGTTATCTTTTTTACTATATCTCTAAGGTGTGGAATCAGTCTTCTTTGTAGTTCAGGGATTGACGCAGGCATATTTCTCAATATAAATATGATGTGTACATATTTGTGGATCAATTCCATTCATATCTGAGTATTCTCAGGAAAAATCCTATTTATATTTTTGAATAATTTGGATTAGCCTTCACGCTAGAGGTAATTAAGGTCAGCATTAATGTTCAGGTTTTTTTTAGGCTCGATTTCAATAGGAATGATATTGTGAACTATAGTCATAGGTATGCATTCAACGTTCAAATTGTCTAATGGATCTCCTTGGGATTCGTTATCAAGCACAACTTTCAACATTTGATAGGTTGGGTTCCCAATAATAGAAGGTTGATTAATGAATCCATTAATTACATCATCCTAGGTCTATTTTTTAAAGATAAGAGCTTTATCAATAGTAAGCAGAGAGCGTAAATTTCCTTCCTAATATTTGGGTGGGGAACATCTAAAATCATCAATCAATAAATGGGGATTAGAGAGAGGGTATAAATTAAAATTTTTGATGTCTAGTCCTTTATAAATAGTCATGCTTCCAGCTTGACACCCTATATATTCTTCTGCAGTGGCAAACCATGGTCTTCCTAATATCAAAGGGTGTCCTTCTAGTTTATTTCTAGGATAGAGGACCAGAAAATCTAGTGGATATTCCCAAGGATCTACAGAAAAAATAATATCATCCAATGTTCCTTTTGGTTTTAAAATAGATCTATCAGCCAACTCTAGCATAGTTAGAATTGGGTTAAATCTAGTTATTCCAATTATTCCACAAGTTTCATGTACTATAATATTTATGGACACTCCTAAGCCTAGCATGGTATTTGGGAAATTATATCCATGAATATGGATAGCAACAACAAGGTTTCTAGGGTTATCATATTTAATGGGTATTCGTTTCCCCAAAATAAGATAAAAGGGTTTCCCTAAAACATGGACTATGGGAGGGTATTTTTGTTTCCTCCTAGGCTTCTTAACACATAATTATTTAATGGTTTTAACATAAATTGGTATCTATCTAATAGCCTGTAGGAGAGGAATTTTGATATATAACTTTTGTAATTCCCTTAAGAGGTTAAAATTCGGTTGTGAAGGTAATTTTTCTATGGTAAAAATCTCAAAGAATGGGGGAGAAGTGTATGTAGTCTCAATAGGTGCCTTGTTTTGCAGTTGGTTTGCTTGACACCTATGCTTTAGTACTGATTATAGTAGGATGAGATTGTTCTATCAATCAGTGCTCCTTAGCAAGTTTATCATTTTCTGATTTCTCTTGATTTTTTGAGTGATCTTTTAGAAAGATGGTTCTTCCAAATCTTAGATGTGGTTCAATACATTCTAAATAAGAAGGAGAATCTGAACTTTCTAGAATTTTGAAAATTTTTAGAGGTCTACTATTTGAATTCAGATTTGGCTATTTAGGTAAGTGAGGTCGAAGTGGAGGTGCAGCATTTGGAGCTAATTGAAGTGGAGATTATACCGATGGTTGATTTTGTGGCTGAGGAATTTCCCCGATTGATTTATTCATTGGTCCAGTGGAGCATTCCCAATTCTATGACCACATCGGCCCTTAAGTAGGCTGGTTTGTCCATTGCAGAGGATATAACTTATTTGATGTATTTTTCGATGAAATTGTGGAATATTGTTGATTTAGCCAAGAGGGCCTGGGGAATGACTGATTTTTCCAGGGTGGTAAACTTTATAGCTGTAGATGCCATGTATTAAGAGAATGTTGATTGCCTTGCCAATTTGATCTAGGAAATTTCTACTAAGCAAATTGTCTAGAAAAAAGCATAGAAGGGTCATCCGACATACATGATGGGAGATTCTTCCATTATCGTCGTTGTGCCACAAAATACATATGTTCTGGCTCTTATTCCTTTTCCTTAAATACAACCTTCATCCCAAGAGGCAAATGGAAGTGATCAGCTGATTGATTTTTGGTGCAAATTGTGCATGTCTCAACTATGTCCAACAAACATTCCTCGCGACTATGCTTCTTTCGACAACAAGGACATAAAATAGCCAATACCTATTCTGCTTCAACCTATTTCTAATTTTACCTACCAAACATCAAAATTTGTTGTCACGGTACTTAAAATATTAGTTTTAAATTCTTCTAAAACATTACCAATTTTTCCTCGTGTAACCCCTCCGCCTACGGTTCTGCTAGATCTACTGAGAGGATCGAGAGTTCCAGATATGGTTTGTCTACTTCCTCGTTAATACTTTATACACAATTTTATGATGTCATCATATTATTCTTTGGAAATGTCACCTTGATGCATTAAATTAAGTGTTTCTATCCATTCACCTTCCATGCATGTAATCAAAGTGGTTTCCAAGACATCTATGAAAATTATATTAGAATATTTCGACAGATTATTCCAAATTTTCATCATCTTTTGACATCATTTTAAATATTTCTTCCCTTAAATCCATAGACCGGAAATAGTCCTGATATTTAGTGAGAAAGGCTCCTATCATTTAATCCCGTGAGGTTATAGTACCACACGCTAGTTCCATGAACCATCCTAATTTTGGTTCCTTTAAGGTAGAAGGACACATTTTTAACATTTGAGGCTCACTAGTATAATCATAACCTCGGCCTAAAACATCAAACTCAAACAAAAATGCATGAGGATCTTCAGAAGCCATTTTGGAAGGTTTTGCAATGGAATAACCTTCATTGGTGCATTAGCCTATGGATCAATAATAGGATATTATATGTTTGAAGTTTTCGTTCATGATACTGTGTTTTCCATTTGCTTAAAGATCTTCCAATAATCTTCACAAATTGCATAATCATGACGTACTATTTGGAAAGTAATATAGTGATGGTGTTTCGGACCTTGACAAGGTCTCATGACACTACTGAGATGAGGAACTTCAATTTGTCTCCTTACAACAGGTGTTGCAAGGAGTTCTGGCTGAGAAGGTTGTGGGTATCCTTCACTCATCTCACCTCCACCCTTCCTTAAGTTATAGGAGTTCGCCTGACTTTGATTAGAAGGACTGAGATGCCTAACATATATGTTTTGCAAGCTCTACTTAGATCCTACATTTTTATCATGAATCTCAGTATTACTTGAAAAAAATGACCCTACTATTTGAGGGAAACATTCGTAGAAACCTCCCCTACTACTACTCTTGTACCTACCAACGGTTCAGACTTTGATTTGCAAATGATTTCATCTATAAAGATCGTTCTTCCAAGGCCAACTTGACCTTGGGTTTTGGTGGTTTTAAGGGTAGATTTCTTATTTATATCTATCTCGTTCATAGTCCTAGGCTTCTTTCTAGTCATACACACCAAACGATCTAAACATATCAGCTGAGGGTAGGCATTGGCACAAGATGTTTACTTAAGTGCATGTGCAGGTTCTTACCTTTTGTCTTTAATACCCATTCCTCAAGGGTACAATTAACAATCTCTTTTACAACCTCCCCGACAACGGTGCCAAAATTTTGGAACAATTGATTGTTCCTAACAAGGAGAAACTAATATCCTACACATTAATCTATCAACCTGAGGTTTCATTATACTATTTCAAGGTTATCAACATTGTTTATGCAAGAGGAATGCAAATATGACTAGTTTCTATGGTCCTATGGAAAGGCGGACTACAATATTAAAGGAATTAATTCAAAATGCAATCTCCAATTATCACAAACTATTCAAATTATTAACTTCTATAGATATATGAAGGAAACAATAAAAGAAAATACACTAAACAACAATCTGTTTCTCAGGGAACAACAACTATAGAATGGAAATATAAGTATACACAATCACACTATCTAACAATGATTGATAAAATTAATAAAAATATATGATAATTCTACAAGGAATGAAAGAAAATAATAATTCTTCTTAATGAATTAACCACAACAAATCTATCCTTATAACAATTCCAATAAACTTGATTCAAGACATAGAATTTAATTTAACAAATCAACAATGAGAAATTAAGAGCCATTACACTGATGGAAAAAGATCGAACAAATAAAGCAAATTCTAATTCTAATGGTATAAGAGAAGACATCATTGTCCCAAGATTGGGTCCAAATCCAAAATCAAACCACCTTACAGGAAAAACAACATAATAGACTAATTCTGAATAATAAATACTTCCATTCAAATTACAAAGAAACTAATTCCAAAATATTCATAAGTCAGAGTTTGTATAAAAAATAATATTACAATTTGAACAACCTCTTTTGAGGTTCAACACTAGTTCTTATATTGTAACAACAAAGATAAAGACAATAGAATCTATTTTTAATAATGAGTGATCTTCAGAATCTAAATATTCTCGAGATTTTTGTTATGCAAACATCTCACAAAATAGAAGAGATAGTTCAACAACTTCAAAATTAGCCTCCTCGAGGGGGAATGATAGGTCCCTATAATACTAGTGATTCCCGCATTACTATTGTAATTGTAGCCCTTATTGATATTATTGTGCCCCTATTGTCCCCATATTGTTATTAATGTGCCCCATAGAAACCCACCATTGTTATTATTGTGCCCTTATGTTATTATTGTTATGTCAGCTTGATTATATTGTGACCCCTTAGACTCCTATATATAGAAAGGAGGTTTAGTCATTTGTATCATCCAATAATTTTTCATTTGTGTAATGTAAAGGAGGTTTCCCCCTCAAAGAGGCTAAATTATAAGGCATTGATCTATCTTTTCTATCTTTTTATGAGCTGGGTTCATAACATTTGGTATCAGAGCTTTGGATTCTACGGTTTTGCTGCTCCAAACAGGTCATCATGGCATTTTCACTATAACTTGTTTTCTATGACATTTCAAAAGCTAAAATAAAAAACTTTGAGCCGAAATCATTTTGAACTTCGGGTCCTAATTTTAGAGCTTGTCTCACTATATTTTTGGAGATATGATCTGAGGAAGTTAGGGTTTTCACAGACTCCCGAATTACATTACAAACAGGTGACCAAAGGAAAATTGTCATAACTTTTGTTCTAAACATCAGATTGAAATTTCGTAAGAAGTTTCAGAAATAGGATGGCCTTTAGTTTTCTGTATGTCGGTTTTAGGTACAAAGGTTGAAACAATGACACATGGCACTTTGTACAAGTTCGCTCTACTAAACTAGTCCATAATTAGGTCACTGTGGGAGATTTGGCATAACGCTTCCTTGGAGAATCCAATCTAGATCAGACTTGTGGGGTTAGAAAGAGGATGCAAAGGACTACTGTAGGACATGATTGCAGGTGTTCAAGATCCGTAGTTACAAAGGTACAACAGATTCAATATCAATCTCTTACAAAGTGAAAAAAAGGTGTGTAGTTTTTTAAAATTTTGCATAAGATTGGTTTGAAAAATTTGTTTGAAGGAATTAAAAGGAAATAGTGAAGAATTATTAGCATTAATTAATTCCCTGAAGAAATAAAATGGAAACACCTAGTAATCAACCTGAAAGCTCTAGCATGACTGGTGAAGAAGAGGAAGAAATGCAACATGATATATCAAAATTACAAGACCAAGTACAACAAATTTCACTGTCATAAAAGGTAACTGAAGCCAAGATGAATGGCGTGGAAGCTAATATGAATGGTGTGCAAGCTAGGATGGATGGCATGGAAGCTAATATGGATGGCATGGAAGCTAGGATGAATGGCATGGACACTAAGATGAATGGCATGGACGCTAAGATGGAAGAATTGAAGATAAATTTGAATAAGTCGCTACAATAAATGGTTACTAATGGTGAAAGGGTAGTAAAGGAAACTTGTGATGAGAAGAAAAGAAATGTTAAGCATGATTTCATAGACTCTAATGTTGGATTGAAGAACTACCATGTTCCAAAAATCAATATGAGGAAGTTTGATGGCAAGGATCCTGGAACATGGATACTACAGATGGAACAATTTTTCGATCTCCATAATGTGCAAAACACATAAAAGGTATGTATTGCTACTTTATATTTGGAACCAAATCAGTTTGTATGGTATCGATGGTATTGCTCTCGTAAACAAATTATCACTTGGGAAATTTTTACTAAAGAAGTGATAGCACATTATGAGGATACAAAAAGAAACACCTTTTTTAGCCAATTGATAAATCTCAAACAAAAGGGTTCAATGATGGAGCACATTGAGGACACATTGGGGACTTCCAAAAATTGAACATAAAGGTAAAAAATATTCTAGAGGAGCATAGGATTGACATGTTCATAGTGACTTTAAAGGATAATATCCAACATGAGGTTCACCTTTGGGAACCTGATTCATTGGAGAAGGCATTCATGTTAGCAAGAAAAATGGAAAGAAAAATTATGGAAACCAAGAAGCCTACCACTCACAACTATAAAGATGGAAGTGTTGTTGCCCCTAGCATTCAACAACCTACAAGGTCGATACCACAACAATTAGAAGAAAAAGGAGAAAAATGGCTTTGTTACAGTTGTGATAGGAAATACTGTTGGCATTATGATGTATGTATTGTACTTGATGGAAACCCATTTGTAGCAGAACAACTTACTTGTATATGGTAACTAGATGAATCTATGGAAGAAATATCAGATGTGATAGAATGCATGACAATAGTGTTTACAGATGTGACGAATTGCAGGGTAGTTTCAAGGAATCAGTTCAGAAGGCAACTCACTTAGATGAAAGATCACAGTACATTATGACAACAACAAAGAATAACAGTTTAGACTACAAAGAATGAAGAAAAAGAGGTATATGCAGGTTCACCTTGACCAAGCTGCGTATACACATAGGTTAATATAACAAAAGGAGCATATAGTGTACACACGCACTTTCACTGAAAGAAAAGTGAGTATACCTTGGAAAATTAAGTTTCTGGTCCCAGGTATTTGGTCCATGGTATTTTGATCCATGGTATTGGTCCAAGGTATCTGATCCGAGGTGTTGACCCTAAGTATTTGGTCCAAGGTATTGGTCCTAAGTGGTTTTGGTCCATGGTATTGAGAAAGGCCTAAAACTATATAAGGAGGAGAAGATCATTAGGAAAAGTAGAACAAGCATTTTGAATATTTGATGAAGTGTGAGATCCAGTATGTAGGTTATGGGTTTATGATGCCCTACTTGATATGAACCAAGGAGGAGCCTTAGCGGTTGATGGAGGACAAGATCTAATGATGGATCGAGATCTTAAGGCTTGGAATGAACAATATTTATATGGTTTGATCATGTTTATTCTAGATCTGTATACTGATTAATGTGTTGTTCTATGAATATTATGATCTCGTTATAACTAAAGTCTGGAATAGCTGCAAAACTATGAATGAATATTTACAGATGTATACACTGGTTGACTTTGCTAAAAGCGCGTATACACGTAGGTTCAACACATCGAAGTAGCGTATACCTTGAGAACTATGATTTTTGAAGTTGCAATTGGTTCTGGTTTTTGATGTAGAGATCTGGGTTTTTCTTTATGTTCTGGTGACTGCATTCTAGTAAAAATGTTCAAATTGATTGATTGTTATTTGCTTCAGTAATGATGGATGAGATCTAATAATGCATCATAATCATAATGGCTTATCATTAAGTGATCTAATGGGCTAGATCTGGTTGCTAACACATGTATTATCATTTATGTGTGATGATCTAGGTATGTCTGAAGTCGGGAAGTGCAGTGAAGTTATAAGTAAGTATTTGCAGATCTATATGCTTGTCCACATTGATGAAGTTGCGTATACACACTGGTTCAGCTCTTCCAAGTTGCGTGTACATTCTGATGCATGGTTTTGAGGTTACAGCTAGTTCTGATTAATGATGCAATGTTTTGGGTACAAATCTGTGTACTGGCTACTATGATCTCTATGTTCCAGTTGATTTGTTAAAGATTGATGAAAGTGTGAATGAATGGTTGACTCAGTTGTGTCAGAGGTTCAGAGGTTGTCAGTGATTGATTGAGTTTGGTTGATTTAGAAAGTAATGATTTATTTTCAGTGATCAATTGATGTAGATATATCTGATGGTTGTATTGTAGTGGTGATTGATTTGAGTTTCAATGTTGTTGACGGGTCCAGTATGAAAATTGGATGAAAAGTGGCCTTCAGATTATGATTTTGAGTTCCAGGAGTATCCAGTTTGAAAATTTATGAAACGAGGCCCCTGGAGGAAGAGAGAAGGTTATAGCCTTTTGTAGGTTGGTGCCTACGTAGTAGTAAACATATTGGCTAGTAGAAGAGCTAGGGGGTTGAAGCTCCCTTCCAGTAGAAGCTGGAGAACAAGAGAAGGTTGTAGCCTTCTACAGGTAGAAGCCTATGTACTAGTATGAGTCTACACGAGTACATTGTTGTAAACAAATTTTCTTATTATTAAAAGACAACAGAGACAACAATAGCAGGTGGTTTTCACCCACATTGGGTTGCCACCTTAAATCTTGGTGTTCATGTGTGTTGCTTATGTGTCATGGTTCACTCTGTTATTAACTGCATATGGTTACTGTTTAATGTTTAATAAAGTACTGATGCACAAATTAAATATCAACATATGATGAATTAACTGAATCATTAGTTTGCTGGATATACGCTTGTTTCCTTAAGTAGAGTTGCGTGTACACACGGGTTACCCACATGGAAGTAGAGTATACAAATTTTAGTATGAAAAGAAAAAGATTATTGACTTGACTAATACTGATTCAGCCCCCCTCTTAGGATTATTTCCAACAATTGGTATTAGAGTAGGTCCTTTGGTAGAAGCTTGATCGCTTGAAGGAGATCCGTAGAACAATGGGAAATAAGCTAAAGAAGAAACCACCTCTGAAGAAGAAGACATCTCAAAGGAACTATGACAGTGGGAGAATCAGTTGGGGATTATGTGGAAGCAACTCTTCAGATTCAGAATCACCTCAGAATGAAGATGAACAAGCAAAAGAACTATTAGAGATGAATTTTTTATCCTCTGGTGATACGTTTCTCCATCCTTTTGAAGATGATGAAAGTGATAGCGAAATAACTGAATTTGCTCTTATCGGTGAGAAAGAAAGATATCAAATAGAGGCAGAATTTAAAATGCTTATAGACAAAATTAGAGATCAACAAGATCTATTGGACAAAAGGGAATGTGCGTTCAAAGAAGAAGCTACCAATCCAAAAGCTCAACTAGAGTAAGGAAACAAGGAAAAGGAAGATCAATGTCAAAAGCTGTAGGATGAAGTAACGTCATTAAGAAATGAAGTAAATCAAAGGAGCACAACAATCAAGAAACTCAAAGATAGATACAATTACTATGAAAGACTTGAAGCTAAGATCCTCTCTCTAAAAGAAGATCTTGAAAAATCAAATAAGCAGAATGAAGAACTACTCCAAGGTCTTGAAGAACAAGAAAATGAAGTTCTCGAATTAAGGAAAAAAGTGGAAGAAGGAAGAAAAGATGAAGAAATCATGAAGAAGTAGTATCTTGAAAAGGAAGAGCAATATCAAGTTGAGGTAAATATACTAAAAGGTAAATTAAAAGAAAAGGATAAACTTTTATGATTTCAAGATAGTACTAAGATTTTGGATGATATTCTTAGTAGTCGAAGGTTTCCTGCAATCAAATCTGGTCTTGGTTTCCATGAATCTGTTGAAGGTGAATCTAGTTCACAAGCTAAGGAAAGGAACTCTAATGTAAACCCTGAAATGCTCAACAAGGAGATGAGAGGTCAATCCCATCAACAATCAAGGAAAGAAATTCTTCAAAGAAAATATTTTACTCCTAACTATGGAAGTGATAGTCGGTTATTTCCTCAAATGAATAATGTTTAATGTTTTATATGTCATAATCTTGGACATGTTGCAGTGAGATGCAGAAGTAGAATGGTTCAAGACCATCACACAAAAATATCATCAGCTTCCAGGTAATTTAAGGGATATTGTTTTTCTTGTAATATGTTTGATCACAAAGCCATTGACTGCTATAGAAGAAACATGAAACATGTAAGATTTTATGCATGTAAAAAATTTGGACATATAGCAAAGGAATGTAGAAGAAAATTTTGGGCACCATACCAAAAGGAGAAAACATCATCACACTCGAAGATATGGAAGAAGAAGGAAGTACAGTTAGAAAAATGTGGCATGGCACAATGTACAGACATGATAGACTCAGGGGAAGCTGAAAGTATGAAACTTCAATGTTCTAAATCTCATATGCAAGTTTCATGAAGACAAGTCGCGTATATACGCGAGTTCGAAGATGCATAGTTGCGTATATGTAGGTTTGAGAAAAATGCAGTGGGACAGACTCAAAAAAACTGATTTGATATGGTGATGATAGATGACTACAGTCTGTGGATGTTATTTAGAAGTGTTCTTGATCCTCACAAGTTGTTGATAACTTGATGTATATCTGATTGATGATGATGCCTTGATACTTCTTACTAATATATGCAATGATCAGATTTGACAGTGAACATGTGGAACAGGGTCAGGGGGAGAACATGCTATGCTTCTAATAAAGCATTATTGGCATTATGTTTAGAAGTCTTTGGTAACTAATCAATGATAATGATGCCTACATCTTGCTATGTTACAGTTATGAGTTTCCCGTGATAAAATCTCATATGATTTTTGGGGTCACATAGTTGGTATTCAGATAATATTTATGGATGATTGTGGATGACTCTTTGATGATGCATATAGTACATATATGTTTCTTACATGGTGATGTTCATAAGGACAAGGAGAAGTACAAAGCTTGAGTACACAACTTCATTATTTGATGATGAGACACTCATTTCTTTTATGTTGTTGTGCATGAAGTTCATATGGTGCAGTTATGATGTCAGATTCCTATAGTTCTTGGCTCTCACATGGTTGAGAATTGTTGCTGTTGATGATAACAAGAAATCTAGACAAATGACCATGCGCTCATGGTTTTCTAGATACATAATTGATGGACACACATTATGTTGGATATAGGGATGCTTACTTAAGCTGAATATTGATAAATATTGTTGGTTGGCCAAGAGAATGATGTTATTGTAGTTCGCATGAAGACATAGCTATTTGAGGACATGGACATTCGAAGACATATCTTACTTAATCACATAATGATCATGAGTTCTTACCTTATGATGATAGGTTGATACTCACATATGTTTATTATCATGGTTGATGTTTATCAGATGTGGGATGTTCCTTAGTGATGATACATGGTTGATATATTGAAGGTTCTTGTTGAAAGATCATGCACTTCTTGATGATGATGTTATGGTCATAGATGATGACTATGGTGTTTTCACATACATATGATATGATGTGAATGATTTTGTGCTATTACTTGGAGATATGACATATGCTAAGTTGAATCATGGAAGGTTATGATAAGGCTCTTTAATCTTGATGAGATCAAGAGGATAAGTGGATATCTATATGCTGACATACTTTGTCACAGGTTGATGATATTTACACTGACATGGACATATACATGTTGTTAATCTTGATGCTGTTGATAGATGCTTATGGAGTAGATCATACATGGTGTATGATAGTTGCTGATGACTATCATGGTCTTGTTTAGATATTTGGTTTCTGTCATGTATATCATTCGATGTAAAGTTCATATCAAGACCCCATGATGTATTAAGTTGTCTCTGTCTATTGTAGTCTTTTGATGAGTCCCTTTTGGTCATATGATGTAATTTGTAACCCCACTATGCATGGGAAGGATGATGTAATTTTTGTCATGTATAAACAATTGGTATATCCCCACTTGGTTGGGAGGATGAGTCAAATTTGGTATATCCCCACTTGGTTGGGAGATTGATGTATGTATGAGTCATTGGTGATAGGAAGGTCAAAATCAAATAGTCTAGTGATAAAATCATGTTATTTTTTTTGAAAGAATATTTGCAGACTCTGCATGTGCTCAAGGGGAGCATGGATGATATAGTGCATCTCAGCATATACAAAGGAGAAGTTTAATCAGAAAATTTAGCATGTTCTTAGCGGGAGCATGATCAATGTTTATATTTAGTTGTTCAAATATGGAAGTCTTCTTTACGGTCAGCCCTTTGCCCTTGATATCAAAGGCGGAGAATATCCTAGTACACCCTTTGCCCTTGATGTCAAAGGGGGGAGTATTTTGGTGTTGCTTGTAATATCTAACAGTTTCTACAGCTTGCGGTAATCAACACCAACATAGTTTCCATCAAGTCCAAAGGGGGAGATTGTTGGCATTATGATGTATGTGTTGTACTTGATGGCAACCCACTTGTAGCAGAACAACTTACTTGTATATGGTAACTAGATGAATCTATAGAAGAAATATCATATGTGATAGAATGCATGACAATAGTGTTTACAGATGTGATGAAATGCAAGGTAGTTTCAAGGAATCAGTTCAGAAGGAAACTCACTCAGATGAAAGATCATAGTACAGTATGACAACAACAATGAATAACAGTTCAAACTACAAAGAATGAAGAAAAAGAGGTATATGCAGGTTCACCTTGACCAAGCTGCGTATACACGCAAGTTAACAAAACAAAAGGAGCGTATAGCAGACACACACACTTTCACTGAATGAAAAGCACGTAGACTTTGGAAAACTAAGTTTCTAGTTCAAGGTATTTGGTCCATGGTATTTTGATCCATGGTATTGGTCCAAGGTATCTAATCCGAGGTATTGACCCTAAGTATTTGGTCCAAGGTATTGGTCCTAAGTGGTTTTGTTCCATGGTATTGAGAAAGGCCTAAAACTATATAAGCAGGAGAAGATCATTAGGCCAAGTAGAACCAACATTATGAATATCTGATGAAGTGTGAGATCCAGTATGCAGGTTATGGGTTTATGATGCTCTGCTTAATCTGAACCAAGGAGGAGCCTTAGCGGTTGATGGAGGACAATATCAAATGATGGATCGGGATCTTAAGGCTTGGAATGAATAATCTTTATATGGTTTGATCATGTTTATTCTAGATCTGTATACTGATGCATCTGTTGTTCTGTAAATATTATGTGTTAGTGTCAGTCTTTCCAGCCTTCCTCCAGTGATCAAATATGCTCTTACGAAGTGATTTTGAAGTGTCAAGCTCAAATTTTGTCATTTCAGTGAGTCTTCAAGCAAAATTTGGTCACTAGGCATTAGGTCTAGGGTTTTCTTTCACACTTTTCAAAGTTGTCCAAATGTCAGTCCATGTCATCATTCAGCTGAGCCTATCATCATCAGAGGGTTTCTATCATCATATTAGGTTCCATTGGGTCATGTTACACCTTATTCATGCTTCCGTCGTGCCTAGGCAAGGTCATTTCCCTCTCCTAGGGTTTTGAAGGCAATTTCTCTTGGATGGTCAAATCACCGGCAAAACTTGTTTCCTGATGTTCATACACCTTCCCCTATCCTTAAAGTACCTTATCAAGCACTTCCCATCCCTTATATTCGCCAAATTCCTCATTTTTGCACAAACCCTAGTTTCTAGCTACAACCTGACAATTTTCTAGGTTTGGCCTGTGTTTTGCCCTTTTGGACCCCTTCCCCTCGCTGAATCTCTGAGATTCCACTTTCCCCTACTTCCTAACATCCCTCCCCACTCCCAAAAATTTCCCCAAGAATTTAGAAGCCCCCTATTCCCTTCATTTCGCTCCATTTCCACAAAATTCCTTGTTTCACACATCGGGACAAGTCGCACTCAAATGATGTTCCAGAGCAATAAAAGATGAATTTTGGAAAACTGAGAGAGGTTTTTGTCCACAACATGCCAAGGAAGAAAAACATCCTTCACTTTTTGCACAGGTGTCATGGTTTTAAAGAAATGTCAAAAATACCGGCGAGAACGAAGGTGCTCCAAGGACGGTTGGCCAAAGCACAAAAATGAAGGAAAACGCCCGATCCACTCCAAATTTTGGCCAAAGCAAATTTTGGTCCCCCAAAAGGTCAAAAAACTACCAAAAAATGACTTTCTGTCCCTTTTTTGAGTTGCAGAAACCAGTCTTGGGAGAATTAAGTTTTGACAGGGCAAATGACCTCCAAATTCAAAAATTCCAGTTGGGTTAGAAAGTAGACTCACAGACCTTTCCAACAAGCCCACTTTTGCTCTATTTGGACACCTAAAAGTGCCTCAAACATCGCTCCAAAGGCGCGCGACCCGTCAGGCAGGGGCGCGCGACCCGTCAGGCAGTTTTTGCCAGATGGCATTGTACAGCCCAGAAAACGCAGTTTTGACCCAGTTTGACTTTTTGGGGTGGAAAATGATTATCTTTGATGTAATTATTGTAAATCTAAGACACGTTTACTCTTGTTTAACACTTCTAGAATATTCATTCATGTAAAGGATAAATATTTAATGAATGGATTGGTTTCCTAGCTTATAGAGGCAAGTTGTTTTGACTGCCTAGATTGTAGTGCTTAGTTTAGAAGTGGTTGAAACAGCTCCTAGGATAGTGAGCTCGACCCATGGTGGCAGGGAAAGAGGTTAGATCATCTATATTATGTACTTTCTTGCTCATTTTCATGGTTGGACTCTTGAGGGAGAAGCTATCATTGTATTATTCACTGTATCTCTGCAATTTTTGGCTAAGGAAGACCAGGGTTTTGCAGTCCTCTTTGGGATTCTTGTGGACTCATGTGTTGATGGTGTGTTTCTCAATGTACTTGTAAGCTTGTTATGTGACTCATTTCCTTTCTTTGATTCTCCACATTAAGCAAATGAAGTGTTAAAGTAAGAATTCATGCTTGCCATGCTCTGCTTTTAAGTTTGTTTAATTTCAATGTTTTCTTCTGTCTAAAGAGAATTCAAAGTTATTGTTTGCTCTCTTTAGCTCTTCATCTTTCATTCCTGACCATCCACCTCAGTTAAAGCCATCAACACTGTCTCCTACCTCGCCCCAAGGAACCCCCTGCAGAAACTGTGTCCAATCCCCACACCCAAAATTGCCCTCTCCTCAATTTGCCACCAAAAACCCAAAAAAACCCCAAATCAAACCTTTTGATCAGTTTACTAGCCTAATATCAGTGTTACCTTATTGGTCATCTCATTTATTGAAGATCTTACCGAGATAGACCGGAGAGAGCCTTCTCCTGCCCCGTAGGGCTAGCTACGAGGCTAAATGGTTTGATGTTGCCTTGAGGTTTACCTTTCTCAGCCTGAGGTGAAATTTCAAGCGCTAACATTATGATCTGGTTATAACTGAAGTCTGGAATCGCTGCAAAACTATGAATGAATATTTACAGATGTATACGCTGGTTGACTTTGGTAAAAGCACGTATACATGCAGGTTCAACACATTGAAGTAGTGCATACCTTGTGAACTATGATTTATGAAGTTGCAATTGGTTCTGGTTGTTGATGCAGAGATCTGGGTTTTGCTTTATGTTCTGGTGACTGCACTCTGGTAACAATGTTCAGATTGATTGATTGTGATTTGCTTCAGTAATGATGGATGAGATCTAATAATGGATTAGTATCATAATAGCTTATCATTATGTGATCTGATGGGATAGATCTGGTTGCTAACACATGTATTATCCTTTATATGTGATGATTTGGGTATGTCTGAAGTCGGGAAGTGCAACGAAGTTATAAGTAAGTATTTGTAGATCTATACACAGGTTGGCCTTGATGAAGTTGCGTATACACGCTGGTTCAACTCTTCCAAGTTGTGTTTACACTATGATGCATGGTTTTGAGGTTACAGTTGGTTCTGATTAATGATGCAGTGTTCTGGGTACAAATCTGCGTACTAGCTATAGTGATCTCTTTGTTCTAGTTGATTTGTTGAAGATTAATTAAAGTATGAATGAATGGTTGAATCAGTTGTGTCAGAGGTTTAGAGGTTGTCAGTGATTGATTGAATTTGGTTGATTAAGAAAGTAATGAATGATTTTCAGTGATCGGTTGATACAGATATAGTTGAGTGTTGTATTGCAGTGGTGATTGATTTGAGCTTCAATGTTGTTGATGGGTCCAGTATGAAAATTGGATGAAATGTGGCCTTCAAATTATGATGCTGTGTTCCAGGAGTATCCAGTCTGAAAATTTATGAAATGAGGTCCCTGGAGGAAGAGATAAGGTTGTAGCCTTCTGTAGGTCGGTGCCTACGTACTAGTAAACATATCAGCTAGTACAAGAGCTACAGGGTTGTAGCTTCCTTCCAGTAGAAGCTGGAGAACGAGAGAAGGTTGTAGCCTTTTGCAGGTAGAAGCCTACGTACTGGTATGAGTCTGCACCAGTACATTGTTGTAAACATATTTTCTTATTATTAAACGAAGATAGAGACAACAGCAGCAGGTGCTTATCACCCACATTGGGTTTCCACCTTAAATCTTGGTGTTCATGTGTGTTGCTTATGTGTGATGGTTCACTCTTTTATTAACTGCATGTGGTGACAGTTTAATGATTAATAAAGTATTGATGCACAGATTAAAGATAAACATATGATGAATTAACTGAATCATTAGTTTGCAGGATATACGCTTGTTTCCTTAAGCACAGTTGCGTGTACATGTAGGTTACCCACATGGAAGTAGCGTATACAAATTACAGTATGAGAAGAAAAATATTATTGACTTGACTAATACTGATTCAACCCCCCGTCTCAATATTATTTCTAGCAAATACACTAAAGACCATAACTGTGCTGAGAAGAAATTATTCTACATAGATTGTGAAGAGGAGGAAGAAAAGGAACAAGAAATGTCGAAATAAGAGGATATACTCCAAGAAAAAACCCTAGATAAAGAAGACATGAATCTGACCATATCTTGTACTGCATTTGCTAGAATTACCACCCCTCAAACTATTAGGATAGAAGGACATATCAAGAAGAAAAAGGTAATAGTGTTGATTGATTCAGGAAGTACCCATAATTTTATTCATTGTAAGATAGGCAAGGAATTTAATTGCTTCCTATATCCAGCACCAAAGTGTCATGTGATGGTTGTAAGTGGAGGAACGAGAAATTGTTCTGAAAAGTGCAATAATATCAAGCTATCCATGGGAGAATATGTATTGAATATCCCAATGCTTTTCATTCCAATGGTTGGTGCTAATGTTGTACTAGGATTCCAATGGCTACAATCCTTGGGTACAATAGCTTTTAATTTTCAAGAAATTTTCATGAAATTTTGTGTGGAAGGAAAGGAAGTTAAATTAAGGGGTATTATAGGGAAACTGAGAAAGATAATAAGCTCTAACAGTAAGACAAAGCTTCTAAAGAAGGAAAAATGAGGCATAATTGTACAATTATGTTCGCTAGAGGTTCCCACATCGAAATCATCTATTTCTCCAGATCTCCAAAAACTCTTGGACAATCATTCCAAGGTATTTGAGACTCCCAAAGGCATCCCATGTATTCGTGATCATGATCATGCTATTCATTTGATTCTAGTATGTGTTCCTCCAAACATCAGGTTGTACAAATATCCCTATGCGCAAAAGAGTGAAATTGAATGTATGGTTGTAGAGATGATTGTAAGGTCCCACCTTACCAACCATCATTATTATACTAAGGATGACTCAAAATTATATTTAAGTTTAAGTTTTTAAGATGTAAAGTTAATGCAAGGTTATATATCTATATTTTTATTTTTATTGGTATTCTTTACACTACATACTAATTTCTACTAACTAACTAACCCATGGTAATATTAAACTTCTCATTAAGGCTACATGGTCATGGTTCCTCAAGATCCAAAACTTACAACAATAAGTCTTAAAATCACATTTAAATTATAGAGTCTTTAGTGGGATAAATAATATCAATATTCACAAACCATAATTTCCAATAAGCTAATTGTTCATTCTATTGCAATTAAGAGTGTTTAAGAGTGATTAATTTGGTTTTGTTCTAAATAATATGCCTATGAATTCTCTCGTAAAACAAAGGGAAGAAAAACAAGATAATTCAACTTTTAAAGGAGTGGTTTCCAATTATTATGAATTCATATGTGAGCTAACAATTACAACATTTCACCTAACCAGTTTTCCTTCCATGAATTTTTACTTCAATGGAACCATCATGCTTATTCCTTGAGATATCTCCAAAAACACCTTGGTTGCAAATCCTAAATTTACTTAGTGATTTTTATAGACAATTCATAGATGTAATTAGCTACAACCATTGAAGAATTATGTCAAACAGTTTGGAACCATGAAAGGTACAACCATTGAGTCATTTTTTCAAACACTTACAACCATAACCCTTAAGGCGATTTCACCAAAATTAACTAACATGAATATAAGATTACATAGTTTCTTTTTCTTTGTAGTAATGCCAAGTGAACCTAATACATAAGTAGAACTGTCATCAATCTTGATTGCTGCATATGCAAAAATTTAGGCACATAATGACTATAAATATTTAAGAATTTTTACAAATAGCTCGCAGCGATGTAGTGTTAGGTCACTATACTACTAGTCTTACCCCTTATTGTTATTAGTACAACCCCCTTATTATATTGTTTTTCCCATGTAGTCCACATATTGTTATTATTGTGCCCCATAGAAGCCCACTACTGTTATTATTGTGCCTTTACATTATTATTGTTATGTTGGCTCTGACTATATTATGACCCCTTAGACTCCTACATATAGAAAGGAGGTCTTGTCATTTGTATTATCCAAGAATTGTTCATTTGTGTAATGTAAAGGAGGTTGCCCCCTTGAAGAGGCTTATTTATAAGGCATTGATCTATCTTTTCTATCTTTTTGTGAGCTGGTTATAGAACATTTGGTATCAGAGCTTTGGATTCTAGGGTTTTGTTGCTCCAAACAGGTCATCGCGGTATTTTCACTATAACTATTTTTCTATGGTGTTTCAGAAGCTAAAAGGAAAACCCATTTGAGACGAAATCTCACTGAAGCTTGAGTCCAAATTTCAGATCTTGTCTCGCTATATGTTAGGATATATGATCTAAGGAACTTGGAGTTTTTGCAAGCTCTAGAATTTCATCTAAAATAGGTCATTGTGGAATTTTCGCTATAACTGTTTCACGACAAAGTTTCATAACCTAAAGAAAAAACCCATTTGGAAAGAAATCGTTCTAAATCTCAAGTCTAAATTTCAGATCTTGTCTCACTTTATTTTCAGATATATGATCTGAGGAAATTAGGGTTTTGCAGACTCCGAAATTACATCCTAAACAGTTGACCTTGGGAAAAGCGTGATAACCCTAGGCATCAAATTTAAATTTCATAAGAATTTACAGAAAGTGGATAGACTATAGTCTCTTTTGAATATTTTTCAGATCCAAAGGTCAAAACACTAACAAGTGGCACTTTGAACAAGTTCGCTCATCGGAAAAGGTCTATAATCAGGTCATCTTGGCAGATTGTGCATAACTTTTTCTTGGAGAATCCAATTTTTATCAGATTGGTGGCATTGGAAATAGGACATAGAGGGCTACTGCAAGTTGCGATTTCAAAAGTGGAAGATCCGAAATTTCAAAGTTACAGTCATTTCAAGATCGAGCTCCTAAAATCAAGAAAAGTCGATATGAGGAAGTTTGATGGCAAGGATATGGTAAATTGGATACTACAGATGGAGAAATATTTTGATCTACATGGTGTAAAAATATTACAAAAGGTATATATTGCATCTTCATATTCAGAACCAGATCAATTTTTACAGTATAAAGGGCTTTGTTCTCATAAACAACTTGTTACATGGTCAATTTTCACAGAGGAAATGATAGCTCATTATGAGGATACAAAGAGTAACGCCTTCTTTAGAGAAACACCACAACAATTGGAAGAAAAAAAAGGAAAAGGGCTTTGTTACAAAGTGGAAAGCAAAATTATGGCAACAAGGAAGTATACTCTTCACAACTATAAAGATGAAAGTGTTGTTTCTCGTAGCCTTCCACAACCTACAAGGGTTACACCACAACAATTGGAAGAAAAAGAGAAAAATGGATTTGTTACAATTGCGATAACAAATACATTAAAGGTCATAAGTGTACTGAGAAGAAATTATTTTACATTGATTGTGGAGAGGAGGAAGAAAAGGATCAAGAAATATTAAAAGAAGAGTATATACACTAGGAACCAACCCCAAAGAAAGGAGAAATGAATCTGACCATATCTTATAAAGCATTGGAAAGAATTACTACTCCTCAAACTCTTAAGATAGACGGAAATATCAAGAAGAAAAACGTTCAAGAAGTGAAAGACCACATCAAGAAAGAAGAAATGAATCTGACCATATCTTGTAATGCAATGGTTGGAATTACCATTCCTCAAACTATCAATACAAAAGGACATATCAAGAAGAAAAATGCTCAAGAAGTGAAAAATTATATAGAGCATGAGGAAATGAATTCGACCATATCTTGTAATGCATTGGAAGAAATTACCACTCCTCAAACTCTCAATATAGAAGGACATCTCAAGAAGAAAAAGATTCAAGTAGCGAAATATCACATTGAGCATCAACAACAAGTTCTCCAACTCTTAAAGGATAACACGACTTTGTTGTAGAATTGAATGAAAAAACATGCAAACCAACATCACAATGAAAGAAGTTTTTATGTAGGTGATTGGGTATTTTTATGGTTACATACATAGAAACAAATGTCCCTCAAGAAAGATATTTATGAGAAGGAAATGTTGGCAATACTACACGCACTTAAGAAATGGTGACCTTACCTAATGGAAAGACAGTTCAAGGTAAAAATGGATCATGATAGTATTAAATACTTTTTACAACAAATATTATCCTTTGAAGAGAAAAAAAAATGAGTCACAAAGATGTTGGGTTATGACTTTGAAATCAACTACAAAAAAGGGAAGCAAAATTTTGTGGTAGATGCACTCTCAAGAAAGGATGATGATGTTGAAGCATTGTTGTGTTCCATTTCTATTATCCAACTAGATTAGATAAATGAAGAAAGGTATGAATGGGAGAAGGACGAAGAAGTGTGGCCACTCATTCAAAAGTTGAGGAAGATCCCAATTCAAAAAATATTGCCAGAACATGACGAGGAAGGAAAATTCATATTGGAGCCTGGAGCAGTCATAGAAACAAGAACCCGACAGCTACAAAATCGATCAACTTCAGAGTATATCATTAAGTGGAAGAAATTACCCACTGAAGATTCCACATAGGAGGACAAGAATTTTATGCAGAAGCAGCCAAAACTACTCAAGCGTTGAGGAAAACACTTTTTGAAGGAGAGGGGCATGTTAGGTCACTACACTACTAGTCTTACCTCTTATTGTTATTAGTACAACCCCCTTATTATATTGTTGTGTCCATGTAGTCCCGATATTGTTATTATTGTGCCCAATAGAAGCCCACTATTGTTATTACTATTCACTTACATTATTATTATTATGTCGACTCTGATTATATGATAACCCCTTAGACTCCTATATATAGAAAGGAGGTATTGTCATTTGTATTATCCAAGAATTGTTCATTTGTGTAATTTAAAGGAGGTTTCCCCCTCGAAGAGGATTATTTATAGGGCGTTGATCGATCTTTTCTATCTTTTTGTGAGCTGGTTTCCTAACATGTAGCTACAGCCATTGGGAATTTTGAACAACGGTTAATAGTCACAAAACAAGCTGCTAACTATTAAACTATCAAACAAGCAGTCACAAGTTTATTAAACTATCAATATATTAACCATTGATACTTTAAAATAATAATTCCAAGTTTATCTAACAGACTGATTTCATAAAAAGAGATTACTAGGTAAATCACAGCTACAAAAAAAGTAGCAAGACAAATCACTAGGCAACAACAGCAAATCTGTAAAATATAGAAGATTATAGATCCAGATTCTAAAGCTTTGTTTTTTGAAATCAAAGCTGGGGCGACATCGCTATTTGATATAGATACCCCCTGAAGTTAAAATAAATCGAAACAGAAATACCCGGAGATGCGATTATTTAAAACCACAACCAAAAACAAATTCATACTATCTCGTTTATCCCTTTTGTCAAACATATACTCAGAAAACTGATCTATAGCTGTAAAAAGAGAAGGAAAACCCAAATTTGTGCTATTAAATGTTTTCATAAAAGTCATGGCAGCCTGAATGCTTCAGCCATTAAGACATGATGTAAATCAACTTGCAATGAAACTATACAAAAAAAACTTACATAAAATATAGTACAGTTATTACAAAATTCCTTCAACATTTATTGTGCATCATTTGATATACATCTAAGTTTCAGTCAAAAACTAGATAAGCAAAACCATGTAATGAACTACAAAAAGAAATACAATATAATGTTGTCAACATACCTGGCAGTGAATTTATACAACTCAAAAAATGGGAGTATGGTCCAGCTCCAATGAGAGTATGCTCCAGCTCCAATATCCTTACCAACTCATTGTGAACCACCCAGTTTTCTTCCCAACCATATCCAAGGAGAACTTCTCCCCCTGGAACCCCCATGCTGCAAAAGCTCACAAGCAGTACCAAAAGACAACAGTAGAGAGATTTGCAAGGCAAACTCAGGAAGCAACTTTTCACTTCCTCTCAATACCACTCATGGCCAACCTAAATAGCTAGAGATCTTAGGATTTTAACAATAATTTCAGATTTATTATGGAAGCAATTGGCTACTCTCCATATCTCTCCCTCTCACTATTTTCCTCAAGTCTCTTCCACTCTTGGCCTCATAATCCCCAAGTGAGAATACATGAGACTCATTTATAGGAGGAGCAATCAATTCTTGTCATAAAGGAGGAGTAATGTGCATGCATTGGATTCCATTTGGAGTAGTGTAACTTATGCCATTAAGGAGAGGTACACATGCCTTAGTTAAGGAGAGTGTAACATATGCATTAAAGAGAGCGTAAGAGGAGTATTTTATGACATACTTTTAATGAGTGAAAAGGAATATGTCATTCTTTGATGAGTGCATAAAATAGAGTATAATGAATTATTTAAAAGAGAGAGAGAGAGAGAGAGAGAGAGAGAGAGAGAGAGAGAGAGAGAGAGAGAGAGAGAGAACCATGGGAGTCATGATGGAGATGTGTAAATTGATTGAGGAGATAAAATTGACTTGTAATTCCTTTTTAATAATAATAACATAGTCTTGTAAAAGATAATAATAATATTAATAATATTAAGTTTTCAGTCAAGATTGAACTATTAGGATTGATTAATGATAAGTCAATTCATTTTTCTTTAAATCTTCTTAATTACCAATTTATGTAAAGTGATTTACTATTTTTCGAAAGGTGTGCTTGAGATGCTCGACATGACTTTTTATTTTTAGAAAGTCACTCCAGAATTGTGAGAATGAAATTTTATTTAAGGAAATCCATCCATGAGTGGTATTTTTGTTCTGGAGAATAGGGATTCCGCACCCCTATTTCATGCATTTTCATGCCTTAGTATATTGAGGACTCCATGCCATCATCTACTCCAAAGATACAAGCTTCCGCAACTTGATATTTTTAAATATTCAGGACTTCGCACCCTATATATACAAGACTCGACGTCTTTATCTTTCTTGGATTTAGGACTCCACGTCCTAATTTCCATGCCCTCTCATCTACTGTGCTTTGAAACTTTGTGTTTCTCCTTATGGTACTGATTGTGAGCTTTTAACCATCTGATGGTTCACTGGTAAGGCCTTGTTAAAATACCCGCACACATTAAAATCTCAGAGATCAAAGCAATCAAATGAATTTCATAATGAAATTAACGTAATCACATTTTACCCAGAATGGTGCATGGCTTCCATAGTCATTCATAATTGAACATCCTTGTTGGAAAATGACCAGGTACCCTACCACATCCTGCTTAGTACAATATTAGACATATATAATCACACAAATCATGTATCATCCATAAATCATAATTAACCATCTATTCCACATAACCATGAGAATCCATGGGTATATGTGTCTCAATATTGGATCACCATCCATGTCATACACCTACTTCATAAATCAGATACAAACAGAAAAAACTTATGTATAACATTTTACTTAACCAAAACCATCTAATACAGTTAATCAATGACGCCACATATAAGAGGAAATATAGCTATATAAAACATTGTTCCCCAATCCAGTGATCAATTTGTCATACATAAACATAAAAGGAAATATAACTATGTATGTAAAACATTATTCCTTAATCAAGTGATCAACCTATCATATATATATATATATATAACCCTTGATAAGAGTGACAAAACTATACTAGAAAAATAGGACACTACAATGATAGAGGCTGGTATAATTCAACGTAGTTAAAGTTCTTTCTCTGCTCCAGTAGTATTCATGCACAAGAAGGATGGATCATGGCGCATGTGTCCGAATTATAGGGAGATCAACAAGCTCAATATTAAAGATAAATTTCCCATTCCTGTCATTGATGAATTATTAGACGAATTGCATGGACCAATTTACTTCACCAAGTTGGATCTGCGTTCAAGATATCATCAAATTAGAATGAAGATTGAAGACATTCTGAAAACAACATATAAAACTCATGAGGGTCATTATGAATTTTTGGACATGCCTTTTGGCCTTACCAATGCACCTTCTACATTTCAAGGTTTGGTGAATTCCATTTTCAAACCCTTCCTTAAAAAAATTCTGTTAGTATTTTTTGATGATATACTAATGTACAACAAGCCTTGGAAGGATCATGTTCAACATGCTGACAGGGTGCTCAAACTATTGGAGGAGAAACCATTATATGCAAAAAACTCCGCATCCATAAAGCATCTGTGAGGATTTCTTGGGTTAACAAGGTATTATCGCAAGTTTGTTAAGAATTATGGGAGAATAGTAGCACCTCTAACAACGTTATTGAAGAAAGATGCATTTTCATGGACTCCAAAAGCAACAAAGGTATTCGAACATCTTAAAGAGGCAATGTGCCAAGCACTAGCCTTAGCTACGCTGGACTTCACAAAAACCTTTATTCGAATGTGATGCTTTAGGAAATGGAATTGATGTTGTTTTAATGCAAGAT
Source organism: Pinus tabuliformis (assembly GCA_031772625.1). Lineage (NCBI taxonomy): Eukaryota > Viridiplantae > Streptophyta > Pinopsida > Pinales > Pinaceae > Pinus > Pinus tabuliformis. Next base: position 350,679,111 of record CM062808.1, on the reverse strand, counting down.
GAAAGACCCATTGCTTTTGAAAGTCGTCCAATCAAACGAAAGTATTTACACAAAGCTATTTATGAGAAGGAAATGTTGGAAATACTACATGAACTTAAGAAATGGCGACCCTACCTAATGGGAAGACACTTCAAGGTAAAAACAAATCATGATAGTCTTAAATACTCTGAAGATTATCCTATGAAGAGAAACAAAAATGGGTCACAAAGATGTTGGGTTATGGCTTTAAAATCATCTATAAAAAAAGGGAAGAAAAATGTTGTGGCAGATGCACTCTCAAGAAAGGATGAGGATGTGGAAGCATTGTTATGCACCATTTCTATTATCCAACCAGATTGGATAAACGAATCAAGGGATGAATGGAAGAATGATGAAGAAGTGTGGGCACTCATTCAAAAGGTACAACAATATCCTAGTACATATGATACATTTAGCTGGAAAAATGATTCATTATGGTACAAAGATTGCTTATACCTATGTAATAATTCCCAACTGAAACAAAAGATTCTTATGGAATTGCACACTTCTCCCTCAGGAGGGCACTCAGGATTTTTAAAAACTTACCACAGGGTTATGAAGGAATTTTTTTTGGATGCCCTTAAATCGGATATTTAAAAGTTTGTGGTGGAATGTTTGGTTTGCCAAAAAAATAAAGTTGAAACAATTAAGACCCCAGGTCTATTACAACCTTTATCCATTCCAAGCCAACTTTGGTAGGAGGCTTCGATGGATTTTATCACAGGTTTACACAAGTCTGAAGGAAAGAGTGTCATCATGGTGGTAGTTGGCACACTTACCAAGTATGCACACTTTTGTGCATTATCGCATCCATTTAAAGAAAATAAAGTTTCTAATGCATTTATGGAAATATTTCAAAATCTACATGGAAACACAAAGATTGTTGTAAGTGACAGAGACCCCATTTTCACTGGAAATTTTTGGACAGACTTATTTTCTTGTGTCGGTACTCAATTAGCTCATATCTCATCTTATCATCCTCAATACGATGGGAAAATTGAGACAGTAAACAAATGTTTGGAAGGATATCTTCATTTCTTTGTATCTCATAAACAAGCACAATGGGTCAAATGGATGCCTCTCGTTGAATGGTGGTATAACACTTCCTTCCATACTGCAGCAAAAATGACCCCATTTATGGAACTTTATGGATATCATCCACCATCCATCACATCATATTTAAGAGAAAATTCTAAAGTTCAAGCAGTGGAACATCACATCGAGGATCAACAACAAGTTGTCCAACTCTTCAAGGATAACCTCACGTTGGTGCAGAATAGATTCAAACAATAGGCATATCAGCATCATAGTGAAAGAAGTTTAATGTATGTGACTAAGTATTCCTATGGCTACAACCATATAAACAAATGTCCCTCAAGCAAGCTAAGAAGGATAATAAATTATCACCAAAGTATTATGGTTTGTACAAGGTGTTACAAAAGATTGGTACTATGGCATACAAATTGGAGCTTCATGTAGCTTCCCGAGTGCACCCAGTTTTCCTTGTTTCATGTTTAAATAAGGTTATAGGTAACAAGCTCCTAGTTTAAACAATATTTCCAGAACTTGATGAGGAAGGAAAAATCTTATTGGAATCGGAAGTAGTCACAGAAACAAGAACTTGACAGCTACGAAATTGATCAATTTAAGAGTATCTCATCAAGTGGAAGAACTTATCCGCTGAAGTTTCCACATGGGAGGATGAGAATTTTATACAGAAGCATCCAGAACTACTCAAGCATTGAGGACAATGCTTTTTAGAAGGATAGGGGCATGTTAGGTCCCTATAATACTAGTGATTCCCCATTACTATTCTCATTGTAGCACTTATTGTTATTATTGTGCCCCTATTGTCCCCATATTGTTATTAGTGTGCCCCATAGAAACCCACTATTGTTATTGTTGTGCCCTTGTGTTATTATTCTTATGTCAACTTGATTATATTGTGACCCCTTAGACTCCTATAAATATAAAGGAGGTTTATCCATTTGTATCATCCAAGAATTGTTCATCTGTGTAATGTAAAGGAGGTTTCCCCCTCGAAAGGGTTGAATTCTAAGGCGTTGATCTATCTTCTCTATCTTTTTGTGAGTTGGTTTCATAATAGGGAAACCTCCTTTACATTATACAAATGAACAATTACTGGATGATTCAAATGAAAAAACCTCCTTTCTATATATAGGAGTCAAAGGGTTCACAATATAAATAGAGCTGTGATAACAATAATAATGTTTAAGGGTACAACAATAACAATAGTGGGCTTATGTGGGGCACAATAATAATGATATGGGGACTACACAGGAACAACAATAAAAATAAGGGGGCTACATTGACAATAACAATGAGGGAATACACTAGTATTATAGGGACCTAAAATTCCCCTCTCCATCAAAAAAGTATTTTCCTCAATGCTTGAGTAGTTTTGGATGCTTCTATACAAAATTCGCATTCTCCAATGTGGAACCTTCAACCTGTAAGTTCTTCCACTTTATGAGATACTCTGATATTGATCGATTTCATAGCTATCAATTTCTTGTTTCTGTGACTACTTTAGGTTCCAATATGATTTTTCTTCTTCTTCAAGTTCTTGAAATGTTGTTTTAGTCGGGAGCTTGTCACCTGTAACCTTCTTTAAGCATGAAACATGGAAAAATGGGTGCACTCGGGAAGGTGCAGGAAGCTGCAATTTTTATGGCATAGTACCAATATTTTGGAACACCTTGTAAGAACCATGATACTTTGGTGATAATGTATTATCCTTCTTATCTTGCTTGAGGTACATTTGTTTATATGGCTCTACCTGTAAAAATACCAGTCATCTACAACAAAACTTGTTTCACTGCAGTGGTGGTCTGCTTGTTCTTTCATTCTATTCTTCGCCAAAGTGAGGTTATCCTTTAAGAGTTGGAGAACTTTTTGTTGATTCTTGATGTGATCTTCCATTGCTTGAACCTTAGACTTTTCTCTTAAAGATGATGTGACGGATGGTGAATGATATCCCGAAAGTGCCATAAATGGGGTCATTTTTGCTGCAGTATGGAAGGAAGTGTTATACCACCATTTAGACATACTACATCCATTGTGTATGTTTATTAGATACAAATCAACAAAGGTATCCTTCCAAAAATTTGTTCACTATCTTAATTTTCCCATTAGTTTGAGGATGATAAGAAGAACTATGAGTTAATTGAGTACCCAAACAAGAAAATAATTCCATCTAAAAATTTCCAGTGAAAATGGGATCTTTGTCACTTACAATAATATTTTTCTTTCCATGTAGCTTTTTAATTGTTTCCATAAATTTAGTAGCAGTTGTACTAGCTTTAAATGGATGAGATAATTCACAAAAGTGTGCATACTTGATTAGTCTATCAACTACCACCATGGTGACACTCTTTCCTTTAGAATTTGGTAAAACTTTAATAAAATCCATTGAAATGTCCTCCCAGTGTTGAGTTGGAACGGATAAAGGTTGTAATAGACCTGAGGTCTCAATTGTCTCAACTTTATTTTTTTGGAAAACCAAACATTCTGGCACAAAATTTTGGATATCATATTTAAGGTCATGCAGAAAATTCCTTCTTAACCCTGTGGTAAGTTTTTAAAAGTCATGAGTGCCCTCGTAAGGGAGAGGTGTGCAATTCTAAAATAATATTTTGTTTGTGTTTGGAATTCTTACAAAGTTATAAGCGATATGTGTACCATAATGAATCATTATTCTGGCTAAATGTATTAGATGTACTGGGATCTTGCTGCAACTTTTGAATGAGTTCCCACACTTCATCATTATTCCATTCATTCTTTTCTTCGATTATTTAATCTAGCTGGATAATATAAAGGGCACAAATAATGCTTCCAGATCCTCATCCTTTCCTAAAAATGCATTTGCAACAACATTTTGCTTCCCTTTTTTGTAGATGATTTCAAAGTTAAAACCCAACATCTTTGTGACCCATTTTTGCTTCCCTTTTGAGGATAATATTTTTTCTAAAATGTATTTAAGACTATCATGATCCATTTTTACCTTAAAGTGTCTTCCCACTAGGCAAGGTCTCCATTTCTTAAGTCATGTAGTATTTCAAACATTTCCTTCTCATAAATAGTTTCATGTAAATACTTTCTTTGATTGGATGACTTTCAAAAGAAATGGGTCTTCTTCTTTGCCTTAAAATAGCACCAATTACATTTCTTGACACATCACATTCCACGATAAGGTATTTTATAAAGTCTAACGTAGATAAGACCATTCATTGGCACATTTCCTCTTTAAGATGTTGAAAGGCCCTAGTTTCTTCTCGAGTCCAAGAAAATGCATCTTTCTTTAGTAATATTGTCAAAGGTTCTGCTATTCTCCAATAATTCTTAACAAACTTGCGATAATACCTTGTCAACCTAAGAAATCCTCATAGATTCTTTATGGATGTGGGTATTTTCCATTCCTTAATGCTTTAATTTTGTTGGGGTCTACCTTAATACCCTCATGAGATTCAACATGACAAAAATATTCCACCTCATGTACTCCAAAGAAACATTTGGAGGAGTTTTCATATAATTGTTTCTCCTCCAATCATTTGATCCCCCTGCCATCATGTTGAACATGATCCTTCCAAGACTTGATGTGGATTAGTATATCATCAAAAAATACTAAAACATATTTTTTAAGGAAGGGTTTGAAAATGGAATTCATCAAACTTTGAAATGTAGAAGGTGCATTGGTAAGGCCAAAAGGCGTGACAAAAAAATCATGATGACCCTCATGAGTTCTAAATGTTGTTTTTGGAATGTATTTAGTCTTCATTCTTATTTGATGATATCTTGAACGAAGACCCAACTTGGTGAAGTAAATTGGTCAATCAAATTCATCTAATAATTCATCAATGACAGGAATCAGAAATTTATCTTTAATAGTGAGCCTATTGAGCTCCCTATAATCTCGACACATGCACCATGATCCACCCTTATTTTGCACCATTACTACTAGAGCAGAGAAAGAACTTTGACTAGGTTGAATTATACTAGGCTCTAGCATTTCGGTAACAATATGTTTAATTTCACTCTTTTTGGCATAGGGATATCTATAAGGCCTGATGTTTGGAGGAACACTTCTAGGAATCAAATGAATAGCATTAGCATTATCACGAATAGGTGGGAGACATTTCAAGGTCTCAAATACCTTGGAATGATTGTCCAAGACTTTTTGGAGATTTAGAGAAATAGATGATTTCAATATTTGAACTTATAGTTAACATAACTATGCAATTAGACCCTATTGTTATTTATTTATAAGACATTTCATGCCATTAAAATTGTTTATCCTTCCTTGTTTCCCTCCTATACCCCTTAGTTCAACTTCCTTTCTCTCCCAAAAAAATTCAAGAAAGGTTCCTGAAAAATTAAAATCTATCATACCCAAAGATTGTAACCATTGGACTCCTAGTACAATGTCAACACCACCCATTGGAATGAAAATAATTTGAATATTCAATACATATTATGCCATGTTTAGCTTGATATTATGGAAATTTCTAGAGCAATTTATGGTTCCTCCATTTGCAACCATGACTTGACACTCTGGTGTTGGATATAGGAAGCAATTCAATTCCTTAGATATCTAACAATGAATAAAATTATGGGTACTAACCGAATCAATAAACACTACTACCTTTTTCTTCTTTATATGTTCTTCTATCTTAAGAGTTTGAGGAGTGGAAATCCATGCCAATTCATTACAAGATAAGATAAGATTCATTTATTCTTTCTCTGGGGTTGCTTCTTGGTGCATATCTTCTTCTTTTGATGTTTCTTGTTCCTTTTCTTTCTCCTCTTAACAATGTACGTAAAACAATTTCTTCTCTGCGCACTTATGACCTTTAATGTAATTTCTATCACAACTCTAACAAATCCCTTTTTCTCTTTTTTCTTCCAATTGTTGTGGTGTAAACCTTGTACGTTATGGAAGTCTAGGAGCAACAAAACTTCCATATTCTAGTTGTGAGTGGTGGGCTTCCTTGTGGCCATAATTTTGCTTTCAACTTTTCCTTCCTACCTAAATTCCTTCTCGAATGAATCAGGTTCCCAAAGGCGAACCTCATGTTGGATGTTATCATTTAAAGTCCCTATGAAGAAATCAATCCTATTCTCCTCTAGAATATAATTTACCCTTATATTAAATTTATGGAAGTCCTCAATATGCTCCACCATTGAACCATTTTGTTTGAGATTTATCAATTGACTAAAGAAGGTGTTGTTCGTTGTATACTCATAATGTGCTATAATTTACTCTGTAAAAGTTGACTAAGTAAACATTTGATTATGAGAGAAAATCCATAGATACCATACAAATTGACGGGGTTCTAAATATAAAGTTTCAATGCGTACCTTTTTGTGTGTTTTTCACATTATGGAGATTCAAATATTGCTCCATCTGCAGTATCCATGTTACGGGATCCTTGCCATCACACTTCCTTATATCGATTTTTGGAACATGGTAGGTATTCAATCCAACATTAGAGTCTATGAAATCATGTTTAACATTTATTTTGTTCTCATCATGAGTTTCCTCTACTACCTTTTCAGCATTAGGAAGCATTTCTTGTAACAACTTTGTCAAATATTTCTTCAAATATTCCATGTTGCCTTTCAATTTTTCTTTTATACCATTGATCTTAGCTTCCATGCCATTATTCAAGCCATCCAACTTAGCTTCTATTACTTTTTGTGAGAGAGAAATATGTTGCAATTGGTCTTGTAATTTTCATATATCATGTTTCAGTTATTCCTCTTCTTCATGTGTCATAGTAGAGCTTTCATGTTTCTTACTAGATGTCTCCATTTTATTTCTTTGGGGCATCAATTAATGATAATTATGCTTTAGTATTCCCTTTGAATCACTTCAAACTAATTTTGTAAACAAAAATTATGCAAATTTTAAAAACTACACACCTTTTTTAATGCTTTGTAGGAGATCGATATTGAATCTGTTGTCTCTCTATAGTTTCGGATCTCCAAAATTTGAAATTTTGTCTTATGGTAGCCCTCTGAGTCCTCTTACCAACCCCATAATTAATAACAATATTGGAGTCTTCAGGAAAGAGTTATTCTCGATCTCCCATGATGACCTGATTATAGACTCGTTCAAAAGAGTGAACTTTTACGGAGTGTCACATGTCATTGTTTCAAACTTCGGCCATGAAATTACTACATGAAAAACTAAAGTCCGTTCAATTTCAGCCTATTTTAAAATATTCAAATCTGATTCTGGAAAGGAAAATTATGACAATTTTCCCTAGGTCACTTGTTTGAGATGGAATTTTGGAGCCTGCAAAAACCCTAACTTCCCCAGATTATATCTCTGAAAATATAGCGAACCAAGATTTGAAATTTTTACATGAATTTTATCACAATTCGGGCTCCACGTGGTAAACTTTGTAGCTTATGAAGCTATGTAGAAAAAAATGTTACACTGCAAATTCCAAGATGACCTGTTTGAAGAAGAAAAACCCTAAAATCCCAAGTTCTCATAACAAATGTATGAAACTAACTCACACAACGAATAGATCAACGACTTCAAAATTAGCATCTTCAAGGGGGAACCATCCTTTACATTACACAAATTACCAATTCTTGGATGATTCAAATGACAAAACCTCCTTTCTATATATACGAGTCTAAGGGGTGACAATATAATTAGAGCCAACATAACAATAATAATGTAATGGCACAACAATAATAATAGTGGTCATCCATGGGGCAGAATAATAAAAATTTGGGGACTACATGGGCACAAAAATAATAATAAGGGGGCTACACTCACAATAACAATGAGGTAATACACTAGTATTATAGGGATCTAACATTTCTATTTTAAGTTACAATGATCTTAATTCATCCAAGAAGTCAGGTTGAAAAGTCATCCTCAACTAACTCATTCCAAATAAGGTGTAAAAATTTGAGGCTTGTGCGGTATTCTCTAACAATTTCAAACAACATCAAATATCAATGAGCCAATAGATTTGTGTCAATATCGAGGATCAATTTGTTAGAATTAGCATTTTGTTAATCAAATTCATCCATAGAATAATAAAATGATAAATGCGTATAAAATGCAGGTAAAATCCCTACTCTGTTCATTAACATGATTTAATTTCACAATAGACTTAGAAAATGCTATGAAAATTGAGAAATAAGGCAAGGAAAATATGACAATTATAAGGCGCAACACCTACATGTAGTATCCCACAGGGGACCACTCCATAACTAAATATAGAATGAACTTGTGGCTCCACATGTGGGATCCTCATATACATGTGGCCTATATGATCTAAAGAACCAAAAACTAATCCAATAATAGCTCTAAGAATGGCCTCGATTCTGAGCGGTCTATATCAAACTTAGTTCTATATCCAAAACTAGATCCCAAAGAACCCACTCGTATTTCGTTATGCTCCTTCATAGCAAGAAACAATATAAAACAATAATAAAAAAGCCTCCTTCACCCTTAAAAAATACTCAAGTCATAATCCATTGAAATAATTATTCAAATATACAAATATCAAATAGCTCTGGCTATGGGAAAACCAGAAAGCACAAAAAATTAACCCAGTACAAGGGCTTAGAAATACATTTCCAGTACTAGTAACCACCTTGCCTTAAATAAAAGTGCATTTGCCAAGCGACAAAAGAAATTACACACCCATACTGTAGAGTTCACAAACCCGCACTGTAGTATTTACACACGCACAACTTACACACTTGCAGCTCAACAATGGGGACTATAGAATTTATACATGCGAATCCCATAGGAATTCAACCTTCCCCTCAATTTTCTAGAATGGTAGAGGGTGATTGCAACCAAATACGACCTACAAACCAGGAAATAAGGGAAATTGCAACTAAATACGACCTGTAAACCATGAAATTGGGGTGATTGCAAGAAAATCCAACCTCCAAAACAGTCGAATCCGGCCTTTGGAATATTTATTGTACTTATTATTTATGGCTAAAATGTAATAATTATTTATTTTTTAAATATTTTTTGGACTAAATATAGAAAAGGGGACTAATATAAAAACTTAGTTCCCCCCAAAATATAAAACTGCTTAAATTTTGTGTTTGGGCTAAGATTTTCCCCTCACGATTTCTATGTTTACAAAAACCTCTTTCTGTTTTTACACATCTATCATGTTTTGGGAGATACGATGACCTATTTGGACCCTATTTTTCAATAACTCATTAAATTCACACAATTATTTAGCCATCAAAGTATTTTAAGAATTCAATGAACATGAAATATTTCCAGAATTCAATGAAAAAAACACTTATTCCCCTATGCACAAAAGTCCATTGAGGTTTTCCCAAGAAAATAATCTTGACTCTTTATCATATGAATTTTTTTAAGAAAATAAATTTGATTCTTATTTCTTCATGCACCATGCGCAAACACAATAATTTTCAAAGAGCATATTTATTTATCTTTTAATGCGTGCTTGGAATCCTGCAGCCCAGCAAGACTCCTGACACAGTATTCTCCATCGAATTGATCATGTATGCCAAAGTACTATAGCCAACAATGGTCAGGTAAGAGATGAAGCAAACCTGAGATGAGTTCCCCACCAAGCTGAATTTCATTCAACTAATTTTGTGCGTATAATTATGTAAAAACACTCATTCCTTTGTCTTGGCTTGATTCTATACACAATTGGCCATCAGTTCTCATATTTTTTCAATAGGATTACAATAAGAAAAATTAAGAAAATTCAATATATTTTCTAAATCCTAAAAGTATTCCGTAAATGACACCATAAATAAGATTTTTGTTAAATCCTAAACTTACTCTATAAATCATTCATAAATCTCTCATTCTTTTTCAAGGTTGATTGGTGTTTTCCTTTATGGAAAAAATATCACTTATCCATACCTTTTCTAAAACTGTGACTCATTAGTTCTAAAACTCAAAAAATATACTAACTTAGAAATATAATTTATTTACATAGAAGAATATAAATTATTCTTAATACAAAATTAAGAATTAATTCTTGTAATATTCTTGTAAATAAGAAATAGAGGAATATCCATCTTATAATATCCATATAAGAATTAATAATATTTAATTATTCAACAACACTCATTTTACGAGAGTTTTTACAGTAGCTTATGCTAGGGATATTACAATTTCTGCTCAAAATAAATGTACATGGGGATCATACCTTTATTATTTCATGCCTCCAATTCCAGTATTTTATGTTGGAAGCTCATAGAGATCTTGCACTGTAAGTTTTTTGGGGTATTTGGAAAACCAGAAATGCCTACATTTTTGAAAATGAGCCTCCAGATATTATGGCCAACAATCTCAATATTGTTCCCTACTTCAATGAGATTGGACCTTGGGTTACCAAATCTTCTTGCCAATATATTTCCTTCATCGACATGGGTGATTTTTTCCCAATTGTATTCTTTGATGGGGCCTTGTGTAAGGGTCAGTGTGGATGTTGACATTTTATCAAGCTCTCACATGCTGGTGCATACTGATTCTTTTCGCATGGAGGGACTAAGTTTAATTTCAGGGTGAAGGATGTCACTTTGTGGGTGTAAGGGAAAAGTTATCTTGAGGTTCTTCTCCTTCATCACTTGATGGCCAATATCTTATCTCTACTACCATCTTTCCTCGACATCTCTTTCCTTCATGTTTTCTGGGAGTAGAACTTGGAGGCAGATGCTCTCTCAAAGCATGGGGTCTCACTCCAAACTGGCCTAATATTTTTTGATCTCCTTCTCAATAGAGTTTTTTATGACTTTGCATCCTTTACTTCCTAGTCTTGGATGGCTCTCTTTCTACCCATTTTCCTTAGTGTGTTATTTGTTATGCCTCTGTGATGCATCTTTGTGACAACTTCTTACTCTCAAGAATATTTTCTTGGAGTCATTCTGATGTATTGGAATTCATCCTTATGACTCCTATAATCCTACTGACCTATCTTAGTTTATGATGACTCTTTGTAGGTAGTCTTTCTTTTCTAATCTCTTTCGCATGTATTTTCCACGAAATATGTTGTCGATCATTCTTCCCACTGCGCATAAATATTTAACTCCTCTTTTTCATGATGAATGTAGTTTTTCTTTTTTCTATTAAAAAAATATGTCAAATAAGTTATCACATCCTCAAGGCCCACTCCACAATTATGGACATGAAAGCGATGTTCATAGTCAAAATATATTGAGATGGGGATGAGACCAGAGTCTGAGAAACGAATATCATGAAACCATCAAGAAACGAGCCTAATCTTCTATATAAAGAACCTATAAATGAATAATCTAAGGAGACTTAAACTGTATAACTAAATGACTCGAAAAAAATATCATAGTTCAGATGCCATTATACACAAGTTTCAAATCGTGATCAAGCCTAGCGATATCCATTGAACATACTTTCAATCCGAATATTTTAAGTATTATAAATTTTGTTTTTTTATTCTAGGTATGATATGTTTGGTTTTTTTAAGAATCTCTTAGATATTTCTTAAAATAGTAAGTTTCAATTTTGTAATCTGTAAAAGGCAAGTAACACTGTGATATTTGAGAGAAATGGATCTATCTATGCAACAACAAAGGCTCTCAATATTATGAAAACATTCCAAGACCAAATTAGAAAAACAAAGAAAATCTACTCATAATTCACTAATCACCGTAACAAAGTACATGGCATACAAATCTATACTCCTGACCAAGCAACGATAAAGTGAAACAACATTTGTGCAGCTTAATATTCTTTTGTTTTTTAATTAAAATTCTAATGGCCTTCCTGTTTTCATTTTTCATAATGTTTCTAAAGGTTATTTTATTGATGTGATGATTTTCATATTTGTTTTCCTAATTTCATAACTATTATTCTAAAAATGGTTAACATTATCCTTATTATAATTATTTAATTATTTAATTTATTATTTATAATATTATATTAAATAAATATATTTTTTTATTTTAATATTAAAGTTATTTTTAACAATAAAATAGTCGAATAGTCGAGTAAGGATGTTGGGTAAGTTATATGTGTTAGGGACCAACCCTAACCCCTTTATTTATGTAATAATCCCAACAACCCGAGTGAGAGTCATAGTTAGTTAGAGAGTCAATAAATCTCGTATTAATAATTGTAGGTGGTTGACCCGCATTAGAGAAAATGGACCACAATTAGTTGTAAATGGATCATAACTAATAAGTAAAGTGGTTAACTTGTGTTATATAAGGGACCACTAGTAGCTAGGCTGTTGGATGTAGTTTAGCTATAAGTAGTTTTAGTTAGTAAGGGAAATATGATTAAGTCTTATTGTAATTGATCTCTACTCTGCTAGATGTTTCCCCATAAAAGAGGCAAGTGAACAATGAATTTGTTTCTGAATAATATAATACCTTGTAGTTTTTCTCATTTCCTTTTGTGTTTTGGGCTATATGTCTTCCTATTTCTTGTATTCTAAATTTATCACGGGTCAAGAGAATAATGAGTGGTATCAGAGCACTTTCCAGGAACAATTGTACCTCCAATTTTCAAAGAATTGTTTTCAGGCTAAACACATGTTCCAACGTCTTTAAACCACATGATCTATCATTAAGAGCATAAACTTGTGGATTTGGGGAGGCATGCATGCAAGAACTACAAGAGGTGGTCACATTTATTGGACTCCCTCATAACTCCTATGGGTACCCCTTCAAGTAGTAGTGCATTAGACAAAAGAACACATAGGCTACACTTCCACGTACCCTCGGGTTTATTGGAAACCCCCTATGCTCACCAGAAACCTAACCTTAGATAATTCATTGGTCGTCTTGCTGCTACAGTACATAGAGAAAAAAAATTGGGAAGATCACTCACACGTATAATAGGGTAGTCGATTAGTATTGCTAAGGGTACAGTCAATCCTCCTTAGTTAGTGCTCTAAAAGATAGGATCGAGTACTACTATTGGACACCCATGTATATTGCAATCTATAGCACATGACACTCCTTTGTGAGCATAGTTTCCTCAATTATTTGCAAATCACCCTCTACCTTATCTTCCAAATCTGATCTAGTAGTTGGGGTTGTGCTGCTACCATACAACTAAGATTCATTATTTGGGGTTCTCACAGTGTATATCATATGGTCTGTGCAATGAGGGTTTTGGCTGCCATACTTTGAATCAGATTGTCACAACATATTCAGTAGGACCAAGACCTTGGGGTTTCATTTACTACAGTGAAGGACTAAGTTTCGTACGACATTGGGCAGTAGAAATTTTTTTGAAATTTAGCCACTGCAGTATTGAACAATTAGGAATAAAAATACTTAAAAAAAAAAACAATTTTGAGACCATTGCAATAGGGTTGCAAGAGACCTAGCCCATAAGCTTCAAGACGATGAGCTGGCTATAGTGGTACCATTCACTTATAAGCCTTCAATTTTCCGGTGATCCCAACAATTGTTTTCCACCATAACTTCAGGTGACCCCCGTCATTAGACTCTCAAGCTCGTACTCATTACAACAAGACTACTCTTAAGTAATTGACTGAGGTTGGTGTATGCTTGGCACCAGATCTCAAATTATGGCCAATGAGAGGATCAAAAACCTTGAAAAAAGGTTTGAAGTGTTCCAGGGAAATATGGACAAGATTAATACACAACTCTCAATACTAATATACCTTATTCAAAAGTCTCCTCGGGAGGATCCTAGTGTTGATGCACACATGGAAGGAGGCTCTAGCCATCACATTCACTTCCATGGAAATCACCACCATTCCAACCACCAAACACCCAAGCTAGACATGTACAAATTTGATGGCTCTAACCCTGTAGTCTAGGTAGCACAAATGCAATAATATTTCTTCCATAATGATATCTTTGAAGATCAAACTAAACTACATGTGGGAGTCCTTTACTTGGACTAGGAGAGATGGCAATAGTGGTAGTGGCATCAAAAATGTTATCGAGGGAAAGTAGCTTGGCACATGTTTTCAAAATCCATATGTGATCGCTTTGACCATGAATCTATTTTTTTGGGTTGTCTCACTAAGCTCTGAAAAGAAATAATAGTAAAGGAATACATTGCATGCTTTGAGAATTTGACCATCAGAAATGACGGTATAGGAGATGACTTCTACTCGAAATGTTTCATCAGAAGCTTAAAATAATCCATCCAATCCCATGTCCGCACGCACCACTTAGCTACTTGGTTGGACGGCTACATAAAGGCCCTATAGGTGGATATCACTTTAACCGCCCAGTCCAATCATCTAAATTTCATCACCAAGGCACATCCCACCTAGGCTCAGGGCCCCACCCGAACACTTAAGGTTCAAAAGGTGTCACCAACAAAAATGGGTGAAAGAGGAAAACAAGGATTGTGCTACTACTGTGATGACAAGTACTCCCATGGATATATATGCAAGGAACCAAAATTATTTCAAATTGATGCTTCTAATAACAACTCACGTGAGGAAGCTGCATCCCTTGAGGTGCCTGATGATGAATTTAGGGAAACCCAAATTGAGAATGATATCACAGCTATGCCAAATGAGCCGGTTATCTTACTCCATCTATTGGTTGCCATTTCTTCGTCTCAAACTCTTAAAATATGAGCATCTATTAACATCAACCAATAGGGGTATTGATTGATAGTGGCAACACTCATAAATTTATCCATAAGTGAGTTGCAAAATCTATGTGTTGCTTTGTGCGGTCAACATCTAATTTCCAAGTCCTTATCGTTAATAGGGGGACTATGAAATTTGAAGGTCATTGTGAAAATATTAAGCTTCAGATTGGATACTACCACATAAGAACCCACATGTTTTCTATTGAAATGGGTGGTTGTGACATTGTCTTCGGTGACGAATGGCTTCGCACATTGGGGCCTATCAAATGGATTTCTAGGAATTATATATGAGCTTTAAGCAGAATGAAAACATTCATACATTACGAGGACTCCAGGAAGGTGCTTCTACTATCATCAACTCGCATCAAATGGATAAGATGTTTATGAAGGGACATCATGGAGTCATCATCGAATTGAATGACATCCAGGCCATTGAATCCACTACTCATCATATTCATCTTAAGACGCAACAGGTCTTCGATCGCCACCAACGGGTATTTGATAAACCTAAATAGCTTCCACCCTCTAGGGGTGAACATGATCATAGCATCCCTTTGGTCCCAAGAGCCCAACCGCCTAATGTGCACCCCTATCAATATCCTTTCACCTAAATAAATGAAATTGAAAAAATCATCAAGGAACTCCTCGAAGCTGGTGTTATTCACCCCAGCATCAACCCTTATTCATCTCTAGTAGTCATGGTTCTAAAGAAATATGGAGAAGAGTGCATGTGTTTAGATTTTCAAGCCCTCAACAAGCTCACTATAAAGGAAAAATTTGCTATTCTGGTTGTTAATGAACTTCTTGATGAATTGTATGGTGCTCAATTATTTACGATGCTATATCCTTGCTAGGGCTATCACCAAATATGCATGAACGAAGTAGATATATCATCGACTGCCTTCTGAACTCATGAAGGCCATTATAAATTTCTACCCATGCCATTTCATTTATGTAATGCTCCATCTACTTTTCAAAGCCTCATGAACCACCTGTTGAAACCATATCTTCGAAAATTTTTCCTCATCTTCTTGATGGCATTCTCATCTACAGCCTAACCTGGGACAAACATCTTGAACATGTAGACCTGATATTGCAACTACTCCAGGATGACAAATTTATTGTCAAATTATCTAAGTGCTCATTTAGCATGGAAAAATTCAAGTATTTGGAACATATTGTGGGTCATGAAGGAGTGAGGTTTGATCCAAAAATGATATAGGTAATGTAAAATTAGCCCAAACCAGAAACCTTGAAGAGTTTGAGGGGATTCTTGGGTCTCACTATCCACTATCACAAATTTGTCCACAATTTTGGTCACATTGCTAGACCCCTCACTAATATTCTCAAGAAAAAATTATTTCTCTAGACTGGTGCAACTCAGCAAGCCTTCTTGGCTCTCAAACAAGCCATGTTCTCTACTCTCGTACTAGCCTTACCAAACTTCACCAAATATTTTGTGATTGAATGTGATGCTTTTGGTACCAATATTAGCACTGTATTAATTGAGGAAGATAGACCATTGGCTTTCACCATCCAACAACTAAGTGGAAAACATCTGGGTCAATCTACATATGAGAAAGAAATGATGGCCATCTTACATGTAGTAGACACTTGGAAGCCATACTTGTTGGGGGACATTTCTAAATCTCAATGGACCATCAAAGCCTAAAATATTTTCTAGAGCAACTTCAATCATCGCCAAAATAAAATAAATGGCTTTCCAAAATGCTGGGATATGATTATGATATAATTTACAAGAAAGGGCATGACAATGTAGTAGTTGATGCTTTATCATGCCAATTTGAAGATGAGATCACACTACTATCAATATCTCTTCCCATACTAGATTGGATTGAAGAGGCTTACAAGGAATGGTCCTCCCAAACCTCTCTCTCCCAAATTATTAATAACTTGAGAGAAAATCCTAATTCCTCAGCTGACTAATCTTGGAAGGATTATATTCTTCACTACAAGGATCAAGTAGTTATATTGCTAGCATCCACCCTCAAAACTTGTGTTTTCGACTAGTTGCATTCATCTACAACTAGAGGGGATTCATGCTTTCAGAAGACTTATGATCACACTCATTGTTATTTCTTTTGATCTCACATGAAAAATGACATTCTTACTTTTGTAGTTGAATGGGATGTGGGTCAATGCAAAAAAGGGGAAACAATCAAGTTATTGGGAACCTTACAACCATTACCACTCCCTGCCTCTTTGTGGACGAATGTTTGCATGGATTTTATTATTGGTCTCCCAAATTAGGGAAACAAATCCGCATATGGTGGTTATGGACAAACTTTCTAAATATGCTCATTTTTGTGTTCTACCATGCCCTTTTACCCCCACTTTGATGGCTCATGTTTTCTTGGACTAGAGCTTCAAACTGCATGGTATGTTGACTTCCATTATGTTTGATTGCGACCCCACTTTCACAAGGATATTTTGGCAATAACATTTCAAACTATAAGGCCCAAATCTAAGGTCAAACAGAAGCAATCGAAAAGAATTTGGAGACATATCTAAGGTTCTTCACTTTAGCAAAGTAACATCAATGGGTACATTAGCTACCTTAAGATGAATGGTGGTATAATACTAACTATCATGAAGCCACCAAGACGATTCCATATGAGGCAGTGTATGGCTAACTCCCACGTTCACCTATTTCCTATATCCCTGGATGTTCTAAGTTGTAGGGAGTTGATAAAATTGTATAGAACCATGCCACCATGATAGCTCATCTCAAAGGTAATCTACACCAACCTCACAATTGAATGAATCAATTGGTAGACTAGCATCATTATGAGCATACATTTCAAGAAGGGGATCAGGTATTCTTGTGACTGCAACCATATATGAAAACATCTCTCAAATAAAAAGGTTACCAGGAACCAGCACCAAAATTGTATGGACCTTAGTAGATACTTCAACGCATAGGAGCAACCACTTACTAACTAGCCTTGGCACCTACTTCAAAACTCCATCTGGCCTTCCATGTATTAGGCCTCAAGAAAGTGGTGGGGAACAATTGTAGAGTTCAAACAAGTCTACCCTAATGGGGTGAGGAAGGATCACTTTGGCTCCAACAAGAACATGCCCTCGATACTCGTTAAAGACATCTCCATGGCTGCATGATGAAGGAAGCCCTCATCAAGTGGAAATACACCTCTCTAGAAGATGCGACCATGGAACCAGCCACTATTCTTCAATAGTTTCCACAACTTCAACGTTGAGGACAAGGCTAATTTTGATTGGGGAGGGCATGTTAGGGACCAAGCCTAACCCCTTTATTTATGCAATAAGCCCAATGGGTCGAGCGATAGTCATATTTAGCTAAACAGTCAATAAACCCAATATTAATAATTGTAAGTGGTTGACCCGCACTAGAGAAAAGGGAGCACAGTTATTTGTAAACTGGCCATAGTTAAGAAATAAAGTGGTTAGCGCATGTTATGCAAGGGACCACTAGTATCTACGTTGTTGGATGTCATTTAGCTATCAATAATCTTAGTTAGTAAAGGAAATATAATTGAGTCTTATTGTAATCGAGCTCTGCTCTACTAGAGGTTGCCCCTTTGAAGAGGCAAGTGAACACTGAATCTGTTTCTATATAATAAAATACTTTGCAGTTTTTCTCATTTCCTTCTGTGTTCTAGGCTATATTTCTTCGTATTTCTGGTATTCTGGATTTCTCGTAGGTCAAGAGCATAAAAATATGCATATGTTTTTCCTTCGCACATATGCTTTTATTGTTTCACCATTTATATATCAATTGACATTGTTGAGAAACTTATCATTACATGTTTGTCAAATCAAATTTGTAGCCTTCTCATAGCTATGATGTGTGATACCAATTTCTTGAGGCATTCCTTTCAGTAATAAATATATGAACGAAAACTGTTTAAAATTTTTCATAAATTTATGTATTATAATAATGATATGAAAATTTAATTAAAAAATAAATAAATTGCATTTGAGATTTAAAATTATATTGTTGTAAAAAACCATGTTTGGATTTTATATTTTCTTTCTCCCATTTTTATTATTGGATTAATAGTAATATAAAACTATATTTTATAATGTGATTGGTTACTAGAAATCCAATTATTCTCACTTCCAAACGTCATTTTATTACAATGGTATAACTGCAAAAACATTAACTTAATATTTTCACTCATCGAAAAACTTTTCTAGTTGTAAAGACATTTATTTATGTGATCTCTACATTGCATTTGCTAGCTATGCTTTCCATGTAGTGCATTTCCTTATAAGAATATTTAGGATTTCTCCGTACTCTTTCTCTCTAATTCCTCCATAGCTATCAAATGTCTTGAGTTATGGCTTTCCCATTTAATGAACAAAACTTGATTTAAGGTTCATTAGTGGTTTTCCAAAACATTCAAAATTTATCTCATAATATGGTGAAGATTGATGCAACCGAAGGGCCTTATTAATCCATTGAGCACTCACTAAAATGTTTGAATAGGGTTCCAAAATCACCCATCATGAAACCAAATTTTATAATGTTAGAGACGATCGTCTAAGGAATTTCAGGAATTTCTACCTTGATTAATTTTATTTCATTTTTTTAGCTTTTATTATAATAATATTAGAAAAAACATGACATGATTATAAAATTCTTATGGATTTATAGGTCCTCTAGTTATGCTTAATAATTTCTCAACATGGTCCCAATTATTAAGTGAGGTCCCAATTATGAAGTGAGGTGATACCTATTTTTTACCACTTTGAAGGAACATATGGTACTATCATAAGTATTCTTATTATGTTTTATAAATTTTGAAATAAATTCACATATTTTCTTTATTTTTAAATATTTTATATTAAAATTGAGAATTTGTAATGTTTTTTCAATTATGAAGTTCATATGTCTTAATTTCATGTTTATCATAATTTTGTGCAATTCTATTATGTAGTTTCATGAAATTCACTATTAATAGAGAATAATGATACCATAATATCCTTAAATAAAGAATTCAAAACTTTTTTCCCTACATTAAAAACCAATATTTTTGTGTTGATGCTACAAAAGTCCATGATAGAATATGTCTCATTTTATCTCTCAATACTATCTACAATTATTTCTCATATGGACTCTATAGAAACATGCTATGAAACGTAAATAATGAAAAAAGAAATATATTTGATTGAATATATGTAAGAAATTTTAGATTGATGAAAAATTTCTCCATACGTATGCATGACTTGACCTAAGTCTTCAAACAATCATCCACATTTTATTATTAATGATAAATACTTAAATCCTAGTTTTGTATGGTATGATTTAGTGATTTCGGTATTATAGAGGAAAATAGGAATTCAATACCATGTTATATAAACTTACAAAACATGTAAGAACTTCCTTAAAAATATGTACTCAAATATTCAAAAGAGTATTTGTCACATCTTGAAATACATTGGAGCTCCAATTTGTGCATTACTTGGAATTTCATGAAACATCATTGAATGATATATTTAGTGTATATTTGGACTTAATTGATACTCCACGCCGCATCATTAAACATTTTATTTTAGTATATATTGGGACTTACCTAATAGTTCATGCGACATCATTGCATATTTTATTTTACTATACTCTTGTTGGACGCATAATTCATTGATGTTGTTTTATAAATTGTGTGTTTCAATATACACCAGAATATGTGTTGAGGTTAATATTGTTCGAGGTTTCTCAAACATGACATTATTGCAAAGGGGCTATTTTATATATATTTAGCTCATATATTATGATATTATGAGAAGTTTTATATGGATGTTGTCTTTTCTAAAAAAGAATTAGGAATCCCCAAGATTATTGTCCTCATCCACATGCCTATCGCCAAAGGAAAAATGGACATAATTTTAAACAAAAAATATACAATGATATATCACATACAGATAATCTTCCTTCGAACATGTACTTTTCATAGGACACTTCCTCAAGAAGATATATTTCTCAAAAAACCCTAGTAGGTTTTGTTAGTAAGTTGCATGCTTCATCTTTCTAGCAATTTTCATATGTATACTTTATCATTATTTTTTAGCCTTTGACCCTCATGCATGCATTATTTAGGTATTTTATGTGTCAAGCAATAATGTAATTGGATATTTTACAAAATATAAGGATATATCTGAATGAATAAAGATAAGAAATATATTTTAATCTCCTCCTTATTGTAGTATCTTTGAGCTATGAAATTATATGAAAAGTTTTAAGAATGAGCTCCATAATTATGTATTAGACCCTATCATCTAATCCTTGTTACTTTCTAGAATATGATTCATTGGATTATTTATCACTGAACATTCACATAATGTTAGGTTCCTTTGAAGGACAAAATCCCACCCGTAATGGTCTCCTAATTAGATATATTATTTCAAAGTAAATCCTCTCACCAAACTCTCCTTTGGAACCAATCCTAAAGGAATCTCTTCCTAGGGAGTCTTAATTTTAGGGTCTTTTTATTTTATTGGCTTAACATCCACCTAAAACATTCATATAAAACAAGGATTTTGGTCATTTGGGATCCTCCCTACCACCTACAATTCCATCATTTTCATATATATATATATATATATATATATATATATATATATATATATATAGATATTTGTGGAGATTTCCATTCCAACATATGTCATCTTTGGTGCATGACCTAGGGTGTCATAGACTCAATGCTTTTGTTCTTCGAAGAAATTTGTTATGGTATATCATCTATGTATAGTGACTCTTCCTCAAATGATTTATATTTCCATTTAAATAACTTTGTCTAAGTAATAGTTATTTTCATCATTGATGCAATATTTAACCAACCTACTACTTTTATTTTATACTACAACATGAATATGTAATTCTCTAAATATCTTGGAAAACTACATGATGAAATTTTGAATCCATGGATATGTAGTATTGTTAAATACTTTAAGTCTTGCATCATATGAAACCAGCTGAATTTTTTTTTATTATCAACAACCATATAGAAGGTTTGGCTTAATATTTATGGTAGTATTTATGTTTCACCAAATTTCTACATTAAGCCAAATGAAGTGAGATCTACTATTTCTAACAAAAAAGTGCATTTATGCTTAGTTCCTTATATTATTCTCTTAGATAATATTTTTACATTTTAAGTTATCTATCCAATTCTATGTGTAGGTGGTCACATCTTCCCAAATAACAAGGCCAAATCATGGAACATTATATCAAGCTTTTGACCAATCTTCAAATCTAATTCTATACCCATGGCCCCAAAAGAGGTACTTGTTTTCCAGTGTAATCATGGTTTCTCATTTACTTTTCAATCATGAATTATAACTTTTTGAGAGAATATTACAACAAAAACGTTATCTCCATGCACTTATTATAGAAAAAAGCTAGATAAATTTCGTCACTTCATTCCTTCATTTAACCTTAAACCTATCGTTCACCAAACATTTATCACAACCATTTATACCCTCTACCTCATATGAAACATTCTAATCCATACACTATGTCCCTTAACACATCATTCCCCAAATGTTAGTGTCACTATTAGAAGACAAAAAACCACACCAATGTAAATGACATTCTATTACAAAAATAATCTAGATTGACAAATACATTATGGAAAGTTGAACATTCCCTTGATTCTTCTTATTCAACTTAATTTCATACATCTTTCCCTCCACCCAAAACTTTACCTCTTCCAAGACTTATTATAAGAGTTCCTTCTTTTCTCTTAATGACTAAAGCGAATTATTACCATTCCTTGAGTATGTTATTTACTAACAATTTCAAAGTGAAAACACTACTCAATTCACTCTTCAAAATTCCATGTGAGGTATACATAATTCCAAATATGATGAATGTTTTAGCACCTATAATATGTGTAAAGGAGTAGAGCCTTATGCATTCACCTTTATGGAATTTTTTATTTATCGTGATGGTGTGGTACAACAAGATAGCTTACACAAATGTATCTCTATCTTTGTTGTACCTCTCACCAAGATAACCCATCCCATTTGTACCAAAAGGTATATTAATTATCCTACTCATTCTACTAATCGAGTAATATACCACTCCCTTTTCATTTCTCTAAATCACATTTTTCTTACACATTCCTTATCACATCATTTATTTTCGTCTATTTTAGGAAAATTCAATAAAAATAGTGTCTTTCGTATGCTTCCCTTCTCCTATTTGTCTATCTTCGTACCTCACAATCTAGTACCCTCAGTGCTCTTAGTTGTTATAATGAAGTTATCTCTAGCACCTTTACCAAATCATGGGAAAACATATAATTATTATAAATTCATAATATAACCAGGTTCTCAACATGTTTTTATGCATCATCTTCTAGACTAATTAGTGAAAGTGGGCCAAATCTTGCATCTTATTTCTTTTTGAACCAACAACACAACACTCATTTTTCACAGTTATCTTGTATTAGCTTGTGGGATAAAAATAGTCACTAGCACACCACTACACTTTGGAAAAATATAGTTCATCCAAAATTTAATCCCTAATATCCCCAGAGTGACCCATGTGATGATAAATATTTTTTATACACTTAATACACCAAGTATATAAGACACAATGCACCTTCCCATCCTTGCATTTATGTAAAAGTGGTAATGCAACACAATAGTTGATGTTATCATTATTTTTCTACTTATACAACACCAAACATTTTCTACACCCATACTAGCATTCAAGTTCTTTAGAAAATGCTTCACATGTCCATTCAATAGTTAATTACAAGTAATTATAATTTGATTTTTGATCATTTTTTATAATCCTTTAATAGCACATAATATGTTACACCTATCACCTTTGGTAGATGGTGATCAACTAATTGGAACCACAAACCCTTTGATAAGTTATGCAAACATCAACACACCACTTTCTGAAATAAGTAAAACCTACATTCCAACATATATTCATACCACAACACCATATCACGAGTATATCTTCTAGATCTATATGTTGCTAGGAATTATTTAAACATTAAATTCCCATCACATATTATCATATCATTAACTGATTAGAGTGGCTAGGGAATATAACAAGGTGAGCTTAACATTATATGGTATATGAACCCACCCTAAGTGAAATGCATGCCTTACGAACCCATCATGATTGT
The DNA here is from genome assembly GCA_031772625.1 of Pinus tabuliformis. NCBI lineage: Eukaryota > Viridiplantae > Streptophyta > Pinopsida > Pinales > Pinaceae > Pinus > Pinus tabuliformis. Next base: position 350,655,321 of record CM062808.1, on the reverse strand, counting down.
TGGGGAATAGGTGGCAAACTTGGGCTTCAAGATAATTTTCCAACAAAACCCCTTCACACACCATCTCATCTTGCAACACCTTTGAGCAAGTGAAGTGTCACCTTAAGCATCTAGGGGAAGCTACAGGAACTAGACATTTATATAGTGTTGAAGAATAAAACAACCTATAACTATCCTAATTTAACATATTATTGATTATTATTATTCAAAAAAAATAAATGAATTATACCCCAATTATGTGCAATAATCCCATCATGCATATGTCTCAAAGTAACAAAATCATGAAAAATAGAAAAGCCACTACATATTGCACAAATAAACAGAGTAGGCCAAAAAAAATATTTATATTACTATTGTGAATATTTCACTACAACTAATTCCATCACTACTCACTATTCATAGCAAACCATTGATCATTACAGCACAGGACTATATGTCTACATCTCAAGACGTCTCTTACCTCTCAGCCTTGACCTACTTATAGGATTACATTTGGATGTAAGCCAACACAAAACCCCTTAGTAGTAAATTATTACTACGGTTTGGAAAACATTACTATGGGCTAGTATATATTACTATATGCTAGTCTATACAAAATTGACTGAGATTATTTCCTTATTCTTCGCACTTCCATGTGCTATACATGTGTTAGCCTTTCAATGTGATGCTTCTTTGCATATCTACCCAAAAAAACTACTCTAACAATCGTTCACCATGTTAACACCCTATCACCCATGGTTCAATGTTGTTATACACTCAAACTTTATAGCATCCAATACAAATCTACCCTATTTGCACCAATTTCCCATAAACCAAGTGCCATTGGAAATCTTAGTACCATTAACATTCTTTACAAATCCTAGAATAGGATTCGTGGAAGATGTTATCATTCATCAATATTAAGAAATTTTTTTATGTGATTATCATTCTCTTTGGGAACCACATTCTCTTATATCACTGAGTGAGAAGGATGATTTTTCGATTTACATATTGTACATGCACACTGTAAAAAATCATACTATTTATACACAATAATTATTAGAGCCTTCCCCTAGTCATGCACACCATAATTACATTAGTAAATATAATAGATAAACAAGTTCTATTACACCTTATAGGGAATTAAAAGGAAAAGTGATATATTTCATAGGTGCATTTGGTATCTTTAGTCTCAACCATTTATTTAGCTTACAAAATAAGTGAATGAAGTTACATGGTCATGACATTTATTGTTCATTTTGTGTCAAGTTTTAACCTCTTATATCAGATGATTATTGAGAAAAAGGTCATTACATACTTCATTATGCATTAGAAGCATCCTTGACCCATTACAACATAGTGACCCTAATTTAAACATATCTTAGACAATGAAAATCACAAAGAACTTCCAATAGGAAGCTCCTCAAAATAAGAGTCATCACGAGGAAGCAATAAAGATAGTGCTAATCTTCGTGCAAATCCACCTATTCTTATATGTCAAACATCGAACATTGATTCACAATTTTAGACCCTTTTTCATCTACCTATGAAGATTCTTAAAATGAGATGAAAGTCAGGTTATCTTTTATCTAAATCAAGTGAAAAAAAATTAACACATAGATATACTATTTGTCAACACATCTTTGGATGAAGGTGCACCTACTCATTAGAACACATACCTCAAGGATATAGGTAAATTTTTACCTTTTATGCTTCAAGTTGTGTGCATATATTGGCACATGCATGTTTTATTTATTTGTTTCAACATTTGAGATATATGAATGATGTTGGGCACGGGATCGCCCAAGGGAAGTTTGAGGCTAAAAGCCCAGATTTTGGCTAAAAAGTGTAAATCTGATGTAAAGACTCTGCATTTTGTGGGTGCGGACCACGAAGTTGTAAATGAGTCATACGGTTGTCTGCCCTCAATTTTGCAATGTAATGTCGACTTTACAGATCTGAGTGAGGCTCTAAGTTGTAAATCAATCAATAGAAGAGTTAGAATGATGATGGAATAGAAGGATAGTGGAAGATCTAAGTGTAGAGTCAAGTCTTTGGATCGTAGAGTAGGAGAAGGCTCTGTAGCTAAGTGCGTAGAGGCCTAGTAGTCCACAATTGAGTGCGTAGACCCCTGCATCAAAGTGCGTAGGGCGAGTCGAGTCTATAACTGTTGAAGCATTAATAAATAGAAGTTTTACATCAATTCTGTGTATATATTTCCTGTTTTATGTATTGAATATATAGGGTATAACTTGCATTTCTATTGTCTATATGGTGCGCAAACATATATGATTGTGTTGATTAAGTAAATGTGAGATAAGGTATTAGTTTATGTGAAGTTAACTAACAATTGTAAGAAGATAAGTAAGATATGTTGTGTAACTTGGGGAAATAGTGCAGATTGCTACCCTAGCAGTGCAAAAGCATCTCAACCCTTGGTTAGGGCTACGTAAAAGGAAATCCTAGCAGATCGCGAGGGTTTCGCAAGTTAGGACAGTGCGCGAAGTGACTTGCACGAAGGTAGGCACAGTTGGACTAAATCGACCCCTCAAACATCTCTAGGGTGTGGAAACTTGGTTCTAGCATCCCCCCATACTACTTCAGGTGAGACTTTAGTTTTCACACCATGGGTTGATGCCGAAAGGCCAGTAGTGTAGGGATTTTCTTGGCTAATTAACTCTGAACCTGGGTCAGGCCCCATCAATCCAACAAATGGTTCCGTTTTCGGACCAGAATCTGAATAGAGATGTCTGATGTCGTATCATTGGAATCCAACTAAGAATGAAATTGAAGGTTGGTTGGACAGGAGGATTCATTACTAAGTTCGTGGTAGATACTTCAGTCAGCTATAATGAGGTAGAGAGGCTTTCTGAAGGGACTATGAGGTAAGTATGTAAAGTCCTTGAATACTTGGATTAAAATGTTATTATGTGAAAAGAGGGTTATGCAATTACCTTATGCTTGGGGCTAAGTGAAGTGGAAAAAATACAGGAACGAAGGAAATAAGGGTCCAGAAACTAGCCGCTTGATTTCACCTCTGCAAGGGGATGAGGAAGAACTCGCTGCGAAGTGAGATCCACCTGATAAGGCAAGGAATTCCATGAACACGACCCCCACCCACACCACCACCAGCTTCATTGCCTTCACCTCCATCTTCACCTATACCACCTTCGCCAACATCACGAGTGAATATGGCAAGAATGATAAAGTTTCCTGTGTTCAAGGGATTGGGAAACGAGGATCCAAACCAATTTTGGTTCATTGTAAGGGCTGTATGGGAAGCGCAGGGAGTTACAGATGACAATATAAAGAAAGTGACACTAGTTAGCCCCCTACAGGATCGTGCGTTGACCTGGTATATTAAGCACTCCAATGATAATCAAAATGTGGGAATCGCGGATATCTAAGTAGTGCTAAACAAAGAATTTAGCAGGCCAAAGTCTGAAGCATAGTCGATCATTCGGTTCAAAGAAATCATGATGCTACCAGGTTAAACACCTTGGGAGTTAGATCAGAGGTTGAAGTGGATGATTTGTGAAGCTAATATGAATCTAACAGATGGAAAACATCATGAATGGTTTGTAGCATCGCTAACACCACATTTAAGTAGTGCGCTATCGCAACATAAGTTAATGACTTAGTCAGAGGCCTTAGAGATCATGATCAGGCTGCATGAGACCCTCATGCAGGATCCTAACTTGGGAGTTTAGCAGATCCACGTCTAGTTGAAAAAATTATCCCTTGAGATGCAGAGTCTAAAACAGGACAGGGCAGCCCAACCAAAAGTGCACGAAGAGGTGTGGTGCATAAAATGCAAGGGTCAGGGTCATGATAAGGACCACTTCCTAGTATTCACAAATTACCTTGTGGGAGGAGGACCGATGCACTTAAGGCCAGAAGCACAAGCAGGACCTAGCATGGTGCCTACTTTGTGGTGCGTGATTTGTCAAATAGGAGGGAAACACGCTACAGACAACTACCATTTGTTACAAAAGTATACACAAAATTCGCAGCAATTGTTCTGTAACTCTTGTAGGTCAGTGGGACACGATGAGCACACTTGTAGAAGCTATGAGTTGATGATGGATAGAACTCGCACCTATAGAGTTCAAACCAAAACACAACCCCTAGACCATAATGCAAGAGTGGCACAAACAGGATTTTAGCGGCGCAGACGAGGCCGAAGTGGAGGAGGACCTGGAAGGGGTCATGATCAGCTGATCTCATACAATTGTGGAGGGCCAGGACATTATGCCCACAATTGTACGAATCCGACGTGACTGTTTTGTTTATATTGCACCTTGTTTGATCATGAGATAGAAGATTGTCCTACACTGATAGCTAGGATACATGACAAAGGAGCGCTACCACCTCCCTCTGACTCAAAACCTATAAATGATGAGGTCTGAGCCACGCGAGGAAGATCCGAATGTGAACATTGCTCTCGGATGTGGAATCGTGGCGGGAGATGACAAAGGCAAACAGCCCGAAGATAGTACTTGGGTTCGCAAAGCTCCGGCGAAAGAAGCAGAGTTTGATTTGGAGCGCGCTAAGGAAACCTTCATGGAAGCTAAGAAGATCTTTGCTAATGCCTCCACCTTAGGAAGCAAAGATAGGCCAGAGTCGGAGGTGGACCCATCTATGCTCACGACGTCCTTGGAAACATGCATGAAGTTATTGCGCGATAGTAAGGTTGTAAAGGGATTACAGGAACTCATTAATAGATGCGCTGGGACCATGCCAGGAGAACCACGCATGGTCCGGAAGATTGTGAAGCATAAGACAAGGACAGGAATCGAAATGAGGTTAACTATGAAGATTAGAGAATATGATAAGGACGAAGTAATTATGAATTGAGGATCAGACGCGAATTTTCTTCCAAAGCAAACATGGGAGTGCATGGGGAGGCCTATGCTATAGTGGTCTCCTATTCAGCTATGAATGGTGAACGAGCAGAAAATAATACCCATGGCATGATTGCAAGTAATCATTGGGGATATTGAGGGAGTGAGCACGCTAGCAGACTTTGAACTAATAAAGACTATTGATGACAACAATCCCTATCCCGCACTCTTAGGAATTCATTAGGGCACTGCCATGAATGGGGTGATTAATTTAAAGAAGCACAAGATGATTTTTGAAAAGAAGTCACTACGCGTAGTTATACCTCTATACCCTACTGAAGGACTGTGCTATACAGAGCCGGCGCACGACTATGAAAGTGATGATGATTTGGACTGCATCTATAAGATAATAAAGTGAAACCAAGACTGGGTGAATCCCACTGCGGATGGACAACTTGCATGGGAGTGCGAGAGCTCCTGTACTTAAGATTCAGATGAGGAAATGGAGCGATGGCAAAATCGGTTACACGAGGTGACTACACTGAATTGTAACATGATGACAAGGTCACTGCGTTGCGTATCGACAGAAGGAAGATAACTCCCTACTAATGATGGGTTAAGTGAGGTAGATACCTTCTTGGATAGATTTGAAAGAGAAATGCTGAAAAAGAAATGCTTCCAGGCCTTCAATTGGGCTACGCCCGTGAAGTGGTGGGGTACACACAAAGGGAGTTTGGAGGACTGGCACGAATACAGGAGAATGCCGTGCAGATGGCTTGGGAAGCCTAGAGTGTGATTGATAGATAAATACAATGGGTAAGATTATCCACTCGCACATCTAGCTAGGTGGATGCAAACATATGGAAAACAACCTACACGGATGTGCATGAGCTCTGCACTGAGAGGTATAGTCAATAAGCTTGTTTTGGGGGGGCAGAGATGTTCAGTTGGCTCTTAAGGTTGGATAGATAGTATGTGGGAAGAACAATCATGCAAAAGGTTATCCTTATGGAAGAATTTGACAAGGTGTATAACGCATTGAACAAGGTATGTAATGCACAGTGAAGTAATTGCGACCTCCGCATACTCGGACAAATGCCTTTTTGGTTGGTTGATAGAGTAGAGGCCATAATACCTATGGAGTCTATCATGGCTAGTCTGTGCATAGTGGCACTCGTAGGGATAATGGACCACGGAGCCCTGGAAGAAAGGCTCACACTGTTGGAAGAGCTTGAAGACGAAAGATTGGGACTCGATGAGGAGATCCAGCAGGGTGATCTTAGGCTCCAAGAACTCATGAATGAGAGAGTTTGGTTGAGGGAGAAAAGCGCCATGGTGGAAGTAGAAGTCAAGAAGCTTGAGGAAGGAATAAAGAAGGACTTTCTTGATAGAAAGACCATAGTGATAAAGTAGGATGGTCTCGATTATATTGACAGATTTGGGGACCACCACCGAGAGTTTCTTAGTTTGCTGCATGGGATGGGACCATATGTTATTAAGGAAATCACAGATGGTGGCACGGTGCAATTCGTAAAGTTAAATGGAGAACTCTTCACAGGAAAAGTAAATGGTAGTCAGGAAAAGCCTTACACAAGTGGCTCGTCCATCTGACTAGGCACGGGAAGCACAGTCTTAGCTCTCTAGGTAGCAAAAAGGAGGTGTGGGACTATAAACTACTCTACCCGAGAGTTACGCAATGTTAGGATTGCGTGTAGTAGTGAGATGTCACAGGGTCCGCGACAACGCAAGGGTAGTTGTGCTGCCATGCAGGTTGGCTGTAAAGTGACCATCATAGTCACTATTCACGATGTGATTCTTGGTTTGAGAACAAATGGAGTGGGCGGTAGGCATTTAAGGCGAAATTTATGAGCTATATTTTGGAAAATATGCCGCCAAGGGAGCAATAATGTACTATATTTGGGGAGAAGGATCAAATTTGAATTCAAAAGGTGCTATAAATTGCAAAGGGCAGCCCAGCAAACAACACTTGGCTATTTGAGAATTGAGCTATTGCGCTCCCAGAGATTCATGAACCCTGATTTATTCAATATTTTGAAGTCAAAGGCATTGTTTGAGCACTTACCTGAGCCATTAAGAGATTTGTAGAACAACAATATGGTAGCATCTGAAGAAACCATGGATATTAGAGAGATGACTGCTAAAGAGGCCACGCAAGCCATGACAATAGGAGATGCTCCAGAAAGCACCATGATAGTTGCAGAAATCCCTAAATCACCGTGCATGCTGAGACCCAAGAAAGATAAGAAGCTTATGGTACTGGTGCGTGTGTCGCCTAGAAACTCGCTGAGAACTAAACTTACCATGGATGAAAAGGGGAAAGTGATCAATTTGGAAGCTAATGAGGAGGAGGAATACCTTGAGGAAATCCTAGTGGAAGAGGAGGAGGACGAAGAAATGGAGGAAGAAACCTAGGGTGTGGACCCTCTAACCAGATTTCCTGCGTATGTTCCTCCACGGAAGGGGAAAGCAAGGGTGCCCAAGGACCTAGATGAGAGCAAGAGCTCTCTGTAGACTCTACTACTACCTGATGATAGCGATTTTGATGGAGAGAACTTGGGACAGGTGCCGGTTCTAAAATTTGAAGACTAGGATCTTGCAGCCCACGAGAAATTCCCACATTTGGCAACCGTGTAGCTAATGCAGCCAAAGAAAAATATAGCGGTGGGATTCATAAAATTGGAGCCGCACAAGTGATTGCGAGGAGTAGAGAAAGCAGGGTTGTTATACCTACTCTAGGTTCTGCATTACAATCGCGCCCCAGTGACTATTTTTGTCATCATGTAGCTAGTATGCCTTGTGAATGATGGGTGTTTGTGGCTAGAGTAGCCCATCCCCATCACAGATCATCTAATTCACAGAATTACCCAGATCCCTTACAGAGGGGAGGATCCATCGGACATATTCGAGGGTAAAAGTGATAATTTGGGCATCGCGGAGGCCATGAAGAAAAATTTCAAGATGGAGAAGAAAAAGAGAGGGTACGTGATCTCCAATATCAATAATGCTATGGTCAAGTTGCGAGGTAGATATTAGCTAGGAGAGTTATGCGAAAGTGTCGCACGGATGAGGTACCCACGCCAATGGTTGCACTTGCCATGTAGTGTGAAGATGGGGTCCAATTTATATAGGTAGATTAATTGTGTAGGGAGTTCCTGGAAAACTGTCGCGAGGCACGCGAATAGGGGAAGACTTTCCACTATGCATGGCTTATGCTATCCATAGTGTTGGTGGCTCGGGAATTTCCTCACGACAACCAGTTCCCCATGATTGCGTAGGATCTTTCGGAAGTAGTGAAGTGCGCTTCACTATGGGAAACTAAAAACGTGCAAAGGATCAGAGGTAGCAAGATATTTTGGGTGTTCATGGAGATGAACATCAGAATGGGGGTTAACCACAAGCCATGGTTATTGCCCACTGTCTATAACAGTCTACAGAGCTTCACGGAGTTCAAGGCGAACTTCCATCATGTATATATCAAGGTGCACAAGGACTCTGCGAAGAAATGGAATGAGCTACCTTACCTGGGCACGGACGATGTCATATTTGTCTTGCTTGAGTCATGGCTGCCAGAGTGGCATGCTCCCACTAGCTCCACAGTGGAATCAGAGGAGTTCGTTACACAAAGGAAGAAGGAGAAAGAAAAACTAGGGATGGCGTAGTTGGTAGAGAAGACAAGGAATGAAGCAGCAACAACCAAGGTGCATGAGGCGTGCGATGCCATGAAGGCAGCGGAAGAGCAGCAGAGGGAAGCCGAGAAGGACCGTGAAGGAGCAAAGTTTCCTTCCCTCGCATAAGAGACAGATCAAGAGGAAGGTGGCACAAAAACACAGATAACATCCACATAGCTAAAGCAACAGTGCCCGAGAGAGCAGGCGGGACTGCAGAAGAAGTCGAAGGTCTCCAAGACTTCTTTCGACCTGATCACCCTCACTGAGGGGGATCTTGATGACATAGGGGAGACAATGCAGGACATCACTATATAGGCCCCCTAGTAGTTCGCTAAAAAAACCAGATGGTGTTGGGGGCCCTCCAAACACAAATACAGGAGTCGTAGGTGCACACTCCTCATGCTGGTACTTTATCAACCAACCTCGCAGTAGGAATGGCCATGGCTCAGGAAATGATGCGTGCTCACATGACCAACACTATAGTGCTACCAGAGGGGCACTGGTTACAAAAAATGAGGCCGATGGACCTATGGTTAGTGTGCTGAAGGGAGTTGGGATAAACATGGCTACACTCCCTCGGGAGGCGCTCTCTGTTCTACAGGATGGAGTGACTACAGAACTGCGGGCCTGAGAGGGTCGCACACTCTAGGTGATAAGTGAGCAATGGATTAATATTGAACCATTGATCTTGTAGCTTGACGAGGTCGTGACATAGAAGAGACAGCTAGTGTAGGTGGTTAAGGAAGCTTGCGAGATGGTCCCCGAGTTGGCCTTCCCAGCAAAGGAATGAGCGGAGCTGCGCATCCGGAGACTAGCAGTAAGGGTGCGCAAGGTGAAAGAAGAAATGGCTAACGTTCAGCTAAAGCTAAACCTTCAGATCGCTGAGCTGCAATTGAAGGCGCAGCCTTCAACTCTGACTGAGGTGAAGGAATAGTGCGGTAGCGCCATTATAGCAGGAATAGCGGAGATCACTAGTACAGTGAAGGAATACACCAAACTATTTGAAGAGTTGTTTGAGGTCCTCACCACTCGATAGGAGGACGTGAACATATAGCAGTTAGAAATAGAGGTGCGTGAGCTACAACAATAATATGATTAAATAAAAGTGACTGCTTAGACAGTGGCCCTTACACAGAGGCTCATGCAGATGCAGCAGGTAAAAGCACTCAAGGAGCAGGTAAACACTGCGCAACATAAGGAAGCTATCTTGAAGGTACGCATACAACCATGGATCGATCAGGCGTTAACTCTTATAGCCTTGATTGAAGCCAAGCTCATGCAGATGCAGGGAATGCAGGAATGGATGCAGGGTAGCTATTCAGCTACAACAGTCTCTTAACAACGTGTCCAGGAGGTACAACAAGCAGTTGCTGAGTGTGCTGCTGACCTTGCAGCAATCCAGGTAGAGTTAGGAGGTCTCCGTGTGAAGATCTCGCACCGAAAAAGTGATTTGAGGGTGAGTCACGATCTTTGTGTTGGGGGCCTATTAGGCATGGGACCCCCCAAGGAAAGTTTGGGGCTAAAAGCCATGATTTTGGTTGAAAAGTGTAAATCTGATGTAAAGACTCCGCATTTTGTGGGCGCGAAGCGTGAAGTTGTAAATGAGTCATAGGGTTGTCTGCCCTCAATTTTGTAATGTAGTGTCGACTTTAGAGATCTACCCATGGTCCATGGACCACAAGATTGTATGAATAGAGCGAGGCTCTAAGTTGTAAATCAGTCAATAGAAAAGTTAGAATGATGATGGAATAGAAGGATAGTGGAAGATCTAAGTGTAGAGTCGAGTCTTTGGGTTGTAGAGTAGGAGAAGGCTTTGCAACTGAGAGTGCAGAGGCCTAGTAGTCCACAGCTGAGTGCACAGATCCCTGCAACTAAGTGCACAGGGCGAGTCGAGTCTGTAACTGTTGAAGACTTAATAAAGAGAAGTTTTACATCAATTCTATGTATTTATTTTCTCTTTTCTATATTTAATATATTGGGTATAAATTTCATTTTTGTTGTCTATATGGTGCATGAACATATTTGATTGTGTTGATTAAGTAAATATGAGATAAGGTATCTGTTTACGGGAAGTTAATTAACAATTGTAATAAGATAAGTAAGATACACAATGTAACTTGGGGAAATAGTGCAGATCGTTGCCCTAGCAGTGCGAAAGCATCTCAGCTCATAGTTAAGGCTACGCGAAAGGCGATCCTAGCAGATCGCAAGGGTCTTGTAGGTCAAGACAGTGCCCGAAGCGACCTGCACGAAGGTAGGCACAGTTGGACTAAATGGACCCCTCAGACATCTCTAGGGTGCAAAAACTTGGTTCCAACATCCTCCCATATTGCTTCGGGTGAGGCTTCAGTCTGCACACCACGGGCTGATGCCGAAAGGGCCAGTAGTGTAGGATTTGTTTGGCTCATTAACTTTGGACCTGGTTCAGCCCCCCTTAAGCCAATATATCAATAATTGAAGTATAAACTTTATCAAGAAAAATGTTTATATGAATGATCAGTAAACCTATAATTTAAATTATTACTTCATGAATAATGGAAAAGCAATTTGTTGTTATCTAGTTTTTGCATTTTTTCTCCAAATTTTGGGATTTTATGGAAAAAACTAATAGTGAGATTTATCATGGAAAGCATGTGACAAGACTTCTTTTAATGATGAGGTAAATGAAAACAATTCCTATTATTCAAGAGAAACAAAACAATATTTTCCTAATGATACAAACTAAGGACAATGAAGAAGAAATTGATATTGAATTTTGCAAAATAAAAATGGTAACTATAAATCAATGACACAAGAAAGAAACAAAAAGACTTCACAAATTAATTTCTTTAATTTTCATAAAAAATTATCTCTCCCTCCAATTATGATCTCCATAACCATATTTTACTACTAATCACTATAAAGTTCTTTAGGGAGAGGAATGAGATTAAAATATATAAAAGGAGACAAATAGTTTATTTTTTTGTTTGTAAAAAAAAACTTAATATATTTCTTAATTATTATGTAATACTTTTCTTATAAGATTGGTTTAACTTTCTAAAACTTAATAAAAACCAAAAAATATAATTTTTTCCTCCATAAATTTTGTTATTTCTAACCACCATTTTTCCAAGAAACCTCATTAAATTTTAAATTTTATTTTTCCCTTTTCCATACAACCGACAGACATTTACATAAAAGAGATAAGAACATGAAGAAAAAAAAAACCATAAATGGAATTTTTATCTCCCTATAAAAATACTTCCATGCTTCCAGGGTGTTAATGAGGTTGTCACCACCATTTTTCCGAGAAACCTCATTAAATTTTATTTTTCCCTTTTCCATACAACCGACAGACATTTACATAAAAGAGATAAGAACAAGAAAAAAAAAAAACCATAAATGGAAATTTTCTCTCCCTATAAAAATACTTCCACGCTTCGAGGGTGTTAATGAGGTTGTCGTCGAGTGGGTCCACACGCCAATGTTCCTACAGTGAGTGTCTCACCTGCGCCAAACATATGCACACTATTATGGACGGCAGGGGGAGGATTTGTTCGAGGCAAAATAGACATAAAAATAGATACATTGTCATAATACATGATTATAAGCCAGCCAGACATAAATAAATATATTATTTTTTAAATAGAAAAATTATAAAAATAAAATAAAATTTAATTACTTAATAATAAATAAAATAAATTATAATATTATTTATTATATCTTTTATCTATTATTATTCATACTACACATTTTTCACCATAACATAATACTAAATTTATAATCATCATATTTCATTAAAATACGAGTATTTTATTTCTTTGAAACAAGGTTATTTCATAAAAATGTTTAATTAGAATAAAAATAATATTATATTGATTTAAATTATTATATTGCTCTTAAATATTGTTTTTAGGTTGAATATTTATTTTTGTTAGTTTTAAATATTTTATTATAGTTAAAATTTATTAAGATTTAATATTTTCTATGTGATTTTAAAAAGGTAAACGTTTATTTGGATCTCTTTATAAAAATTATTTGTAATTAGAAGAATCAACAATTACATCGGTTTCATACTCATGTGACACACGGTCACATGTAAATTGGGAGGATTTGAATTTTGAACCTCTGGGTTATATAACACTTCATTATCACGGTGATTCACATTCCTACTAGGGGCTAGATTAATTTAAAAGTTTATTTCTATGTTGTAAATGTGCAAGAAGAATTGTTCCAAGATCACCACAATTTTGATCAGCTAAAATGTCAAGAAGATTGATAGTGTGACAAATATTTTGAAAATCAAGTCTCATTTGAGTATAAGCTAAACAATCTAAGAGGAAGTTCTTTTCATCATCAATCCTCATAGTGTCACAACGGTGATAAACTCTTTCATCCCATGGTATTTTGGGAATTATTCAATGCACAAATTAACTTTGGAGCTCGTGAGAACTTTTTTCTTATTTTACTAATGTTTATTTTCTTCAATGCATTAGTGAAGATCAACAAACAATTTGATTTTTGAGTTTTAGATTGACCACCTACTTATAATATCTTAGCTTTCATTTTCTCTCTAAACCCTTTTCAACCCACAATTTATCCTTAAATTTTAATTTAATAATATTTTAAATATTATCTTTATTCTACAAAATTACCTCTTCCTTGAACCCCTAGTGGTCTAGCAAAGACAAGACATCCTTATGCCATTCCCACATTACACGAAGGTGGATTTGGCTACAATTAGAATAAATTTTAGGAAACATCTTTCCTTATATGTTGTTTACACTCTTCTTACACACAAGATACCTAATCATAGCCTTCTATAATGTAAGAAGGGATCAATTAGATAGGGAATATATGATATAATGCATTTCCATTAATCCTAATATTATAGGTTGTAAATCACATTTAGATATATTCTATTATCCTCTATGACTTTATAGGGATACTACATCTCATGAATACTCACCCATATAAAATAAGAAGGTAACTAGAGTCTCAAAATAAGCATGTTTATCCCTTAGCGAGTGATAATCTTACTTACAATTGTTTTCAAACACATAATAAGTTTTATATACACCATTAATTAAATTTTCAATGCTATAATTATATTTAAGCTTGTGATATATATTGATTCAAAGATATTTGGATGAACTAAATTCTTCCAACTTATTGTTATCATATATAAACATATCATATGTGGTTTTTTTGGATTTAATTATCATAATTATAGTCTTTTAAATATTAGCAATCATAACCATAGTATATACATTTAATATTTGTTTAGTTAAATCCATGGGTTAGTTATAGTATATAATTTCTTTATTTTTGTCTCATTTTCTTATTTACACCCATAGAGTTTTGCACCTAAAACCATTACATGATAATTTCCTTATATTTTATTTATTTAATAGAATAAAATAAATGTACAATTCAACTAGAAATTTTAACCTATTATACAAAAAATATTTTCTAAAAAATTGACTTTCTACTAATATACCTGAACTAGATTTTCAATCAAACAATAATCATATCATTTAAATAGATGTTAAAATATTATGAAGAATGATATCTGAAATTTTAAAAATTTGATATCTAATATTATGCATTTCTCAATGAATTAATTCTTCAACCAAACAATCAATGGATAAAACATATATAATAAATATTATTGTTCAATATCAATATCATAATTAACAAATTCTTAAAGCTAAATACAAAATTACATTTCATAATAACATCTAACTTATTTATATTAATCTCAATAACCATCACAATTATATTTTAGTAATTAAAAAAAATATTTATATCACTATCATAATTAACCAATTAAATAACCTAAAAATAAAGACTAAATTACATTTTACGCTAATATATAAATTAATTTTATTGGTCCTTATAATCCTCACAATCTTATCAATAAGAAAAATATTTATTAGAATTTTATTAGAAAAAGTACAATGTTAATGAATACAATGATTCCTTACATTGAGAGGTACATATATATAACCTTCACAATACTACCAATAAGAAGAACATCCATTGGAGAAAGTGCAATGTTAATGGAACCATAATAACTTCCTACATTGAGTGACCAAGAAACCTTTTAACATAGGAAAAATGATTAATTTTATATAATTAATTAATTAATAATTAAAAGAAAATATAAAAAGTATATGAATATATTGAGAAGGTCGAAATATGCGTTGAACAAGTGGTATTACATAGAATAACATATTTATAAAATATCTCAATTTAAATATTCACTCGACCCAATAAATATATAGTGAATAGATCAACGTCACCCAATAAGGTAAGTACTAAATAGAAACTAATTCATCGAATATAAGATTAATATAGAGAGAAACAAATATGATGCAGGAGCATTTGGACTTAGCCAGTAATGTAAAAGTTTGTTCACATGTTGTGGCTAAATGAGTTGAATTTCACTGACCCAAGTGGTCAAAAAATCAGTTTTAATTGAGAGGGTTAGATCTCTCAAAAATGATCTTTACTTCATTATTGTAATTGTTAGGAAATTGTCTTATTTTAGATTAAGGGATAAGTTGTTAGCATAGGTGTGTAATGGAGCTTGAAAATAGAGATTGAGTTGTTAGAATGATTAAAATAGAGATTGAATTGTTAGCACAGTTGGAATAGGATTCAACTAATAAAGTGAAGAAATTGTAATAGAAAGGGATTTAGTGAAGTTAATTGAGGATTGAGCGAGGGTGAGAGTGAGTGATAGAGAGGGTTTTGAGATTGAAACAGGCTGTGTTAAGTGCTGTAATTGAGCCAGAGGGTTGAGACTCTGTAAATATTATTGTATTGAATAATTGATTCTGTGTGCGATTATGTGTCGATTCTATTGAAACTCTCGTTTGCCTCTGTATATTTGCATTCTGAAAAAAATCAAACATTTTTTTTGTCTCATACATTAAGTTGTAAATCTCAGTGTTTAAGGATTAATTGCGGTCATTACTGTCAACAACGAGGGTAGGAGAGTACAAAATTCCTTATTTGTGGCTCAAGCCCCACACTAATCCCAGCTGTTGATCTAAGTTCCAAACACTTGTGTTGTGTCCTTGTGTGATATCATGCTGACCGTTGGATTATCCCGGCATCGCAACATTTCATGTGTATGTGAAAGAACCTCAGGCCTTAAGAAAATGCGATGTGCGATCCCCGATCAATCACGTCACAATATTTCATTTATAAGTGAATAGACCTCAAGCCTTAGAAACATGTGATGCACGATGCCTGATACGATCACTGATTAATTCACATCGCAATGATTCATGGTGGATGTACCTGGCCCTAAGCACTTGCGATTTGTGATTGAGATATTGTTGTGGACCGATAGATCAAATGGATTGTGATCTATGGTGCAGGACCACCAGGCAGCTCTATTGATCCGGTGAACTATCAGTTGTCAGACTTAAAGAAAGGAGATCAGTGGCACAGCGGAAGTGCATGTACATAAAGGGAAAGTTAATGTGGGATCAATTGTTGATCAGTTCTGGTTCAATTGACCTCTTGCATCATTTTTTGGTATCAGAGCACAGAGATGAAGGTTGATTGCAGTAAACATACCACCGAGGAGAGGAGCTGGCATTGGTTGAGGAAGGCCTGAAGCAAATCCAGTTTTGCTGGAAGAGATCCAGAGTCTGCATACGAGGATGGAAACAATTGAGACTGCTCAGAGAAGAACACCTGATGAATGAGTTGGCATTGCTAAAGAAGAATATTTTGAAGAAGAAGAAGAGGAGGAAAATGAAACTACTAGAGTTATTAAGATGTTGGTGAAAGTAGGAGGAAAAAAAAAGGTGGAAATTCCTATGTATGAAGGGAGTCTCCATGCAGAAGAGCTAATGGATTGGATCAGTTCATTAGACAAATATTTTGACTATGAAGAGGAAGCTGACGACAAAAAGAAGGTGAAATTTGCAGTTACCAGATTGAAGGGTCATGCAACTATTTGGTGGGATGAACTACAAACATCCAGGACAAGAAAAGGAAAGCCCAAGATCAAGCAATGGGACAAAATGGTGAGTAAAATGAAAGCTAAATTTAGGCCTAAATATTCTCAGTTAAATCTTTTCAAACAGTTACAGAATTTAAGGCAAAAAGGAATGTGTGTTAAAGAATATACAGAAGAGTTTTATAAATTAAGTATTAGAGTAGGACATGCAGAGGATGACATGGAGAAGGTAGAGAGATATATCAATGGCTTAATATATGACATACAGGATGAGATCATCTTGCTGAGTCTGAAGACCATTGAGGATGCCTATCAAGCAGGTTTGAAGGCAAAAGAGAAGATGTTGAGAAAACAAAATTAGAGGAATAGAGGAAGAAGCTTAGTAAGAGGTAGAGGAACTACCAGAACAAGGGGTCAACAACATTAGCATGAAGCAGGCAGTTCAAGTAGTAGACCACCACAAAAGGGATATTTTAATAGAGGAATATTTGCACCTAGAGGAAGAGACCGAGGAAGAGATATTAGGTGTTACATATGTGGAGAATGGGGACATGGATCATGGGACTGCCCTCATAATAAAATAGCAAGTCATAGGAATGTGAATGTGGCTGAGGCAAAGAAAGAACCACCCTGAATCATAGAAAAGGAAGAATCTCTTGAAGTAGGAGAATCCCTATTGTTGAAAAGGGAATTGCTTAAGGCATAGAAAGAGACTAAAGAACTAGCGTAGAGGAAGAGTTTATTTAGAACTACGTGTAAATTCAAAGGTAAATGTTGTAAAGTGATAATTGCCAGTGGAAGCACTGATAACCTTGTTTCTACAGAGATGGTGGGCAAGCTAGGATTAGCAAAGACAGTACACCCTACCCCTTACAAAGTGTCATGATTGCAGAAAGGTCATCAGATTATTGTGACAGAATAATGCAACATAGAGATACAAATTGGTACGTATAGGGCTATGATATTATGTGATGTAATGCCAATGAATGTATGCCATGTATTGCTGGGAAGATCGTGGCAGTTTGATCGGAAATCTATTCATGATGGCAGGAAAAATACTTATACTCTAGAGAAGGATGGAAATAAACATACACTAGTGCCATTAAAGGATGACATTGACAAAGGAGCACCTGGAAATACTGTTATGCTAATGAGTGGAAAGGAGCTATTCCAAGATGTTGGAAAAGGTGAAGAAATGCATTTTGTTGTCATAGGAAGACCTAAGGTAATTTTAACTTCCACAAACTTAGATGATTTACCTGAAGAAATCAAAACTCCGTTAAATGATTTTGCTGATATTATCGTGGATGAGTTGCCAAATGAATTTCCACCAATCAGGAGTATTAATCATCATACTGATCTAATACTAGGAGCAAGTTTGCTAAACAAAGCAGCGTATAGATTAACTCCTCAAGGGAATGTAGAAGTTGGAAGACAAGTGCAAGAACTGATGGATAAGGGACTAATCAAAGAGAGTCTTAGTCCATATGCTATGCCAACAGTACTCAGTCCAAAGAAAGGAGGTGAATGGTGTATGTGTATAGATTCCAGAGCCATAAACAAGATCACTATTCGGTATAGATTTCCTTTGCCACACATGGATGATTTGATGGTTTTTCTGAGTGGGTCAAAGTATTTTACAAAAATAGATCTGAAGAGTGGACATCATCAAATAAGAATTAGAGAAGGAGATGAATGGAAGACTGCATTTAAAACAAACAATGGGTTGTATGAGTGGTTAGTGATACCTTTTGGCCTCACTAATGCACCTAGCATTTTCATGAGGTTGATGAATGAAGTCTTGAAGGAATATGCAGTCAAGTTTGTTATTGTTTATCTTGATGATATTCTAGTTTTTAGTAGAAATAAAGAAGAGCATCTAGAGCATCTTAAATTGGTTTTAAGAACCTTGCAGGAAGAGAAACTATTGATAAATATAAATAAATGTAGTTTCATGAAATAAGAATTAATTTACTTGGGATTTGTAGTTTCTAAAGAAGGGTTGAAAATGGATCCAGAGAAAGTCCAAGCAATTTGGAACTGTTGAGATTTTCTATTTCTCAAAGTAGGCAAAAATCTCTAATGTGTGACAACAATAGGAATTTGTTGCTAGATAAGCTCCAGGTTGTTGGGAGAGAGTTAATGTATCCTATATTTGATGTGAGAGAATTTATGAGGCAGTTAGATTCTCCTAGCTATAAAACAGGTATCCATACGGATTGTTTTTAAGTGTGAGAGTTTGTGAGAAATTGATTATTTTGTAATCTCATGTTTGATAATAAAGAATTGTCGATGCCTATGTTTGGTGGACGTAGCCTAGATTGGTTGGGTGGACCACGTTAAATTGCTATGTCTCTTGTGCATGATTTACTAGCTGTGTATATGTTTTTTGTCTGCTGTGCATCTTGGCTCTAACAAATGGTATCAGAGCAATGTTGGAGGTGAATCGCCAGCACGCAGACCAGGTCGATTGTTCTGTGCGTGGAGCGTATCTGCATAAGGAGGATTGCTGCATGGTGTATTGGAGCGCTGGTGCCTCATGTTGCGTGGAGGTGGAGCGCAATTGATTGCCGGACTGCTGATTGCTGGCGTATGACAATTTCTCACCGCAATGTGCTGGAGTTTTTTCTCAATTGCGTGGAGGTGCGTGGTTGAACTACTGGTCAACTGCATGGAGGTGCTGGTGTCGGATGCGTGGAGGTGCTGGTGCCGGATGCGTGGAGGTCATTGTTTCTGCGTAAGGAGGATTGCTACTGTCCAACTTTTTTATGCACCTGTCTACTGTGGCACAAAACTCATATTGCTGTGCGTGGAGGTATTGCATGGTGGTCCCTTGTTTGCTGCACAAAACTCATATTACTGTGCGTGGAGTTGCTTTGCTTTATTTGTTATGAAGTTTTGGCATCGTATGTGACTGGTGCGTGAATCGGTTTGCGTCTGATATATATACATACCTTCATGGAGATTGTATGGAAGCCGGTGAAGGATGCTTGGCTCAGTGCATCATGGATTGAGCCAAGAGAGCCTAAGTATATTTGCATCCTTCTAAAACTTTTAAATCATTATGATTACGATCAACTGAAGGCATTGGCGCGCAATTTGGTACAGCAAAACATTTTTATTTTTATTTTTTTAAGCAAAGGCAGAAAGGCATAGGTAGTTTTTTTTTTTTATATTAATTGCTGGTATTTAACAGTTGGTGTTTTGGAGATTATTGTGTTTTTTGGTTGATATAAGATGGCGAAAACTCAGAGTGCCCGGTTTGAAATTGAGAAGTTTAATGGTAAAAATAATTTCGAGATCTGGAAGGTGAAGATGTATGATTTGCTTGTCCAACATGGTGTGGCAAAGGCGTTGTTGGGCAAATCCAAATAGCCTTACAACATCACAGATAATGAGTGGGCTGAGATGGATGAAAGAGCGATAAGTGCTATTCGACTGTGTCTAGCTGATGATGTCCTGTTTAATATTGTGTCGGAGACAACAACTGCTGGTTTGTGGATGAAACTGGAGAAACTATACATGACCAAATCCTTAACCAATAGGATTCTCCTGAAGCGACAATTGTACAGTTTGCGAATGAAGGAAGGTACATCAATTGCTGATCATTTAAATGCTTTTAATACTCTTCTTGTGCAATTACAAAGTATAGAAGTAAAAATTCAATCCGAGGATAAAGCTATTACTTTATTGTGCTCGTTGCCCGAATCATGGGATCATTTTGTTACTTCTATAAGTCTTAGTTCATCAGAAACTATTGAGTTTGATGATGTAGTTGCATCTTTATTATCGGAAGAAACAAGGAGAAGGTCGCATTCAGAAACCTCTACATCAGAAGCTATGATGGTTAGAGGTCGTTCGAAAGAAAGACGCTCCAGTAGGCCGAGTGACTCACGTTCAAAGTCGAAAGGGAAGAAGAGTAAGCTAAAGTGTTGGTTTTGTGGCAAATCAGGGCATTTAAAGAAGGACTGCTGGAAGCGACAGCAGCAAACTTCTAAAGAAGATTCTTCGACAGAGAAGAAGGAGGCAAATACGATAGATACAGGTTCGACATCTGGTTCAGGCATGAGTGATGAAGTATTATCAGTTAATGTGTCAAATCATGGTCAACATTGGTTGTTAGATTCCAGTGCATCAAACCACATGTGTATCCATAAAGAATGGTTTAAGACATATAAATCAATTAATGATGGAGTTGTGTACATGGGTAATGATGTAACATGTAATATTGTGGGGATTGGGAGTATACAACTGCAAATGTTTGATGGGACAACTAGAATATTAACTGATGTGAGGCATGTACCAGATTTAAGGAAAAATTTGATTTCATTAGGAGCACTTGATTCAAATGGATATAAAACTGTAATTCAAGGTGGAGTAATGAAAATTTACAAAGGTATTTTACTAGTTATGAAAGCTAAGAAGGTAGGAAATCTATTTCAGTTAGAAGGAAGTACAGGGTCAGATTATGTGTCTACGGTGTCTGAACATGACAGTAGTTCCATTCACTTATGGCATCAAAGATTGGGGCATATGAGTGAAAGAGGGTTAAAAATTTTGGCTGATCGCAAGTTACTTCCAAATCTAAAGTCTGGAAAGTTAGATTTCTGTAAGCATTGTTTGTTTGGAAAACAAAGTAAGCAAAAATTTAAAACAGGCAAACATACTAGTAAAGGCATACTTGATTATATCCATTCAGATGTTTGGGGACCAGCCCCTACAACCTCATATGGTGGCTTGTCTTATTTTGTATCATTTATTGATGACTTTTCTAGGAAAGTGTGGGTCTACATGTTGAAAAGGAAGTCTGATGTTTTTTCAGTTTTCAAGCAGTTTAGAGCATTGGTAGAAAACAACACTGGTAAAATAATAAAATGTTTAAGAACTGACAATGGTGGTGAGTTTACTTCCAAAGAGTTTGATAGCTATTGCAAGGATGCAGGGATCGAGAGACATAAGACCACGGTTTATGCTCCTCAGCAAAATGGAGTTGCTGAACGCATGAATAGGACTCTTTTAGAGAGAGCAAGGAGTATGCTGAGTAATGCTGGGTTGCAAAAGGAGTTGTGGACAGAAGCGGTGGCAACAGCTTGTTATGTGATAAACCGATCTCCATCGACGACGATAGGCTACAAGATTCCGCAAGAGGTATGGAAAGGACACCCTTGTGACTATTCTAAACTCAGAGTGTTTGGTTGTGATGCATATGCTCTAGTGCTTAAACATCAGCGAACTAAATTAGATCCAAAGTCTAAAAGGTATATCTTTGTTGGGTATGGTGTTGGAACAAAGGGATATAGATTGTGGGATCCTACTACCCACAAAATCATCATCAACAGAGATGTAAAGTTTAATGAATCCTCTCTTGTATAGTTAGATGTAGATAGTAGATTGAAACAAGATGATGAATCTGACTTTCAGCACATTCAGTTTGATAGCATTTCTAATGATAGTCATGATGACCATAGTTCAGATACTAGTCATGAACAGGTTTCAGAATCAAAACATGAACAGGGTTCAGGTATAGATCATGAACAGGTCTCAGATACTGATCATCAAGAAGTTCCTACAGATGGTAGTCAGCCAATCGAGGAAGCGCCAGAAACATCCTTAAGGAGGTCGACAAGAATCAAACGGCCACCGAGAAGGTATGATGATTATGTTACTTCAGTTGCATTTACTGCTAATGACGATGAAGCTCTGTGCTATCAGGAAGCAATAGAAGGTTCGAAAAGTGACAAGTGGAAAGCATCCATGAAGGACGAAATGATGGCCTTAGGTAAGAATGGCACATGGGATCTGGTTGAGCTTCCGAAAGAGAGGAAAACTTTGGGGTGTAAATGGGTTTTCAAGCTGAAACGGGGTGTGAATGATACAGAAGATAGGTACAAAGCGAGGCTGGTTGCAAAAGGGTTTTCTCAGAAAGCCGGCATTGACTTTCATGAGATTTTTTCACCAGTGGTTAAAATTGTTTTAATTAGAATTGTGTTAGCATTAGTGGCTTTGCTTGATTTAGAGTTGCAGCAGTTAGATGTTAAAACTGCATTTCTACATGGAGACTTAGATGAGGAAATTTATATGGAACAACCAGAAGGGTTTGTTCAGCATCGCAATGAGAAATTTTTCAGCAGGCTCAAGAAGTCATTATATGCCCTGGAGCAGTCGCCTCGACAGTGGTATAAGAAGTTTGATTCTTTCATGTTGAGTCAGAAATATGTTAGAAGTGAATATGATCATTGTGTTTATTTTAAGCAATTTAAAAATGGCATATTCATTATCTTAGTATTGTATGTTGACGATATGCTTTTAGCAAGAAAAAGCATAGAAGAAATCAACAGGTTGAAGGCTCAGATGGCAAGGACATTTGATATGAAAGATCTAGGAGCAGCAAGACAGATTTTGGGCATGGAAATTTTCAGAGACAGGAGTAATGGTAAGCTATGGCTATCACAACAAAAGTATATTGAGAAAATACTTTTGAGGTTTGGTATGAATAATGTGAAGCCTGTGTCAGTCCCTTTCGCTTCCCATTACAAGCTTTCTTCGAGTTTATGTCCTAATTCAGATGAAGAAAAGGAATTTATGTCTCAAATTCCATATGCTAATGTAGTAGGGTGTTTAATGTATGCGATGGTGTGTACGCGACCAGATATTTCACATGCAGTTGGGGTTGTCAGTAGGTATATGGAAAATCCGGGTAAAGAAAACTGGTCAGCAGTGAAATGGGTGCTTCGGTATTTGAGAGGCACAAGTAGTTATTGTATCACTTACAATAAGAGTAGTGAATTTGTTTGCGGGTATGTTGATTCTAATTTTGCAGGTGATTTGGATAAGAAAAGGTCAATATTAGGGTATGTCTTTACTCTTGCAGGTGGAGCAATTAGTTGGATGTCTAAGTTGCAGAACATTGTCACTTTATCCACTACTGAAGCAGAATACATTGCTGCTTCTCATGCTTGCAAAGAAGCGGTTTGGTTGAAAGGTTTGTTTGGTGAGTTTGGTAGGCTGCAGGACAACATCAAGTTATTTTGTGACAGTCAAAGTGCAATACATTTGGCTAAGAATACGGCCTATCATAGTAAATCAAAGCATATACCGATCAAGTACCATTTTGTAAGACAGGTTATCACTGAAAGGGGAGTCTCTCTTGAAAAGGTACATACAAAGGAGAATTGTGCAGACATGTTCACGAAACTAGTTTTGTTAGAGAAGCTACGTTGGTGTTTGGCTTCTCTTGGCTTGCAGAAAAGATAAAATAATAAACAAACAGG